>CM070677.1:12501008-13125111 GCA_036346265.1 Melocanna baccifera
TTAGCTTTCCATGAAACTTCATCGTGTATTGTTATGTCGACTAGACCAACAAATGCTATTACAGGCCTCAACTCTTTGTGTTCCTCATTCATATTTGCAATATTCATATTGCTCTTTATCTTATTCACTTGTTCTTTGATTGCTCGGAGGAATTGAATCTCGTATTCGAGGTCAACGTGTTCTTAGCACATTGTGACATCCAAGTTGTGGTGTGCGATTGCGAAGCGGACTTGATCGTCTCGATTAAGTAGCCTCATCGTCAATGTCATATCAATCAATCAAAGTTATTGTTCTCATCGAAAGATTGGGCCAAAACTCCTCATCATATAATCATCTACCAAGCCAAGAAGGTTTTTGCCTAAAGCGAGGTCATCAACCACGTCTTGGTGTCGTCTCTTTCAAAAACCTTGTAGACGAGCAGTCCCAATGCCTAGTAAGATGTGTTAAACTACCTAGTTATTAATAAGTCCATAACTTTGTAAGGTCTAAAATAACATGATTATCTTCTACAAAATATTGACTACCAATCTTCTTAAGGCTCCTTTGAAGCGATCAAAGAGAGGATATACTCTCCATAGCCTTGGGAAATATGGAGCACGGGTTACAAGCGAGGCCTTGGGATTTACATACCTTGGAGGCGAGGATTAACGGATGACTCGAGGAGTATAGAGTAGGAAGAGATCCAAAGAGCACGAGGATCGGTTGAAGAGGAGATTCATGCGAGTTTGAGTAGATAGCATCATTGAGGAACACCGAATCAAGTTCTCAACCATTCGCATGCCACCCCATTATATTGGGCCAATCCCCTCAATGTCAAAGTAGTTACGGCGTTCATGCTTTTTTAACATAGCGACATCCACTTACCTATTGGCGACATCGAATAATGTACATATCTAGAATGTTACATAGATAGACTTGTTGAGCGCTTAGCTAATAATGTATCATTATGTAGGAGCCCACACCATGCAACCTCACTCGAGGCTTGTTAGTTCCATTCCCAATGAGGTGGGCGAGGATGGTGTATTCATGCACGCGAGAGATGTTGGTGTCTGGTGCCCAACTAGGGACCGGTTTCACAAAGATCGGTAGATATGGTACATGACATTTTAAGGCCATCCCTGGAAACTCCCAAATGGCGAGATCGAGGACATTAGAGATCTTCGCATTCGTCCGATGGCCCAAGAGGACATCGCCTAGACCCTTCCATGTGAGCACCTACCCGGCGCGAACAACAACCCTCTCAATGTGACCATATACGGCTGAGGCCTCTCCACTCCCTTGATGTTACCATGTGCTCTGATTTGCATCGGCGAGTTAACATCGGCCGCCATGAAAACCACATTGCACATAAATCAACAGTATGCCTAGTCCTCTCGTGAAGAGCACATGAGGCGTGGCGCAAAGACTAAATCAAAGGACATCAAGCGCCTCAAAAGCCTTGGATATTCTTAGGAATGCCATTGGTCCCAAACACGTTCTTACCTAGCCTTGGAATAGGTTGCGTGAGTTTGCATCGTGGTATATGGGAAAGAACAACAAAGCGAGGGCGCAATGTCGTATGAGTTTTACCGTCAGTACATGCTTGGAATATCATCAATTACATGGGCGTAAGTTTGATCTTTGTCAATCGATAATAAGAGAGATAACTTCATCAAAGAATGATAGGGTCAAGCGTGCCTCGCTCACTACATCATGACTCTTATTATTAGGAAGACACACTTTCGTGGACCATGGCTGGTGGTTCATAAGCCCTACAAGCCAGGAAGTACCTTGAGTGCCAACCATAGCCTCTCTTGAGCTCAAGTGCAAGAACAAGAGTTTGTGCAAGAGCATTCTCCGTCAAGCCTAAGAGCATGTTCAAGCTTTGGATCCCATGCTTCAAGCATTAAATTCTATCAACTCTACACTTACAAAGATTTGAGATGCTTAGTTTAAGACAAACTCCTAGCTGAGCTTTGACTCGACTCATGAGTGCGCTTGAGCATCCATCCTCCTCGATGTCTTCACGATCGGCATAGCCTTCATTGCCACTTCACTATAGCCAGTCACCATCATGACCATCCTCCAACTAATGGGTTTTGGTTATTGATGCCAAAGAAGGAGAGATCAAGGGACCTCAAGATGAATGAAGCATGAAACCTCAAGACCTCAAGACTTATGCTATTCTATGTTATCCTAGCGGCTACCTATTTAGACTTATCTTTTGGTTGTATGCATTTATTGGTGAACTTGTAATAGTTGGAGTTAAAGTTATACATGCTTGGTTAAACTTGTAAAGCATCATGCCATCCTATATTATACTACCTTCTTATGGTTTTGCTATTATCATGTTTACCATGTCCATCAAATGATTATAATCGATTCATATTGTTCAAATTCATGTTTTTCTTTCTTATCGTATTTCCTCAAATTCAATAAATAAAGAAAACTTTGCCAAAATTTCTAAAAATCCACACATGTGCATAAAAATCACTTCATGAACCTATATGCAAGGTTTAGGGGAGTTTATTTATTTATTGAGTGACTTTGAAAGCAACTAATTCTTCATCTTCTTTGAGCTCATCTCAAGAATTAATTGCAAAATAAAAGTCAAAATAAGAATATGCAACTTGTTCTCAAACTTATGTATATTCAACCCTTCAATTCATTTATATTGTCTGGGTTCTCATCAATTACCAAAGGGAGAGATTGAAAGCATCTAAACCTTTAAAAATAATTTTTAATTAATGATAATAATGATTAAGTGGACTAACTTGTTTGTTGAAATGATTAAAAGGTTTAGTCTTAGAGTTTGATGAAATCATAAAAAAGGCATGCAAAAGTGATTAAAGGTTGACTTGGATCAAGATAAAGCTCAAGGTAAATGTAAATTATAGTCTAAAGACCTCTTTATAGCATTTTACTAGTCTCGATGTTTGGATGAAAAGATTGGATTTGCATAATAGTGTTGTACTATAAAAGGGTTCATCGCTAGTAGCTTGAAGCTTAACTTGTGTCACTTGAATCAATACAATGTTCATGCATGAATTTGAAATTCAACTTGGAACACTCTTTGGACATCCCTTGAAAAGCTGGTATGACCGCATGTCTTGAGCATAATACCACCTTTTGGTACTCTTGTTTGTTACATCTTGGTAGCTAATTTTTAGAGAGTATTTTTGGCTTTCCTTGAAATGATACTAGCGCATGTGTTGCACAGTAGTATCACATAATGTTATGACCACATGATTGGCGATACTACCAAAATCGGTAGTACCAAAATTTACTTGGTGGTAACTAATTTGTAGAGAGGTTTGTTTTGGAGTATTTTCTCTTTTCTAGAAATTGGAACTACAGTAGCTTGAGTGCGGTACTACGGTTTGTGCGGGTGGCACTACTAATATTTGAAGTAACGGCTAGTTTTGTGCATTTAATAAACCTCAAATAGCCATTGAGCAGTGGAGTCGATGCATAGCCACTACATGGTAGTAATCTTCGAGGTCCCTTTTGGCATTTGACCCTAACGGTCATTACGAAGGTGAGGGCTATAAATACTTCTCCACTAGCAGCAAGTGAGCTTTCTTTGCATTCTTAGATATTCATTCAATAGTCTTGAGTTCTTGCTAGACTCTCTTCAATGCATTTACTCTATTTGCATTTTTTGTGGTTGTTGAGAGCATTCAAGTATATTGCATCATTTATTAATCCTTGTAGCACTTGAGAAACCTTCAAGCAAGTGTTGTAACTTATTACTCTTGGTATTTGCCGGCGTAGAGCGGTTTGGAGGAAGATAGTGTGATGATCTTTGCAAAGAAGGTTGTGAAAAGGCTCGGTACCATTTGTAAGTGGTTTGGTGCTCACCATCTCTAGAGTGGAGGAAAAACAACCTAGTGGACTTGAGATTTTTATGCTCAATTTGTGGAGTCGGTCTAATCCATTTGGGCTTACCTCAACATGAACTAGTGAGCGATAAGTCTTCTATACCACAGAAAGCATCGTGTGTCTCCATTGTGGTTTATCTCTTGTCTTTACTTTCTGTATTTACATTTCTAGCATTTATATTTAATTGAATTGTGTAGCTAGAAGTGTATCTAGTTTTGATATTACTTATGGTGCCTTAGTGAAACCTAGAACATTTAGGCTTTAATTGTGTAAAAGTTTTTTGTTTTAGTTCATACTTGCTAAAATTATGATTTAGCCAAAAATAATTTAAAAACCTCCTATTCACCCCCTTTAGTTGGTTATTATTAATTCTACAAGTGGTATTAGAGCTACGTCTCTTATTATTAGGCTTTACTGCCTAAAGAGCAAGGATAGCTAGTAAGGCTAGATCTCTAGGGAAAGCACATCTCTTTGATGGTTCAAATTATGTTTATTGAAAAATTCATATGACTACTTATTTAAAGGCCATGAGCCAGTATATGGTGGATCGTAAGTGAGGTTTGTTATGCCTCTTGTTCCAACACACTCCATGGATCTTGAGGAGCAAAACACTTACTTAAATGTTCAAGCGATGAACGTTCTCTTTAGAGCTTTGAATGAGGATGAGCTCAATTGAGTGAGCAATTTAGAAACCACTCATGAGATATGTAGTACGCTCTTGGAAATTCATGAGGGCACATCCATGATCAAAGAAGCTAAATTGCAAAGACTCCAGATCAAATATGAGGTATTTATAATGTTATCTCATGAAAATATCAATAAGATGTATTCTAGACTCAACAATATTGTTCATAAGCTCAAGGGCCTACGCACTTCACTAACCGATAGTGATATTGTTTGCAAGATGCTTAGGGCCCTATCGAAGAAGTATGAGACCTTAGTGACATTATTTCTCAACTTACCCGGGTTAACAAGGATAACACCAATCGAACTCTTGGATAACCTCATAACAAATGAGTTGTACAAAAATACAAAAAAGATAAGGATGAGCTTTTGGAGCAATTCTTCTCCAAGAAGAAGATTGCCGCATTCAAAGGAAAGTAGAATCAAACGATGAGGTGAAGGACGATGAAGATGACTCCAAAAAGGAGATGATTCTCCTAGTGAGGAGAATCAAGAAGTTCATGAGGAGGCATTCAAATCAGAACACTGATTTTGACAAGATCAAGAAAGGGCACTCCTCCAACAATAACAAGTGTTATAACAACATCCGTTGTTATTAGTGTGATGAGAAGGGGCACATCACCCCTCATTGCCTGAATAAGAAGGTTGACAAGGTCAAGTCATCCAAGAAGAAGAATTTCAATGGCAATAAGAAGCTTTTTAAGAAACTTCAAAAGGATAACAAGAATAAAGCTCATATTAGAGAGTGGAACTCCGACAATGAGTATTCTGACTCCGACTCTGATGATGACGGGCCCTCCAAGAAGAGGGGACTTGTTGGCATTGCTATCAAGGAGGCTCTATAACTTTTCTTCTCTCCTACATGCCTCATGGCAAAAGGAGATAAGGTAAAATATCTTGATGACGATGAGCCTTCCTATAATGAGCTAATGGATATGCTTGAGGATTTAAATGATTACCTCATGAAGGGAAGTTAAAATTTAAGGTCTTGAAAGAGAATTTCTCTCTAATGAGCTAAAGAAGCTCATAATTCTCTCCTTCTTAAGGGCCTCATTAAGTCTCATTCTAATATTGCAATTAATTGCAATACTATTGATGACTTGCTTAGCGTAGAGATGGCTTCTTGCATTATCGCTAAATCTAATGTCTCTACATCTTGTGATGATTTATCGACCATGCTATGCTATTCTAAAATAAATTCTATCTCATGTAAGGCTAACCCATGTGATTCATTGCTTATTGTTGAAAACAATGAATTAAAAGAACAAATTACCAAGCTAAGAGGCTACCCTTGACAAGTTATTGAGTGAGCAAATGTCTGATTCAATAAGGAAGAACTTGGGTTCATTTGAAAAAGGTAATAAGCCAATTTATAAGCCCACGAGATTTGTAAAAAGAATGGCAAATATTGCCATAAATACCGAGATGGGTGACATTTGTAAAATTCATGTCCGTTGATAAGATTCCATCTATTGGTATTTATTATTCATGTTACAAGATTAAGAAATCTAAGGATGGTAAGGTTATTAAATTTATTGGTACTTCAATTTTAGACATTAAAAGAATGCTATTTGGATACCTAAAGCCTTGGTTACTAACCTTCAAGGATTCAAATAAAGTTAGATACATAAAAGAACTTAATTCTTCTTTTGTAGGTGAACTACAAAACCAGTGGAAGGCATTGGGTGCTAGGTAGCTATTGCACTCAACACAGGACCAAAGTCCAGAAGTTGTTCACCACATTTGAGAGTGGTTGAAATGACAAAATCACATTTGGGGACAATAGCAAAGAAATGTAATTATATTGGTTAAAATTGTTATCTCAAATAACCTTTCTATTTTAAATGTATCTCTAGTTGTGACATTAAATTTTCACTTGCTATCTGTTGGTTAATTATATGATCTTGGTCCTACTTGTGCATTTTCTCAAGATGGTGTCTTAATTTAAAAAAAAGAAGGTGATTTGTTGTTTAAAGGCTTTATATTTGGCAATCTCCATTGGTAGATATCTCTTCAAATGACATGTTTAAAAAACTTATTTAATTGCAAAAACCTCATTGGGTTGGCTTTGGCATAGGTGGCTAGGTCATGCGGGGATAATTCAACTTAAAAAGCTTTTTCAAACATGACTTAGTTGTGGGTTGAAAGTTGTGAAGTTTGAGAAAAAAATAAGCTTTGTACTACTTGTCAAGTCGGAAATCAAGTGGCTAATTCTCATCCTTCCAAAAGTATCATATCCACTTTTAGGCCATTGGAGCTCTTACATATGAATTTGTTTGGGCCAACTACCTATATTAGCATCAGGAATAATAGCTATTATTTAGTCATTATTGATGATAATTCGAGATACACTTGGGTTTTCTTTTTGCATACCAAAGTCGAAGCATCCGATATTTTCAAAAGTTCTGCTAAAATGGTCCAAAATGAATTTATTTCAAAATAAAGGAAATCATAGTGATAATAGTTTTGAGTTTAAGAACATTAAAATTGAATATTTCTATAATGAACTTGGAATAAAGTATGAACTTTCCAAAACCAACACTCGGAATAAAATAGAGTTGTAGAAAAGAAAAATTGAACACTAATTGAAATGGCAAGGAGAATGCTTGCATGAATATAATACTTCCAATAAGCTGTTGGGTGGAATTAATCAATCTGCTTATCATGCCACAAACCATCTTTATTTGCATCAACTTTTGAAACATATTTCCTATAAGCTTCTCATTGGAAGAAAACCAGAACAACTTCTATTTGTGTGTTTTTGATTGCAAGTGTTACATTTGCGGAAAGGTGTTCATCTTTCAAACTTCCAAAGTCATTGTGATGTTGGATTTCTTCTCGAGTTATTCATCTAATAGTAAAGCTTACCATGTCTTTAGCAAAAATTCCAATTTAGTTGATGAGACGTATAATGTACAATTTGATGAAACTAATAGCTCTCAAGAAGAGCAAGATAATTTGAATGATGTAGGTGATGAAGGATTAAGGCAAGCCATAAAGAATATGCAAATTGGACATATTAAGCCTAAAGACAACTCCAACGAACCACCTTCATCCACTGAAGTTGAGTCGCCTTCGTCCACTACACCAAGTTAAGATGAAGTTGAAGAAGAGGTGGACAAGGAAGAAAACCAACCGTCAAACATCCTTTCAAAAATTCATAATGCTATTGAAAAGGATCATCTAATATATCAAATATGGGTGATGTTAGTAAGGGTGTTGAAACTCGATCTTGGTACTGCCGACGGTTACATGTCGGTAGATAATTTTCATAGAGGTATTCTTTTGGCTTTCCATGAAATGGTACTGCCGCATGTATTTCACGTAGTACCGCATAACAGTATGACCACCACGATTGGCGGTGATGAAGCTAGAAAATTTTCATTGGGTGTACACCGCACATGTTGTACCTCCTTGGATCGCCCCAACCAGGTGTCGTGTTTCCTTGTATGCATGCCCTCTCACCACTGCACAACCACACTTCCACTCAACACCCATCATCCATTGATATAGCTCCTTCGTCTTCTTCTGTGATCTCCCATGGTGGCCATGCCTAGAATTTGGCTCAACTACATACCTACTCCTAGCAATTTTTTGTATTTTTTGGTGTATAATAACAATAATAAATACTAACATTGACAAATAAATTCCACATATTTTTATTAGCATACTAGATAACCCTCATGATTGTTTGTATACTCTACCACTCAAAAAACATGTAGGGTTTTGTACATGTATACTTAATACAACAATATTGATGTGGCCTATTACCGTCATATATGGCTTCAAAATTTGTAAGTAAAATGTCTTGTATAAGACATCCATATTAGTTTTGAATTACTGCACTTAGAGTAATGGTCATGATGGCTAAAACAAATTGAGAATCGGATACTCAATTTTTGAGTTAGAAACTAAAAATATTTCCTAATAGCGAAATAAAATAAAGCACGGGAACCACCTCTTGGTGGCGTGGTAAGAGTTGTAGATGTACAACTCAAACCTATTATGGTTCAAATGCTGGTGCTCTAGTAGGAATTTTATGAGGTTGTGGATTTATCCTAGCTTGTATTTTTCAAGGCTTGTGATAAGAGGGCACACTCACATGTGTGAATGAGTCTTTTTTGTAATAAAAAAACAAAATAAAGCACATTCATACCATTCACATGGTGCCACACTATCGAGAAAAAATAAGTGTCGAGCTATCTACAAAACTGAAAGAGGGTATGAAATACAATTTGTATCTAATTCCTCGAGCATTATCAAATTGCAATGAAGTCCAACTTTAATTAAAATATAAACATAATTTTCAAAATTTTTGGGGGTGCCCATGCATCACTGGGCACCCCTTGGCTCTACCCATGTGATTGGCGGTACTCTAGGAAATCGATAGTACTAAAATTTTCATAGTAGTAGCTAATTTCCAAAGTTGTATGTTTTGGAGCATTTTCTATCCTTTGGAAGTTGGAACTACCATAACTTGGTGTGGTACAACCATGCGATAGGTACTACGGACCTTGTGAGAAAGATACTACAGATATTTGAAGTAACGGCTAGTTTCTATGCATTTAATGAATCTCAAATAGCCTTTAAATAATGGGTGTGGTCATTCGGTGGGTTGGGGCTATAAATACTTCCCCACTAGCAACAAGTGAGCTTTCTTTGTATTCTTAGACATTCATTCAATACTCTTGTGCTCTTGTTAGACTCTATTCAACACATCTACTCTATTTGCATAATTTGTGGTTGTTGAGAGCATTCAAGTGCATTGCATTATTTGTTGATCCTTGTGGAACTTGAGAAACTTTTAAGCAAGCATTGTAACTTATTACTCTTGGTGTTTGCTGCACCTAGGCGACTTGGAGAAAAATAGTGCAATGATCTCTTGAAGAAGGTTGTGAAGAGGCACAACGCCGTTTGTGAGTGGTTTAGTGTGCGCCATCTCCGAGTGGAGGAAGAGTAACTCTAGTGGACTTGAGATTTTTAGGCTCAATTCATGAAGTTGGTCTAATTTGTTTGGGCTTACTTCAATGTGAATTAGTGAAAACTGACAAGTCTTTGATACCACAAGAAAAACATCGTGTGTCTACATTGTGGTTTATCTCTTATCTTTACTTTTTGTATTTACATTTCTAGCATTTATATTTAATTAAATTGTATAGTTAGAAGTGTATCTAGTATTGACATTGGTTCTGCTGCCTTAGTGAAACCTAGAAGATTTAGGTTTTAATTGTGCAAAAGGTTTTTGTTTTTGTTCATACATGCTAAAATTGTGATTCGGCCCAAATAATTTAAAAACCTCCTATTAACCCCCCCTCTAGTCAGTTTTTCATGATCCTACAAACACACCTCGATTACTTGGGCTCGGCGTGGTTCAACTTGGCCTCGATGGCTTTGCCTTGGTCAAACATCGTTTCACCTCGATGACGTCTCCTCAACTAGGGCTCACCTAGCTCGATAGATTCACCTCGGTGAGCTCCAACATGCCTAGATGGTTTGGCCTTAGTATGGTTCAACTTAGTCTCGATAGCATTGGCTTGGCCGATCATCGCTACGCCTTGATGGTTTGGCCTTGCACGGTTCATCTGGCCTCGGCGGCTCTATCTCGGTTGAACTTCACTTCACTTTTATGGTGTCTCCTCAACTAGTGGCTCCCCCTAGCTCGATAGATTCACCTCGGCTAGCTCTAACATAGCTCGATGGCTTTGCCTTGGCGTGGTTCAACTCAACCTCGATGGTTTTGCCTCGGTCGAACATCGCTTCAACTCGATAGCGTCTCCTTGACTAAAGGCTCCACCTAGCTCGATGGATTCACCTCGGTGAACTCCAACATGCCTCGATGGCTTGACCTCAGTGTGGTTCAACTCAACCTTGATGGCTCTATCTCAACTGAAGATCTCTTCTCCTCGATGGCGTCTCATTGACTAGGGGCTCCCCTAGCTCGATGGATTCATCTTGGCAAACTCTAACATACATCAATGGCTTGACCTCAGCATGGTTTAACTCGATCTTGATGGCTTTGCCTCGGTCGGATCTCGTTCGCGCAGCCGATGGTGTCCTTGGCTGAGAGCTCCTCAAGCTCGATGGATTCACCTCGGTGAGCTCCAACATACCTCGATAGTTTTGCCTTGGAGTGGTTCAAATCAGTCTTGACGGTTTTGCCTCAGTTGAACCTCACTTTGCCTTGACAGCGTCTCCTCAACTAGGGGTTCCACCTATCTAAACAGATTCACCTAGGCAAGCTTCAACATGCCTCGATGGCTTGGCTTCAGTGTGGTTCAACTTAGCCATGATGGCTTTGCCTCGATCGAACATCACTTCACCTCAATGGTATCTCCTTGACTAGGACTCTCCCTAACTTGATAGATTTGCCTCGATGGCTCCAAGACACCTCGATGGCTTAGCCTCAGTGTGGTTCAACTCGATCTTGACGACCTTGCTTTAGTCGAACATCGCTTCACCGCGATGGTGCCTCCTCAACTAGGAGCTCCCACTAGCTCAATAGATTTGCCTCGATATGCTCCAACATGCCTCGATGGCTTGGCCTCGGTATGGTTCAACTTAGCCTCAACGACTTTGCCTTGGTCGAACATCGCTTTGCCTCAACGGTGTCTCCTTGACCAGGGGCTTCCCCTAGCTCGATGTATTCATCTCGATGAGCTCCAACACACCTCGATGGCTTAGCCTTGGTGTGGTTCAACTCGGCCTAGATGGCTTTGCCTTGGCTGAACATCACTTCACCTTAATGGCTTCTTCTCGACTAGGGGCTCCCCTAGCTCGATGGGTTTATCTCTGCAAGCTCCAAAATGCCTCGATAGCTTGGCCTCAATATGGTTCAACTCGGCCTCGATTGTCTTGCCTCGACAAAACATCTCTTTGCCTCTACAGTGTCTCCTCGACTAGGGGCTTCCCCTAGCTCGATGAATTCATCTTGGCAAGCTCTAATATGCCTCAATAGCTTGGCGTTGGTGTGGTTCAACTTACAATTCAGCCTCGACGGCTTTGCCTCGGCCAAACATCGCTTTCCTTCAACGGCGTCTCCTCAATTAGGGGCTCACCTAAGTTTGATGGATTCACCTTGGTGAGCTCCAACAAACCTCAATAGTTTGGCCTTAGCGTGGTTCAACTCGGCCTCAACGGTTTTGCCTTGCCGAACATCACTTCGCCTTGACGGTGTCTCCTTGACTAGGGGCTCCTCCTAACTTGATAGATTCATCTCAGCAAGCTCCAATGTGCCTCAATGGCTTAGTCTAGCGTGGTTCAATGCAACCTCGATGGCTTTACCTCAACTGAATATTGCTTCACCTCGATGGTGTCTCATCAACTAGGGGCTCTTCCTAGCTCAATAGATTCACCTCGGTGAGCATCAAAATACTTTGATGTCTTGGATTTGGCGTGGTTCAACTTAGCCTCGATGGCTTTGCCTGGGTTGAACATTGCTTCGTCTTAATGGCATCTCCTCGACTAGTGGCTCCCCCTAGCTCGATCGATTCACCTTGGTGAGTCGCAACATGCCTCATTGGCTTGGCCTTAGAGTCGTTCAACTCAGGCTTGATAGCTTGGCTCAGTCGAACTCATTTGTTATATGCAACAACTCATACAAATATTAAAAATGTACACATTTTTGAGCAATATTCATAATAGATAAAATTACGAATAAACTACGATCAACTACGTTATGTCGAAGGCTACACATAAATTTTTGTAATTTTTAAGCTCATTTGCTATATTAAAAATTCACATAAACTTTAAATAAAGTTAAAAATGGCGGTGATTAGCGGCTTAATCACCTGCCCTCTCCTTATGGGCGCGGGCCCCCTGCATCTCTTGCTAGGGTGGTAGGCGCCTGTCAGTCGATGATGGTAGGCGTTACGCCATCGCGCCGTGCGACGGCGGGGGCCACGCGTCATCCTCTCATGTCGCTGCCGTCCCATACGGACAATGAAAGCGTTATTTTTACCAATACCATATTCATACAACTTTTTTTGTAATTACGGTTTAAAACACTACTAAATCGTGAAAATTCGATAAATTTATACTCCACTGATCTCTTATGCGATTTATTTAAGGACAACTTTGATTATTTGCTCTATTTTTTATGTGAGTTTTATTATTTGTTCCTATAATATTTTATTGATATACGGATTTTGATATTATGAGAGATGATCAGTGACATATCAAAAGTGTGGCAAATGATAAAATATTTCTTATTTAAAAGACGAGGGGGCCGAAGAGGACGACTTTGCTTCGCTTGTTCGCCTGCTTCGCCCACAACTCGGGAACTCCCTCCCAGCCATGGCGATCTCCCGGATCTCCCGCAAAATCCTGGCCCTCCTCTTCCTCCTAGCCACCGCCTTCGCCGCCCCGGCGTTCGCCGATGGAGACGACGTGGTGGCCCTCACCGAGTCCTCCTTCGAGAAGGAGGTCGGCCAAGACCGCGGCGCCCTCGTCGAGTTCTACGCCCCCTGGTTCGCCCTCCTCGCCCCCTGCCTCTCCAGTTCCTTGCGTAGTTTAGTTGAATCGGATCGGATCGGATCCGTGTTGAGTTGGTCCTTACGACGTGCTTGATTTGATCGATCGGGTTGCTGCTTGATTTTTCGTGCATGCAGCGTCGGCGGTGGTAGTTCTCTGAGTTATTTTAATTTGCGATCGGGATGTTTCGATTTTGCCGATTTTGCCCAACTGCTGTTGGGATTCTCAAGGAGCTGAGGCTGTTGTCACACAGTTTGGATATTTCTTATGAAATTGATCAGATTGCTACCAACTTGCGGCCTGATCGTAAATTTTGATCCCTTTTTTTGGCTAGTGTTGACTAGATGTGCTTCAGTTGAGCTGTACATCTTGTTAATCCTGTAGGTTGGTTCGTTGTTTTTCGGCGTGTAATGTTTTAGATCAGATCAGGTACTCGAGGGCGGGACTGGTCACCAAAAATAAATAAATGTGGAATCGGTTTTGCTTAGGGTTCAAGCTGTAGGTGGAATTACATAGTGTAGCTTAATTACTTGTTTTTGTGTTCTAGTGGTGGTAGATATCTAATGGGGCATAATTGATTGGTTTCTTTCATGTGTGATGCTGTTTATGGGGATCATAAGTTTGGTTGGGGTAACTGGACGAATTAGTTCAGTGTTATTCACATTCCTTCTTTGTGGAAAGAAAAGGGCCATAACATTGTAGTGTTTTTACTAACTAGTGGGTGGGTTGGCATGAAAGAAAAAAGGGCAAAAACCTTTCCGACAATTTTGATGACTTGTAGTGAGTGAGGTGTTACATTTATATTGTCTTAGCAACAAAATTATCATATATGCTTAATCTTGGCACTGTGGTGAGATTTTGAAATTTGAAGGCTTGTTGGATTCTGGAAGTGGGAAAGTTGTTGCTCTTTCCTCCTTGAGGGGTTCTGGTGGGCTGTTGTATATGTATACAACTGGGAACAGAGAAAAGAAAAATAAGAGCTTATAGAGTTTGTGCAGCAGAGTGCTCCTAAGCCAGTAATTTTCCCTTGCTGGTAGTATCTTCTGCGGTTTAGTGACATAAAACTGTATTTGAATTTCAGTGTATCAGCAGTCCAGCATTTCAAAGCATATCTCTTCCTTTTTTTCAAGAAAAAAACATAGTATCTGGTATTAACCTTCTGCCTATTTTGTATGTTTAGGTGTGGTCACTGCAAGAAGCTTGCCCCTGAGTATGAAAGGCTTGGTGCAAGTTTCAAGAAAGCTAAATCTGTTTTGATTGCGAAGGTTTGCATTCTTCAAATATTAACTTACTTTCGTCCCTGCTAAAATTTGGAGTTTTGAACATTGCTTTTGTGTTTTTTCTCATTCCCACGCCACAATGAAAGTATGAAAATGATTGGCACATGGATATTCATGATAATTTATTGCCTTCTCCATTTTTTTTTATTTTATAGAACTCATAGGATTTACTCATTTTCAACTTCATTTCTCATTATAGGTTGATTGTGATGAGCACAAGAGTGTGTGCAGCAAGTATGGAGTTTCTGGATACCCAACAATCCAATGGTTCCCAAAGGATCATTGGAGCCCAAAAGTGAGGCTACATGACTGTTGTTTCAACTTGCACATTGTTATGAATATTGTGTGTATAGATATGAGACACAAGAGGATATATATATAGGAGAGTACAAAGAGATATGCCATATAGAGATAATGCATATATGGAATAGAATACAAATTCTATATCCTAATACAACTCTATCTTATCTCCTTAACACCCTCTCTCAAATGCAAGGTGTATGTAATAGCATTGCATTTGAAAGAGTTGATATTAAAATAGGAAAAATCCAAAATCCAAGTCTTGTAAGCGCGTCGTGAGTAGCGGCTATTGAAAATTGTGTCAAAAGTAGAAGTCATCCGAGTGGCGTGCGGTAGCCATAAAGTATGGTCGCGACTCATAAAGCGGTCGAGCTTTGAGGCGGCTACAAGGCGCTTCGCACAAAAAGCGCAATGAAAGCGCAGCAGAAAAAGCGCAATAGAAGCGATCTGCGAAAAAGCGCGTGACTTTAAAAGCTCAGGCGACGGCTTAAAAAGAAGCGGCGACAAATCGAAACCGAGGCGGTGGGTGCGCAATGCACAAGCGCAAATAGAGCGTAGTCTGAGAAAAAGCGTGGCGTGCCTTAAAAGCTCAAGGCGGCTCGGAAAGAAAGCGGTGGTATCATAACGATTTCTACGACTGCACATGGCTCAAAAGAAGAGCGGAGTTCTTTGTTATGCGAAAGACCATACAAAATCCTAGAGGATGGGTGAGGCTAACAAAGCAATCGACTAACTAACACAAAAATTTGTGGACACGCATGACTTGGATGAGCTAGAAGATAGAGACTATAAATTTAAATGGATGCAACGAAGACTAAAAAAACACAGTGACCAAAGGCAAGAGCCTAGCCGAGCAAGTCACGAGGAGTTGTGCGCTCGAGCTCTCCGCCCGTCTCTAAAGCCACTCAACCCAGCTCTCCCACCAGGCCGGATCAGTGAGTGGGATAGGTTTCGCCAACGCCGAGCGTGACGGCACGGCGGAGCGGGAAGAGATCCGTGAAGATCCGCGGAGCCCAGCGAGGAGGAGCCGTGAGAGAAGGCCCGGCGGGAAGAAGCCCAGCGGGCGTCTCGCGGGAAGAGGGGCGCATCCGGCGCGCATGGCCTGGCCTTGGCGAGAAGAGCGAGGCGAAACTTTCGGCAGGCGGAGCCACGGGCGTGCAGTGCGAGAGCTGAGAAGGTGGCGAAGGTGAAGCGGCGGACCACGGCGTCCTCCGCTCATGGTGAACTGGGCGAGATCGGGCGGCGGGGTGTCTGAATCGGTCCTGCGAGATCAGCGATGACGGGTCGATCCGGATCCGGTGCGGCGGTCGGCGACGACGGGCGATCGGATCCGCGCGCGGTAGAGGTCGGCGACGACGTGCCGATCCGGTGCGGACGCTAGAGGAGCCCAAAATTGAGGTAGCGCCCGGGAGTAGAGATGATCCTCTTGGGGGGCGGCGATGGAAGACTTGCGGGAGGCTAGGGCTAGAGAGGTATGAACCTTAGCTCGATACCATGTTATGAATATTGTGTGTATAGATATGAGACTCAAGAGGTCATATATATAGGAGAGTATAAGGATATATACCATAGAGAGATAAGGCATACATGGAATAGAATATAATCTCTATATCCTAATACAATTCTATCTTATCTCCTTAACACACATGACCATCTCTATTACAAAAATTTCATGATAGATATTACTCTGATCATGTAGGTCTGAAGGACAGCGCACTGCAGAAGCCCTTGCTGAATTTGTTAATACAGAAGGAGGTAACACTTTCAAATTTGTATTACTAGAATAGCTTGTAAGTTATGCTATCTTTTATGTTGTTTTGGCAAGCAGATTCACTTTCCTATTTCTATGACACTCATCATAAAGAGGAAAAAGTCTGTACTGTGTACCTGTACTTTCAAGTTGGTCCAATTTGGACGCCGTACTATAAAACTGGATATCTAACCACTTGTACTTTCAATATCAGATCATGGCAACTTGTATTGGAATTTTTGTTATTAGGCAAGAAATCAAGGTCAACTGAAATTAGCAATGTGGTGTTACTTCATGTCATCTTTTTTTATATCATGTATGGTATGTTTGACTCCTAAATTGTGGTTGGTGTTGGTATTGTTCATAAAAATCTTGTGATATTTGTATCCTTTAAACTTTGATGCACCTTCAAAATGATATGAATTATGAGAACCCCTACAATTCTCTGTATGGTACCATGTCAGGAAGTTTGGCCATCACCTTCGTTTTCTTGTAACTTCTGTTTAGAGTTACCCATTTAAGAGTTCTTGCAAATATTCTAGTTTAATTGATGCGTTGTCAGAGCAATTTCCTTTCACAATTACAGCAGTGTCTAAAACCATTTGGGTTATGTCTTTCAGGCACCAACGTAAAGCTGGCAACCGTTCCTTCAAGCATTGTAGTGCTCACCCCTGAGACCTTTGACTCAATTGTCCTTGATGAAACAAAAGATGTTCTTGTTGAGTTCTATGCTCCATGGTAGGTTTTGTTTGTTGATTTACTTTTCCTTCAATATGTTTTGCACCATGAATGATGAATCCATGATCTTCCCCAAATGAATATGACTGACTGGGTGCTTATTTGTTCTGCAGGTGTGGACACTGCAAGCATCTTGCTCCGGTTAGTAGATGGCTCTAGCTTGGATTTGTCATACATATTTTAGTTTACTTTTGCAAGTATCATTATTTCCGACATGTCTTACCATTTTAATGTATTTGTTTTAGACATATGAGAAGCTGGCTTCTGTTTTCAAGTTGGACGAGGGGGTTGTGATTGCTAACCTTGATGCTGACAAACACAAAGGCTTGGCAGAAAAGTATATTCTCTGACTTATGTCCTGATGTGTCTCATCTGCATTTTCTTTTCCCTATTTATGTTATATTGCACTGAGACATGCTGTTGTTTTGCTGGGAATACATCGATGCAACCAATTGGTATTTGTATAAAACTCCTTCATTGCTTTAATGACTTATTGTTATATATTGATGTACAAAATTTTTTTTGACTTGCTATGCCACTTTTAGGTATGGAGTTACTGGCTTTCCTACATTGAAGTTCTTCCCAAAGGGAAACAAAGCTGGTGAAGATTATGATGGTGGCAGGGACTTGGGTGACTTTGTCAAATTCATTAACGAGAAGTGTGGTACCAGCCGTGATACAAAGGGTCAACTCACTTCAGAGGTTGGTTGCATACATTCAGTACTGACTACACATTTGTATTCACGCAAAAAATGCTACTTATTCTGACTATGCTATGGTCATTATCGTTCTAGGCTGGACGTATAGCAAGTTTGGATGCCCTGTCAAAGGAGTTCCTTGGTGCTGCCAGTGACAAGCGGAAGGAAGTCCTCTCCGGTATGGAAGAGGAGGTTGCGAAGCTCAGTGGTTCTGCTGCAAAGTAAGCTCTAACCTCAGCTATTTGTCTAAGCTTTTTAAATGATCTTATATTCATCAGTTTGTAATGGTATTGTTGGTATTGTAATTTTAACGTTCCGTTTTTTTTTAAAAAAAATCAGGCATGGAAAGGTCTATGTAACCATTGCAAAGAAGATCCTGGAGAAAGGCAATGACTATGCTAAGAAGGAAACCGAGAGGCTTCATCGCATGTTGGAGAAAGTGAGAAACAGTCCATGCGAAACTTCATTCGACATATTCGTAATCGTAAACAATAAATGACTTATGTTTATGTTTTTTCTTGTTGCAGTCCATCAGCCCTTCAAAGGCAGATGAATTTATCATCAAGAAGAATGTTCTTTCAACCTTCTGTTCCTAAGGGATGGTGTGCTCCATTCTCACAATTGGGATATAGGCGAAAAGAAAGGGAGAGATTAGGAATGTGATGGTGAGAGTTCGTTGGTGGTAGAACTAACTTTGCGGGTTTTCCCTCTTGAGCATATCTGTATCCTATTGCGTGGCATGGGTTCAGTCAGCAGTAAAGTAGTTTACCTTGTTACGACATTTAACTTCATTTTCCAATCCAATAATACAGCTCCCTCATGGGGTTATATCTGAACTGGGTGAAAGCTGAATGCTGTAATTAATTTTGTTTGTCATGTTGGAATATGCAGCTTCCTTTGATTTTTTTGATCATGAGTATTGTTGTAAATATTACAATATAAACATATATTTAGATTTGATTCCAGCATATTCACTAAAAACATAATCATGATATAAAAGATATATAAATGACTTGACTATTATATGCTTAATTTTCTAAACCATCCAAATTAACAAATATGCCCAACAAATATATTATGTAAGAATATAAAATCAGCATATATACATGTAAACAAATTAAATCATACCAACTGAATGTTGATAACAAAATGAATATAACATGTATAACCAAATTTAACATATTATTAATATTTTGAATGTTATAACTTACCCTCAAAAGGCTAGTTGCACAAGATTTATTCTAGGCCATCTCTATCATGATAAATTTTAATCTTGATTATATATGACAATTGAATATTAGATCTTGAGTTCTAAGTCAAACTTTCTATTAAAGGAGATTACCGGATCATGAACAAATGTTGCTGAACAGTACAACTGAATGCTATAATAAATCTAACCTTCAAGTAGACTGAAAATATTGATTATAATAAAGCAACAGAACTCAGCTACAACTGAATCAACTGAAGGCTAACTCCTATATAACTCCTGTACCAATATAATATCAAGTACAACCGATTCAATGATCTGAGTAAATACAATAGTAAAGCTAGCCACAAGCTCAAAATCAATCTACTTTCACATTCATAGATAATCTTGGAAATATGTCATTTTATCATAGAGCAATTATTATTTTGTTCATGATCACTTTGCACTTTCTTCAGAATAGACATCCATAAAGAATAGTAGCAAAGTAAAAGGAATGTTGCAATACTCACAACACCAGTGATACTTAAAACCACTAAGAAGAAATCAGAGTAAGACACGTCTCAAGGCGTTGTCCCAGAAAACCAATCGCCTCGCTTTGCCGAGCAGAAAGATAGAGATTGACGGAGATACAATGCTAGTCTTCATACCTTGGGAAACCGAAGGTGAAGTCGAGGATCGGAGATGCAGCACAGGATCACCAAACCACACCCGACCGAATGCACTCAAAAACAACAAGGAAGAAAGCTAAAGAGAAAGGAATGCGAGATCCAAAGATGATATGCTCACGGAGAAGGAGATGGCGCCTTTAAATAGAGGAGGCAAGGGGCTGCGGCGTGGTGGCTGCGAGCGGCTGGCTCCAAGGAACCTGGGCTAGCTCGTGCCTCCATCATCATCTCTCCACTCATAGCCTCTCCATTTGCTGTCCTAATCGCTCGCTGAGACAAAACCTAGATCCGGGTGAACCGCCGCTTAAGGAGACTGTCTCCTCCCCATTATCCCTTCGACACAAGTTCAAATGGTCCAAACTTTGCTTCGCGTAAGTTCGGACGGTTCGAACTCGCCCCGTGCAAGTTTGAATGGTCGAACCCACACCGTGAGTTCGGACAATCCGATCTCTCCCATCTGTGAGAGATCGAGCGGTCCAAACTCTCTCGCAGCGCTGCGCCGTGAGGGCTTTGTCCCTTTTCGCCGTTTGTCGCACCAACAGGTGGGACCCTCATTTTCTTTCCTTTATCCATTGGAAAATTATCAATTTACCCTCGAGAGTCCAACAATCCCCACCAATTTATCAATTTGATAAAGATGTTCACATATCTGTTTAATATACGAGTTGTTTGACGATGGGTACCTTGCGGGTTTGAACCCAAAACCTAGCAACAAGGACTACGACTCTGTATAAGCAGAGGAGGACTGCATATGATCAATGCTTTGGTGTGAGAATTTTTGTCAAGTTACATTACTGTATTGGACAGCTTGCCCTTTCCTCTCGGGTTAGGGCGTTACGGTCATGTCCCGTATCTAACTCATGAGTATTTTAAGAAAGTATACCCTTATTTTTCTTTGATCGCAACTTCACGATCATACTTAACTAGGTAAATTCTTCTAGGAATCTTGTAGAACGATTCCGAAGTCTTCTGGACATCGAATTCATTAAAAGCTATTGCTCAACCTTTCATACGGAAGAGCACTTTGCAGCTAATGGGACCCATTAGATGTGCTCTTTAATCTCACATAATTTATTGTCCTAGAGCCTAGTTCATGGGATCTCCGATCTTCTAGGATAGGTTACCACCGATGTGAGCCTTTACATGGGTATGAGTCTCATTCCCTCGAACGCTGCAAGGATGGCCTTTTGCACCAATCCTTTAGTGAAAGGATCGCCAAGTTCCTTTTAGACTAGATGTATTCTCTGAAATAACACCCATCTCTCGACATGCCTTACCGACTTAAGTTGTCTCTTTATATACTTTGAGGACTTCATATTGTCCTTCCTACTCTTCGCCTTAACTAGAACGGTTTGGTTATCGCAGAGGTTAAGATTCTTTGGAATTGACTTTTCTACCACATATATGTTAGAAAGGAGTTCTTTAATCCATTCTGCCTCTATAGTCACTTTGAATCTAGTGCTCTTGACTCAACCTTCATGGTGGATCATGTAAGGATAGTCTATTTAGAAGACTTCTACAAAGCGGCCCCACCTACTAGAGTGAATACATTGCCACTCGTAACCTTCATGTCATCTAAGTCAATGATCCGATTAAGTCATGAATCCCTCCAAAGCGCGGATGACCGAGTAATATATTCTCAAATTTGATATCTCCTTTAGGTATCGAGTACTCTTTCTAGTACTATCAATGAACATCTCCTAGATTGGATGTATAACGACTTAATCTACTTACAACATATGAGATATCTAACCTCGTTGCACTAGTTATAGCATATGAGGTCCCCTTTAGTCATATTAAATCCTTTTAATTATTAAAATTTTATTTTAAGATTTAATTAATTCTAGAAAAATATAAATGGTGAATTTTATTTTAAAAACTTCAAATAACCTTTGAAAATCAGGATGTTATAAACCTCTCCCCCTTAAATAGGATCTTGACTTTGAGATCCGAGCTTACTAAGAGAATTGATTTGGAAACTCAGCTCTGAGATCCTCCTCGCGCTCCCAGGTGACTTTCTCCTCGGAATGGTTGCTCCACTAAACTTTGCAAAAATAGACGACCTTGCTCCTAGTCACATGCTCTAACACTTTCAAGATTTTGACAGGGTGCTTCTTGTACGACAAATCCTCGGAAGATCGCGACTTCTATTGATATTGCTTCCTCGCTGCACGCAGACACTTCTTCAATTGAGACACATGGAAGACATCATGTATTCCATCGAAGGGCGTGGCGCTCTAACTAATCGCAACTTCTCCCTGCACTTTAAGATCTCGAATGGCCCAACATACCTTGGCGTAAGTTTTCCTTTCATCTGAAATCTCATAACACCTTTGAATGGTATGATCCTGAGAACACATACTCACCTGGCTCAAAGCTCAACTCTCGACGACGAGTATCCGCATAACTTTTACTGCTGTCTGGCGGTTCTTAGTCTCTCTGGATTAATCGAACTTTTCTTGAGCTTCTTTTAGACAATCTGGCCCAAACACTTGGCCTTCCCCCGTCTCTTTCCAATTAAGACGTGTTCTACACTTTTTGTCATACATAGCTTCAAATGGTAATATTTGCAAACTGGTCAGGTAACTGTTGTTGTAAGAGAACTCTGCGAAAAGCAAACAAGTGTCCCACTTGACTTCATGATCTAACACACAAACTGTCAACATGTTCTTGAGAATCTGATTCACACGCTCAGTCTGTCTATCAGTCTAGGGATGATATGCTGTACTGAAATTTAAATGAGTGCCCATAGCTTCACGAAAACTCCCCAAAATCGTAAAGCAAACTGCGATCCACGATTTGATACTATTTTCTTAGATACTCCGTGGAGACTCACAATCCTCAACATGTATAACTCTGCCAATTTATCACCTGTATAAGTTGTTCTGACTAGAATAAAATGAGCAACCTTTGTCAAATGATCCACAATCAACCAAATTGAATCATAACTATCCTTGGTCCTTGGTAATCCTATGATAAAATCTATACCAACCCCTTCCCACTTCTATTCAGAAATTTTCAACAATTGTAGCAAACCGCTAGTCTCAGATGCTCGATTTTACCCTCGACACACATCACAAAGTGCAACATACTCTACTATCTCATGCTACATACTTGGCCACCAATATTTGTCTTTAATATCTTGGTACATTTTAGTCTTTGCTCGGATGAATCGAATACAATGACTCATGAGCTTTCTTGAGTAACAACTCATTTAACTCCTTTTTATTTAGTACACACAACTTTGCTTAAACCATAAGCTTCCTTTGTCATTCTTTGTCAAACCTAATGATGTACCCTTTCTTATGTTAATCTTGATCTATTGAAAATTCTCATCCTCTGAGTGAGCTTGTGTCTGATCATCCAAGGTCGGTTGTAATTCCATTGTGACTAAGAATCCTTCCTCGACCAACTTCAAGGTAAGCTTCTAAATTTTTTTATGCAAAGCGGTGACTTTTCTTGATCATCCTTTGTATTTAAAATAAATTTTTTTGCTCAAAGCATGTACTACCACATTGGTCTTTTTGAGGTGATAAAGTATTCCAACATTATAATACTTTATTAGCTTCAACCATCTCCTTTGCTTGAGATTAAGGTCCGCTTGAAAGAAAATATACTTCAAACTCTTGTGGTCTATGTAAATCCCACATCGATTACCTATGAGATAATGACACCAAAATTTTAAAGCGTGCACTCTGACTACTAACTCCAAATCATATGTGGGATAATTATCCTCATGTGGTCTCAATTGATGCGAAGCATAAGTTACCACTCTTTTGTCTTGCATCAACACACATCCCAAATCTTCACGGAAAGCATTGTAATAAATCTTAAAATTATTGTTTATATCGCAATGTGATAACACTTTGGGTGTGGTCAAACACTCTTTAAGCTTCTAAAAACTCTTCTCGCGCTCTGGCATACAAACAAATTTCTTTTCCTTTTTAGCAACTGTGTAAGGGGTTTGGCTACACTGGAGAATCCTTCAATGAAACAGTGGTAATACCTTACCATCCCAAGAAAACTCCTGACTTACGTCACTGACGACGGTGACTTCCAATCCAACGCATCTTTCACTTTTCGGGTCATTGCAGCTCCTTCTTGACATAATATGGCCTAAAAAATCAACTTTCTTCATCCAAAACTCACACTTGCTGAACTTGTCATACAACTGATGCTCTTTTAGTTTTTACAAAACCATCCTCAAATACTCCTCATGTTCTTTCTCATCCTTGGAGTAAATCAGAATGTTATCAATGAACACGACCAACTTATCTAAATACTCCATGAACACCTTATTCATCAGGTACATAAAATATGATAGGGTATTGGTCAAATCAAAAGACATCATTGTGAACTCGTATAAACCATAACGAGTTGAGAAAGTTGTCTTAGATATATTCTCCTAACGAATCTTTATCTGGTGGTATCCTAACCTCAAATCAATCTTAGAGAATACTCCTGTTCCTTTAAGCTGATCAAACAAATCATTAATTCTAGGCGAAGAATACTTATTCTTGATAGTGACCTCATTAAGTGATTGGTAATCCATACATTGCGCTGACTACCATCCTTCTTCTTAAAAACAGCATTGGCACTCCTCACGTGAGCGAACTAGGTCGACATAACCTTTGCCCAAAAGCTCTTGAATTTGCTTCTTGAATTTCGCTAACTCATTAGCAGGCATCCGATATGGTCTCTTGGATATCAAAGAAGTACCAGGTATTAGCTCAATCAAAAACTCTACCTCTCGATCTGGTGGTATTATGAGAAGATCATCTGAAAACATATCAGAATACTCCCTGACATCTGGCACATCCTCTAATATGATCCCTTTGCTTTGAAAACCATAACCTTCTCTCATTGACTTATCTTGGCGATGAATTTCACTTTTGTCCATCAGGCGATCAAAGTGACAACTTTGCTTCCATAGTTTGTACTCAATTCAGAGCCTGGGGATTGAACCAAAATAATAGATCCAAGAACAATAGTTTTTAACTGTTGTTTTAAGGCAAAATTTCAAGAAACAAATGAATGTGAAGCTCCATAATCAAACAAAGCGTGTGAGGCTGAATTGACTAGGAACTTACCAATCACAACCTCTTACCTTGCTTAGGCCTCCTCTGCGGTGACATGGTTCACTGTCCTTGCACTGGCGATGGCGGCACTCTACTAGCTGGCCTAGCACTTAAGGTGCTCCACGTCCGATCCGAAGTAGGGGTCCGATCAGTGTGGCTCCAGTTGAAATGAGTTGGCATCGAGCTTTGCTCGAGGACACTGCTAGCATAGTGTCACGGCTCACAACACATGTAGCGAGTAACTAATCTTTGCCGAGTTGGTATTCCTCTGCTTGTTGCTCGATCCAATAGGCGTGGTCTCGATCGGCCCGACGCGCTTGGGTGGACGGTGGCAAAGTCGTATTGTTGTGGCCGAGGCGGTGATACATGTTGAGATGACCCTGCTGAGGCTGATGCAGGTGAGTTACTTGTTGCATTATCCTTCTCTTGTGGGACTCCTCTAACTCACGGCGACTTTCCTCAATGAGTATTGCTTTATCCACTATATGCTAAAAACTGGCATAGTCATTACCTACAACCTGAACTTTCAATCTTGGGTTCAATCCTTTCATGAACCTCTTCTAATGAGCATCATCCGTGGTAATATCCTCTGGTGCATAGCGAGCTAGATAGGTGAACTTGTTAAGATAATCACTCACTAACATGTTTTTCTGTTGCAACTCACAAAATTCCTCATTCATTTCAATCACTCCATCTAAGATATGGGCATGACGAAATGCTATGGTGAACTCTGTCAAGTGATGTTGTCTGATCTTTATGAGCGGCATAGTAGTTCTCCCACCACTTTCTGCGGCTCCTCCGACTAATGAGCGGTGTAAAGCACTTTCTCTCGATCTGTACACTGAGCAAGGTTCAGTTTCTTCTCAACTGAACGAATCCAGCCATCCGCCTCCAAAGGCTCTGAAGACTAAGAATAGGTGGGTGGTCACTTCCTCATGAATTTTGTAAACTTGGACTACTAGCGTCTTTGGTGAGGTGCAAGCTGCTTCCTTGTTTTGCCGATTCATCAAGGCATTCATGTTTCGCATCACGGTGTGTATCAAGCGAGTCTAGGCTATCACGAAGGCGGTGAGTCTTTGGATCCATGTAACATCTGTTTTTCCGAGATTTTTAAAGCCTGGATTTTAAAAATGAATTTTCTGGAATTTTCTGAAATTAATTGAAGCTTCAAATGAATTTTTAAAGTTTTAAATGATTTAATGTGATTAAAATAAACATTAACATAAGTGGAAAATATTTTATTTGTGTTCCTCGGTCTCAAGGAATTTTCTGGTATTTTTGGTGAATTTTTGGGATTTATTTGCTATTTTCTAGAGCTTTTAGAAGTTTATTTGAATTTACGGAAAAGAAAAGAAAAGCAATTAACCTCAGCCGCCGATCACCTCTCTCCTCCACGCGTCGCGATCCGCGCCGCCGCGCCGCGTACCTTTTCCCGCGCACCCGCCGCCCTTCGCCCGATCGCTTCGCGCCACGCGTCGCGCATCCGTGACCCGGCTGGCGGCGGCACGCCGCGCCGTCGCCGCCCGCGCCGCGCGAACCCTAACCCTAACCCTAACCCTAATCGCGTCCCGCCGTCCGATCTTGCCGCGTGGCGCATCCAGCCGTCTAACCCGTCCGCGTCGCGGCCGTCGCTGTAACGGATCGAATTCCTCGGTTCGCGTGTTAAAACCGCGTTCATCCCTCGGTTCGCGTGCGTCCCGCCCCGAATCCTCGCCGTCGCCCGATCCGACCGAAGGTCCAGATCGTGCCGCGTGCCAGCGTCTCGCCGTCGGATCAAGCGTTGTCGCCGCCCGCGGCCGAGCCGCCCGGCTCGGCCTAGCCACGTGGCGGCACGGCGCGTGCCACGTCGGCCCTAGTCCACGTGGCATGACACGCGGCATGCCACGTCGGCGCCACGTCGGCCAGCGCCGAGAGCCACGTGGCGACCACGTCTACCGCCACGTCGGCCGGGTGACGCGTGGCGGCATATCTTGCCGCCGCCCGTCACCGCAGCCGCCGCGTCGACCCGCCGCCCGTGCCTTTATTACGTGGACCGAGTCCACGGTGGACTCGGAATTTCGTGGACCGGGTTCACAGCACAGTAACTTTTCCGATTTTCCCGAATTAATTTTAGAATTAATTTTCCGGGAGCCCGTTCTCCTCCGTCCTAGCTCCGATTGACCCCGTTCTTTTTTCTAAATTCATCTAAAATCGAGCTCTATCTGTTGGTTCTAGTTTTGTGAATTTTGGAGTTCATTTGCTTGTCATTTTATGTGTTTCTTTATTTTCGGTCGTTTTCTCTCTCGTTAGATTCGGATTCCGGAGGAGCAGGTTTCGCGCCAGAAGACCAGGAGTACCCCGCTGAGCATAACGAAGGCAAGTCGTGTCCCTTGATCATGTTGAACCCAATTTTGCAAACTATTATTTAATTATTTTGTTTTAAATTACATTGCATTGCTATTTTTATTCAAACCTTTGCACAGGTAGTTATCGTCCCAATTGAATTTATACCTCCTTGACACTTTGGAATACCATGATGCCATTGTCACCATAGGTTGGGCAATTTATTAGTGATGCTAGTTTATTTATCACATGGGTTGAGTACGATTAGATTGCTTAGCGGTTTATATTTACGATTGATCTCATCGCACATGTTAAATTATTAATTTGACTTAATGACATATGGAAGCGTGGTTGGTGCCACGTGTATTAAAATTTGTGCCACGTCATTGGTGTGAGCGTTGGCTTAGTTATACAAATTGGTTTTCACTCGGCAGTGATCGTGCGATAAGGGAAATGCAGTTGTACTTTGGGGATGTGGTAGTCTCGCCGGGTAATGTTAAGGACTTAACTTTGTGCGCCATTGATCTGAGCTTAATCGTGCAAACCACATGTCTATTATGGGATGGACTGGCTGATTAATTTGTAATATTTCAATTCAATTACGCCATTGTGATGGACATGGTTCTTGATTTCCATGTGGCGCAAGGGGGTGTGATGCGAAACCCTAGCGGGCGGGATTGTGTTGAGGTAGAGCATTGTAAAGGCCTTGTTGTGATTTCCTTAGGCCTAGGCTAATCACATCGTGTGGGTACAGTTGTGCAACCTCTGCGAGTGTAAAACTATTCGAATAGCGCGTCCTCGGTCATGGGCGGTGCTCGGGATTTCACACGAGGGTTAGTGTTTCATTTATAACTTGGTGGTTTATGTTGGGAGTGGACGGGTAGTTCCTTTGTTGGTTTAAACTTGTGAATTGGTGTTCACTAGTGGTTCATGTTTATTCCTTTGATTATCTATTATTCTTGTTTTGATTAACTTTAGCTTTCAAGTTATTTAATATATTTCATCAATAAATGCCTTTATGCAAATTAACCTTTCAGCCTTCCTTTGGTAAGCCTTGCATATTATATTGCATTTATTGTTACAAGCGACTTCTTGAGTACCAATGTACTCACGGCTTTACGCCTATGTTGCTCGATTGAGGAGAGGAGTACTATCGGCGGAGGTTCGGAAGGAGAGTTCTACGACGACTTCACGGATTAGGCCGTTCTCCACTCGATAGCTTTGTGGCTTGTCGATTGGTCGCTACGCTTTATTTTGGATTTCATTTGCTATTTTGTTAAGCCCTTAGGCTAGAGATATTGAAAGCTTGGCCATAAGGTCGTACCTTTGATATTTTATCGATATTCGAGTTTTCCTTTATTATTGTCGTGTGTATGGTCGTGATGACATCTATGTTTGTTGTGTGCACTAGCGTGATCTGGACTAGTGCAGTTTACAGAGAGACCGAATTTGCATATTCGGTCTCGACAGAGATGGTATCGAGCCATATCGTATGAGGACGAAGCCCTAGTTAGATTGGTCGATAGCCTCAAAAATTTATTTTCTAAATCAAACCAACTAAATTTGATATTTAGTAATATCTCTATCTTCTTACCTCATTCTTAAGAATTCTTGTCTCTCGCCCCAACTCTTGCAAAATTGGTTTTCCTAAAGTTATAAAGCGATCTTCCCTTTATAAATGCATTAGATGTCCCAAGCTTCTTACGGCCGACGGGAGGATGGAGGTCACTTCTACGCGCGTTACATTGCGGAGCCTCGGTTTAAGAGCTGCCGTCTACCTCACCAAGGATGAGAAGCAAAAGGTCAGCGCATCGGGAGCATCTCGGGCTATACTTCACCACCCGAGTCGGCAGCGGTGCTACATCACGATTTCAAGAACACCGGTGCGGTGGGAGATGTCGGCAAGGAGTTGCGCACAAAGCCATCCGTCGACTTTGCAAGCTATACAAGATCAACATGGCGGACTCGTCCGGAAGTTCAAGGAGCGATGCGAAGCCACCCGAGACTACGAGCGATGCAGGAGGAGCCCCGACCGCGATCGCGGTACCTCTACCATCGCCTACACCGCCGAGCCGGAGGAGAGCGTCGTATCACCGGAGATCGTCGCGCCTACCTCGATCGGTTCACTCCATTGATCGAGAAGCGATCGCGCCGATCCGCAACTCGTGGGTTGTCTGGCGATTCCGAGGGCGATAGCGATGTACCCTATTTGTCGGGACCCGGTGGGAGCCTTGAGTAGATAGTGCGAGTAGACACGTTGGATTTTATTTGCGGTTGAGTGTGATGTGAGCTGCAAATATTGCCTAAAAGCATTATATTGCGATCATGTCAACCTTTTAATGGAGTTTATTTTTGTTCAGTTTCTTTGTTAGCCTTTTGGCTAAGTGTTTGTTTAGTTTAGGTTTCCATTAAGCAAAACCCCTTAGACGCATTTACCTCTTATCTATGCTTTTCCTCTCGTCTTTTACCTTTGGTCATCGTGATTGTTTTCTTTTGAGCAAGATGGTTGATACGGGAACTCCTCCAACCGCAATCAGGAACGGGACCGGAGAACAGATCTTTGCGCGACGGTGCCACCTACCTTGGATCCTGCGCCTCGATCGATTCTTGATGGCCCAAACTCGGATGATGCGAGACCATGATGCAGGTATGCGGACTATGATGCAGCGGCAGCACGAGAGCGATACCACCACGGCACCTCGTCGTGGACCGGCTATCACGAGTTTATGAGGCGAGACCGCTGTTTCTCCGGTTCGTCGAGCCTTTGGAGGCCGACGATTGGGTCCGTTCGGTTGAGAAGAAACTGAACTTGGCTCGGTCTGCAAGCGAGGAGAAGGTTTTGTATGCGAGACATCGGCTTGAGGGACCAGCAGCGAGTGGTGGGAGAACTCTGTGCCGCCCATGAGAACCGGCACAACATCACTTGGAAGGAATTCGCCAAGGCTTTCCATACCGCTCATGTCATGGATGGAGTGGTCGAGATGAAGAAGGATGAGTTTGGGAGTTCGGAGAGGAACACATGCCGGTGAGTGAATATCTCAATAAATTCACTCGGTTGGCTCGCACGCGCTGGAGGATGTAGCGGCGAGTGCAGCTCGCGAGAAGAGGTTCAAGAAAGGCTTGAACCCGGCTTTGAAGGTGCAAGTCGAGGCAGCGACTATGCGATTTCAGCGATTGGTGGATAAGGCCATTCTCATCGAGGAGAGTCGCGCGAGCTCGAGGAGTCTCGCAAGAGGAGGTTGATCCAGCGGGGATCACGGTCACACCAGATCTCGAGGCCTCGTTTTGGTTCTTACCGGCTGCACGAGTGCCACGCAGCGGTAGCGATCTTGAGATTTGGACCCCAACTCGGACACGCGCGATTTGATCGGGCGGCGTCTCGGTAGTTCCGATGGACAGCGGCAGAAGAGCAATAATTCAGCGGCATCCGTCACTTGCTTCAAGTGTCGCGAGGTGGGACACTATGCTAGCAAGTGCCCTCGAGGCGAGCCCCGGCGCCGATTCGCTTTGACTTGGGAGCCACACCGGTCGTACCCCTACCGGGAAGCGGGGCGAGAGCACCCGGCCTCGGGGCGAGGCCAGCGAGCGCCGGTGGTGAGAGGTCGGGTGAACCACGTCACGCAGAGGATGCCCGAGCAGCACGAGCGTTGTGATCGATGCGTTTCGTACATCCGATTCCTGCCACCGTTTTATTTGATTCGGAGCTTCGCATTCGTTTGTTTCGGAGTTTTGCTTTAAAGCAACAATTGAAAACTGTTGCTCTTGGATCATTCTTTTAATCCAATCCCGGATCGAGTTGAGATCCAACCTAGGTTGTCCAGAGTTAGGATAACCATTCGTGGAGTTGAGTTGGGGCCAACCGATTTTGTTGGATATCACGTCCCTAGATGTAATCTTGGGAATGGATTGGCCGTAAGCGGCGGCGATGTTAGGCTGTGGGAGCGAGCGGTGACCTTAACCAATTGAGACGGAGTTAAGGTGCGATTCGCGGCCAAGTGAGTGTCGGCCGAGCTAGTCATGATTTGCGAGCAAGGTAATCCGGTTGGAGGGTGTACGGTTGTCGAGAGTACCGGCGTGTTTCAGATGATCTTCGGGTATGCCACGAGAGAGGAGGTTGAGTTTACGATTGAGCTTGTGCGGTACGCTCCGATTTCAAGAGACCCTATCGGATGCCACCAATGACTTAGCGAGTTGAAGAAGCAAATTCGGAGCTTTTGGATAAGGGTTACATCGGACCAGAGTTCGTCCCGTGGGAGCGCCGATGTTGTTCGTCAAGAAGAAAGATGGTAGTCGGCGCATGTGTGTGGACTCTGAGCACTTAATGAGGTCACCGTCAAAAATAAGTACCCTCTGCCCAGGATTGATGACCTGTTTGACCAGCTTAAGGGAGCAGGAGTGTTCTCCAAGATTGATTTGAGATCAGGATATCATCAGATGAGGATACGTAAGGAGGACATACCCAAGACAGCCTTCTCGACTCGTTATGGTCTATACGAGTTCACAGTGATGTCATTTGGTTTGACTAATGCTCCAGCATATTTCATGTATTTAATGAATAAGGTGTTTATGGAATATTTGGACAAGTTTGTCGTTGTGTTCATTGACGACATATTGATATATTCCAAGAATGAGGAGGAACATCAGGAGCACTTGAGATTAGCATTGCAGAAATTGAGAGATAATCAGTTGTATGCAAAGTTCAGCAAATGTGAGTTTTGGATGAAGAAAGTCGCCTTTCTAGGGCATGTGTTGACAGCAGAAGGAGTCGCGTTTGACCCGGAAAAGTAAGTGATGTTTTGGATTGGCAGTCACCCACTTCAGTTACCCAAGTCAGGAGTTTTCTGGGTATGGCAGGATACTACCGTCGCTTTATTGAGAGATTTTCGGTGTGGCGGACCCCTCACGCAGATTGCTCAAAAGGAAAAGAAATTCACTTGGGCGCTTGAGTGCGAGAAGAGTTTTGAAACTTAAGGAGAGTTTGACCACGGCCCGGTGCTTGTGTTGCTGATATTAATAAGGATTTTGAGATATTTTGCGATGCCTCGCGCAAAGGTTTGGGTTGTGTCTTGATGCAAGACAAGAGAGTGGTAGCCTATGCCTCACACCGATTGAGACCGCATGAGGAGAACTAACCTACCCATGATTTAGAGTTGGCGGCCGTAGTGCATGCTTTAAAGATTTGGCGTCATTATTTGATGGGTAACGGATGTAAGGTTTACGGATCATAAAGTCTCAAATACATCTTTACCCGATCCGAGCTTAACCTCGAGCAGAGGAGGTGGTTAGAGCTGATAAAGAATTATAATGTGGGCATACATTATCATCACAGGAAAGCTAATGTTGTTGCGAGATGCCTTGAGCGAGAAAGGTATCTGCAATTCGGTGATGGTTCGAGAGAGTCACCGACTTTGCATGAGGAATTTGAAGCTTAGCCTTGAGTTGGTTGAGCGGGATTTTTGGCGGCTATGGAGATCGACCTACTTTGGATGGTCGATTCGCGAGGCTCGGTCGGTGATGAGGCATTTCAATGGATCGAAAGAACTTAAGTGAAGGAAAGAGTCGGGATTTTGGTGGATGACCGGGGAACCTTGTGGTTCAAGCGGCGTTTGTGTGTACCCAACAAGCAAGAACTAAAGGATGTGTTGTTAAAAGAGGCTCATGAGTCATTGTATTCGATTCATCGAGCGAGTACCAAGATGTACGGGACATTAAGGATAAGTATTGGTGGCTAAGCATGAGCGTGAGATCGCCGAGTATGTAGCCCTTTGTGATGTTTGTCGAGAGTAAAGCGAGCACGAGAGACTGCGGGTTTGCTACTGACCATTGAAAGTTCCAGTGGAAGTGGGAAGAAATTGGTATGGACTTTATAGTCGGTTTGCCTAAGACCAAAGAGGGTTATGATTCGATTTGGGTCATTGTGGATCGATTGACCAAGGTTGCTCATTTCATTCCGCTTAAGGCGACTTACAGTGGTGACCGATTGGCGAGCTATATATGTCGGGATCGTCGGTTGCATGGTGTGCCCAAGAAGATTGTGTCGGATCGTGGATCGCGATTCACCTCTCGGTTTTGGGGTAGTTTCCATAAAGCTATGGGAACTCACGAATTCGATACAGCGTATCACCCCTAGACGGATGGTCGGCAGAGCGAGTTAATCAGTTACGGAGGACATGTTGAGAGCTTTGTGCTTGATCATGGGTCTAAGTGGGACAGTTGTTTACCTTTTGCGAGTTCTCATACAACAACGATTATCGGGCCGGTTTGCGAGATGTCACCGTTTGAGGCATTGTATGGCAGAAATGCGAGACCCCTCTCAATTGGAAAGAGACGGGGAAGGTCGAGTTTTGGCCGGATTGTTTGAAAGAAGCCGAGATAAAGTCCGCTTGATGAGAAAGGTTGAAAAGCGCCGGGCAGACAGAAAAGCTATCACAGATACCGACGCCAGAGGCGAGTTTTGAGCGAGAAGATTTTGTGTATCTTAGGATCACACCATTCAAAGGGTGTGAAGAGGTTTCAGCTAAAAGGAAGCTTGCACCGAGATATGTTGGTCCGTTCGGATTACAAACGCTGGGAGAGGTTGCTTATCGATTGGAGCTACTGCGTCCTTGATGGGGTACATGGCGTTTTCATGTGTCCCGGTGAAGAAGTGCTGCGCGTGCGAGAGGAGGTTGTGCGATTGAGGCCGTTGATCTGCGGGAGGATCTGTCATACAAAGAGCACCAGTCAAAATCTTGGAAGTGTCGGGCGAGTCACCGGAATAAAGCGGTCCGTTTTGCAAAGTCGATGGAGCAACCATTCGAGGAGGAAGCCACAGGGAGCGCGAGGAGGATCTCAGAGCGAAGTTTCGAACCTATTCTCTTAGTTGGCCCGGATCTAGGGTTGAGATCTCGTTTAAGGGTAAGGTTTGTAACATCCTGTTTTTGAGATTTTTAAAGCCTTGATTTAAAAATGAATTTTCTGAATTTTCTGAAATTAATTGAAGCTTCAAATGAATTTTTAAAGTTTTAAATGATTTAATGTGATTAAAATAAACATTAACATAAGTGGAAAATATTTTATTTGTGTTCCTCATGTCTCAAGGAATTTTCTAGTATTTTTGGTGAATTTTTGGGATTTATTTGCTATTTTCTAGAGCTTTTAGAAGTTTATTTGAATTTTCGGAAAAAGAAAAGAAAATCAATTAACCTCGGCGCCGATCACCCTCTCTCCTCCACGCGTCGCCGATCTCGCGCCCGCCGCCGCCGTACCTTTCGCGCGCACTTGGCCGCTTCCCGCCGCCGATCTCACTTCGCGCACGCGTCGCATCATCATCATGCCGGCCTTGAGTGGCAGCAACAGCGCCGTCGCGCCGCGCCGCCGCGCCCTCGGCGCCGATTGCGCGCGCGCGTGATCGCAGCCGTTCGCTCCGCGCCGCGCGAACCTAACCCTAACCCTAATCGCGTCCCCGCCGTCCGATCTTGCCGCGTGGCCGCATCCTAGCCGTCTAACCCGTCCGCGTCGCGACCGTCGCCGTAACCGGATCGAATTCCTCGGTTCGCGTGTTAAAACCCGCGTTCATCCCTCGGTTCGCGTGCCCGTCCCGCCGAATCCTCGCCGTCGCCCCAGATCTGGACCGAAGGTCCAGATCGTGCCGCGTGCCCGCGTCTCCGCCGTCGGATCAAGCCGTCGCCGCCCGCGCCCGAGCCGCCAGCTCGGCCTAGCCACGTGGCAGCACCGGTAGCGTGCCACGTCAGCCTAGTCCACGTGGCATGACACGTGGTATGCCACGTCGGCGCCACGTCGGCCCGAGCCGCCCGAGCCGCGTGGCAGCCACGTCGCCGCGTCGGCCGGGTGACGCGTGGCGACATATCTTCGCTGCCACGTCACGCAGCCCCGCCGCGTCGGCCCGCCGCACCGTGCATCATTACGTGGACCGAGTCCACGGTGGACTCGGAATTTCGTGGACGGGTTCACGGCCACGATAACTTTCCGATTTTCCCGAATTAATTTTAGAATTAATTTTCCGGGAGCCCGTTCTCCTCCGTCCTAGCTCCGATTGACCCCGTTCTTTTTTCTAAATTCATCTAAAATCGAGCTCTATCTGTTGGTTCTAGTTTTGTGAATTTTGGAGTTCATTTGCTTGTCACTTTATGTGTTTCTTTGTTTTCGATCGTTTTCTCTCTCGTTAGATTCGGATTCCGGAGGAGCAGGTTTCGCGCCAGAAGACCAGGAGTACCCCGCTGAGCATAACGAAGGCAAGTCGTGTCCCTTGATCATGTTGAACCCAATTTTGCAAACTATTATTTAATTATTTTGTTTTAAATTACATTGCATTGCTATTTTTATTCAAACCTTTGCACAGGTAGTTATCGTCCCAATTGAATTTATACCTCCTTGACACTTTGGAATACCATGATGCCATTGTCACCATAGGTTGAGCAATTTATTAGTGATGCTAGTTTATTTATCACATGGGTTGGTACGATTAGATTGCTTAGCCGGTTTATATTTACGAATGATCTCATCGCACATGTTAAATTATTAATTTGACTTAATGACATATGGAACTGTGGTTGGTGCCACGTGTATTAAAATTTGTGCCACGTCATTGGTGTAGCGTTGGCTTAGTTATACAAATTGGTTTTCACTCGGGCGAGTGATCGTGCGATAAAGGGAAATGCAGTTGTACTTTGGGGATGTGGTAGTCGCGGGTAATGTTAAGGACTTAACTTTGTGCGCCATTGATCCGAGCTTAATCGTGCAAACCACATGTCTATTATGGGATGGACTGGCTGATTAATTTGTAATATTTCAATTCAATTCGCCATCGTGATGGACATGGTTCTTGATTTCCATGTGGCGCAAGGGGGTGTGATCACGAAACCCTAGCGGGCGGGATTGTGTTGAGGTAGAGCATTGTAAATGCCTTGTTGTGATTTCCTTAGGCCTAGGCTAATCACATCGTATGGGTACAGATTGTGCAACCTCTGCGAGTGTAAAACTATTCGAATAGCGCGTCCTCGGTCATGGGCGGTGCTCGGGGATTTCACCACGAGGTTAGTGTTTCATTTATAACTTGGTGGTTTATGTTGGGAGTGGACGGGTAGTTCACTGTTGATTTAAACTTGTGAATTGGTGTTCACTAGTGGTTCATGTTTATTCCTTTGATTATCTATTATTACTGTTTTCATTAACTTTCGCTTTCAAGTTATTTAATATATTTCATCAATAAATGCCTTTATGCAAATTAACCTTTCAGCCTTCCTTTGGTAAGCATTGCATATTATATTGCATTTATTGTTACAAGCGACTTCTTTGAGTACCAATGTACTCACGGCTTTACGCCTATGTTGCTCGATTGAGGAGAGGAGTACTATCGGCGGAGGTTCGGAAGGAGAGTTCTACGGCGACTTCACGGATTAGGCCGTTCTCCACTCGATAGCTTTGTGGCTTGTCGATTGGTCGCTACGCTTTATTTTGGATTTCATTTGCTATTTTGTTAAGCCCTTAGGCTAGAGATATTGTAAGCTTGGCCATAAGGTCGTACCTTTGATATTTTATCGATATTCGAGTTTTCCTTTATTTTTGTCGTGTGTATGGTCGTGATGACATCTATGTTTGATTGTGTGCACTAGCGTGATCTGGACTAGTGCAGTTTACACAGAGAGACCGAATTTGCATATTCGGGTCTCGACAATCCAATCCCATTGGGGTTGCTTGTGGTCCCTGGATTGATGGATTGGTGGTTCTGTTCCCTGGATCCTGATTAATCTGACCATGACCAGTTGAGTTGAGGGTATTAACCATCTTTTACTGCTCTGAAAGGAAAACAATTGTTGACTTCATAAGGCACAAAAGGTGAGAGAGAAAAGTACAAATAAGAGGTAAACTCATTTAAGGGGATTTTTAATAATAAACCTAGACTAAGCAAACATTTAGCCAAGAGGCTAACAATAAAAACCAATCAAATAACTCCAATAAAGGTTTGATTTGACAGCAATATAATGCTTTTAAGGGCACAACTGCAGCTCAAATCACACACAATGGCGAATAAAACACAAACAATCTACTCGCACTTTCTAAGCAAAGGTCTAATATAAGGGCTCCCACTCGGGTCCTGCCAGGTAGGGCTCGCTCGACTCATCCTCCAAGTCACTATAGAACATTCATAAGTTACGGACTCGCGGTGACTGCTCTTCTGCTATGGCTGAAATGAAGTGTCAAAGGTACTCCTGATGGTCACCTGATATGCGTCGTCTCTCCTCTAGGCTTGGCGGTGTAGGCGAGACTAGATGTGTGTAAGTTCAAACTCTATTAAATTGGTTTTCGTGATAATGATAAATACAATTATGAGACTAATTTATTTATTAATTATAATGTTGTCTAGTTTCATTTGGATATAATGAATGACAAATGCTATTATGAGATTAACATGTTTGATTGATTATAATATGGCTTAGTCTTATTCGAATGAAAAGGTGAAGTCAAAGAGGTATGCATTTGACACTTACATTCATTTATATATTAGTGCATTCTTTGGATCCAAAATATAGATTAAAGTCTACTAAAAGTCTAAGATGAATATGTGCATATGTTTTCCACTATACATTCTTGTATACACACATTTAAAGAGAGTTCAATCTATATTTTGTGGTTTCATTAGTATTGATCTATTTTTTTATTTCCACATATTAAGGATTTTTACTTTGAAACATATCTCTTGAGTATATATAGCTTGTGTAGTTCATATATACTCATAATCGCGTAATGCCCTGAATGTCGATTTGGCGTAGGTTTTAAAATAATCGCGGAGACGCCCGGCGTTTTGGTAAAACGCGGGAAGGGAAAAATAATAATTTTGAGCTAGCAATAAATTGAGAAAGAGATAGAAATATAATTTAATATTAAAAAATAGTTTAGAGAGGGTGGGCCTGCTACCTTGGGCCAGGGGGCCCAAGGGGGTGGCCGCACCCCCTCCACTTAATCCTAGCCCCTTGTGGCCGCACCCCTCCTCCTTTTTCCCCCCAAGCCGCCACTCCCTCTTCCCCCCTTGTGCCTCCCCTCTGCCCAGGTGCTGCCCCTTGTGCAAGGAGAAGAAGGGGAAAGAAGGAGAAGAAGGGAAGAGGAAGGAGAGAAGGAGAAGGAAGGAGAAAAAGGGAAGGAGAAGAGGAGGAAGAAGAGGGTGATCCTAATCCCCTAGGTAACTCTCCCTCACCCAATCTCTCTGTTTTCTGCTGAATTTAGGGTTCTTAGTCCCAAATTTGAAGGGATTAGCAATTTAGAAAACCCCGATTAGAGAATCCCGATTGACTGTCTGTAGATCCAATCGCGCAGGGTTACCGTTCGTGCAGTTTAGACCCCTAAAACGATTTTTCCCGAGGATCTCCCCAAAAGGAAAAATGTAAAGAACGACGATACACATCTGCTATATTTCTTTCAGATTTTGTGGTCTCGGGATTTGGGCGCAGTAAGGTTGGGAATCTTGCTGTCTGTCAGGGGTTCAGTTTGGGGCAGACTGCTGTTCAGTTGGGATTAAGGGGTAGCAAATGATTTTTATGCGTATGGTCATAATTGAGAAAAGTGTGGAGAATTCAGTAGTCTAGCTACTGTAAAATAATCAGAATTTTTAGAGCCTTGATCTGTTCTGGGGACGCATTACAAGTCGGTTGACCAGACTTTCAGAACAGAGGACGTCCTCTGTTTTGTGCATTAGAGATCACCTTGTTAATGACAAAATAAAAATATGTGATCTACATGAAAAGTGTAGGTATTTAAGTGAGGAATCTAGATATATATCTTTTGCTGTGATTAGTGTTATATTTTTAAAGATAGGAGAATATTAAGCAGCGCCGCTACAGTGGAAAGATTGTAGAACCGTTATGCAAGGAAGGATGTTGTGGGATTTTGGAGCTTAGCGATATCTTGCCTTCGAGAGTCGCGTTTTCATTGTTGTAATGTGTGCTGAGTGGTACTTTTTTGGACAGGCGGTTTTACTTCTGAATGCGCGTGATCTCGTCGCTTCGCCGGTAGAGGCAAGTAAACGTAGCGGATGTGCTACTGTTTAACCCGTTATTCTTACTACTTGCAATATATATGATTTACGTAATATTAAATGATATGCCATGATTACATGCTTTCTAAGTAAGAATGTGGTAGCAAGATATTAATCACTTGCCATGTTTGGATGAGTTTTGGTAGTATTGTGGTAATTTGCTTAATGAGTCAATTGTGGTATACGAAAGTAAATGCATGGTGGATATGATGGTATTTCCTTGTTGTTAAATTCATGAGGATCATATTGGTGCCCTCGAAGTTGTTATTATTGTGGTCTCGATGATGGTATTCTTAGTAAATACTTGTGGTTGTGGTAGTAACAATCTTGATAAATATATTGTGGGTTATGTGATTGACCTTCATGGTTAAATTCTTGTGGTTTATGTTTATCATATCATTCATAACATGTCATGATATTTACATTGTGGATGTCGTCGCTTATAGCCACGACCGTACCGGTACAGCATCGTGTATTGCCGTAGCATGATGCACACTTTTACCTTGTTGGGTAAAAGTGCAGTGGAGCATAGCATACATATGTATTGCATTGTGGAAAGATCATTTACATCCTTATGCAATATATTGTGGTGAAGTTATTTTACAAACAACTTCAACTTCATAGTTGTAATGTGGATTTGGCTCATGAGGGCCATTTGTAGTATGAAGAAAGTGACTGTAGTTGTAGATTGAGGTTCATCTCTTGTGGTATGATAGGAGGTTGTGATTGTGGTATGAGATTGTTTTCTCTTGTGGTAAGTGGTGATAGCAGTTGTGGATACGAGGAATAATAAAGTTAGTGAGGTAAATCATGTTAATGTTTTATTGTCATTGGTAGTGGTAGTGGTGGATGATATGAAGTAGTTAATCAAGATTCATTTGCTAATGTTTTACTATTGCTGGTAGTAAATATGGTTGAGGCAATAATTGTGGTCATTTGGGAAATGGATATTGATGCTTAATATCATTGTAGTTTAATTAGTTTGTTAATGAATATGGATGCATATTGTAGATGTGGAGATGTGAATACTTTAATGATGTTGTATATTTGTTTGTAGTCTGAATAGCCTGTTAAACAGTTTGCTTGCTGAGATTTTTATCTCACCCTTGTTTTTCCCCCCTACAGGTGATTCCTGAGCATTCATGGGATGGGTAGAGTGACACCACAATAATGCACTTGTTTCATCAATTCATGTTGTAATAAAGTCGATGGAATTCAAGCCAAATGCCTATCTATCCATAGATGGTTGTTTTATTTAATAATGATGACCTTGTAAACTATTCTTGATTTAATCTGCTAGAGGTTGTTATTGAACTTGTTACCATTATCTTATTTCCCTTAATTATTTATGCTTGCGCTTAATGCTTCATGTCTAGAAATTGTTGTAGAAATAAATTATCTTGAAATTTTTGGTTAGCTGTAGAGTGGTTTAGTAACATCCCAGGGTGATGTGGATCCTGTGGTGTTACAATCGGGTTGTCATCTAGTTCCTCCATTATGCGTTAATGGTTGGATAATTAATGACAATTGGATAAGTAAGCTTTGCTAATAATTAATATCAAAAATAAACATACATTCAAATGAGTTAATTGCTTAAGAAAGCTTATCCTAGAGTATACAAGTGTTGTATACATATTGTATACTTGTAAATCAATTTATATCTCATTATTTGTTGAGATTGTCATGAATTACCAAAAAGGGAAGATTGTGGAATCCAGTCCCCTTTTATGTGTTAATGGTGAAGTTTTGGTAATTGATTTGTGAACTAACATTTTTCATGAGTTGGATGAATAGGTTAGGTTCCTCAAATAAGGATGACTCGTGATGACTTCATGTGTTGAAGATCATCAAGTGAAGATAATGAAATATGGCTTTATATGTTGTAGGAAATTAAGGAGAAAAGATGATCATGAGTTGATCATCAGGTGAAGTGAAGACTCATCATGTGTTGATGAAGATCATAAAGAGGATATATCATGTGTTGATGTATATCTTAGAGGAGATGATCATGTGTTGATCATCAAGTCAAGTGAAGACCTATCATATGTTGATAGAGTTGAAGTGACAAAGACCCGGACTGAAAGTAATGATGTGTGTCATTAAGCTTCAAGAAGATATTCAAGGCAAATGTATGATTAGCTAGAGCAAATGATGTATTTCTTGTCTTTTACCGGTCTTTGTGTTTGGTTGAAAGACCGTATTGCTAGTATAGGTTGTCGTGCTATTAAGAGAAGTCATGTCTAGTAACTTAAGTCTCATCATATGTTAATAGCTCAACCTCACTTGTTCTAGCTCTCTATGACATGATGTTTATATTTGCAAATGTTTTTGTAAATAAGTTAAAACTCATGTGTTGAATACTTGTAACATGGAACTATACATTGTGAATATGTTGTGCAAGTATTTGAAGTACATGTTTCCTATTCCTTGTGGTATAAAGCTTATATTTAAAAATATATTTTGCAAATGGTTGAAACTCATACATAATCGTTGTAGCATGTGACTTAGGTTTGCAAATATGTTTAGTCTATGTACCAATTCCTTGTATCATGATTTCAAAAGTGTACAAATGTGTTTTGCAACTTGTTGAAAATCATGTTTAATCCTTGTGTGCATAATACTGTAATTTGCAAATGTGTTTTGCAAGATTTCTTGAAGTATATGCATTTGTCAGGATTATCGGAAATACCGGCGTGTATGGCACGGTACTACCGAAGATCGGAAGTATTGGTATGTGTCGCACGGTACAACCAAAGATCAGAAGTACCGACATGCGTTGCGCGGTACTACCGATTATCGGGAGTTCCAGCTCTATGTGAGAAGTACAGGCTAGCGGAAGTACCGGCTCTATGTGAGTGGTACTCAGCATGTGTTGCGCAGTACTACTGGACTTCAGAAGTTCTGAAAATTCTGCGGTACATTTTTTCCAGAGAGAAACCTATGTGGTGATTTTCTCCTCCCCGCAAAAGTGGTAGTTCCGCATATGTGGAGCGGTACTACCAATGATCGGTAGTACCAAAAAAATAAATGGCGGTACTACTGATTTTGCATATAACAGCTAATTTTTTTGTTCGTTGCGAGGGGAGCGGTAGTTCCGATTTTATAATAGTGGAACTGCACATTTTCATGATTTTTCAGGGGTTTGGCTCCAACGGGTAGTTTTTGTGGTGTGGGTATATATACCCCCTTGTGGCTGATCGGAGTGTGTCTGGCTAGACTCCATTTCATTGTATTGAGCTTGTGTGAGATCCTCCTCTCAATTGTGCATGTATTGCACCTTGTGAGCAAGGAGGAAAGATCTAGAATGCATGAGTTGTATGTAGAGGTGGATTGAGTGTCCACTTGAGCTTGTGCATCCATTGCACTTGGTGAGAGTTAAGCAAGAGGCTTGACTTGTTACTCTTAGAGTTTGCCAACTCCTAGATGGTGTTGAAGGTGTCGTGCGTGGTGATCTTCTCAAACAAGATTGTAAAAAGACCCGGTAAAATTGTGAAGGTTGGAGAACACCTACCAGGAGCGGGGAAGAGCTACCACTAGTGGATTTAAGGTGAAAGACTTAATTCGTAGAGTCGGTCCAATTCGTTTGGATTTACCTTAATGTGGACTAGGAGAGACTAGTAAGTCTTCGAATACCACGGTAAAAAGAAATTATGTCAATTGTGGTTCGCTTTCTTCTATTCAATTTATATTCAAACAATTTATATTCATAGAATTAAATTAATTACTTGTTATTCTAGGATTGCAACCTTTGATATAGACATAGATTATTAGTGCTATTAGATGAATCTAGTTGTTTAGGCAATATTTGTGTTAAACCAATTTGAGTTAAGCTTCCGCATTATATACTTGGTTTTAACCAAATTGATATTGATTTTAAATGGAAGAGATTTTTAAGACCGCCTATTCACCCCCTCTAGTTGGCCTCCTCGATCCTACAATGTGCTGGTGGCTACGGTTGAGGTTCCTCCATGGCTTCCACCTACTCTGCTACATTGAGGGTAACTACATATTGCTCCTTGAACTTCCAAATGAGTTTGGGGATGCTGATCTTGTATAACTTACAATGCTCCTTGCATGGACCATTCTCCACAAGCATTGGTGCTCTTCAAGCTATGGTGTAGAACTTAGTTGCCCATCCTTATGGTGAAATACAACCTGGTGATGCATCCAATACGTTGGCCTTTTGCCTTTCTCATCCTTGGTGAAGTAAACTAGCGATCTCTTTAATCTAAGGCTTCACAACAAAACTCAAAGAAGTCCTCACCATCCTCCAGCTTGGTTGTAGGGAGCTTGAGATATCTAAGGTATTATAAGAGAGAGAAGTCAGTTTAAGGATTTTGAAAAATAAATTTTTGGAATAAGGTAAAGAGCGAGAACCTTAGGAAAGAGGTAAAGGAATTGAGAGATGACTAAATTTCCGATTTGGTTGGTTTAATTTAGAAAATAAGTTTTAAATTTGGGCTAATGTGACCATTTTAACTAGGGTTTCGTCCTACAGTCGATGTGGCTCTGATACCACCTTTATCGAGGCCCAAATATATAAATTTGGACTCTCTGTATATCGCACTAGTTCAGGATCACGTTAGTGCACATAGTGTAAATATAGATGAAATATCGACCATATGCATGATTAACAAAGAAAAATCAAGACTCAAATAATAATTATTAGAATACAACCTTACGGCCAAGTTTACAATTAATAGCCTGAAGGGCTTAAGGAACTAGCAGTAGAAAATAGAAATAAGCGTAGGAGCTAATCGACATGCCTACAAGTAATCGATTGGGAAGTGAAGTCCTAATCCGTAAAATCGTCAAAGTATCCTCCCTCTGGTATCTCCTGCTGATATAGCTCCTCTTCTTCAACTGAGCAATAGTGGGCATAAAGCCGTGAGTACATTGGTACTCAGCAAGTCATTTGTAACAAATGAATGCAGTATAATATGCAAGACTTACCAATGAATGGCTGATAAGTTAATTTGCAGAAAGTAACAATTTAAAGTAAATGCAGTTAATAGATTGAAAGCGAACTTTAAAGAAAAATGATAATAAGTAAATAATAAATGGAATTAAATAGACCACTTGTGAACTACCCATTCACAAGCTAAACCACCAGTGAACTAACTATTCACTTTCTAAAGATAACCGACCAAGTTTTTATGAAAACCCTATATCTTATATGAAATCACCAAGCATTGTCCATAACCGGGGACATGGCCAGTTGAATACTTTTACACTCTGCACAGGTTGCACAACTGTACCCCACACGATGTGATTAGCCTCGTGCTAAGGAAATTACAATAAGGTCTTTACAAAATTCAAACTCAACTCAATCCCGCCCACTAGGGTTTCGCGTCGCACCCCCTTGCATCACATGGAAATCAGCAACTAATTTATCACAATAGCAAAATTAAAATTGAAATATTCTAAATTAATCATCTAGGTCTATCCCATATTAGACATGTGGCTTGCAAAATAAGGTTCAGATCAATATCGCACAAAGTTAAGTCTTTAACATTACTTAGGCGAGACGTCCACATCTCTCGAAGTGAATCCATACTACCCCTTTATTGCACGATCACTCGCGCAAAGTGAAAACCAATTTTGTATAACCAACACCAATGACACACCAATATCATAGCACATAAAATTTATAACTATCGCTCCAACCACGATTCAATGTCACATTAAGTTAAATTAATTAATTGATCACATAAGATGTTGAACCAATCGAGACTATTAGCATGGCTAAACAAATTAAATCGTACAACCCATGTGACAACTAATATAGCATCACTAGATAATTTTTCATCCCATGGTGACCATGAAATCTTAGTATTTAACATATCAAATGAGGGATTAATCAAGTGGGACAAAAACTACCACATATGAAGGTTTGTAATAAAATAGCGATGCATGATAATTTAAAACAAGATAAATAAATAATAGATTGAAAACTAGGTTCAACATAATCAAAGGATATGACTTGCCTTGGCCTTGCTCAGTTATGAACTCTTGATCTTCTGGTTGTGCATCCACTCCTTCGAAGACGCAATCGAACGAGAGAGAAAACGAACGATATCGAGAAGAGCTTACCAGCTCTGATACCAATTGTAGGATCGAAAACGACAACAGAGGGGGGGGTGAATGGTGCCTTTTAAAATTTGCCCCCGAGTATTAATATTACATCAAGACAAGATCATAATTAATTACAAAAAAACATTTGCATAAGAAGATTCTAAATCTAAGGGCAGATATGAAGAACTACTAGATAGCTAATTGATCATGATGCAAAATCAAACAATTTAAACTAGAGACAGGAATGCAGACCTACAATTCAGATCATAGTACTATCATTGCATAAATCATGCCATCATTCGTTCTATCTCAAGTTATATAACCAGCATTCAACAGTCATTCATCATCGCATACAAGGACTACTAGCAATTTAAGACTACGTTCAGAACATCAGACCACAGGAAAGCATGTAGTAGAAGTAGTAGGAGTGGAGCAGCACCAAACCGAGTGAAACCAGCAGTCCAAACAGTAGCAGATCACTCTCGGCAGCAAGACAAAAGAAATCTACACAGCAGCAAGGAGCTTCGGTTCTGGGACAGCACTGTAGATCGGCAATACCTGCAGGACATTCAATCGGCCAGCACAAAGTACAACGACATATGGCGGCGGAGAATCGAAAGCGAGAGGGCGCGGCGATTCGATTTGGTTGACGCAGTGAAAAGAAACCAAGCACTGAAGCTACAGAAAATAAGAACAATGCAGCACCAGACGTGCTGTTTTTGAGTGTAGACTGCTAGCAACAAAGAACTGCAGAAGAGGAGCAGAAACAGCCGAAACTTGAAGACCTGCGGGCAAAAACTGAAGGTGGGATCTGCAGGACCGAACCTACAGGACACTGGAATCTGCAGGAAATTGAGAAGCCGAAAACTGCAGGGTACACACTGTTGACCGAAAGGAAATTAGGGAGACAGCACCGACACCATGCAGTAAATCATGTAGCACAGCGGTCACTGACAGCAGTCAAGAGTGACCGAACAGACTAACTGCAGCAAATATACAGTCGAAACTGGAATCTTGAGGCTACACCCTAGCATAACCGAAAAACTGAGATCGCAGTCTGCAGTTTACTGCATACGGCTGAACTAGGGGCTCAGACCAACCGCAGAGAAACAAAAGAAAGCCAGTTCAGAAGTTTGACAACAAATCCAGCACAGCAGCCGAAAGTACAATAAATACTGCAAGCTGAAAATAGAGCTGCTGTTATCTGAAAAGAGAAAATCTGCATAGAAGGTGCTGGCTGCATTCAGAAATCTCTGCTGGCCGAACTAAAGATGCTGAACAGTAAGACCAAGCAGAAACTGAAAAATAGAGAAATAATCCAAGGAATGCTTGATGATTTTTGAGACGAAGTAACTGGGCTTTAAGCTAAATATCATCAAGACTCCAAGGAACAAGATAATTCATCAGGAGAGCAAGAAATTGAAGATTTGAGCAAAATCTGCAACTTGAGGAGAGAGAGGACAAATTTCCAAATTACTTTTCATTCTCAACTACTTTGCTCAAGAGACTTTGAAATCAGCAGAGAGATGAGCTCACACGAATAATCCACCCATTCATTTGATTTCTCATCTGGGAAATAGGAGAGCAGGAGATGCCCTGACTCAAGAACCCTAGAAACTCACACACAGAGGAAGTGAAGCACAGAGAGCAAAACAAAACAAAGAACCTCAATTACAGCACTTCTCAAATTGAATCATTGCAAAAAGATGAATGTTTACATTGAGAGGAATGATTACATGAAGTTTTGCCTCAGCTCACTCTCAAACCCCTTTTCTCTACATTTCTTGCCTCCCTAGCATACACACGCAGGAGACCACAGAAGCTACAAGAACACCACACTAAAGCACACACAAGGAAGAGAGCACTCTCCAGACAACTACTACGTGCATCTCCAGGCCAAGAAGGAGAGCCAACCCCCTTTTTGCTGGACACCTAGAAGACAAAAGGAAGACCAGCACACCCCTCTCCTCAAGAGGGAATTCAAGAAGTGGCAGTTGCCCTCCACTCCAAACCTCTCATGCAAATGAGGCAACAGTCAACCCTCAGGTCAAATTGGAGGGAAAAATAGCTATTCCACTCCAAGCCCTAACATCTCACTTCCATTTTGCCGCCTTGCGCATTTTACCGAAACGCCCCTGCCGCACTTTCCTGGAAGCTTCTTGTCGACGCACGACCGCACCCGGCAACCTGACCGACTGGACCTCGACTCCACCTAAGTCTAATCCTGGTCCACCTCGCCACTGCATGTCGTGTCCACCATCGGTAGCTTCAGCTCCGGTTCCTCGTCTCTCGACTCGCAACCACCTCAGCAGCCTCGATCATCTTCAACGTCTCCAATCGTCTGGACCTCGACACCTCTTGTGCCTAGTCTCGGTCCGCCTCGCCTCACCATGGCCTAGCTCCGAAGTCCTGCAGTCACACAGACAAGCAAACCGTCACATAGCACCGCACGAAACAACATAATCAACATTAGCACAAGTGAAAGGTACTCAACCCTAGAATACCCAAAACAAACTCAAACTCACTAAACCAACCGTCAATTACTCATCACAAACATGGGGATACCTCCACATGGTCTCTCAATCTCCCCCTTGATGAGTATATTGACAAACACAGAAAAAAGCATAAGATTGAGTTTGTTTGAAAGTCATACATGGTCCAAGAGAAAGAAAATGATGCTAATGACCATGTTGACACAAGGAGCAAAAGAAAGAGCTTTGTTTGAAAGTCATACATGGTCCAAGAGAAAGAAAATGATGCTAATGACCATGTTGACTGGCTGGGCGGCAAAGGCGATGACTGGCTGGATGGAGACCGACAGTGAGACAGCGACTAGCCAAAAACGAAGATAGCGACGGCGGCGCGAAAACTTCGACAACAAACTCTAGCAAGGTGGCACAGGCGGTGAGATGTGCAGGCGAGCTCAGGTATGGGGTGCGAAAGACGGAGGCAGTGGCTCAGTTTTATGGCATGAACGTCGAGACTTCGAGACGGGCACGGAAGGAGGAGTCTGCAGTGGAAACTGCGAGCGACGGCGGAGTTCGACTCAAGCATGTGAACCAAGATGGCGACAGAGTTCGACTCAAGCACAACAATGAACAGTAGCTCCACCGACGGATGGATGACATGTGGCACTGTGAAGGATCAGACGGCTACGGCAATTGGCATCGATGAATAGTGCTAGCGGCTTCGGATAACTAACACGTGACCTTCGGCCAGAAATCTAGCGGTTGAGGACGAGCATGGTCAGATGATCAACACATGCCAAAGGAAGGATCGGGTGGCTGGAAATGAACGGGTTAGGATGAACAGTAATGAGCCGACCTTGTACTGTTCATGGGCTTTTTAGGGTTTTCTTATTTTAGAAATTCAAATAAAATAAAAGGAGCTCTAGGAAATAGCAAATGAACCCGAAAAATTCTCAGAAAATTCCTTGAGGCTCAAGGAATCTAAATAAAATACTTCCAGTAACTGTTAATATTTATTTAGTCATATTAAATCCTTTTAATTATTAAAAATTCATTTTAAGCTTTAATTAATTCCAAAAAATCTAAATAGTGAATTTTATTTTAAAAGCTTCAAATATCCTGATTAGCACGACCCAAAGATTACATCTATGCTGATTACCAAAAATAGCAAAAGGAAACAACTGCAGAAGCAACTAAAGAATCTAGATGACGTTGCCCACGGAGTTCAGAGGCTCAGAAAAGGACGCCGTCTTCACGGAACACCTTAGAATAACTAGTAGAAGGTCCCTGTAAATTTTGAGGGAATTCCGAGAAAGTTGACTTTTGTTGACTTTGCGGGCCCGTTTTGAGGCCCTAAACGACCTTTTTTGGGGGTCGAAGTCGCTGCGCGTATGCGTGGTGACTTACGTAAATCTGAAATCTCCAGATATTCCAGACTTCAATTTTTTTGGCTCTATTTTCCCGTTTCCTTTCCAACGGATCAAGAAACGCCCCAATCGGAGGTCGTATGCAAAAGTTAGGGGTTTCTCTCTCCTCTTCTCTTTTTTTTTACGCCGCGGCTCTTTCTATCTGCGGCTGCCTTTTCCTTCTTGTCTATCTACTTTGCTCCCACTCCGAGTCCAATTCCAAGTCCTACTCCGAGTCCAATTCCGAGTCCTACACCGAGTCCAATTCCGAGTCCTATTAGGAGTCCAGTGCGAGTCCAATTCGAATCCAGTCGAGTCTATTCCGAGTCCAACTAGGCAAAGCCTCCTAGAAACCGAGTCCCCTCTTTTCCTTCCCTTGGCGTGGCGATTCGAAACCAACCGCAGCGGTGAAACCAAGACGTGAGCAGAACTCGAAACTCTAAAGGAACTAGACACTAAGACCGACAAAGGACACGACGATGCAACGAAAGTTCAACAATGCAAAATCTGAAAAGAAAAATTGCGAGGCTAAGATTGGTTTGGACCGGGTGATCTACTAATATTTTTTGGCTTTTTGTATGCGTAGGTAATGAAAAGCAATCTAATCTAGGAATAGCGGAAATTCTCACCGAGCAACCTTGAGCTCGATACCACTTGATGGAGGCGGGTGCCCGATCTTTCGATGAGATTGATAACTATCGATTTGGTGGAGGTGACTCGCGATCCGACTACAACCGTGCGGCGTCGCTTGCGCCGTAGCAATCGTTGAACCAACTCCGAGATGTTATTGATCTTCTTTGGAAGCACGATCAACTGAACACAGTTCAATCCTGCAAGCAATCGAAGAACTAGCAAGAATAAGATGAAAAGCAATCTGATATTGCGAATAACAAAGTTGGTATTGAAAAACAAAGGTGGGATCCCAAAGGTAGTCTTGACAGGTGGTCGTCTGACACAACTGAAGAACCAAAGTTTGCGCAAAGGCTAAACCTAAACTCAACGAAATCCATGTCCTAGCAGTGGGCGGCGGCTCCTATTTATAGAGAAACGACCAGGGGGATGCCCTAGGGTTACAAGGCCCATGGGCCCAAGTGGTGGTGGCGCAGCACCCTTTTTAGATTCGGACTCAGAAACCAACGTGGATTGTTTTGATGATTGCGGCCGCCCCAAACGGAGTCCGTATGAAGAAGTTATGCCCATTTGAATATGGTACCAACGCAGCAGTCCGAATCCGATTCCAGAACGTGTCCAACTCGGATTATTGCTTGACTTGATCCCAAAGTGACGTGGTGACCTCCATGATTCCGTCCTTGCATGTCCATGACTCCATGTCCCTTTCCTTCATCCTTTCCCAGGTTCCTAACCACGATTAAATCACTTGCATTAGGTAGCGGTCTATTCTCAGTAATATATGAACCTAGAAATGAATTCACAGTAAATAAGTTGTGAGCACGAGCTCGAGTAAGTGGTCCTTGTTGTGGATGAGTTGTATCCATGGAAGGGATGTCCTCATCATCCTCCCTTTCTTGCATTTGAGTCGTCCTCGACTCAAGTTCATCTTCTTCCCCAAATATGGCTTCAAATCTGCAATATTAAATGTGGGACTAACCCCAGTCTGCAGCGAGATCAAGCTTATATGCATTATCATTAATCTTAGCTAACACCTTGAATGGACCATCGGCTCTAGGCATCAACTTAGACTTTCGCAACTCGGAAATCTATCTTTGCGCAAATGCAACAGACTAAATCACCGAGTTCAAAAGTTAAACTCTTTCTACGACTACGGCAATCTTATACTTAGCATTCATGCGCTCTATGTTTTCTTTAGTTGTTTCATGCAATTTAAGGACAAATTCAGCACGCTTTTTAGCATCTAAATTTACTTTTTCAGAGATGGGGATAGGCAATAAATCAATAGGAGCACGAGGATTAAAGCCATATACTACCTGAAAAGGGCTCATCTTTGTGGTAGAGTGCAGCGATCTATTGTAAGCAAACTCTACATGAGGTAGACATTCTTCCCACGCCTTCAAGTTTTTCTTCAAGATAGCCCTCAACATAGTTGATAACGTGCGGTTGACAACTTCAGTTTGTCTATCTGTTTGTGGGTGACAAGTAGTAGAAAACAGCAGCTTGGTACCCAATTTAGCCCATAATGTGCACCAAAAGTGACTCAAAAACTTCACATCTCGATCTGAAACAATGGTATTGGGCACTCCATGTAGTCGAACAATCTCTCTGAAAAATAAATCAGCAACATTTGTAGCATCATCGCTCTTATGGCAAGGTATAAAATGTGCCATTTTAGAAAATCTATCGACCACCACAAAAACACTATCTCTCCCCTTCTTTGTGCGAGGTAATCCCAAAACAAAGTCCATTGAAATATCCTCCCAAGGAATGTTAGGTAAAGGAAGAGGCATATATAAACCATGTGGATTAAGTCGGGACTTAGCTTTATTGCGGAGTAGTGCTGTGAGATACATAGCGCTCAACGTCGCGCCTCATCCTTGGCCAATAGAAGTGTTCAGCGAGGATGTCCTCCATCTTTTTGACACCAAAATGACCTATTAGTCCTCCCCCATGTGCCTCCTGTAATAACAAACGACGAACAGAGCTAGCTGGAATGCATAGTTTGTTAGCTCTAAACAAAATCCATTATTGAAAGCAAATTTATTCCAGCATCTTCCATTTTTGCAATTGGACAGGGCATCTTTAAACTCATCATCAGAGGTGTATAGTTCCTTTATTGTCTCCAAGCCAAAAATTCTACAATCAAGTTGAGACAACATTGTATACCGTCTAGACAAGGCATCAACAATCACATTTTCCTTCCCTTTCTTATGTTTTATGACATAAGGAAAAGATTCAATGAATTCAACCCAACGAGCATGTCTACGGTTCAGTTTAGTTTGACTTCTAATATGTTTCAATGATTCATGATCAGAATGGATAACAAATTCTTTGGGCCATAAATAATGTTGCCATGTTTCTAAAGTTCGAACAAGGGCAAGTAATTCCTTATCATAATTATAATAGTTCAAACTAGATCCACTCAATTTCTCACTAAAATAAGCAGCAGGTTTACCTTCTTGTATCAACACACCACCAATTCCAATTCCGCTAGCATCACACTCAAGTTCAAAAGTCTTACCAAAGTCAGGAAGTTGGAGCAATGGTGCATTTGTGAGCTTTTCTTTGAGAAGGTTGAAAGCTTCTTCTGCGCTTTTCCCCATTTAAATGAAACACTTTTCTTTGTTAATTCATTAAGTGGTGCAGCGATGGTGCTGAAATCTTTCACAAAGCGGCGATAGAATCCCGCAAGTCCATGAAAACTCCGCACTTGTGTGACCGTTTGTGGTGTTGGCCAACTTTTTATAGCTTCAATCTTGGCTTCATCTACTTCAATTCCCTACGGAGTAACAACATAGCCAAGAAAACAAACTCGATCGGTGCAAAAGGTGCACTTTTCGAGATTACCAAACAAACGTGCATCCCTCAAAGCAATGAAAACAACACGTAAGTGTTCAAGATGTTCATCTAGTGACTTGTTGTAAATCAATATATCATCAAAGTAAACTACCACAAATTTACCAATGAAAGCACGTAAAACTTCGTTCATTAATCTCATGAAAGTGCTAGGGGCATTAGTTAATCCTAAAGGCATCACTAGCCACTCATATAATGCGAACTTAGTTTTAAATGCCGCCTTCCATTTATCTTCAAGTTTCATTCTAATTTGATGGTATCCACTACGCAAGTCAACTTTAGAAAACATTATAGAGCCACTTAATTCATCAAGCATATCGTCTAACCTAGGAATAGGATGACGGTATCTAATGGTAATGTTATTGATAGCTCTACAATCAACACACATACGCCATGATCCATCCTTCTTAGGTACTAAAATGACTGGAACAGCGCAAGGACTAAGTGATTCACGTACGTACCCTTTATCAAGCAATTCTTGAACTTGGCGCTGAATTTCTTTAGTTTCTTACAGGTTTGTCTGTATGGTGCGCGGTTGGGTAGTGATGCACGGGAATTAAATCAATCGATGCTCAATCCCTCGAAGCGGTGGCAATCCGGTGGTATGTCCTTGGAAAGACATCTTTGTACTCCTGCAAAAGGTTAGTGATAGTAGGAGGCAAAGAAGATAGTATCTCCTCAAATGAAAACAAAGTAGCTTTGCAAACTAATGCATAGCAAACAGATTTACTAGCATCCAATTCAGTCATATCAGATTTAGTAGCAAGAAAATTAGCACCTTTCAATTGTATTTCTTTTTTGTTCACATGAGCAGATTTCAGTTCTTTCTTCCTATGTTGCACAAGCTCTTTTGCTACAATCTGATTTTCGCTCTTAGATTTCTCTAAACTCTTCTCTCTACTAGCTCTAGCAAGTTCATCTTTAACAATCTGTTCTGGAGTCATAGGATGCAGCACAATTTTCTTTCCTTTAAACATGAGAGAGTATTGATTATTCCTACTATGATGCACACAATCAGTATCGTATTGCCAAGGTCTTCCTAATAATAATGAGCAAGCTTGCATAGGTACAACGTCGTAATCAACATAATCATGGTATGAACCCATAGAAAGATGTACTCTCACCATCCGTGTTACCTTCAACTTACCACTATTGTTGAACCATTGAATATGGTATGGGTGAGGATGAGGTTTAGTCGGCAAAGCAAGCTTCTCTACCATGTCCACACTTGCCAAATTGTTGCAACTCCCACCATCAACAATTATGCGAATCGAGCGTTCCTTGACAACGCCCTTGACTTGGAACAAATTATGGCGCTGGTTTTGCTCGGCATGAGACACTTGAGCACTTAGTACGCGTTGCACTATAATGCTCAAATACTTGTCGGCATCTTCGGCGCCAACATGCTCCTCATGATCAGATTCTTCTTCATCTCCTATAGCGTCAGTTGCAAGCATAGCATATGTTTCTTCATCAAAATCACTAGCAGAGGAATACCCACCATCATCGTGTATAATCAATACACGCTTGCTTGGACAGTCCCGCATCATGTGTCCATAGCCTTTGCAACGATGGCATTGAACCTTGTTCGTCCGGTCGAAGCAACTGAAGAGGTTGTTTTTGCAGAAAGTTGTGGTGCTGATTTGTGTGCTTCAGAAACTCGTGACGTCGAAATTGATGTAGTAGGGCACGGCTTGTTGTTAGAGTGTGATGGCGCCACAATGGAAGAGGGAGCAGGGGTGCGCGGAGTCCATGAATTTGTGCGACCTGCAGAAGAATTAGATCGCATTCTCGTCTAGCGTTCCTGCAACTCACGTTTAGCTTTGCTAGCAAGATGAAACAATCTAGTAATGGAGTTGTAATCTTTATAATCAAGGATATCTTGAATTTCTCAACTCAACCCTCCCAAAAACCTAGCCATGGATGCCTCCTCATTCTCAACTAACCCACAACGCAACATACCAATTTGTAATTCCTGATAATATTCTTCCACAGATTTTGCACCATGTTGTAGACGTTGCAGTTTATTTAACAGATCACGAGCATAATATGAGGGAACAAATCGATGGCGCATAAGCAATTTTAAAACCTCCCAGGTGTTAGGAATGTTATTGGGATTTTGACGACAATGTTCTTTCCACCAAACAGAAGCAAAGTCGGTAAATTCACTAGTAGCAGCCCTAACTTGTCTATTCTCAGGAAATTCATGGCAAGCAAATTTTTGATCAACAGCTAGTTCCCAATTAAGATAGCTATCAGGATCATATTTACCATTGAAATAAGGGATGCTGAATTTAACCTTAGCAAAAGAATCATCGTGGTCACGTACCTCACGCCGTGGGGGTTCCCTTCGCATACCTTGTCGGTTAAAACGCAATTGTCGACGAGCTCGATCATTGTTGTGGTTGATCCTGCCATCGGCCTCGGAATCACCCATATGGTCGTAGTCATCGTGTCTCCGTACCGTCGCAGTAGGGGGAACAGCAGACGAAGCTTGGGCAATCTCTTCAAGGCGCGCCATAATATCTGCCAACGAATTGTTAGTGGTACCTTGCGCTTTCTCCATCGCAGCGAGTGTGGCATTGGTCTCAATCTGGGCGCCCTCAAGTTGAGCAAGTCGCTCATTCGTCACTCTGACATCCTCCTCAAGACCCTCTGCACGAAGGTTCATAAGGAGTAGAAAATATTGTACGATTGCCTTAGTACGAGGAGTATGAGATTGATCCTCATCCGTTGTATGACCTGCCATTGTTAGCAAAACACAAGAATATGTCCCTAACAGCAACTACTAGGATGAGGAGGTTCAAAAAGTCGCTCACACTCAAGCCTTTTATCGAACTCTTACCAATCCTTACCAAGCAAAACAGGGGTGATCGGCTCCCAGCGATGTCAACGTATCTCTGAAGATTGGATGGAGTGATTGCCACGTGAAGCTCAGCCTGTACGGTGTAGGAGAGGTGTAGCTGGGAAGGCTCAAGTTTGGTAGCAAGGATTAGCAATGATCAAATCAGAAAATGCAAGCTGAAAAATCGCTCAACGCCGGTTGGTGCTGGTCCTAGGCTAGACCGTACTAGAGACGCGAGCCTAGAACACAAACGAGTACACCGCACAGAAAGAATCTAGATGACGTTGCCCACGGAGTTCAGAGGCTCAGAAAAGGACGCCGTCTTCACGGAATACCTTAGAATAACTTGTAGAAGGTCCCTGTAAATTTTGAGCGAATTCCGAAAAAGTTGACTTTGTTGACTTTGCGGGCCCGTTTTGAGGCCCTAAACGACCTTTTTTGGGGTCGAAGTCGCTGCGCGTATGCGTGGTGGCTTACGTGGATCTGAAATCTCCAGATATTCCAGACTTCAATTTTTCTGGCTCTATTTTCCCGTTTCCTTTCCAACGGATCAAGAAACGCCTCAATCGGAGGTCGTATGCAAAAGTTAGGGGTTTCTCTCTCCTCTTCTTTTTTTTTACGCCGCGGCTCTTTCTATCTGCGGCTGCCTTTTCCTTCTTGTCTATCTACTTTGCTCCCACTCCGAGTCCAATTCCAAGTCCTACTCCGAGTCCAATTCCAAGTCCTACTCCGAGTCCAATTCCGAGTTCTATTCCGAGTCCAATTCTGAGTCCAATTCCGAATCCAATTCTGAGTCCTATTCCGAGTCCAACTAGGGCAAAGCCTCCCTAGAAACTGAGTCCCCCTCTTTTCCTTCCCTTGACGTGGCAGTTCGAAACCAACCGCAACGGTGAAACCAAGACGTGAACAGAACTCAAAACTCTAGAGGAACTAGACACTAAGACCAGCAAAGGACACGACGATGCAATCGAAAGTTCAACAATGCAAAGTATTGAAAAGAAAAATTGCGAGGCTAAGATTGGTTTGGACCGGGTGATCTACTACTATTTTTTTTGGCTTTTTGTGTACTGTAGGTAATGAAAAGCAATCTAATCTAGAAATAACTGGAAATTCTCACCGAGCAACCTTGAGCTCTGATACCACTTGATGGAGACAGGGTGCCCGATCTTTCGATGAGATTGATAACTATCGATTTGGTGGAGGTGACTCTTGTGATCCGACTACAACCGTACGACGTCGCTTGCGCCTTAGTAATCGCTGAACCAACTCCGAGATGTTATTGATCTTGCTGGAAGTACGATCAACCTGAACACGAAGTTCAATCCCTGTAAGCAATCGAAGAACTAGCAAGAATAAGACGAAAAGCAATCTGATATTACGAATAACAAAGTTGATATTGAAAAACAAAGGTGGGATCCCGAAGGTAGTCTTGACATGTGGTCGTCTGACACAACTGAAGAACCAAAGTTTGTGCAAAGGCTAAACCTAAACTCAACGAAATCCAAGTCCTAGCGGGCGCGGCTCCTATTCATAGAGAAACGACTAGAGGGGACGCCCTAGGGTTACAAGGCCCAAGGGCCCAAGTGGTGGTGGCGTAGCACCCTTTTTGGATTCGGACTCAGAAACCAACGTGGATTGTTTTGATGATTGCGGCCGGCCCCAAACGGAGTCCGTATGAAGAAGTTATGCCCAATTGAATGTGGTACCAACGCAGCAGTCCGAATCCGATTCTAGAACGTGTTCAACTCGGATTCTTGCTTGACTTGATCCCAAAGTGACGTGGTGACCTCCATGATTCCGTCCTTGCATGTCCATGACTCCATGTCCCTTTCCTTCATCCTTTACCAAGTTCCTAACCACGATTAAATCACTTGCATTAGGTAGCGGTCTATTCTCAGTAATATATGAACCTAGGAATGAATTCACCTGGTAATTAACTTGACGAGCACGAGCTCGAGTAAGTGGTCCTTGTTGTGGATGAGTTGTATCTATGGAAGGGATGTCCTCATCAATGCCCTTGACCGTGGGCATAGCTATCCTGGATAGTTTATACACTCTGCAGAGGTGGTACAACTTTAGCTACAAGATATGATTTACTCATTGTGTCGGCCATTACACACTTTCTTGGGCGTGTAACTGAGTAACCATAACAAGATTTTTACAAAACTAAGTCTTCAACCTGGCCATGCCTCTACTAAGGTTTCATCTCAATAAGGAATCTACCATATTAGGGCACCATCTTGTACCATGTGAGACTTCCCATGGCCTACGTCACGCTCACATTCATCCTATAACGAGACTCAGTTTGGGACCTGCTAATTAGTCAGGACTGTCCCATACCAATATTGTGGTAGTACGATTGGACATTGTAGCAGTAGCTCACAGATCGGTCCTTTATTTGACTTAGGCTCAAACCACATATCCCTTGTGCCTAACAATCAACATTATATCACCGAACAACAATGCATGCCAGCACCTACCACCTATCCATTAGCCAAAGTCTAAATCAAGTTTTATATTTTTTTTAATATTCCATAAACCTTCTTGACTCACTAAAGTCAAGAATATATTTTAAAAACTTATCATTTCATGTGAAAAAAATTATCCCAACCTAAAGTTATATCTATACAGGTCTAAGCATTTGCTACAAAAAATTATCTAGTCATACTAGTGTACTAACTAAAATTTTAATCTAAGGTGACAAGGTACAAGAATTTGCAAAGTCAAAGGAGTCATAGCAAATGGGTAATAACTAAAGTAAAACTGAATTTAAAATACAGGAATTAGATATTAAGCATGCAATATGATTTAAAAATAACATAAATTTATTTGTAAATTAGGATCAATATGATCAAGGGTGTGTGACTTGCCATGCTCTACAGTTTGATGCAAATCTTCGTCGTAAAATTCTCCAGAATCGTTGTAGTCTACATTTGAAAATAACTCTCTAAATTCAAACAAAATATAAATGAACTCTAAAATATGATAACATTACATATTTGGATATATCTTGATTTTATATGAATTTAAAATTTTGAACGGACTCAATCGGAGTTAGGATGAAGGAGAACGAGCCTCTGGAAGTTTAAATTCCAAACAAAAAAGAAAAATCATGATTTGTGGAATTATTTCTCTACGAAAAAAGGGATTTATGACCACAGCATGGATTTTGGGAATTATTTTTCAAAGAAAAATTAGAATTATGACGTCATGCTGACATCAGCCCTAGGTTGATCGAGACTGACTAGTGGGCCTGGTCTACAGTGGACCAGATCCATGGACCATGGACCGGCTGGGGTTGCAGGGAGGGTGATGTGGCATACATGTGGCAGCTAACAGGGATGATTTTCTGATGTGGTAGCCAGGTGGTGCTGACGTGGCCTGGGAGGGCTTCGAGGCTAACGTGGCATGCCATGTGGATGACACATGGTGGCCACGTAGACCTGTGCCATTAGGAGGCACACCACGTGGTTGCCACATGGGTGTGCAGTATGATGGAGCAGGCAGCACGCGGTGCTACCACGTGGTGGCTCGACGCTGAGGTGTAGTGCCATGTGGCTGCCACATGGGCTATGCCCTTTGATGTGGCATGGCTGGCGAGAGGCGCTTTGGGACCAAGGGTCACCAACGGTACGGTCTACGGTGGCAGCCAGCGAGTGGCGCATTACAGAGAGGGGAATGAGGGGAGTCCATTGGTGCACATATGAATTACCAGAGGCGATCGGAAGGTGATCGACGGTGAGGTTTGGTAGCGGCGGTGCTCGGGCTCTAGTGAAGTGACTCCTCCGGCAGTGATCATGAGTAGTGGAGGGATCGTTGAGCTTCGTTGGGCCACCGGGAAGCTAATGGAGGCAATGATGCTCCTTCAGGGTGGCTGATACAGCGAGGATTGCTCGTCAGAGTTCGATGGAGCTAGGTGGAGGCGGGAGTGTGGCGCGGGGTCGACTCGAAGCTCTAAAAAGATGTTTGAGTGTGTGGAGGGGTGGTGTGGTGGCTGGGGGTGCTTGGTGGGGGTTTAAATGGTGGTAGGATTCTAGTCAGGGAAAGATAAGGAAGGAAGGGAGGAGGAAAGGAAAGGAGACGAGGGAATTAGGGGATTCGGTCCCAGTAGTGCTTAGCTTTCCAAAACCGAAGAGAGGCGGAGAAGGGAAACTGAGATTGGCGGGAATTCGGTCATCGGTGTAAAGAAGAAAAGAGGAGGAGAGAAGAAAGGAAAGCGGGCGCGGCGAAGATGATGGGTCTGACGGGTGGGACCCACCTGTCAGCGAGAGGGAGAGAAGGAAAGAGGGGGTTCGGATGCGCGTTGCGTGGCCCGATCGGGCAGCGCTGCGGCTAGCTTGGCGCAAATGGCTGCCACGCGTCAAGCGAAAAGAGAGGAAAGGCGGGAGCGACGGGATGAGTTCGGGTGGCAACGTGGGCACATCCTGGCCATCCACATGTTGCCCGAAAGGGGAAACGGGAAATGTTTAAATTTTTATTTTTATTTTTAATTTTTAGAAAAGCTTAGAAATTCAAATAAAGGCTAGAAAATAGCAAGAAAATCCAAATAAATCCCAATAATTTCTATAAATTTAGGAAAAATCAAGAAACCCAAATAAAATAATTTTAACTTCTTTTGACCATAATTGCACAATTGGTTTTAATAACTCACTCTCTTAGCTTGATTTTTAAAATTTTAGAAAAGGGATTTTTAAATCTAGGAAAATCCAATTAAAGAAAATAAATAAAAAGTAAAATTTTGAGATGTCACATCAATACCTCGATAAGTCAACCACGCAAACATCGACGAATCGACCACCTTGTGTTCGGGAGTACGTCTTCTCTCCTCGAAAGATAGCCCTTAGTGGTCGAGAACAGCTCGTGAGGACATACCTAAGGTGAGTTGAGTAACCAACACTTCGGTGCACACCCACTCGACCTGCGGGCAATCCCTCTGGGTGTCAGTTAATAGATGCAACTCTCCACAATGGCTTTGCGCCCAAGCACACTCTTAGTCATTGGATTAGTTCACCTAGCATGAGGCAACACTCCGCAACGATGAGTTTTGGCCGTATTGGTATGTTTAGCAAACGTTTTAACAAAAATAGCCATCATCACACAAGAATTGCAGAAATGGCACGATGTCTGCATAGTCACCATGCGGTTTTCGCAATAGACTGACACGTGGTCACTGTTGCACGACCGCCATGCGGCCAAGCGCTGCCGCACAACCACCACACAGCCACCATGTAGTAGGCAATTAGGCAACCATCATTAGGCGTGTTGATTTGATAATTACACAAGCACTGCATGTCACTTAGTACGAACAAATAAACATGAATTAACATGGCTGATCACATGGATCCTTCAAAACATACAAACTCCTAAAAATTTACATAATCGAGTCCACTATGTATGGATCCTTTAAAAAATCAAAATTTTCTGAGCTCATTTTCCATATTAAAAAATTTCTATAAATAGTTCATTCATATGAATTTTGGAGTAAAATTTAGAAAGGATAAAATTGCAAAACAAAATTAGACAATAATGTGCGCTGTGTCAGGAGGTCTAGCATAAAATTTCATAATTTTTTGAACTCATTTGCTATATCTAAAAATTTATACAACTAGCATACCTTAATGATCTTCCTAATTACGAATCAACGAGCCTAATCATGGTTGCCTAATTGCCTGCTACATGGCTGTAAGATCGAGGAGGCCGACTAGAAAGGGGGTGAATATGCAATTTAAGAATATTTTGCTAATCTATTTCTATTTGGCTAAAATCAAGTATATAATGCGGAAGTTTAACTCAAATTGGTTTAGCACAATTATCGTCTAAATCAACTAGGTTCACCTAAGTGCACTAATAACATAAATATATATCAAAGTTTACAATCTTAGAATGATAAGCAATTAATTTAATTTTATAAATATAAATTACTTGAATATAAATTGAGCATGAGAAAATAAACCATAAATGACACGGTTGCTTTTTATCGTGGTGTTCGGAGACTTGCTAGTCTCCTATAGTCCACATTGAAGTAACCAAAACTAATTAGACCGTCTTCATAAATTAAGTCTTCCACCTTAAATCCACTAGTGGTAGCTCTTTCCCACTTCAGATAAGGGAGCTCCAACATTCACACTTTGTCAGGTCTTCTCATAACCTTCTTTGAAAAGATTACCCTGTACGATGCTTCCAACGCCATTTAGGAGTCAGCAAACTTCAAAAGTAACAAATCAAACCCCCTTACTTAACTCTCACCATATGCAATGAATGCACAAGCTCGAATAGATACTAAATCCACCTCTATATGCAACACATGCAATCTAGAGTCTTTTTTCTTGCTCACAAGTTGCAACAAATGCACAATTAAGAGAAAAACCTTATACTAGCTCAAGAGAGTATCAAAAGATGTAGCAAAAGCTTACTCCAACTGGCCACAAGGGGTATATACCCACAATACAAAAATAAGCCGTTGGAAGCAAAACACCTAAGAAAATATGATTTTCAGAAATACCGTAGGCTTAAGATAGGTACTTTCGCTCTCTTTAGCAACGGTCATAAAACTAACCGTTATCAACAAATCTGATAGTTTCGATGGCTAAAGTCCGATATTACCGATCGTTGGAAGTACTGCTGCGCTCGTGCAGAACTCACGTGATCACGTCACGGCTCAATGAAAGGTAGAGTTGTAGTGGTTTCCCGGTTGCAATTTGCATTGCAGCTATTCTCGCATATAGTATTCTTGTATTTTCTACGTTGAAAAGAAAAACAAACAAAATTAGAGTTTTTACCACATTTAGCACTGTTTGGCACTGTAATTACAAAAGTAGTCATATGCAGAGCATATTGGCAAAAGTAGTCATATAAATTTTTTGGAAATTTTATATATTATGAATTTGCCACATTAATGCATGTTATTTTAATCGTGAAATAGAGATCTACAAAAGATGCAATCACGTATCGCTAATTTCACGATTAAATTAATATGAATTAATGTTGTAAAATAATAGCACATAAAACTTCTTACAAATTTATACAATTACTACGATGTGTTAGGAGGCTAAGCGTAAAATTTCATAATTTTTCGAGCTCATTTGTTATATGTAACAACTCCTACAAATATTAAATTTTTACACATTTTTGAGCAATATTCATAACAGATAAAATTATGAATAAATTGCACAATCAACTACGTTATGTCAAGAGGTGACACATAAATTTTTGTAATTTTTTAAGCTCATTTACTATATTAAAAAATTCACATAAATTTTAAATAAAATTAAAAATTGGCAGGTGATTAGCTGGCATAATCAACTGCCCTCTCCTCATGGGGCGCCAGGCCCCTGCCCGTCTACTACTAGGGCGGCAAGCGGCCTGCCGTGCAGTGATGGGGCAGCAGGCGGCCTGCCATCCGCCCGTGGGACAACAGGGCCACGCGTTACCCCTCCGTTGCTGCCGCCCGGCCACCAGACAATGAAAACGTTATTTTTTCTAATATTATTTTCATACAGCTTTTTTTTTTGTAATTACGGTTTAAAACACTACTAAATTTGACAAAAATTCAACAAATTTATACTCCACTGCTCTCTTATCCGATTTATTTAAGGAGAACTTTGATTATTTGCTCTATTTTTTATGTGAGTTTTATTTTTACTCCTATAATATTTTATTGATATGCGGATTTTGATGTTATGAGAGAAATGATCAGTGACATATCAAAAGTGTGGCAAATGATAAAATATTTCTTATTTAAAAGACGAGGGGACCGAAGAGGTCGACTTTGCTTCGCTTGTTCGCCTGCTTCGCCCACAACTCGGGAACTCCCTCCCAGCCATGGCGATCTCCCAGATCTCCCGCAAAATCCTGGCCCTCCTCTTCCTCCTAGCCACCGCCTTCGCCGCCCCGGCGTTCGCCGATGGAGACGACGTGGTGGCCCTCACCGAGTCCTCCTTCGAGAAGGAGGTCGGCCAAGACCGCGGCGCCCTCGTCGAGTTCTACGCCCCCTGGTTCGCCCTCCTCGCCCCCTGCCTCTCCAGTTCCTTGCGTAGTTTAGTTGAATCGGATCGGATCGGATCAGATCCGTGTTGAGTTGGTCCTTACGACGTGCTTGATTTGATCGATCGGGTTGCTGCTTGATTTTTCGTGCATGCAGCGTCGGCGGTGGTAGTTCTCTGAGTTATTTTAATTTGCGATCGGGATGTTTCGATTTTGCGGATTTTTATATGGAATTTGCCCAACTGCTGTTGGGATTCGCAAGGAGCTGAGGCTGTTGTCACACAGTTTGGATATTTCTTATGAAATTGATCAGATTGCTACCAACTTGCGGCCTGATCGTAAATTTTGATCACTTTTTTTGGCTAGTGTTGACTAGGTGTGCTTCAGTTGAGCTGTACATCTTGTTAATCCTGTAGGTTGGTTCGTTGTTTTTCGGCGTGTAATGTTTTAGATCAGATCAGGTACTCGAGGGCGGGACTGGTCACCAAAAATAAATAAATGTGGAATCGGTTTTTGCTTAGGGTTTAAGCTGTAGGTGGAATTACATAGTGTAGCTTAATTACTTGTTTTTGTGTTCTAGTGGTGGTAGATATCTAATGGGGGCATAATTGATTGGTTTCTTTCATGTGTGATGCTGTTTATGGGGATCATAAGTTTGGTTGGGGTAACTGGACGAATTAGTTCAGTGTTATTCACATTCCTTCTTTGTGGAAAGAAAAGGGCCATAACATTGTAGTGTTTTTACTAACTAGTGGGTGGGCTGGCATGAAAGAAAAAAGGGCAAAAACCTTTCCGACAATTTTGATGACTTGTAGTGAGTGAGGTGTTACATTTATATTGTTTTAGCAACAAAATTATCATATATGCTTAATCTTGGCACTGTGGTGAGATTTTGAAATTTGAAGGCTTGTTGGATTCTGGAAGTGGGAAAGTTGTTGCTCTTTCCTCCTTGAGGGGTTCTGGTGGGCTGTTGTATATGTATACAACTGGGAACAGAGAAAAGAAAAATAAGAGCTTATAGAGTTTGTGCAGCAGAGTGCTCCTAAGCCAGTAATTTTCCCTTGCGCGGTAGTATCTTCTGCGGTTTAGTGACATAAAACTGTATTTGAATTTCAGTGTATCAGCAGTCCAGCATTTCAAAGCATATCTCTTCCTTTTTTTCAAGAAAAAAACATAGTATCTGGTATTAACCTTCTGCCTATTTTGTATGTTTAGGTGTGGTCACTGCAAGAAGCTTGCCCCTGAGTATGAAAGGCTTGGTGCAAGTTTCAAGAAAGCTAAATCTGTTTTGATTGCGAAGGTTTGCATTCTTCAAATATTAACTTACTTTCGTCCCTGCTAAAATTTGGAGTTTTGAACATTGCTTTTGTGTTTTTTTTCTCATTCCCACGCCACAATGAAAGTATGAGAAAATGATTGGCACATGGATATTCATGATAATTTATTGCCTTCTCCATATTTTTTTTTATAGAACTCATAGGATTTACTCATTTTCAACTTCATTTCTCATTATAGGTTGATTGTGATGAGCACAAGAGTGTGTGCAGCAAGTATGGAGTTTCTGGATACCCAACAATCCAATGGTTCCCCAAAGGATCATTGGAGCCCAAAAAGTGAGGCTACATGACTGTTGTTTCAACTTGCACATGACCATCTACTATGCTCCATGGTAGGTTTTGTTTGTTGATTTACTTTTCCTTCAATATGTTTTGCACCATGAATGATGAATCCATGATCTTCCCCAAATGAATATGACTGACTTTGTGCTTATCTGTTCTGCAGGTGTGGACACTGCAAGCATCTTGCTCCGGTTAGTAGATGGCTCTAGCTTGGATTTGTCATACATATTTTAGTTTACTTTTGCAAGTATCATTATTTCCGACATGTCTTACCATTTTCATGTATTTGTTTTAGACATATGAGAAGCTGGCTTCTGTTTTCAAGTTGGACGAGGGGGTTGTGATTGCTAACCTTGATGCTGACGAACACAAAGGCTTGGCTGAAAAGTATGTTCTCTGACTTATGTCCTGATGTGTCTCATCTGCATTTTCTTTTCCCTATTTATGTAATATTGCACTGGGACATGCTGTTGTTTTGCTGTGAATACATCAATGCAACCAATTGGTATTTCTATGCCACACAACACTTAAAAGTTAAAAGTCCTTCGTTGCTTTAATGACTTACTGTTATATATTGATGTACAAAATAGTTTTTGACTTGCTATGCCACCTTTAGATATGGAGTTACTGGCTTTCCTACATTGAAGTTCTTCCCAAAGGGAAACAAAGCTAGTGAAGATTATGATGGTGGCAGGGACTTGGGTGACTTTGTCAAATTCATTAACGAGAAGTGTGGTACTAGCCGTGATACAAAGGGTCAACTCACTTCAGAGGTTGGTTGCATACATTCAGTACTGACTACATATTTGTATTCACGCAAAAAATGCTACTTATTCTAACTATGCTCTGGTCGTTATTGTTGTAGGCTGGACGTATAGCAAGTTTGGATGCCCTGTCAAAGGAGTTCCTTGGTGCTGCCAGTGACAAGCGGAAGGAAGTCCTCTCTGGTATGGAAGAGGAGGTTGCAAAGCTCAGTGGTTCTGCTGCAAAGTAAGTGCTAGCCTCAGCTATTTGTCTAAGCTTTTTAAATGATCTTATATTCATCAGTTTGTAATGGTATTGTTGGTATTGTAATTTTAACTTTCCTTTTTTAAAAAAAATCAGGCATGGAAAGGTCTATGTAACCATTGCAAAGAAGATCCTGGAGAAAGGCAATGACTATGCTAAGAAGGAAACCGAGAGGCTTTATCGCATGTTGGAGAAAGTGAGAAACAGTCCATGCCAAACTTCATTCGACATATTCGTAATCGTAAACAATGAATGACTTATGTTTATGTTTTTTTCTTGTTGCAGTCCATCAGCCCTTCAAAGGCAGATGAATTTATCATCAAGAAGAATGTTCTTTCAACCTTCTGTTCCTAAGGCGATGGTGTGCTCCATTCTCACAATTGGGATATAGGTGAAAAGAAAGGGAGAGATTAGGAATGTGATGGTGAGAGTTCGTTGGTGGTAGAACTAACTTTGCGGGTTTTCCCTCTTGAGCATACTTGTATCCTATTGCGTGGCTCAGTCTTTTTGTTCTTTACTTGTGCTTAGATGGGTTCAGTCAGCAGTAAAGGAGTTTACCTTGTTACGACATTTAACTTCATTTTCCAATCCAATAATACAGCTCCCTCATGGGGTTATATCTGAACTTGGTGAAAGCTGAATACTGTAATTAATTTTGTTTTTCGTGTAGGAATATGCAGCTTCCTTTGATTTTTTTTAATCATGAGTATTGTTGTAAATATTGCGGCATAAGTATATATTTAGATTTAATTTCAGCATATTCACTAAAGGCATAATCATGATATAAAAGGTATATAAATGACTTGACTACCATATAAGTATATGAATTTTGTAAGCCATCTAAATTGAAACATATGCCTAATAAATATATCATGTAAGAGTCTAAAATCTGTATATATACATGTAGACAAATTAAGTCATACGTCATATCAACTGAATACTAATAAGAAAAATGAATATAACTTGTATGACTAAATTTAACATGTTATTAATATTTTCAATATTATAACCTGCTCTCAGAAGGCTAGTTGTATAAGATTCATTCTTGGCTATCTCCACCATGACAAATATTAATCTTGATTATATATAACAGTTGTAAATTAGATTTTGAGCTCTAAGTCAAGCTTTTTATTAAAGGAGATTTCTGGATCATGAACAAATGTTGCTAAACAGTACAACTGAATGCTATAATCAATCTAATTTTCATGTAGACTGAAAATATTCATTATAACAAAGCAACAGAACTCGGCTATAACTGAATCAACTGAAGGCTAAGCTACAACTGAATCAACTGAAGGTTAACTCCTGTACTGATATAATATCAAGTACAACTGATTCAATGATCTAAGTAAACATAATAGTAAAGCTAGCCATAGGTTTAAGATCAATCTACCCTCACATTCATACATAATCTTATAAATATCATTTCATCACAGAGCAATTATTATTAGCCCATAAAATCACTTTGCACTTTCTTCAGAATAGACATCCGTAAAGAACAGTAGCAAAGTAAAAGGAATGTTGTAATACTCACAACACCAGTGGTACTCCAAACCACTGAGAAGAAATCAGAGCAAGGCATGCCCCAAGATGCTTTCCCAAAAAAATCAATCGCCTCGCTTTGCCAAGCAGAAAGACGAAGGTTGATGGACATATAATGCCAGTCTTCACACCACGGCAAACCGAAGGTGAAGTCGAGGATCGGAGACGCCGCATAGGACCACCAGAGCACACCGGACCGAGAGCACTCAAGAACGACAAGGAAGAAATCTAAAGAGAAGGAAATGCGAGATTCAAAGATGATATGCTCACGGAGAAGGAGATAGCGCCTTTAAATAGAGAAGGTAGGGGGCTGTGGTGTGGTGGCTGCAAGCGGCCGGCTCTGAGAAGCCCGGGCCAGCTCACGCTTCCACTGTCGCCTCTCCAGTTGCCGCCTCCCCATTCACCGTCCTAATCGCCCACCGAGACGAAGTCTAGATCCGGGTGAAGTGCCGCTCGGGGAGGAGGCTGGGTCTCCTCCCCCTTATCCCTTCAGCGCAAGTTCGGATGGTCCAAATTTTGCCTCGCGGAAGTGCGGACGGTCCAAACTAGCCCCCGTGCAAGTTCAGACAATCCGAACCCACACCGTGAATTCGAACAGTCCGATCTCTCCAGCCGCGAGAGATCGAACGGTCCGAACTCTCCCGCGCAGCGCACATCCATGAGGGCTTCGGCCCTTTTTCTTCTTTTGTCCCATTGACAGGTGGGACCCTCATTTTTTTTCTTTTATCAAATTGGGAAATTACTAATTTGCCCTTAGGTGTCCAACAAGTATAACAAGGATGAACGCATGGACACACACATCTACATTGGTGCGTCTAATGTACACGTCTGAGATGAGATGGAGACACCGAAGAGCCTCCAGAGCGCAAGCATGTGTTTTGACCACTAAAAGCACTTACGTGCGCGTGTACTCAAGAGACACTATTCACATGAATAGTTTTGGAGAGACACTGTTCACATGAACAGTGCCCCAAAAATGTGCGTGCCATAGGTTTCAAAGCTGGGCAGGTTGGTTGCCTACTAGTGTGCCGAGCCACCCAAGCATAGCCTAATGGAAGACGTAAACAATATTTTTCCTTCTCAAGGGCTATTGACCATATAGCATTGCGCTTGAACCAGAGGCGGAATTAGGCTCATGGCAGGGTAGGATTTAGCCCGGAGTGTAAAAAAAATATCTAGTTCAAGTATTTTCAGCTCAGCCTGGGGCACTATTGTTTGTGTCTAGCCCAGGTCTCTTGGCCATAGCTGGCCCACTCAGCCTTTGGCGACTCAGCCCATTCGCAGAAATGTGGCATTACACGTGGCCAACATGGTGAAACGGCATCAAAACCCTAACTCTTGCTCCTGCAGCTCAGCACCTACCTCCTGTCGTCCTTCGCTAGTGCCTCTCGCAGCTCCCCTCTCTCTAGGGATGGCAATTTCCCCCATGGGGGCGGGCCTCATGGGGAAAATCCCCATGGGGGGACGGGGTGATTTATTCCCCCATAGGGCTAATGGGGTGGGGGGCTTGACACTATGTCGGGGCGGGGGCGGGTGGCCATCGTGCCCTATGGGGGCCCGAGTTATTGCTGGCTACGGCAGGCCAACGGCCCAATATCGGCTTGAGTATATAAGCCATAAGCATGTGACTCCTCACTCCTAACTCTAATCGCCCGTCGGCGTCCGTCCAACCGTCCCGCATTCCCCAACTAGCTCAATGGCAGGCCGTAGGCGGTGAGGCGTAGCCACCGTCGCCCATCCCTAGTTGGTGTCTCGTCTGTTGTCCTCGTCCAATGAGGCATGGCCACCGTCGCCCATCCCTAGTCGGCATATTGTCATCTATTGTCCTCGTCCAACCACTCACTTCAGTGATCATCATCCTCTACTTCTCATCCTCCTCTCTCTGTCGATCTGAGCCCTTGCACCAGTCGGAGCCGCCGCCGTCCCCAATCCCAATCCCCAAGTGTGGCAGATCTGGAGTAGCTAAGTCTTATGTGGTGATTTGACGGCAAGGCATCAACACTTCAGCAGGTAACATCCGATTCATCGGATTCGTTGTTAGCCATTTGAAATCCTAGGGTTAACAAGATGTTGCCATATTATTTCTTATGTTTTGAGTACGTGAAAAATGGCTGTGATGGTTGATGATTCTGCTGCCCCTCTGAGAGTTGTTAGCATTGTCTGATTGGTTCCTCGTCAGTTTATATGATGCATTGATGTTATTCTACTTAATAACTCATTTATAGAGAGAAATGGCATGATGCATTGATGCTAACACTATAAGTTGCAATTCCTGTGGTGATAATGGGATAGATCTAAGCCATTTAAGTACCATGTTCCTATTTTTGTTTTTGGCATGATGCAATTACTTTGGTTTTGGACTAGCAGCCATTTATGGCCTTTTAAGAACTAATATGCAAGCAGAAGATATTGTAATAGGTTGAATGAAAATTTATAATTCTACTCATTAATTTTACATCATATTTGTAATAGGTTGCACAATTTCTATCTCTTCATATGACTAGATACTTTTGCACTAGAGAATTCTTCATGTCGTAATGTAATTAACAAATCATCACATACGATAGGATTGAAATGTCGGCTCTAGCATCTAGCCCATCAATAGCAGCACAAAGCATAGCTCCCAATGTTGAGTCAACTCCACAATCATCACAAGGTACACAGGCTTGACAAGTTGAAGAGCACGGTGCACATAAGTTAGCCGGTGTTAAAAGAAAACTTAAATCTTCAGTGTGGCTTGAATTTAAAAGAGTACAGTTGGGGGAAAATGGAAAGCTGAGTGCATGTGGTGTCATTATAAGCTTGGAGGAGAGAGAAAAATGGCACAAAACACTTGCATGACCACTTTGTATGTTGTGCTATTCATCAGCCAACAAAAGGGCCATTTTTAGGACGACAATGATTCTATTGTCACTGATGTGTGAGAACGAACATGGGATGATTGCAGTTTTAATTCGATTCGCTGTTGCTGCCATGGGATGATTGTAGTATATCCTTCGAATTCTCATGAACTTCCAGATAAACTGATGAACTACCTATGTCGTGTGTCCTGTGCCATGACTACTATCTAGTTATTGTATTACTGTTATGCATTTGTGCTTCCAGAGTTTGTGCTTCTATTTATTGCATTACTGTTGTGCATCTGTGCTTCCAGAGTTTGTGATTGTATTTATTGCTATGCTGGATATTACTGCTGTGCATTTGCAGCTTGTTTTACTGATCTGGAGATTGCTTCCATTCAAATATTATAGCCTTGCATGTTATAGCCTTATAGCTTGTGTTTTAGTGACCACTGACACATAACTGTTGTGCTTCCAGAACTAAGCCTTGCTACTTGTTTTAGTGATCTGGACTCTGTAGATTGCTTCCATTCAAATATTATAGCCTTGCATGTTATAGCTTTATAGTAGTAGCTTGTGTTTTGGTGACCACTGGTTGGATACTTGGATTGTGTGGACTGTACACCACATGTTATAGCCTTGCAACAATGCAACTTGTTTTAGTGATATGGAGATTGCTTCCATCCAAATATTAAATATGTTATAGCCTTGCAGCTTGTTTTAGAATTTTAGTGATCTAGAGAGTGGAGATTGCTTATTTTTCTGGTTTTTGACTTCATTTAATGTTTGCCTTCAGCTGTTCCAGTTCTTGTTTGTGCACTCTTATGCATTATTCCAACTGGTGAATGCATTCTCTACTGAGTGCTGACTGGCCTGCCCAGTGGTCGCTGGAGTTACGCTGGCTCTCTGCCCCCATGGGGATCGCTATGGGGTTGGGGCTAGGGGGATGTCTACCCCCGTCAGCTCTAACGGGGCCGGAGCGGGGCTTTGCTAGCAGGGGGTAGGGCGAGGGAGCGGGACAGCCCCCTCCTTGCGCGCCGCCCCCTCCCGCCCAGCGCCGCCCCCCCCGGCAACCCAGCCCGCTCCAGTGAGGCGGCGCTACCCTCAGACTCCAGTCTCGGCTGGCTTCCCTACGCGGCTGCACCCGCCGCCCCTCCCATGACGCGCCGCCACCTCCAGCCCTCCCGGGCCGGCTGCCCCCCTCCTTGCGTCGCCCCCTCCCTGCGCCGTCCCCCTTCCAGCGGCCCCCCTGTCTGCGTCTGAAGGCTGAAGCCCTAGATGGCTTGATCAGGTATTCATATGGCTTCTTGAATCTTGATTTTCATTCACTGTGACTGGTGAGTGGTGGCCACAATACCTGATATGTTTACAGTTTACAGACACATCATTGTTCATTGATGCTAATGCTATGCAATCTGTATGTTGTATGCATGATTGATGATTCATGAAGCCAGGAAAGGTGGTGCAGTGGTGCTCATTGTTTAGTTGAAGAAACAACACTTATGCATTAATATTTGGGGGGCTATCTACGATCTAACATCTAAGGTTCTCTTCACACTTCAGAGTTCAGACTGTGATGTTGTTACTTGTTAGCCTGTTAGGCATGTTATGTGTCCATTGTCCAGAACAGCTTTTTGGTCCAACAAGCAGGAACACCTTCAAAAAAGTATTACATGTTGCTAGTTGTGATCAAGGTTCGGATTACCGGCGGTTTCCAGCCGGTAACCGCCGGTAACTGGATATACCGGAGGTGACCGGGAAGAACTAAACCGGTCAAGATTCAAAATTCAAAAAATTGAATTTGTAGATGTTTGAATGGGTTCCAGGGGGCATTGTTGGGCCCATGGGCATGAGAAAGTAGCCCTTTTTTGGTTGCATGTGAAGGGAGGGAGCATTATTGAGTTGAGAATCTGCAGCAGGAAAGCAGCAGGGCATGTGCTTAAGAATCTGCAGCAGTGCATCGCATTATTGAGTTGAGAGCAGCAGCAGAGCATCACATTATTGGAGAGGAGAGAGGGAGAGAGAGAGCAGCAAGCACAAGCAGCAGCAGCAGCTAGCAGCAGCGGCAGAGCAGCAGCAGCAACGGGCAGGGGTTAGTTAACTTTGCTGTGAGACTAAGAAGGTCAAAAGATGCTACATGTTTTTGTGCTCACTTTGCCTTAAATGTTTCAGTTTTTTGAACCCTTCCATCTACAAATTTATTGAAATAGCATCATGGTATTATGATAAAATGGTGCCATTGACAACCCTACTAGAGATTGTATAACACGATTTTTGAGTAATTTTCTGTTTTAACATTTTGAGGCTTTTAGCATTTTGTAACCCAATCCATGAGTGGCTTGACAGCTCCATGAGCCACTCAGAGCCTCTGCTAGATGAGGAAGGTGAGCCCCCTATGCCATCTACAGTTGTAGTTAATGCCATATCTGAGGATGAACTTGACAAGGCACTTGATGACCAACCGTTGAAGCAATGGACTAAGAAAACAATTGGCAAGTCTCATGTTACCAAAAGAAAAGCTTGTAGCCAACTAACTGAAAAATTGGCTCGAGACTTTGCCTCACTTACACAAACAAAGAAACAAGCGGTTGGTAAGAAGAAGAAAAAAGACATTGATGAGGATGTTGTGGGAAGTGATGAAGAGATAGAAACTCCATCTGATGCAGTGGAGTACCAAGAGTCTGACGATAGTTCCTCTTCGTCATCTGATGATGGTGCTGATGGTGGGACATCTCACGATGGGGTACAAGGCCAACAAGACACATGTTAACCATTGGAATTCACCTGTGAGAAAACTTTCACACATGCTACTCAGGATGAAGACCATGGTTGTCATGAATCAAGAATAATCACAAAGACCTACATAAGGTCTAAGAACCGTCAACGAGATCATCCTCAACCACAAGACTCTTCTTCCTACGCATCATATGGTAGCTCATACTTTTTGCCGACTTATGAGCGTCGAGATGCTAACTTACTATCTTCTGCTGATGATTCTCATTCGTCCTTAGACATCTCTTATCCTCTTTACCACCTGGCTCATTATGAAGGACTTGTCTACAATGATGACAATGAGTACATTGCACAACCTTTGCGTTGGAGCACAATGTATTAACTTGTATTTTATGCAAAAACTCTCTTCTAATCTTTCGGATCTTAATTCCACCGGTTTTTCCGGTAACCGGTCCGGTTACCGGTCTCTTCCCGCCCCAAACACAAAATTCAATTTCCAAATTTTCCTGTGCAGTGAAATATAAACCAAGGATAATATTCTTAGAGAAATTGCTTTTGAGATGTTCGTCTTATTATCTTTTGACTACCCTGAATGTCCTGCTTTTCTTCTTATCTTCCTAGATAATTACAAATTTACATGTCACTTGTGTTTTCTTGTGCAACCATTAATTCCAGTTCCAGTCCAAATGTCCAATAGTTATTTCTAGTTCTAAGATATTTCCTTATAGCTTCAGTCTTAACTCTTTAGATATATTTTTCTCATTTTCTGTGAGAATCACTTTTCCTAAATAAGATGCAGATACTCAATGGACTTATAGCAGTAGACAGTAGTATTCATGTCGACAATAAGAATTGCGATGTTCAATTTTCTTTAATGTAGATCGATTGTTGCCCTCTGTAGACTTGATTGTTGAATTAGCATGGACAATAACCATTGTTGAACTAGCTGAATAGTGAATATGTCACAGAAGAAATAACTTTCTCATGCTAGTGGTAAGTTAGCTTCTCATAAATGTCAACTTCATATTCTTCATATTTATTCATATACCTATTTGATTTACTCTCATATGTTATCTTTGTAGGTTCTGATTTATATCCAACCATCAATGAAGAGACGGTGCGATAGGATACAGAGCACTTCGTTACTTAGGTTAGATACTCAAATTGTATCTCTACTATGCTACATTGCTTATATTATGCTGCCATATTTTTCTTGTTATGTTTTGTGCTTTACCATTGAACTTAAGTATCATATCAATGATGCATTTGTGATGTAATTTTGTTATGTCATAGTATAGGTAAAAATTAGAGTTAGTTTTAGGTTGTTAGAGTTCAGCATAGGGTGTAACCAAATCCTAATTCCGCCACTGGCTTGAACCATTGCTGTGACCTGTGCTGGAAATAATCTGTGCATACTCGTCTTAAAAGATGGAATAATCAAATTGGTGGTAAATTTTGTTCTTACAACATAGCTGAAAATATACGCTTAATTTTAAAGCAAGTTCAATCTTGTCAGATCAATACATGCAAAGGGATTAGGGGATTAAGGCACGACGGAGTAGTTTTCTCTGTTGCAACAAATTTTCCTCTTCCTTCAGGATCGTAGCATATCTGTCCTATACTCCTATATTGTAACATGAAACGGTTCAATTCGTCCAGGAATCGTGAAAAGTTCTGACGTTTAGTCAGATTTCCCATTGGAGCTATCTACATTGTATCAATTAAGTAGCCTATTTTTTCTGTGCGCACAAGATCAGTCAATTTTGATCTTTTCCTCCCCATCCATCCATATGTAAAACATATCTAATTCCCCATGGCCCCACTCAACCGCCGCTGCCATCTCCACCGGTGAACTACCATTGACCTAGCACCAGTACGGCTCAACTGCTAGCCACCGTCGCACCAGTCTCCCTTGCCTCCTTGTTAGTCCCTCGCTACCACCATCGCTCTTCTTCCTCGTCTCTGGCAATTCTATTGCTGTTGACCTTCCCCGTTGCCCCAAAGCCTTACTTGACCCCTTGAGTTGCATTGACAAACCGTTACCCATCACCCACCGCCCTTTTATGATCCTAGGTCAGTGAAGCCGCTGGCGCTCACTATCGTTTTGTCGTAAGTTTATGGTTATATTCCAAAAAGTGTGCTGTGGTTTTGACTGAAATGATAGTGTATTGACTATTAGTTTTTATAAGTATTCAACTAAAGTAAAATAAAGAAAAAACAGGAAAAATGAGAAACACTAATATATCTTCACAAATAATGCAAAGAAAAAATATACTAAAAAACTGATATACTGCAAACAGTTTTTAAGCCATCCCTGTGTTGAAACCGGCCAATGATTGGTGTCTTCGTAAACCCCAAAACCTAACCACCTCCACTGGAGGCGAACAATAAAGGCATCTTCAATGGTGCTGAGTCAACTAGCTACTTGCATGTACACATCAACATATATCCTATGTGGAGGAAAGAGAGTATGCAAAACACAAACAGCTAGCTACTATTTCATCTCTAGTCTATAACGCAAAACGAAGCAGCCTTTATAAAAGATTGTGTGTGCATGTAAGCATCAAATAGCTATCCTTATAGATAGTCCTTTGAAATACTAGCTTTAGTGTGTACTATATAAATAATATGGAAATTTTCTAGTTAATTGCTAACTAGAATTATTGGAGATACTTTAAGAGAATGTCACCGCGAGGAGGAAGATGTCATCGGACCAAGAATCTTGACATTGAACCAACGGTGTTAAATGTGGCTTATTTTTCTAGAACGAATCCAGTTGCCTCGTGTTTAGCAAATCCGTATATCTAAGAGACGCACGGCAGTAGGTGATAGGAAGCTTTCCATGTCCCGTTTGACGTACGCTTCCACTTTCCAAATCAAAAGGTGAATAAGAAGCTTCCATACATGTAATATCTCAATGATCTCGCATTAATGGCAATGGCAATTGCAAATACAAGTCGGATTCGCAGCATCCTCTCGAAGCTTAAGATGCACTATCCACATTGCTAGCACCTATTCGTGCAATGTCTTGTGTTCTATCCATATATTTTTTTCTTAGAATTAAAGTTAGATACAATTAATATCAGATATCTATTTATCTATTCCGTATTTGTTCATCAACTTTCGGATAGTCGATCGAAAATTATCCGCTTCTTTATACAGAACATTAGACAGTATGGTACAATCAGAACGAACAAGGAGAGATTATTCATCGAGATATCGAAAGAAGAGTACTCAATATTCTCCATCTATTTAGATGTGATAATCCACCTATATGTTATCTTGTTCCTAGGTAAAGTTACAACAGATCTTTTCATATCACTCAACATACAGATATATAATGATAGATATCACTCATCTGGTATCATATTTTATATTTTTTTCCCTTAGAGTCGAAGTCGAATATGGATAATGCTGGATATTCATTTACCTCTTTCGTATTCACTCTGTGAATCTTTGGTCAGTCGGTCAGATATCATCGGCTTCGTTTATACCCTAGCAATGTCACGGTCCTAGTATGTTTTTATTCCACACATGAACATGGAATTAAAGTTTAATTTAATTTTGTACGCACTCAGCTAGCTGCAAAGCGTCGTTTGTTTCGGCTAATACGAGATTACGGACCCGTAAGATGCCTAGCGCCTACGACCTAGCTAGCTAGTGGCTACAGGCTACGTGCCTAGCCGCAGCGCGTCCGAGAGAGGCGCGTCGAGGTCCGTGTCCAGCGCAAAGAGGCTTACGTCATCTCTCTCTATATATACGACGCCACCGGAGTTGCAACCTGGGGATCGGAGGAGCAGGAAGAAGCACCGCCAGCCATGCCGCGTCGCAAGATACCGATAAGCCTCATCGGCAACCCGCGGACGCGCGCCGCAACCTTCGCGAAGAGGAAGGAAGGGCTCAGGAAGAAGGCGCGGGAGCTCGCCACGCTCTGCGCGGTCCCGGTCGCGATCGTCTGCGGCGGAGGTGTGGGCGTCGGAGGAGGGCATCCTCGAGAGGTACCACGCCCTCTCGGCGGAGACGCGCGCGGGGCACACGCACCGTAGGTACCTCGAGGACGAGCTGGGCAAGGTGAGGGCCAAGCTCGCCAGCCGGCGACAGGACGGCCCTGGCGCGCTCACACCCTGGGACGTGGCGCTGAACGAGATGACGCTGAGCGAGGCACGAGAGCTGCTCAAGACCATCGATGCGGCGCTGCGGGCCACGAGCAAGAGGCGAAAGGCGCTGGGTCTGCCGGCCGACGGCGGCCGTCCCGAGCAGCCTACGTCGGATGCTTCCAACGTTGTCGTGCCGTTTCGACATGGCGTCTAGTGTATTAGCAGCAACAGTGTAAACATGGACCAGGGGCGGATCCGCCCTTCGGGCATGCTCGGACAGCCGCCCAAGCTCCATCGCCGATGGACCCCTCCCACCCCCGGCGCCTCCCTTTCGCTTGCGCCCCCGCCCCTGCTCCCTTCCAGCTCCCCCCCTGCGGCCGCCTCCCACGCCCGGCGCCTCCCTTTCGCTCGGCCCCCGCCCCTACCTCCCTTCCGCTCTGCCCCCGCATCCCTTTTGGCTCCCCCCACCGCCGCCTCTCTTCCGCTCGGCCCGTGGCTCCCCCCCGGCCGCCTCCCTTCCAGCTGCCCCCCCCCCCCCGCCTCCCTTCCGCCGCCCTCCCCTGCAGATCGGCCGTCCCTGGTCCAGATCCGGTCTCCCCGGCCGCCGCCTTCCCCGTGCTCCTCTAGATCTGGCGACCGCAGAGCATGGCGCGGCGGGTACGTGAGGCTCATGGCATCTGGGGACTGAGGCCTGGGGGGCTGCCAGTGGGACTACGGTGGTGCAGCAGTGAGGGCAAACCGCAGACTGCAGTCTGCAGAGTAGCAGAAGCGAGAGGCCAGAGCCCAGACTCCAGAGGGTACCACGACGCCTCCTAAATTGAAAGGTAATTGGTAGGAACTAGTAAGATCTAGATTTGATTATAATTTATAAATTGAATTCTTTGTTCGAATCATTGGTAAATTTCCTAGACTTGAAATAATTAGTCAAAACCAAATGGATTATATCTAGGATGTTGAATGAGCAAAATCCCCAATCTTTACTGCTTCTTTAGCTCTGAAATATTATCCATCTAAGAAAATGTTGGTAATTTCTGTTCCTTTGCGCAACGGGGAAGTTGGAGAACAACCAGATCCTGTGGTGGGGGGGACTCAGCGCGGGAGAACAACCAGATTTTGACAGAGAAAGGAGAATGAGCGAACGAGGTAAATATGTCCTGGTATTGGATTGTTTGTTTATCTTGTCATCGTTGTTTGTCTTCAAGATATAGCTAAATATTAAGCATTTACACTATTACCATTAGTTGCATAAAATGATATAGATAAATCTTGTAATTGAGATGGTCGCAAAATTGTCGTGACAAGCTTCCGAATCCGCCCTAGCTACATTTTAATCCTGGATCCGCCACTGACGTGGACGCTGTGATGAGGGGGCCCGATCTTTCGATGAGAATGATAACTTTGATTGTTGATATGATATTGACGATAAGACTACTTGATTGAGACAACCAAGTCTGTTCTGCAATCGCTACACCACACCTTAGTCGATATCAACCGTGTCAAGAACACGGTTGACCTAAACACGAGGTTCAATTCCTGCAAATAATCGAAGAACAAGATAAAGAGCAATCTTACTATTACGAATATGAATGAGGAACACATAGAGTTGAGGCATGTAATCGCAATTGTTGTTCTAGTAGACATAAGAACACAAGATGAAGTTTCACGGTGGAAAACTAATATAAACAAGCCTGAGTTATATGGCCTATTGAGCCTCTATTTATAGAGGCACGCAGGCCCTTGCTTATGAAAAATTTTCAACACATGAAAAAATAATCAAATCATAGCTGATTTTATCTCTGTTTCTAAAATCAAAATATTGTTTTGATGAATCCGATGCGCACAGAAGGAATTTTTTGGATAGAGCCAGATCCATTGGAAAGAGGGCAAGATAAACTTTCCATGCTGTACTCACATATTTTAAATGGACACTTAATGCGAAATTTATGAGTATTTAAAGTCAATCCTGTCAGGCTGAATCAGTATTGGATTGTTTTGGTAATTGCGGTGCACAAAGAAGGAATTTAGAGGTGAGGCCAAATCCATTGGAAAATGGACGAGCTCTTCTTTCTATGGTATACTTGCACACCTCAAACGGAGTTCGTATGTAAAAATTATGCACATTTGAAGTCAGATCTATCGGATTGAATCCGAAGTGATCTAGAGACCGAATTGGATTCTAAAATGTATCCCACTTGAATTCTTACTTGACTTGACCCAAAAGTAACATGATGAGTTTGAGCAAGAGTTGGAGAGGGCATTGACTTGATCTTGATATTTTGGTCGGCTTCTCTTTAGGTAGATCCCAACCGCGAGCGTGTAGCGTTGATACAATTCTCCTTGTATAACTACATAAATATATATTTGTATCTTAGATAGTATCATATTCTTATTTAAAATAAGTTGGAACCGATGAAATGAATTTACCTTTTGTTTATTCTTAGGAGCTGTGATCATATAAGTTTATAGCATGATCACATCACGCCGGCCACCATCTGCAGATGATGTCGGGAGGTGGCAGCAGTGACCCGTACGCGGTGCCGCTCGCGTGTGACGATGGCTTCCGGCTCCATCCGCGCAATGCCGGCATGATGCAGCGTGGGCACGGCTTCCAATGCACCGACGGCAGCTACGTGGGCACGCACGGCCACCAGATGCAGGCGCCGGGCAACGGCAAAGTCCAGGATGGCTGGCTCAATCTGGCCATCTGGCGCGCCGACGAGTCGAGCAATGCAATCGTGCCAGCTGGGTACCCTCTCTCCCTAGACATCGACAGCAACTTCATCGACGACACACCGGCCCAGCACCCCGCCGCTGGCACCGGCGGCGGCTTCCTCAACGCACCGGTGGGGTTCCTCGCTACACCCACGGGCATCATCGGCGACAACTTCAATGGAAGTTGTTGCATCCGAACGACAAGTTAATCCTCTGTTTAGCATTTTACATCAATCATTGGAACATGCCAGTAGCTAAAAAATGGATGTATTTGGATGTTGCAAATCAACTCAGATTACTCAACTCCTTGGCAAAAAAAAAAGCACTTTAATTTAAAATTTTAACAATTCGAAGTTTCTTTTGATTTCTCCACCCTTTGATTATCCTTTTTCTTTTCTTGTTTGGATTCCTTCTTGCTTAATGAATAAAACGTAGTCTTCCTACGTTTTCGAGAAAAAAAAATTTCTTTTAAAAGATGTTACATCCGATACATAAGACTGTTAGAAGTTCCTAAATCAACATGGTACCTGCTACGTATTAGCTATGCTCATCCACATTGACACAGTTTACCAGAGATCTTGTCGTGGTTAAGCTTGGGATTGGTCATGCCGTAATCTAACGAGCACTCCTCGACAAAATCCACACCATGATCCGGATGTTGGCAACAGTTTTTCGTGCTTTGAAACTCAGCATCATCCTGGATCGACTTTGTGCAAGACAAAGATCTTCCATCCACTTGGACACCCCCTACATGCTTGTACTCATGTTCTGTTAGAAATAGTTCTACATTGGTTGTAGGAAAGAAAAAAGTATAACTTATATGTGTGAGGGAGATCTCACCTATTGGACTAGTTTTTTAGGAAGAGAAGACTTAATACTACTTACAAGTCTATCGCTTTATAGGCTTAGTTGTATTCAGTCTATTTGAACCTATAGTCCGAAAAGTAAACCTAATTAAATCTAGATATACAATCAAGGTCCAATCTAATAAGTTCAACCTCGTGTGGATGTTCATGACACATGTCATTTGGTGAAGATAGGAGCCGTCCTTCAGACTCCATGCCATGCCGAGCATTTGAGAAGATCACTGCTGAGAGGGAGCAGCTTGGGAGAGGGTATGGGTTCGCATGAGAGAACCCAGCATGTGGCTTCTGGAAATCGATGGGGAGACGAAATTGGACTAGGTGACGGACTGCTCATCACATCTGTTTTGACTTCTGTTGGTGTTTACTTGTGTGTCATAATAACTGTAATCAACCGAGTCTTCTGACATAAGTTAGTACTGCGAGATTATTTCATCCCTGAAAGGAGGCTGTAGGACCCTAGATGGTCCTTCAGAGGCGAATAAAACAGCCATGGCACAACATAAACATACAAATGTAATAACAAATGGTGCAAAGTAATAAATAAAAAGATATTTGGGTCAATTTTAATCACCTCAGTAAACAGGCCTATCAGATATGAAGTAATCACAAAATTGTCAATGGTGAATAATAAAACAGGATCCTTGAGTCAACATAGACATATGATGGAATCACATGTTGTGCTCCCAACAATGCTACACCAAATGCCCATCCTACAGTATACAAGGAACCTACTTCAAAAAGCAATCAGACTTGTATGCTGGAACATGCCTGAGGTATGGTTTGAATAAATTCAATTTTTGATAGACTCTGTCTAGGTTGGTCTCTGAGCATGCAATAACATTCATTGCAAAACTATCACAACAATACGCATGAAAATTAATGTGAGATCATATGAAGGTTACCACATGGTTGTGATGAGTAATGAACTTTTAGTTAAAGAGTTTACAGAGTTTGAATTTAGTTTTTAAGGATTTATAATTTTATAATTTTTCAGTTAGGGCATCTCCAATGGTTCTAGCTAGCAACTAACTAGGAGACTTCCACATCATCAACCAAATAGCTAGCATACAAAGGACTGTCTATAAAGATAGCTATTTGATACTTACATGCACACACAGTTATTTATAGAGACTGCCTCGTTTTCTGTTATAGCCTAGTGCTTAAGGAAGAGCCGGCTCGATTTTTTTTGCATACTCTCTTTCCTCTACATAGGATTTATGCTGATGTGTACATGCAAATAGCCAGCTGACTCAGACCATTAGAGATGCCCTTACTTTGTATTGCTAGTGGTCTGGCTGCCCTAAGGCTGGTGCTCAAACTAGCTGTGGGAAGCGGTGGTCAGACCGACCTTTGATTGGTGGTCTGATCGGCCGAGGAGCTGTTTGAACATACATTTGTTCGAGCTGAGTTGTCTGAGTGCGAGCACGGTATAGGTGTTGTTGCTTCTGTGTATATAAGTTTATTGTTTGGTTCTAAGTTTAGGATTAGTAGTTTAGTTCTAGGTTTAGGCACAGCGATCGGCCAGAAGATGGATGGTGCCAGGAATTGATTCCAGCAAGAAGACCTAAAAATCCAAGCAAGATCCACCACCGGCAGGTTTACTTCCTCTCACGCCAAGCTGCCACTCTAGATGCGGATTTCGACGGACTTGCGCATTGATTTAATTGTACTCTAGTCTAGTATGCAGTTCAGTTGGATTACACAGAGGTTATTTGCTGCGAGCCAGGCTGCATGAAAGTATTTACGAACATGGAGTTCCTCAAGGCTCATAGTCAGGCATACCACAGATGTTGAGTGTGATGTCTGATTCAAGCTCAGAGAAATTAAGAACATTAGGTACCAAATATTTTCTGATTCAAGCACTTGAGGCAGCAAGCAGATGGACTATCGCAGCTCGGGGTACTTGAGGGAATCGGAGGAGTCGTTCTGCATGAGGTTGTCCATGATCATGTCGTGCGACCTCATCGTCCCCGACCTCGCGCCCGCCGGGGAGAAGGAGAAGGGGAACGGCCACTCCAGCGCAATCGCCTCCTGGATCTCCTTCACAACCTCCGACATGCACGGGCGCTTCCTCTCGCATCCTCGTCGATGCACCACACCGCCGTCTCCGCGATCTTCCATATCGAGTGCACGGCGTAGTACTTCCCCCGGATCGAAGGATCGATGATCGCCTCGAAGTCTCCGCTCTCGTAGTAAAACTTGGCCTGCATTGATTATTGTCAATCTCAAGAAGCAGGAGCGACTTGTTCTGGATGAATTCGGTTAGGGCAGTCACAATGCTTGAAACTATGACTAGTTTCTAATTTTTTAAGACACTATGATACAAACTACAGTTTCAATCTATGGTTTCTTCGTGTGGGACCAGATCAAATCGTGACCAATCATTTTCATTCCCTTCCTGCACATGCATTGGTTGTTTCTTCTAAGACACTATGTTAAGAAACTAAGTTCGCTACAGCGCATCTTTTGCTAGTTTCTTCAGCTTTGGACCTCGTGAAGAAATAGTTTCCTCATGAAGAAACCGTTTCCTTATCTCTCCTCTTTAATTACTATGCCATGTCACCAAAATGCTTACGTGGCAAGTCTAGTTAATGTAAGAAACTATAGCATTGGGACTGCCCTTACCAACTGACCCACGGTCCAATGTTCCGGAAATGCTCCCCAAAAGTCATGGTGGATATCGGCGGTCGGCCTGAGATGAGATCCAGAAGGATGATCCCGAAACTGTAAATGTCACTCTTCTCGGTAGCGGCACCGGCGTGCGGCCTCGCGGCTTCGCCAAGACGAGCAGTGGCGAGGCAGCCACGCAGGCCCGCCGGCGCGCGGCGTGTGATCGGGCCCGATCCACGGCAGCGCGACACGCGCGCACGGCAGCCACGCCAGCCGCGGGCGGCGCGATGCTCACCAACCAGCTGGCGGCGCGATGGGAGTTAGGGAAACCCTAACCTAACTCCCCTTTATAGTCTTGCCCATAAATGGGCTTTTGGCCTATTAAGCCCCACCTCCTCATGGGCCTAAAGGCCACTCGGGCTTGAGCCAGTTGTCGAAATATTTGCAATTCCTCCTCCATTTCATGAAAAAACTTGTAGCTGCATGCCAAATATGCATTATAAGGGCATCTTCAATGGTTTTAGCTAAGTACTATCTATAAGGATTCCACATCATCTATAGAGTACACACTAAAAACTAGTATTCCAAAGGACAATCTATAATGATAGCTATTTGATGTTTACATGCACACACAGTCATTTATAGAACCTGTCTCGTTTTGCGTTATAGACTAGAGACAAAATAGTAGCTAACTGTTTGTGTTTTACATATTTTCTTTCCTCCACATAGAATATATGTTGATGTGTACATATAAATAGCCAACTGACTCAGCACTATTAAAGATGTCCTAAGCAGGTCAAAACACACACATGTATATAAACACTACTGCGGCTGATCGAGTCTGCGCGGGTCCAGGTACCCCAATGTCCCTCGAACATTAATTGGTTGAGGCATGATACTCCTCGGCCACGAATTTCGAAAGCCCAAAGTCGGAAACCTTGGCTCTCATCTGCTTGTCCAGAAGGATGTTGCTCGTCTTGATGTCTCTGTGGATTATAGATGGCGTGCATCCAGTATGAAGAAATTCAATTCCTGCAACGTGATTTATATACGTTGGTTAATTGTCACATGAAACCACATTCTGGTGGTCCGAGGGGCAATGCAAATCTTAATCGCTAGCTAGCTAGTAACAGAATCTCGACCTTTTGCTGCATCCTCAGCGATCTCAAGACGTTTGATCCAGTTAATGTGCTTGTCTCGTCCTGAAAATGACCATATCTGTTAAAATACATTCCTTTCTTTCTCAGAAAAAAAGGGTGCTATCAACAGGTAAGGCAAGGGAATCAAATAAATTAACATAAATATGCTCTTTGAGAGTTCCATTCTGCATAAACTCATAAAAAAAGTCATAAACTAACACCATTCTAACACCCAAAATCCAAAGGAAAAGTGATGTCAGTACCAGAACTACAGCTCCATAGCTTCTTTCCTTTTTTTATATTCCGTCGACGTGTCTGTGTCTCATGGGGTCCGGAAGAACAACCGTACGAGAGAGGGAGAGGTCAGACGAATCATGCAGTATGTTCGTTTCGTGTCGAACTTTCATCGCCATTTCTTCTTTCTTTCGTCGTGCTGGCTAAATAAAGGAGGCGCCCGCCGGAACGCTTTGTGACTCCGAACCCTTTTCGTGTATTGCCCCACTCATTACGGTTTTTTTACGATTTCTTGTCTCTAACCGTTATCTTTTAACTGAAATTATACTATACCAACTTATAGCTATTTTTAATCATTCAATTAATAGATAATATGAAAAAAAAGTTAAAAAAAATTAAAATTAAGAAGTTAATGTGTTTATTTTGATTTAGCTAAAACAAAAATGAACGGTGTTGTATCCATAGTCATATACTCTGAAAGTTCAAACATGACCCGACTCACGTTAGCCCAACTAGGGTGGGCATTCGTTTTTCTAGTATAATTGATTCGATTTATTTAATAAAACATATTTTAGTTTTTGAAAAAAATAAAAATCAAATTAACTATGCTGAAATGAAAAACCGAACGCAATAGACCAAAATATTTTGGTTCGGTTTATTCAGTTTACAGAAATATATTGCCCAGCACTCAACAACAGTACATGACCAACAATGCAAGAATCTAACAAATGGCATAGCCCCTATCCTCTTAACGTGCGGCTGATGACTTTTAACTGTGATTGATGATTTTTGTCTATATTTTTTAAGTAGCAGTAAACAATAAAGGTATCTATACAAACAATGCACACAGTTTTAAGTTCGGAAAACTGTTTGGAAATTTTGCTTTAAGAAGTCGTCCTGTTTATTTTATCTTTCAAAGAAGTCAAAAGCACAAAAAAACAAGGCCATAGTGTCTAATACGTGACCAATAGTTATTTAAGTACTTAACGTCACCAAATCCCGAAATTCTGAAATTAAAGAGCAGTATGGCAGTAAAGCACCAAACAGGCAAACGCAAACAGGCTAACAATAACAAGGCAACACCACATGAGTTTTTTTAAAAAATAATCTATTTTTTATTCTAAATTACATTAATATCTCTATATTTTTTATTTTACACTAATGATCATTTATTGTTCAACCGTTGAACGACTAACCTCTAGTCCAAATTCTTTGTTATCATACAAAAAATACAATACACATCGTTGGGGTCCTCCTAGCCACTAACTCAAATGGATCTACGCAAGGTCCCTCCTAGGCACTACCCCATGAGTGGCCCCAACCCTATGCTAGCATTGTGTGTGACCTAACGAGTGGTCCACTGGTTAGGTGTGTGCTGTGTCTAGCTAGGTGAGCCGCAGGTGCGGGAGTCGCAACGTCCCACCAGGTCGATTGGCTCGGTCTTGGCATGTCGGAGAGCTACCAACCACTCAGGACGTGTGCCGCCTCGTCCTCTAGGGGCTGAGCTAACCAGTCGTTCATTGGGTCATCGTCGTCATCCCACTCCATCTCATGGCCTGTCATGTCCATTGCAGCTTGCGTGCTGCGAGCGAACGTGTACTCCACTTAGTCCTTGAGATGGTGGCCTGCAAGGAATGATATGATACAATTGAAATATCTTTCCAAAGTCAAGCAAAAGCAACGAGAAGTGAGTGATATACCTAGGTACATCCAGACGTACTAAGCTATAGAGGTAGTACCCTGCCAGGAAGAGCCCCTAGTCACATCCAGTGTAGGCACACTAGGTGCGCATGATGTGTGCGATGTGCTGTGATTGACCCCTTGAGCATATACTGTGGAAGCATGTGGCACCACGTTAGTCCTAATTGTTCTGCATGACATCAGCAAGACGATATGCTTGGCATTGCCTCTTTTCTAGCCAAGCATAGCTCTGAGCCCATTGTCTCTGGTCCTCGACATCAGAGAAGTCAAATCATCGTGAGCCTCCCTTGTGAGATTGTTCTATGCAGCAATAAAATCATGAGAATTAATGCGACCATAAGTAGTGAAATATAATTAATTATGTGTTGCTAACCGAGCAATAGAAGGTGGAGTTTGCCTGAGTGGGATATGTGTCTGGTGTGCTAGCAAAGTGCCTCAGTGGATTCTCCATGACGCAAACCACCCAAGTCCTAGTACGCATGCTGTACCACTCGATGTAGTCATCGTTTGTCGAGAGGTTGTAGGGGGAGTGCTCCACATGGATGTCCTCCAATGCAAGTACCCACTGCTAGACGTATGTATCCCTGTGTTGGCCTAGTTTGCATGTTCTGTGACTCTGTTCCTTGTATGCCTGCAGATACCCAAGACTAACAAGTGTTGGTACTTACGAACTTATCATGTGTTATCGAGTAGAAAGTGGTGGCATATGCAACTCACCTATGCACATGTGGTTGCATGCGGTCGCCCAAAGGCACTAGAAACGCTTGTTGAAGTGCAAACTGCCTCATCACCCAATGCATGATGTACGTCTCAATCAAGACGTCATACACCAGCTGACATCATGTGAGCCAAAAGACGGTGGCGTGCACAAGAGACGATGATCTCAGCAGCGTACGGCCTCCAGATGATATGGTCGTCCATCAGCTAGTCAAATATGGTGAGATACTCAGGGTGTGACGCATGCGTGGTGAACGAAGTAAAAATGGGTTGCAAAAACAGAGATTGCAAGTACAGTAGTAAGTAAGCTCAGTTTGAAGTATGTCGAGATCCGAATATACAAATTCGGACTCTCTGTGTATACCGCATTAGTTCAGGATCACGCTAGTGCACACAGTCAAACATATGCAATATCAACCATACATACGCTAAAATAAAGGGGAAATTTGAATATTAATAATTATCTAAAGTACGATCTTATGGCCAAACTTACAATCTCACTAGCCCGAAGGGCTCAAAATCTAGCAGCAAAAGACATAAATAAACATAGAAATCATTCGACATACCCACAGGCAATCGACTCGGGAGAGAAGTTCTAATCCGTGAAGTCGCTGAAGTATCCTCCCTCTGGTACCTCCTGCTGGTAGAACTCCTCAACTCAATAATAGTGGGCATAAAGTCGTGAGTACATTGGTACTCAGCAAATCATTTATAACAAATGAATGCAATATAATATGCAAGGCTTATCAATAAAAAGCTGAAAGATTAATTTGCATAAAATAATATTTTTAGATAAATACGATAAATAAATTGAAAGCGAACTTTCATGGAAAAGTAATAATAAATAATCAATGGAATTGAGATTAAACCACTTGTGAACCTCCTATCCACAAGCTAAACCAACAGTGAACTTTTCGTTCACTTTCCAACTATAACTATAAGTTTCTATGAAATCACTACCCTTCGTGTGAAATTACCGAGCATTGTCCATAACCGATGACACAGCTATTTGAATAGTTTTACACTCTGCAGAGGTTGTACAACTGTACCCATATGATGTGATTAGCCTCGCACTAAGAAAATCACAACAAGGTATTTACAAAGTTCAACCTCAACTCAATATTGTCCGTTAGGGTTTCGCATCACACCCCCCCTTGCGCCTCATGGAAATCAGCAACCACGTTCGTCACAAATGGCGAGATTGAAATTGAAATATCCCAAATTAATCAACCAGGTCTATCCCATACTAGACATGTGGTTTGCATGATAAAGCTCAGATCAATGATGCACAAAGTTAAATCCTTAACATTACTCAGGCGAGGCTCTCACATCCCTCGAAGTGAATCCACACTTCTCCATTTACTGCACGATCACTCGCCCAAGTGAAAATCAATTTTGTATAATCAACACCAATAACACACCAATATCATGGCATAAATTTTATAACTGTGGCACCAATCACGATTCAATATTTCATTAAGTTAAATTAATTATTCACATGCCATGAACCCAGCAAAATATAAGCATGGCTAAGCATGTTAATCTACCACCCATGTGACAACTAGTGTGGTATCACTAAATAATTTTTCAATCTATGGTGACAATGGTATTATGGTATTCAAAGTATCAAGGAGGGATTAATCAATTAGAATGATAACTGCCGAGTACAAAGGTTTGTAATAAAATAGCGGTGCACAATAATTTAAATCAAAATAAATAAATAATAGATTGAAAACTAGGTTCAATATAATCAAAGGACACAACTTGCCTTGGTTTGACTCAGTGAGAAACTCGGGATCATCTAGCGGCGCTCCTACTCCTTCGAAGACGGGATCTAACGAGAGAGAAAACGACCAGGAAAAACAAAATAACATCAAATAGAATTTAAATAAACTTCAAAAACATTGAAACCAGAACCAAAAGGTAAAGCTCAATTTGAGATGAATTTAGAAAAAGAATAGGGTCAATCGGAGAAGAACGGGCTCTTGAAAAATTAAATCTAAAGAAAATACTGAAAATTTAGAAAAGTTACTGTGTTGTGGACTCGGTGCACGGAAAAGCGGGTTCACAGTGGATTCGGCTCACGAAAAGCGGTTCACGGTGGATTCGGCTCACGAACACGGCACGGGCGGGCCGACACGGCGAGCGACATGACGGCGAGGGCTGGCGGTCAGGGCGACGCGACACCGACATGCTATGCGCCGACGTGCGGGGTTGGGTGGTGCTGATGTGGCGTTGACGTGGCACTTAGGGCTGACGTGGCCTTCGACTCGAACGAGGATCGGCTCACGGGTCTATGGAACAGTGCTCGATAGGTAGGCCAGGTTGTCAATGTCTTGGTGCATGGTAGATTGAGTGCACCGAGGAGGTGAAGCGTCAGCACGCGCAGGTGCAGGCTGACGTCAGCGGATCCGAAGGCTGGGGTGCGGCGGCGAGGCATGGGCGCGGGATGCGCGACGCGTGGTGAGAGGCGGGATCGGACGTCGGCGAGGGAATGGGCCGGATGAACAGTGTTGGGCTGGGCGGAACTGTTCATCAGGATTTTCTTAGATTTTTCTTTTTCAGAAAACAAATAAAATCAAAAGAGCTCTAGAAAATAGCTAATAAATCCGAAAAATGCACCAAAAATTTTAGAAAATTTCTTGAGACACAAAGAATTCAAATAAAATATTTTGAGCTTATGTTAATATTTATTTTAATCAGATTAAATTATTTTTAATTTCTAAAAATTTATTTTAAGCTTGTTTAATATCTAGAAAATTTCATAAAGTTATTTTTAATTTAAAAACTTTAAAAGCAACTGGAAAACAAGATGTTACAATGTACTGGATGAATCATACTGGAAGTAGAAAACTAACATGTTGACGACACCACAGGTTCCCCTGATGTACTAGATTATGTGTTTGTCCACACTATCCCCATGGGACAATTAGAACAAGACCTAACCGAAGAACCACATGAGGTACGTCTCTAAGTGCTGCCGCATAACGTAATCCTCTGCATGGAGGATCATTCTCTCTGATCTGAAAATCAACAACAGCTGCTCTGTACCGGAACCAAATTTTGCAGCAATATGGGGTACCGGTACCAGGAAGAGAGGGAAGGTCTTGGTACCGGCTGAAAACCCACACTAAAGATGCTCTTAGCATGCATAGACGGTCCAGCGCTCAGGATGCCGTCGCGTCCTCCGGTATACCTAGAATCCCATCCGCACACGGTAGGGCTGTTTGGCCGTCTGATAGCCTTCCTATTTGCATCGCCTGCTAATGGAAGAATAATTGGATAGAACGGACAATATGCTACTTGTTATTTTATGATCCAAATTCTAGTAAAAAGGATAGGATAGGTAGAATCATTGCAGCGTCCACTGCCTGTAACTCTCCTCGTACATAATGTATCTTTCCTATATGTAAACTTTTTTTCCTCTTGATTCCAGTTTTTTTTTGCATTAAATATGTCTCGTGTGCTTGATTATACTCTCTGTTTTACCGTGCGTTTACAACACTACTATAGAATATAAATCAACACCAGAATACCATATGTTAGCTTGCTGTATATGCATATCTCAGCCTAGGCGACCATGCATCCGGCTTAATGGTTTGTCACGTACGTACTCTTCAACAGTACAATCCTCTAGATCGATCGTGCCCTTCACGGCTTCACCTAACTAAAATTTCAAATAAACCAGCAAGCTAAACACCTTAGACCTTATATAGGGGTCTAAAATTCTCGCCTATCATCGTGAATGGGCCAGGATATTAACTGGGTGGAAAATTTTGAGGATTCCAAACAAGGCTATGCATGCAACATGGCCCTAATCTACATCTAGCTGCATGCCTGGGCGGCGTGATGCGGAAGAAACTTTTAATTTCTCATAAATAGATCCCAAGAAATCAAGAGGTGACCCACTATATATACCAGCTTCCTCGCCGGAGTCTCCGGGAAAGTCATGGCGTGTCTGTCTCTGATCTTGAGTGGTGTGCTAGTGTGTGATGAATGATGGCTACTAATTAACAAACAATAACTTGCAAGACCGGATAATAATAATAAAAGAATTGCTATATAATATTCGCATGATTTTAGACTTAAATCAATTAGATTTTAAGACATTGGATCTCTATCCAATGGATCTTCCTATATCCTAAAAAAAAATGAGTGGTTCAAAACTAGAGCGTTAGATCTCCGATCCAACGCCCCCAAAAATTGACTGATTTGAGCCCAAAAAATATACGAATATTGTATAAATACTCCCTAATAATAAATGTAGAAAAGTTGGCAAGGTACCCAAAAATTCAGTAGCTAGCTAAAAAGCAACCACTAGGGATATCTTCTTTTTGGTTTTGGCTTATAGCTTTTAGCTACGGTTTTTGGCTTTTAGACTATTCGTGAGAGAAAGTACAGAGTAATTGAAACTCGGTGCGATTTTAATAGATATAAATGAAATAGTTATAATGTGTGCTACAATCAGAAAAGATATATCATTCAAAAGCTAGTTACTGTAAAAAAAAACTAAAAAACAACTTTTAGAATCTGAAAAAAGAGACCCAATTGAATTACAAAAAAGATTTCACTGTGGATCGGCCAAAATATGCTTAAAAGTAAGTCCTCAACTGTCAAACAAATGCAAAGCCAATGGTTGGGTGTCTTTACTTTGGGTTTGATTTATCACTTCTGTTATAGTAACTAACTTTTAAACAATGTATTTTTTAAGATAGGGTCTAAAAGAAGATTGTAGTAAATACTGTGTTGAGTTCAGCTATACCGGTTAAAATCATATGTGACTGTTTCCTTCTGCGTACTGTCTCTCGTGAATAGTCAAAACTTAAAAATTATAAATCAAAAGTTAAAGCCACAACCGAAAGTATCACTACTCCAGTAGTACGATCCACAAAATAATTTTGGTTCCCCTTTTCTAAAAAGAAGAAAAGAAAAGGCAACTTCTTCTAAAGACAACAGTGGCTCTCACAGTTGTTAGCTTACTATCCACTAACTCAGCTACAATATTTTTCAGCCAGCTACATGTTTTTTTAAGTTATCCATTTCGCTTTGTCATCTGTCAAGATTCATTTCGTATTTCTCCTGCGATAGATGATCCAGACGAAACTTGCATGAACGTATCTTAAATCGAGATGTATGCATATCACTGATATCAGATTGTATTAGAACCTGTGTTAACGGTAGGAGTTCATCCATTCCCTGTTTACTTGATTAATTTTGTTTCCCCTATTGTCGACAAAATTGCCCTATAAAAATTTTAAATTTCAAGCCTGTTGTTGCATTCAATCTGTTGATTTCGGTTTGCTTAATTGAATTTAGGTTTGTTCTAGTCGTATCTAGTTGCTGGTCATTAACTTTGTCAAGCCAAAAATCCCAAAAAATATTCTCAGTTTTTGCCATTTATCAAAGTTCATCTTCTTTCCGTGTCATCCATACCTTTTTTCATCCAAAAATTCCCCTCGGTGCAATAGTCACTTAAACTTGAATATCTTTCTCTAGAGATCCAAATCATTTGAAACAAAGTTTGTTGGGTTCCTGACTCGTAGACACATCCTCCTGTCCATTTTCGTGGTGTGGAGAAGTTTGCTAAAATCTGCAAATGTTGTGAGTTGGACTAGCCGCAGTATTGACTCCGGGATCTGCACCTGGTTGATCGAGTTCCACACGAGATTTTCTGGTGAAGTCTTGTGTTAAGACGCCGTCGTCACCGGGTGCACAAATCTTGGTGCCAATCCGAAGATGAGTAATTTAACTGATTTTCGGGGGGAGAAATCGTTCGACTGTTTTCTAGCATTTCCCTCTTCTTTAGGATCGCTATTCAGAATTGCAGGCCCTAGTGTTTAGATGATGATGCGTATACGTACACCAACACATGCAGATAAGATGGAGAAATCGAACATACGAGCGCGAGGCATACAATGATACAGTAGCAAAAGTAAAACGTAGCAGCCGCAGACTCGATAATAGTGGCGACATGTAAGGCTTGATTAGGCGCGGAAAAGGGCGGCGACCGGCGCAGCGAGTGCGTAGGCGACGGTCGGCGTGCAAAAGATCGCAGAGGCCACGATGCCACCAGCTGAGCGGAGGATCCGAAGTAGAGCCGCGGGTTCGCTAAGAACGCAGCGCGCGATATCACCATGCCGGGGGCGCCCGGGGCACTCATGGTGACGCCGACGCACCACAGCCAGCAGACGGGAAGGAGGCTGGCCAGCGCGGCGTACATGTACCGCCAGCAGCTGAGAAGAAGGATGGTGAGCGCCTGTCCGCTCGCCACGGCGGCGGCGCACAAGTGCGTCCAGCAGAACCAGACCAGTGCCACGAGGCAGAGGAGTGCGGCGACGCCTAGGACGACAGGGAGCGCCACGGCGGCCGCGTTCTGGAGCCACCGCCAGAGCTTCTCAAAGAGCAGGACGAGCTCGTGGGCCGCGCTGGCGAGCGTGGCGAGGAGGTTGGAGAAGAAGCCCTGGATGTGCTGCCACAAGCCGTCGAAGCCGAGGCTGATACCCGCGGCGGCGGTCTGGAGCCACCGCCAGAACGCCTCGAACGGCAGGACGAGCTCGTGCGCCTCGTTCGCTAGCGTGGCGAGGAGGTTGGAGAAGAAGCCCTGGATGTGCTGCCACAAACCGTCGGAGCCGAAGCTGATGCTGGCGGCGGCTGTGTGGAGCCACCGCCAGAACGCCTGGAAAGGGAGCACGAGCTCGTGGGCCGCGTTCGCTAACGTGGCGAGGAGGTTGGCAAAGAAGCCCTGGATGAGGTGCGCCAACCCGTGGAAGCCGAGACTGATGCCCGCGGCGGCGGTCTGGAGCAACCGCCAGAGCTCCTCGAACGGCAGGACGAGCAGGTGGGCCGCGCTCCCGAGCGCGGCAAGGAGGCTGGCGAAGAAGCCCTGTATGAGGTGCCACAGGCCGTCAAAGCAGGAGCTGATGCCCGCGGCGGCGGCGGCGACGGCGGTCTGCAGTCCATGCCAGAGCGCCTCGAACGGCAGGACGAGCAGGTGGGCCGCGCCCCCGAGCGCGGCGAGGAGGTTGGCGAAGAGGCCCACGATGAGCTGCCACAGGCCGTCGAGGCCGAAGCTCAAGGCGACGGCGTTGCCGCCGCCATGCAGGAGCTTCCTTGCTGGTGTGTCAGCGAAGACCATGGCTAGCGCCAGGTAGCTTCCCTCTCTGAGCGGAGCGGAGTGCAGAGGCGGTCCCTCTATGATTTATGGGTTTCAGTTGAATACATATTATCTTTTACAAAAATTATAATATATACTAGATATATTACATATATATATATATATATACTTTAAATTAAACCAAAATACAATATATTTATACCTAAAACATATAAATCAGTTCAATCTAACACATACCTCCCTCGCTTAGTCCATCAGAGCTCTCTTTAAACCCACTAGATCCACCACAATCCAAATTCCCTAAGACCTTAATTGGGAACTCAAGTCTTAACCCTAACTGGCTTATCTCTTTCTCAACACAGTAGCGGCGTACACATGGAGGATAAAGGAGCTTGCCAGACAGGACACACAAGGTAGTGCTGCAGTAGCACAAACCCACAATGATTGCACATGGTTGCGCCCAAGGAAAGGGAGAGAGGGCACACGACGTGCAATGGTGGCCGGGGATAGCGAGTTAGCGAGAAAGCAAACTAATTCCTAAATCAGGGTCATAGGTGCGCTCTAGGAGTGAACTAAGAGTGCGAAACAGTGCGAGTGACTAGGAAAATGACGTGGTGAGTTGGGTGGTGACGTAACGAGCAAAGAGGTATAAAGCGCATAGAGTTGCAGCGATATCTCATTCTCAAGTGAGTTGCGTTCAGTCTTCTACTCTCTCTCCCAATTCGAAAATCGGTATTTGGTCATTGAATGATTATGTCTTTATAAAATGTAAATCGTAGGACATTCAAAAATGAAAAAAAATGCAGATTTAAAATCTTTATAGATAGTGTTATTTAGATAGCATAAAAATTTGAACAAGTTAGCAAGGTGATTCTAAGTAACAATAAAATGGTTGTCCCTAAAATTGCACGAAGGATCATAGAGTTAAAATTATATTTTACTTAATTATTTTGTAATTTTTCTATATTATTTTGAGATAATTTTTCGTAGGAATATTTTGTACTTTGATTATTTTTTTCATCAAGGAACTTTTCTTTTTCCTTATAGTAATATTTTATTAACTTTGAATATTTTATCTCAGAAATTCTAAATCCGTCACTGGTTGAGTGAAGTGGTGCGGCTGCAGACTTGAGTCATCACTTGGCGTTCTTTTCCTCTTCCCCATACACTAAGGGGGTGATCGTTTTAGTGATGGCTTTTGGCTGAAATTTCATTGTAGTTAGCTTTTTTTTACTGTAGCTAAGTTAGTGGATAGTGTAGTGAATAGTGAAAAAAAACTAAAATTAGAAGCTGAAGTTTTTAAAAGTCAAAACGATCACTGCCTAAGCCACTGATAAATAGGCAAGCTGCATGGGCCTCATGTGGCTGTACTTTGATTATTTTTTTCATCAAGGAACTTTTCTTTATTCCTTATAGTAATATTTTATTAACTTCGAATATTTTATCTCAAAAATTCTAAATCCGTCACTGGTTGAGTGAAGCAGTGCGGCTGCAGACTTGAGTCATCACTTGGCGTTCTTGTTTCCTTCCCCACGCACTAAGCCACTGATAAAAAGGCAAGCTTCATGGGCCTCACGTGGCTGTCCCATTTAATTTTGACACCTTTGCATGATAGGTTGGCGCTGAACGGCTACCACGTACCACAGTGGAGATTGGAGGGTGATCCAGAATTCCAGATCAGAAAATCGGCAAACGAAGTGGCGGGTATCCTCATCAAAAAAAAAAAAAAAAAATCTGGCTCCATAAGAAGGGGTTCTTGAGTTTGATTTCTGGATCCCTCAATATTCTTGTGATTGTCCGGTAGGATCTCTGCTCAAAAGAGCTTCTGGCTTATTTTATTTTTTTAATCTTGTTTTGTTTTTTGGACTACAGTTTATGCAATGGTGCGCCCGTTGCGTGAGTTGAGGTGTTAGGTGTGTGTGCTGCTTAGTAGTTTAACAGGATTGCTAGAAACATGTCGCATGATTATTGTTGTGTAGATCATTCGGATTTCTGACCTTATGATCTGCATGCAGATTTGTGCACTGGTAAACTCGTCATCCACCTCCTCTCTGGCGTTGTTGTCTCCAGCCACTATCGAGTTAGGATTTAGGATTCATCGGAGCCCCTGAACTTAGAGAGAGGTCGGAGCGAGGAAGGACTGTTGGTGAGTGGCAGTGGTGGCCGATTGAAGGCCATGGGGATGACAAGAAAGAGAGAGGTTAGGAGGTGGTGGATCCATAGCTAGAGATGGGGAAGAAGGGTGAGACGGGGGAGTTGGAGGCAGGTGGCGGCGACAGTGAGGGAGGAGGAGACGGGTGGTGGCAGGGGGAGAGGTAGGAGGCTGGCACGTCCTCCTCCCGAGCACCCTCCTCCTCCCCCCGAGCACCACGTCCTCCTCCCCGAGCTGTCGCCGATTTCCCCCAAACCTGGCACCCTGCTCCCCCCGAGCGTCGCACCCTCCTCCTCCCCCCGAGCGCGGCGCCCTCCTCCTCCCCCAACTTCCCCAAGCGCGGCACCCTTCTCCTCCCTCCTGAGCGCGGCACCCTCTTCCTCCCGAGGTGAAGATAGAAGATTTGTGATGATGTGAAGGATATCTTTAATTCATGTTTTGTATAAAATAAATATTGTTGTTCATATAGATGTTTCATGTTTCTGTAGATGCATGTTATTCATGTATATGCAAGTTTAATATAGATTTGTGATGATCTGTTATTCATGTTTCTGTTATTCATGTTTAATGTAAATGTTTCTGTTATTCATGTTTCATGTAAATATTTCTGTTATTCATGTTTTATGCAAATGTTTCTGTTATTTCATGTCATTTTCATATTGAAGACGACAATGCATGTTATTCATATAGATGCATGTTCAATGGGAAGAGTTTACGGCGATGAAGACAACCAAAAATTTTAGAAGAGCAAGTGCGGCTCTTGCAGGAAGCGCTGCGTGTAGAATCTCATTGCAGGAACTGATCCATAATCGATGAACTTGTCAGACTGCACAAGCTAGCAATGCTTAGATAGACGATTACCTGTTTATGATGGAAGAAAAAGTATGTTACCTTCTAAGTGCAAATGCAATCGCTATCTTTTTATTGGTCTATCACTCTGGAATCAAGGTCTTGTGAAAGGAACATATCCATAATCGACGAAATTGTCAGGATGCACAAGGAATATTGGATGGGCGATTGCTTGTTTATGATGGAAGAAAATGCATGTTACCTTCCAAGTGCAAATGCAGTCACTATCTTTTTATTGGTCTATCACTCCGGAATCAAGGTCTCGTGAAAGGAACAGATCCATAATCAACGAACTTATCAGGCTGCACAAGCAATACTTGGATGGGTGATTGCCTGTTTATGATGGAAGAAAATGCATGTTTCCTTCTAAGTGCAAATGCAATCACTATCTTTTTATTGGTTTATCACTCTGAAATCGAGGTCTCGCGATAGAAACAGATTCATAATCGATGAACTTATCAAGCTGCATAAGCTAGCAATATTTGGATGAGCGATTGTCTGTTTATGATGGAAGAAAAGGCATGTTTGGGATAAGATTAACCTTAATTGTACATGTGTATTTGTTAATGGATATTTTATTTTATTTCAATTAATTGATTTGCGAAATAGACATTTTTGTTTCTAAAATAAATTGAGATGTGAATTAGATGTATATATGTATATGCTGATCTGCTTATTCAGAGGGCATGGCTAGCATTTCCTGAGGCTAGCCAATAAATACAAATAGGCTTTGGAGAGGAAAGAATATCACAAACGGTTTTTAACAAAAATCGTCTGTGATATGTACATCACAGACGATTTTTTATTAAAAAACATCTGTGATATTTACAATATAGTCGGTTCGATAGCTGTCTATACTGACCCTCATATCATCATTGACCCATTAATTCAGACGATTTACACAACCGTCTGTGATGATGTTTTTCAACCGTCTGTGATGACGTTTTTTGTAGTAGTGTGTGCTACATTTTAGATCATTTTAAAGCGTACACTTGGCATCTGTTTCATCAATCGGGTGAACGTCACCATGTTTTAGCAATCACTACTACCGATAAAATTATCTGGATCGTGTTGCGTTGTTGAGAATATCAGTCCCAGAGGTCTATTGATCCACCAAGTTGGCGCCTTGGTGGATTGTGTTGCGCTCTTGAACAATGTTGCCACACGAGGCCTGATTGTAACCCCATGGTTACCTGGAGTTTGGCACGCATCAGCCATGTAGTGATCTTTCCCATACACTGTGATGGCCTTTTGATTGGTAGGGATTACACCAAATGATATTTCGGCATTTAATTGCTTAGGATTATCAGCTGGAAGTTTGTGGGTCATTGCCCTGTTGTTATTCATGTTGAAAATGTAGATAATATTTTAATTCTAAATTTTGTAAGAGACAATTACAGTAAAGATTAGTGATGCAAAAATCATAACTAACAGCAAGCTATGCATTGTACTTCAAAATACACAAAAAAAATAGTATCAAAGTTGATCAATCGCGTGAACGACTTACTGTTAGGTTTGATGTAGAACTGGAAGCAATGTAGGCTCAATGCAGTGCAGAACATAAATAAAGCATAGTAGGAGCGATCACATAAATACGTTACCCAAAAACCTTATTGCCGCTCCATGTAGCTACTCTCTAAGGCGACGGCTCAAAGATAGCCACTCTCTCTTTCTAGGTGTATGCCAAGAAGAAAGGCTGGTGAGGTTTAGTCATACAGCACACCAACGCAGATTAATAGAGGAGAAAGTAGAGGAAGAATGATTTTTTAGTCACACTAGCCCGGACGTCTCCAGGTCTTTCATAAACATTTCTAGTAACTTACGCCATTAATTCAATTAAATCAAATTAATTCATTTAACTAACATCGTTAACTGAATTAATTTAGACATTTGAATTCGCATTCAAACAGAGAGAGAGATGCATAGTTCAGTAAAAATAAGATGGACTTAGTTTGCCAAGTAGCGTGTCGCAAGTTACAAGTCATATGATTTTTCACGTGAAAATACACGAATACACATGCATGCATGTTTAGCCAAAGCTCTCCTCATGCTATTCCTATCCATGTGTCATATATTTCAAGAAGTGGCAAGGACTCCACTTGATAAATTGATCTTCTCCACTTTGTCTTAGTAATATAGTATTAAACCATGCATACTTTGAAATTGTAGAAAATAGGCATCACTCATATAGACTTATTTCTAACAACCACTACTAATTTCAAAGCAAGTAGCAAAAAGATGACAATATTCATCTTCTCACATCTGATGAATGGGCTATGCCTTTAATTCATATCTTTTCGTAATTAGACTTTACTTGAAATATTAACTGATATTAGGCTGCCAATGAACCATGTTTAAATAGAGCATTATATGGTTATGTTCCCTGATATGCTCATAAGCTTTTAGAGAATACCCTATTCTTGTGAACTGCAACCACACAGTTAAACTCAAGTAGGTGTATTCTTTTTAGATATCCTGTAGGTTATTACATTTTTCTTATTTAGACAACAGAATACATTATGGCTGTTGTAGGGGAGTGTAAGACCTGAAGCAGCAACTCCAGGATCTTCCGTGTATTACCGCACTAGTCCCAGATCAAAGCTAGTGCACATAGTTGAACAGATATGATACATAACCAACAACGATTTATTACAATACTCGAGAGTACAGACCTCGAAGTCTTTTATTACATATGAGGGTTTAAGTCCTCACACAAACAGAACACAGCGGAAGCAAAAGTTAAACCGGCAAAGTCCCATCAATACGCCACAGACAATTGACTGGGGAAGAGCGACCTAGTCCTCCGGAAAGAATCCATCACAGCCGCAAGCGAAACAGTAGTCGTAATCTCCTTCTTGAGCTTCGACCTCCTCTGAGAGTTAATTTGAAGTGTAGTATGTGAGTACATAAAGTACTCCGCAAGTCTTGGGAAAAATGCAATAGATGCAGGATTTCTCAAAGGAAGGTTATATGGTTCTTTTGCAGAAATCAGCATTTTATTTCAAATTTACATACTTATCCTAAAAGCAATTTGTTGAACAGTTTATCTTCAATAACTTGAAATTAGATAAATAATTTAGTGAAGGTCTCATCCACCTACACTAATAACATAGGCTATTTCCGCCAAGATTTAAAATGAAGGTTAAATCCACCTGAACTGGTTACATCCACCAGACCAAAAATCACGAGATTTCCTTCCACTCCCGAGTTTTACAAAACATTTTTATTTTAAATTCAAAACCAAAACTCTACCATGTGAATGCATTCCTTGCTCGCCCTTAACTGTGGGCACGGCTATTCGAATAGTTTATTACTCTGCAGAGTGTGTACAACTTTACCCACAAGAGATAAATTATCTTAATAGTCAACATGCTTCCTTTGGCATGAGACCGAGATAAAATATCACAAAACCTTTACCTCACTCTAGTCTAGTTAGATATCACCCGCTGATGTTTCACCGCTGAAGGGTTAAATCCACCACAGTCAGAAGCCCCCTCTTGCGCCATGTGAGTACAGTAAATCCCTGTCCCTCACTGTGAGTAAACCAATAAATCCCTAGCACTCACTAACCACTGGTGGTTCCAAAACTAAACTATCGTAAGTTAGTAAGCTAGGTTGTACCCATTTTAACTTGTGGTTGTACGAGTTTGCTTAGTTTGAACAAACACAAGCGTCGGTCCTTAAACGACTAGGGTGGATCATTCACAATCCCGTTTTTCGTGCTAAACCGCACCAGCCAATCATTCCATCCACCCTGTCTAATTTTCATTTTGAATTTCCTTTTTAAGTTAAAATTACAGTGGTAACATCTATTACCACTTTTCAAACAAACCATTAAATCCAAAACATTCATTAACCATTTTTCTCATATAAGCATTTTTACATTTATCAGCTAAACTAAGCATTTGCTAATAGTTTAAATTCAACAACAAATAATACTTACTCATTTATGAGTCCAAGAATATCCTATCTTGACAAGGTATATGGTAAGAAATTTCCAAATGAGGGTATAACAAGTTTAGGTATTTATCTAACTTTTCTGCAATTAAATTATGACTTTATTCAACATAGCCATGCAAATAATTTAAAATATTCATGAAATCATTTGCAAAAATTGGGATCAAAATGGTCAAGGAGACTTTCCTTCTTGAATTAGGTTGGAATCCTCCCGAGGTTGCTCTTGAAAATCTTCCAAGAATTCGGACTCTATACGAGAAACGAGAAGAATCAAAATAAATAAAATAAAATAAAACTCAAAAATTAAAAATAAATATACCAAATGAAAGTTTGGAATTTTAGATGAATTTAGAAATTTGAATGGGTCAATTTGGAGTTAAGATGAGAAAGATATGGCTTTTGGAAGTTTCAAATTAAAGAAAAAGGAAAAAGGATAATTTCTGGAATTTATTTTATTCTGAAAATGAATTATGATGTCAGCAAGAATTATTTTTCTAAAGGAAAATCGGAATAATGATGTCAGCATGGAGTTTAAATAAAATTATAGAGGCTGACAGGTGGGGCCGGTCCGCGGTGGACCGAGTCCACGGAACAGTACACGCGGTGGCAGCGCTGACGCGGCAAGCTAGAGCTGACGTAGCTTGCGCTGGTGCCGCCACGTGTCAACTGCTGACGTGGCTGCTGACGTGGCTGCCACATGGCACCTGGGGGCGGATTTTGGCTGACGTGGCAGCTGACGTGGCATGCCACGTGGCTGCTGACGTGGACTAGGGCTGACGTGGCACGCGCTGGTGCTGCCACGTGGCTAGGGCTGACGTGGGTGGCTCGGGGGCGGGCGGCGGTGGCGAGATCGGACGGTCGCGGGGCGTGCACGCGGCAATATCTGGGGCGTCGGCCCAGATCCAGATGGGCGACGGCGATGGAGTGGCGCGGGCGCGGGGGTGGTGACGATCGGCGACGCGTGGCCGGCGCGTCGCGCAAGGCGTCGCGCGGACGCGGGCGTGCGGGGGTTTCGGTGGGATCCGACGGCGGAGGGAGGGACGCGTGGCGCCAACTGGTGCCTCGCGACTCCGATCGTGGACGAACGGCGGGGATGCGAGGGCGCGAAGGCGGGAAGGCGACGATGATCGACGCGTGGTCCGGCACGACGCGCGAAGCGTCGCGCAGACGCGAGCGCGCGCGGGCAAGCGCGGACGCGGGGTGCTGGCGCGGGGACCGAGGGACGGAGTGAGCGACGGGGAGGCGAGGAGCTCACCGGCGGCGACGAAAACGTACTCCGACGACTCGAAAACACGGCGGCGACGCACGCGAAGAGGAGAGTGAAGACGCGAAGGGCGAGAAGGCTCCCCGGGATGACATTTTTATACGCCGCGGAGATGTAACGCACGCGCGAGCTCGCCGGAGGAAGCGGCGACGGTTTTCGTCTCCAACCGGCGGAAACGGGCGACGACTCGAGGGGAAACGTCTGCTAGTTAACGCGCACGACGAGCGGATGCTCCGGGACCATTAATGGCGAAGAGTAACGGCCGGGAGGCGAAGAACGCGGAGCTCGGGCGGCGCAGTAATGGCGACGGCGCACCGAGGAAGAAACGGCGGGGACGACGGGCCTGACAGGTGGGGCCCACCTGTCAGCGAGAGAGAGAGGAGAGGAGGCGAGCGACGGATGAACGACGGGTGGCGGAGGGAAAGGTCTCGGCCGTCGGATCAAAACGAAGAGGTAAGTGAAGATGGCGGCGCGATCGATCCGCGGCATGGACGACTCCGATGCATGACACGTGTCAGCCATCGGGGAGGGGAAGGCGGCGAAGGGGGGTAAGTGAAGATCAACGGTCGGGATTAGCGCGGGCGGGGACAGATGGTTCTGATGGGTGACACGTGTCGCCCGAGGAGTAATTAAGGATTAAATTCTTTTAAAGATTTTCAGAAAACCTTAGGAGGCTTTAAAATACTCAGAAAAATACCAAATAAATTTTAAAAATTCCAGAAAAATTCACAAAAATTCCTGGAGAGGTTTTAGACTTAAGAAAAATATTTCCAACACATGTTGCTATAAACTTTTATTTTTAAACAGAAACCTTTAACTCTGAAAATTCCAAATAATTTGAATTAATTTATTTAAAATTATTCTTTCCAAATAAAAGCAAAATTTGGGATGTTACAGGGAGGCTCCCACCTAAGCCCGATAGCCTGTTAAAAGGTTGTAAAGCCAAAGTGGACATGTATAATGACATGATTGCCCTTGGGAAGGATATTTGCACGTAAAGGTATAATTGTAACAACACTCCCCGTGAGGGCATATATACGTGATACTAGCCATGGGGAGAGGACAGCAAGCATTCTTTGAAGTGTCTCTCAGTGATAATCTTCTAGGTTATAAGTAAATTGACTTAATTTGTGAATATCTCAATTGATCTTTTCCTAACCTTGAATTCTTTCAAAGATTAATTCTGGCATCATAGGGCGTTAGAGAAACTTTGCAAATTTCAAAACTGAATTGGCTTAATCTTTTCTCAGAATAATGGGATTAGCTCAAAATTATCCCATCCTTGTTCTGGATCAATTTAATATTCAGAATAACATCTGTATCTCCTAAGTTTTTCATATTAAAGTATCAAAATAAGAAATATTTGACCTCGTCAATTATGACAATATTTGTTTCCAATATAAGTATGTCATCTACATACAAATACAAGATCACTCTTTGATCCCCACCATAATGGTAATATACACATTTATCAGGTTAATTCACAACAAAGCCAGGAGATGTCAAAGTTTTGTCAAACTTCTCATGTTATTATTCAGGTGCTTGATTTAGGCTATTCAAGGAATCAAAGGAAATGGGTCTCACTCATATGGACCTATTTCTAACAGTTTACATAGATGTTTGGTTTGTAGTAGCATACTTGACAATATGATGGCTCTAAACCACAAATGAAATCAAACATTTTTGTTACTGCCATCCATTCTTTTCTTTTTTAGTCCACTTCAAAAGACACAAGAATTCGCATGAGGAATTCCCACGGCAACACATGGGAACTGACTTAATTAAAAGGTAATTGGGTCTGTCTAGCCAACAATTGAATGTTTTATCCTGTGAAATAAGTCAAATTTGTAAGTGTCAGATCCAGATCCAATGATCCACATCTCTTCCCCCAAACCTTCATTACTAATGCCCCTCCTGCACGAAATGCTGTAGTTAGTGGTATGCCCAAGAGGCAATCATGGAGATGATTGTATCACCTCTATATTTATGATCTTTTGAATAATATATTATTTTATCCCTAAATAAATGTTTTTCATATTGATCAACAAGTATGTGACTTATTAGTGAAACTTTTTATTTATGTTTTTGATATTATTCTAAATTATCCTTAATCTTATATCATTATGTGAGACAATTATGATTTACAGATCAACACATATATTGATTGATGATCATGGATATGGGATATCAAATCAATAATGTTGACACATTTTAGAGAACATGATATTAGATTGACCCATCATGAGACATTGCGGGAATTGTTATATTCTTAAGTGTCATCAGTTGATCTCATATATAATATATATAAGATTCTTAGACCTGAGATCGTCATTGTTTTCTACATGTGTAATAGTTTACTTAGGAATTACCAGATACTACTCCGTGATTGGGTGGTCATAAAAGTAGATTTCAGATTTACTATGAAACATACGGAGGAATATGAGCGATTAAGATGAAATTTACCCTTTCTATATAACAGGAGAGATATCTCTGGGCCTTTCGATGTGGTTGGATTATGGAAGTGCATGGCTATGCCGAATGTGGTTAAAGAGTCAATCACAACTGAGTAATCCATCACATATTTGAGTGAAGGATCGAGCTATCATAGAATGGCATGCTTCTCGTCTTAAGTTCGATCTAGTATCATGAGACAAAGGGATCGATACATAATCATTATATAGGTTCGTCCGATATGATCTTTATGTATATTTGGGGGTCGTTATGTCCTACTAAGGACTACTACCGACCTATGGACCGAAAAATAGTTTTCGACCTATGGCTAAATGTACATGAACCTATAGGGTCACACACTTAATGGGTTGGAACAATAAAGGTCCGGATAATAGTTTTTGAGTGGGATTCGATCTCCACTCGTATCGGATAAGAATCCGATTGAAGGCGATATAATGAGAGGTGCGAGGGCTGAGGGAGACATCCCGAAACACACCAATTAAAACCCTAGCCATCACCTCTCATAACCCCTGCCATGCGCGCTGGTGCTAGTACACCGACGCACGGTGTTCCCTCTCTAGACGTGTGGATCTTGGTAGAGGCACTGCTACAACTATAACGCTGATTGGGATGATCGCAAGGAGGAGATGGTTGGCCAAAGGATGATCGACTACTTTCGCCTACACCGACGCGCTCTTCATTAAATCAACTGCTTCAATTTTACTTTGCTGCACTGCGCCTCTAGTGGTAACGATCTATGATCTCTTACTCGCATGGTTTCCTGGTTTACATGGTAGAATTTTTTAATTTGCACTAATATACCCTACCCGTATCCCAATAGCTAGTTCACTCCTACCCCCTCCACCCTTGCCCCTCGTCGACGTGGCACCGGTGAGGCCCACCGGTCCCCACCCAACCGTCGGTACCGGCTCCCCTTGCTCCACCATTCACCTCCACCACCACTGCTTTCTTCCCCGTCTCTAGTGACTACCGCCACTGGATCCGCCAAGCTCCCGACATCTCCAAATATTCTCTTGTTCTTGTCATCCCCACCGACCTCCACCACCCACCGCCCTCCTCCAAGCTTGCGGCCACCGCCGCCTCGCCATAGCCACCGCCAGTGAACCCGAACCCTAAACTAGGTGAACCCCGACCCTAAAGAAGCTCGTCGGAGCACGCTGGAGTTGGAGATGAAGGTCCGTGATGTATGAATCTTTGAACGAATCCTAAGGTCTAAAATTCAACTAATTTTTCCCCAAAAAGACATTCGACCAATTTTTAGCAATTCCGTCATTTTTATACCAGTGTTGGGTGGCTTCTTCTCCCAAAGAGGCTCTGCCTGTCTTGCAAATGGAAGAGATCCTGGCATTTCGGTGAAGCATACACCAGACGTCAAACGCAGAGATGTCACTGACCACAAAACGCACCGCAAAACTCTCCCTCCCAAACAGATGTCACTGACCAAAAATGGCTAAAAATAGCCTATGCAAACTACACTCAACTCCCTACCAATGCCGTCTATAAAGCCCCTTCCTCTGTAGCCTCCTTGCTTTGGAGAAGAGCCTTAGCCCTCGAAGGCCAAGAGCCTTCCCCCTATCTTTGTTCTTGTCCTCGTCATGGAAGTAGAACAGGTTTTCACTATCACCACAAAGGTGGCCAGCACCAATGGCGACAGCGCCATTGCCACCGGCATCTCCGACAATGTGATCCCTAGCACAAGCATAGAGGAGAAGGAGCAACATAACAATGGAGCTGCAGCGACAAACGAGGTTACCACGATCACCACTGCCCTAGACGAAGAGGAGATGAGCATGGAATCTACCAATGGTGACGGCAAGATGGAGCCCATCTCCAGGAGCGCTTCCTCTCGTGACGGCCAGCAAGCCAAGAAACGCGGCGCGTTCAGCCTTTTCAGGGCCATGTTCATGTCCTTCAACGAGAACAGCAGCATGAAGAAGAGGGATGCCATGGGTGATAAGAAGAAGACCGGCAACAAGCCGGCAGCCGTGGCGGCGTCCAACGAAGCCACGTGGAAGAACCTCGTCGACGGCATGCGCCCGCTCCGCCTCCACGGCCAGCTGGAGTACTACCCGCCGCCGCCGCCCCTGGGGCACGACGTGTACCACGACGTCCTCCTCCCGCCGCCGTCGCCGGCGCGGTCCGAGGGCATGAACAGCAACTACGCGTCCGCTCAGGACCTGCGGCAGCTGGACGACGGCCATGAGGATGAGGAGGAGAAAGAGGAGAGCGCTCGAACTGAGGGTGGTGATGGTGGCTGCCCCCATGCGATCGACATGCAGGCCGAGGAGTTCATTGCAAGGTTCTATGCGCAATTCAGGCTACAGAAGTCCGAGTCGTTCAACAACCGTGCCTAAATGATCGATCAGCATGTCGCCTTATTGATCCTCCGTTTTACATTAAGCTAGCATTTCTCTTTGTGGTTTGATACGTTGAGATGAAGAGAATTCGATGCAGTGGAGTCATGAAGAGATGATGAACCAAGGCGCTGTTGCATCTATAATCACATTCATTGCAACTTCTCCATTTCTGTTTGCATGTATCATATCGATTTTCTTGTTATATTTCAGTGAAAGAGCTAGTAAATCAAGTTATGTTTTTCATTTATTTTTTGTTAGTGCTACAACATCGTTTACTGGACTCAGACGATTGTGTTTTTCATTTGTTTTTTGTTAGTGGAAGTTATCATTTTTTTTTTTGTGGTGCTGCTGCATGCCCAAACCTGAACGCACAATTCTTGTGCATCTGCATGCATGAACTCGTCATTCTGGAATCTAATAATTTACCAGTGCCATTTGGTTGTATGCTAAGAAAATGAACAGCGTCAGGTTGCTGCTGCTCGGCTGCTAAAGTGCTAAGTGCTGGCTGCTGCATCAATCCCTTGCAATGTCGGTTGGTGAATCATCAATTTGGCCAAAAATATGTGAGCAATCAGGCCATACATTCAAAAACAGAAGTTGATACAAGACCAGAGCTTCATCAATTTAATTACTTACAACTCAGAATTGAAACACTGGGTTCATTGCAACCGAAGCATTCATCCAAAAAGATTACTGTTCATGATCCGGCAATTTAAGACCTTACAGCATATGTTAAGTCTTAGGCCTCATTCCAAACAGTTTCTATTTTTTGGATTTTAGAAGTTGGCTTTTAAATAGAGTGGCCTTTTAAAATAGTTGCTATAAATAGTTTGTAAGAGTCACTATAAGAGTCGCTTTGAACGAACTTGTTTATCAACACGAATTTCCTTACTCTCTCAATCTTTCTTGCAATCAGCCAAAACCACCATCACTTTTGAACATAGCCTTAATAGATCACAGCTCATCGCGCCTATTACATCCTATTTCACTACCAAGATCTAGGACCAACAACAACTTTTATCTATCCTATTACATTTCAAACGTTGCCATTGTTCGATATAAGGGCTCTTTTGGAATTTCTGAAATTTTATTTTGTAAATTCAGAATTGGGAATAGAGGATAATGAAGTGGTCCCATGTGGGACTCCCTTGTCATACAAAGAAGAGGGGAAGGAATCGTTGCTGTGCAACAGGAAAACAGAGTCGTGGGGGGTTGATCCGATACCCACACCACGATCGCATGAGACCAGGACAGCCTCTCGGCCGTGCTGCCTCCTACATTCTTCCTCCTCTGGGTATGAACAATACAAGAAATAGCTTCAGTTTATTTTTCACTATTTTTAAATTTTTTTTCTGATTTTTTGATTTTTTTAGATTTTTTGCTGATTCTTTTTTCCATACTCGGTTGTATTATACGTGATGGATTAATTTATTTTTTATTTTTATTTTTTTAAATTTAATTATACCAAATAAATCATCATCAGCTATAGTATAAATAAACTAGCTACAGTACAAATTCAGCTATAAACCAGACTTATTCAACCCAAATGAGCGCCCTCTTAAGCATTGCTAAGCCATCGCTGACTGACTTCAAATTATTTTAGGTTATTTTGAATCCTCCTATGTTCCTGTTGGATCCCGCACCTATGGCGCTGTGGGAGGATGCCAATACTGAATTATGTTCACGGAAAAGACAGGTTGTATCTGGAACATACTGTCCCTTACTAAGGTTATCTCTAGTCAATACTTTGTTGTAAGCAAGGGCGAAGCTAGAGCACGAAGGACCCGAGTGCACACTTCAATATACAGGGGCGAAGCTATTGCTGTTTTACTGGGTCATCTATTGCACGTTGAACTTGGACTGCTACTTGGTGGTGCACGCAGCACATATTTGAGCTAAGGTGGTGCACGTATTTAGGATAGAGTGGTGCACAAGAGGTGAAAATGAGTTGCTAATAGCTTAACTTTTGATTTTACCCTATTGTCGGTGCACTCGGATCAATGAATGTAGCTTCGCCCATGGTTGTAAGGAGCCGACCAAAGGAGGATATGTAACCTGGGAGGAAGAAAATGTTGACCATTGCTTGCACGCCTCTGTTTCAGTGGGTTTAGTGTCAGGGATTTGGATTAGTGGGGGAAACATGTATTGCACCGTATACAATATGTACATCCATACCTGAAATGAACTTGGCAAATGCCCATTTAAGCCATCAAAAGGCTAGGCATATGAATCAATTCCTCACCTCCAGATCAAACCCAATTCCGAGAGAGGTCACATTCTGCTAGTTTCAAACGAAAAAATAAGATTAGTGGAATAAACCAGCTCAAGGGCCATGGAAGACACGTGACCATATGTTGCGTTATGGGCAAATACCAAATATACTCTTAGAGGATTTTGAGTATAAATAGATAAGGTTGTGTACATGAAGAATAGATCAGATGATTAATACAGATTTCGATTCTTGGTGTTCTCCCTCAATTATTCTGTATCAATTCTCCGTTGATTGGTTACGTGAATTGTATTGAAGATTATTATCATTATTTCTCAACAGAATGGACTAGGTCCTACAAATTTTTTCCGGCACATGATCATCTTTAAGAGAAGGTAGAAATTTTGAAAATGTCCTTAACAAAAACAAAGTTATAGACCAAAATACCCTATTTCTAAGCCACTTTCGCTATCTAAATCCAGACAAGTCCAATTAATATAACATGGCAATATATCCTACGCACACAGCCCTCTTTGTGCACACTCATGCACTCGCCCATCCTGGACCCTCCCATCGTGATCTAATAGATAAGATGCAGGTGGACACAATTTACACAAAATCGCCTGTCTCCCTTCTAATTTTGCGAAAAACCCCTGTCGCATCCCTTTCCCATCCCAATACCCATCTCCCAAATCCTCTCTGTGTGGTGGCGGCGTTCACGGGGATAGCGACCACTCAAACACCCATCTTCGTGCAGCAGCGACAGCGCCGCGCATACCAGGTAGAGGCCAAGATCCGAGAGATCTTCATGCCGGTGCTCGGCTCCACCATGACAGAAGGCAAGATCGTCTCCTGCACCGCTACCGAGGGCCACACCATCACCATCGTTGAGTTCTACAAGGTCGACATGGATGTCGAGACCTTCCACGACAGATTCCTCGCTACGGTGCTTATGCACGCCCGTCGGCTCCTCCCTCCGCTCCTCTCCAAGTCTGAGGATGAGATTCCGCTGTGAGCAAGAAGCCAAGAACAAGGTGGGAAGCCTTGCCGTCCTAATGCTCAGGGTTAGATACACCATCACGACTGATGCTCTCGATGAGCTCTACAAGAAAGTAAGCATCTTGTGTTTTTTGAATTGTTTGCGACTCTTACATTAGTGGTATATGCCGTGGGATGACTAAATAAAGGAGTGACCCTTTTGTAGACTAAGGGGAAAGGTGTGACAATGATAGTGCTGCCGGCGAAAAAGATGGCAATGGCGCTGGTGCAGCATCCTGTGGTGAACTCCAACTACAGCGATGGGAAGAGCTTTACTTACAACAATAGCATCAACATGCATTCTCATAGCCATTTTAATTGGGAAGATTGAGAAATGAGTAGATGGATCTAGCTGAAAGAAATTCATTTGGAGTTTTTTTTTGTTTGTTCAGACTTTGTAATCTGGTTGAGTATTGTATATGCATGAATGAACTCCTGGATATTTTCCTGATGCTTGATGTATAAAAAGTGAGCACTATTTGTACTAATATTTGTGTAGTAAAGGAATGCATAGTTGTGAATGAATTTTCTAGATGCTACTGCTACTCACCGGAAAAATTGTAACCATAAGCCTGCAAATAATGTTAGTAGCAAGCAAAACTATCATGTGCTTGCTTGCAATTGGGCATACCTGATATGTCACTACCAAGCAAAAACCATGGCTGTACCTGATGCTTGCTTGCAATGGGATGAATGTCAGGTGCTTGCAAATGAGAATCAAATAAAATTTTGTGAGGCATAAGTATGAGGTTGGCAACACTCCCAGACTTATGCTAGCTAGTTGTTGCCATTTTTATATGATAATGTGCCTTTTCACAATCTTCAGGCTACTAGACAATTGAGAGTGTAGTGTGAATGAGATGCTGACATGCAGTTGCATGCAAAAATGAGATATGTTTAAATCCAAATATATAGTCACAGGCATCCACATAGTGGCAAAAAACAAAACTACATGAACACAGCAGCAGCGAATTCTGTTGGGACTAAAATTCAAACAACACATAATAGATTGTGTTGGATTTCTTACTGGTCAAACTCTGTCGTCGCTTCGGCCGAGCGTCCCTGTTCCGCGTGACTCCTGGTGACGTTCCCTCTGCTGGCTTCTACACGCGAAGCCACTAACTCGACGTGACCCACCTGGTCTCCGTGGAACTGCAACGTGCCTGCCTCGACGTGATGAGAAGCTTCACGTCATGCACCTTCTCTCTTTCCTACTTGTTGTTAGAGCTGGGAGTTGGGCCGTGCCGTGCCGGCATAGCCTAGGCTCACCGTGCTTCGGGCCAGTTCGTGCCGTGCCGGCTCGGCCCAGTCATCCCATCGTGCCGTGCCGTGCCGTGCCGTGCCGGCCCGCCTCACCTCCGGCCAGGCCCAAGCACGGCCCAAAGCCCGCCGTGCCAGCGTTCGTGCCGTGTCAGCCTAAGCCCGGCCCAAAGTTACTATGCACGACAAAGTCCCCCTCCTCCCCCGCCGCCTCCCCTCCTCCCCTCTACTCCCTCTGCTGTGTGTGTAATTGTGATTTTTTGTGGATTGGGATGGCGACGGGAGGGCGGGGACGCGGAGGGGGAGCCGGGAGGGGGGGGGGGACGCTGACGCGGAGGGGGGGGGGAGGGAGGGGAGGAGAGGAGGCGGGGTGGGGACGCGGGAGGGGAAGCCGGGGAGGCCGAGGCGGCTGACGTGCCGGCGGTGCCCCCGTGCTGTCCGAGCCCGCCGTGCCGCCCGAGCCCGCCGTGCCGTGCCGGCCCGATCTGCCGTTCCGGATTTGGAGGCCCACCGCCCACCCGTTCGTGCCGTGCCGGTACGGCCCGCCACGTGTCGGGCGGGCGTGCGTGGGCCGTGCCGTCCTGGCCGTGCTTCATGCTGGCCCAAAGAAGCCCGGCTCAAGTCCCAGCTCTACTTGTTGCTAGATAATGAAACAACAGCATGCAACGCGAACGATATTTTTCTAGGGAGCTAAAGCACTCCGCTTTTCTATTCCTTCTCTCCCTCTTGTTTTTCCATCTTCACGTTTACAGACTCTGCTATGCCTTATAAAGGGTTTGTTTCAATTCAGATTCGAGAAGCGGTGGTGAGTATCTAACGAGTTTACAGCTACTAGTTCATTTTCGGCTATGCTACTTAGAATCAATGAAAATCTGGATTGTTTGGGGCTAGCTGCAGTGCAAGCTAAAACAAGCAGCTGAGATAGAGCAAGAAAACGACTCAGCTTCTACTCAGACTTGTACACGGTAAGTCTCTACTACTCGAACTCAAACTCAAACTCTATTCGTATTCGTATACGTCTAACTGGATACGGACTAGCAAGAAGAAAACAAGATTACACTGTAACCGATTGAATAGAAAACCTAAACATGTTCTTGACAAAGGGTACATGAACATTAGAAAAACTTAGCTATGGCTTAAGATTACACACTTGTAATGGTAGCATTGAAAGAACTACATGAGCATGCATGAACTTCTACAATCCAAAATGAATAATGGAACTACATTAAACTGCTGCTAGCTTTCTTATACAAGACACTCATTTTCTTGTAGAGTTCATTGAGAGCATCAGTCATGATGTTATACTCGACCCTGAAAGTTTGCACGGCAAGTCTCTCCACCATATTCTTGTACACAGTGGCATCCCGTCCTTGGAATCGGTGAGAAGCGCCATGGTGGAGACGACGGGCGTGGACTCGCCGATGGGGACGAGCACCGCGGTGAGGAATCTGTCGTGGAAGGTCTTGACGTTCATGTCGGCCTTGTCGCACTCGACGACAATGACGGGGTCGGCCTCAGCGGCGGTCTAGACGATCATGCCCTTGGTCATGGCGGTTCAGACGATCTTGCCCTAGGTCATGTTGTAGCTAAGAACTAGAATGAAGATCTCCCAGATCTTGGCCTCAGCCTAGTACACGTGGTGCTCCCAGAACTTGGCCTTCATCCAGCACACACATCGCTATCGTCGCTGCACAGATATGGTGATGGGCGGTGGCTATCACCAGTAGACCGTGGCTGTCGCAGCCGTCGTAGCATGTAGAGGGAGTTGTGGATGCCATCGCTACCGCACGGAGATGATTTGGGTTTGGAGATAGGGATTGGGATGGGGAAGGGAGACGGGTAACAGTCGGAACGAGACATGGTGTTTTTTTTTTTTTTGTTGCAAAATTCACAGTGAGGGGCGGGCGGTTTTGTGCAAATTTTGTCCTCCTGGATTGTGTGTCCCTTAGATCGCGATCGGAGGGTCCAAAATGGCCGAGTGCAGTGGGCAATTTTGTGCAAATTGTGTCCTCCTGGATTGTGTCCCTTAGATCGCGACCGGACAGTCCAAAATGGCTGAGTGCATGGGTACACGATTCAGGCTGTGTGTATAGGATATATTGTCATATAACATTTCGTAGAAAGTGGCATATAAGATATTTTCCCTCTCTTAAATTGTTCGTTGAAGTATCGAACAATCACTTATAAAATGGGGAGAGTGCAACCTTGTAAGCTGACATTTTTATGCAAAGGTATCATCGCTGAGCTTTCTATTGAAAGACAGAAAACTTACATCAGGAAGGAAATGAAGTTTGACGTTGCCTAAATATCCACGAGAGGGGGACATATACGGTGAAAACCACCAAAATAATGTAAATCGGTGAAAACTATGTCTTCGAAGTTTTAAACAATTACAAGCAAATACTAGATGTAGGAGAGGGGATGTTCTTTAACCATGTAAAATTTCAAGATCAAACTCCAATTCATGCAGAATTTTTCGTTGTCCATATCTTGCAAATGAGGGTGAGTTTGATCCTAAAATTTTGTCTGGTTAAAGAAATCCCCCTCCCACATTTGGATTTTTCTTTTAAATTTTGAAAACTTTGAATACATCATTTTTATGGATTTATATTATTTAGGTTATTTTCACTATATAGGCTACAATGCCCTAACAACCGATAGCTAATGAATAGAACAATTATGTGAGCTGAAAGCCAAAAGGCTAACCTAATAAGTATCTCTATAGACCATAGTAAGCAAAACAAGAAAACTAGGTGTTGTATTAGTAAACTGTATGATCAATGGCCAGCTATCAAAGGAGGGGGTGAACGAGAGCCCAACTTTTCAACTCAAAGTATTCCAATATTCTTCACTCCAGTAGCTACGTAGAGTTACTAAGATTAGAGACTAATCAAGCATAGCGGAAAAGCTCTTGAACAACTGAGCCAAATAAGCTAAAAACCCAGAGCTGGTTTGACCGCACTCTCATGGGCTGGTTTGACCGCTCACTTTGGCCTGACCATGAGGTTTGTGGCGATCTGACCACACCTTGGGACATAGTCTAGACTTGAGCACAAAGAACCAAAGAGACCCGAAACCAAAATCCAAACAAGGCAACTTCTCTCAAGATCAAGGAAGTTCTTTCACTCCTATAGATACAAGGAGCTATGAAGATCAGAACTCAATCACCCATAAGGAAATCACCAAGAAAAACCAAGCAAAACAAACCTTGATAAGCATGAGCAGTCTGACTGCTCAGGAGTAGTCTAACCTCTCTTCTAGGTAGTTTGACATCTCGCTCAGCACAAAATAGAAAATCAACAAGAATTCAAAAACTAAAAAGTGACTAACTTTCAAACGACTACTCCAAATCTCATAAAACTTGAAACATAGCATTTTTAGGACCTTAGGAACCAATTCCAATCAACAATCTCATGGATCATTGCCAAAGTTTCAAACTTTAATCCATTTCAAGGAAGATTGCACCAAAACCGTGTCAAAATAAAACCAGAGCCAAAAGCTTACTCATGGGCTAAGGATGGTCAAGATGACCTTAGATCAACTCCCAAATGTCCTAGCAAACTAAACTATAGCAAAACTCCAAAGAAAAACACATAGAACAAAGGCTTTTAAGAAATCACTCCTTCTAAGCCAAAACCATGCAATCACAAAAAAATCTTCAAGAACTTGTTATTGGAATGCCTAGATGAATGGGATCTGGTTGCTAGAGGTTCTTCCATCATTTACATGTCCTTTGCAACTGACAAGATCAAGAAGGGAGAAAAACCAAGCAAAACACCATACAAATCAAAAGTACAACATGAGAAACATGAGCAAGAACACTTGACAAAATTGGGATCTCTATTTCACTTGGAGATGAAGGTCTATAGCCACTCCATACTTGGAGGATAGAGCTCACTCAAGAGCACACACAACTCATGATTTCACAAGTTCTAAGCTCACCCTCTCTCCTATGAGACCCATGTCTATCCATAATCTCTCCATCTCTTTTATAGAGGAGGCGTACGTCCTCATTGTTGACGTAAGATACGCTCAATAATTTAATACCATAAGCACATGGGTCTTCTGTAGCTTTTCACCAAGGAGGAGTATTCTAAGGTATCGAAATCCACATGGAAGTGTCAAATAGATTTACTATTTAAAATAAGTTACAACTAACAAAAGTATCGATTATAAGATGCGGAAAATTAACTAAAGCAAATCTACCAAAATAAGAACGAGAGAAACCAGGTTTAACTAATATAAGAAAGATCCTCCCCTAGGTTACATTCACTTACCGCAACTTAAAACTAGAATGATCTAAAAACAATTAGCACTTATTCATACTATGATGGCTCTCACCCTATACCAGCCCTTTTACACTTCTCCCCTGTCACATGTCCATCGCCTTAATCACCATAGGTAATTCTTACACAACTTGATATAGATCGACATAATAATTCTAAACACCATGTTCACAATCTCCTAAATACTAATTGAAAAAGGTGCACAATATCAAGAAGACACAACCATAGCATAAAAATTCTAAATTAATATATAGATGAATCCATATGTTTTAGGTTATAGCAATATCCCCACACCTAGAAGAAGAAATGATGACTACTCCATACGAAGATCGGAGTTATACATGGTTATCGACAACAAAGGGGCTATGCAGGGTGGCTCAAAGGTGGCATCGAGTGGTGCTAGGACAACACCGGCAACGCTAAGGTTGGCTAGCTCTGCGTTCTCAATGACTTCTTGGATGGCTAACCCTAATCTCATGATTCCGATGGATTTCAATAGATTTGTTTGATGGTCTCGGCGTGGCAAGGCCTCCACTTTATATAGGGACACATGGGGAATAGTCCCAATAAAAACAAGAAAAAAAGGTGATTGACGCTGGCCAGTGCTAGGAGTGGCACGGGGCCATGCCAAACTCTCCGCTGACTTGACCAAAAAGGGGGTCTCTGGACCCTAGGTGCTGGCATGGCACCAAGAAGTGCTAGGGCTTGGTAGACCGGGCTTCGATGGCTTCTTAGCTTCATAACTTTCATGTCTAACCTTTGATTTGGGCAAATAATATATGCATTAATTTTGATCATTTTGATGAGGCGAACACCATGGTGACCTTTAATTTGTCATTTGATGAAGTTTATTTTGGCACATTTTTGTGGAAGCTGTTTGTTGGCTCTTTTTAGCCAAATATGATGTGTTTCATCATATTCCCTCCACATCACTAAAATATTCAATATCTTTGGAAATCGTTAGGGTTAGTTGCCAAGTGGCACAATTAAGTGAAGAATATCGCATAAAATGATGATAAATAGGGAGACAAAATTATACAAATTGAGCACCAACAACTCCCCCCACACTTAGACTTTTGCTCATTGCTGGCACTCATTTTATGTTTGTTTCCATATCCTAAATTCCCAGTAAATTGGTAAGAAAATGCCAAAATTATGGATTATTGCTACTAACCCTAACCCAAAACTAGAAGTTGTATTTTTGGAACTTATTTTACAGAAATTGATGGAAATCAAATGAAAAATACCAAAAGAACCTCGTAGGCCATCATGGGCCAAAGCCCACCTACCAACCCAGCCTCGGGCTTACTAGTGCAGCCCAGCACTAGGCTGGCTCTGGCAGGCACCTGTGATGCATGGCCCTATGCATCGTCTCTCTTATCTATTTTCTCCTGCAAGAAACCTTCTGGAAGTTCCTCGAAATCATGAGTTCACGTCAACTCGGGAAAGGATCAACTTGCACGTGAAGAAAATGGACTCAACTCAAATTTTGGAAACCGACGCAAACTTTTGGAAGCCAAATCAACCTCAACTGTACAAGGCCCACATGTAATACACACATGGAAGCATCAGGATCATCAAACTGCCACCTGAGTCTTGAGTTAGAGTCCGATAAGGCCTCGCACTAGGCTAGCACTACCTAGCACCACAGGGGTGTCGCCTGACACTAGGGGGTACCAACCCCCCTTTAGAAAGGCACCCCTTCCTTGTGTTTTGGCAATCCTACTTCTCGTGTTCTACACCAATTTCAACAGATTTTGACCCTTGAAACCATGCCTTCTAGTTGATATAACTAGTTTTAGTCTAGTTCTAGGCAGTGAAGCCCTGCCGTAGATTCCAGAGCATCTGCTTCAACTTCTATAGAGGTAATGATGTAATATCTCAAGTTGTTGTAATCTTTCATATTCTAGTTGATTTGATCTACTTCTAGTTGCTTCTCTTTGCTTTGCAATGGTATAGATCATAATTTGCTTTCTTCCAATCTATCAGATTAGTAGGTCATATTCGTTAGTTGTTTTGATCGTGGTAATTAGATCATTCTACTAGAACCTTGCATGCTAGTTTATGATCTTGAATTTAGATCACACATACGTTAGAAAGATTCATACCAAACGAGGATCAACAACATGGCTAGTGGTCACAACACTAGTGCATAAAGAGGAGCAACCGCTGGAGCTAATTTATGTTGCATCTTGTTCTTGTTTCATATATGCAATAGATAGGAGTGTGTGGTGTACAGTGTACCCAGAATGCTTGTGGCTCAGAACTAGTATGAGTGCGCATAATGGGGAAAGGGCACCGCAATCTTTGTGAGAGATCTATTATGACAATTAGCAATAGAATTAGATAGATTAAATTTGCTCTTGTGTAGTGATTCCTATTAGCAGCTGAACCTCTTGAACATTTATCGTCAATTGTTTATCTGGGCTGAGATGGGATCATTATCACATGCAATTAATTTTCACACTTGGGTAGTTGGATGATAGCTAGTTCCTTGTGGATTCGATAAACCCTAGAACACTAAGGAGAAATGCTACAATTGACCCGTGCATTTGCAGTTGTCATCGACAGCCTGTAAAGGCGTCAACACTCATCCTCGAACAAATCTTACCTTGAAGATAGGGACCAACGCTAAATTTTAAAATGATCAAAGACTAAAGTTGGATGTCAAAGTATACACAAATCAAATTCTTCAAGTCAAGTCAGTTGAAACCCAATAAAACATAGTCAAGAACCCTACAATTATAAATGGGGAGCAAAGAACTTTAGAGAATTTCATCCCTTCCACCACAAGTCAATTGTAAAATTAACCTCACAAGTTGTTACTTTTTGAACTATTCAACATATTTTTTTCATGCATATAAAATTATTGCCCAAAATCAAGATTTACAACATCCCTTCTTCAACAAAGAATCTCTCTCATTTGTTCAAATAATCCTCACGAAAGCCAAAGGTTCTCCCTACTTCTACAAATCAACATGAGACTTATATGTGGAGTTTGGTAGGTAAATCCTCATATGAAAACCTAGATATTGCGAAGTCAAATAAGGATTCAAGCTGAATTTTCAGAAGTCTTGTCAAAAAGGCCATGAGAACAAATGATGACGATCAAGGAGGAGGGAGAAACAAACACACAATTTAGAAGGTGGGCTTGTGCAAGTGGCAAAGAGTGATCCTAGGGCACAAATGAAGTCCCTATAATCATATTGCACAAAGGGAAAGATAGAGTTTCAGCCATGGGGTATGCACTTTGAGAGGAATACTCTAGTCAAATGCACAAAAGCTGCAGCACTGCTATATAGATTTCACGTAGGTGCAAGATGAATACAAATCTAGCTGCAAGAGGCACACAGGATTGAAGAAATGATTTCAGCACTTTCCTACATTTATTTCTTTTTATTTCTGTTTTTCTCTCTCCTTTTCTATTCTTTTTTCTTCTACTGAAGAGCAGAACAAGTGATGAAAGGACCCTTCTTCAAGGATAAAAATGCAGGCTAGATAAATATGAAGAGCATAAAGACGCAAATGACCAAACTCAAGATGAAGTGCAATGTCTTTGAAAAAACTCTATCAGTGGGTTGACGAGGGGTAACACTGAAATAAAATGATATATGGGTTTCAGGGGGGAATACCTATCAAAGTTTGCTCAGATTCTAGGGTAGAGTCGGCAATGCCAGATATGAAAGAGTAGCAATTGGTAGAAGATACACAAAAGGATCGCCAGCTTGTATGACTTTTTACTTTCAGGTGGATACAAACTTGACTAAGCTCACCAAATCAACAGACGACTATGTGGAGGTTTCAAATGCCTTACATCTACTTTATGGCTGTGGTTGGATTAAAAGTAATGCAACAATTATTTATCAAAGGGTACTGCTACTTAATCGAGGGAGTTTTATCGTATATAAATACCTGTAACATCTCTGGTTTGAAACTTTACTATGGAACACAACCCACAAAGAAAGCTAGAAAATTTAATCTCCAAGCGTTAGACCACCACTAATAAAAGAGGCTCAAGACTAGAATTACCAAGATAACATCATCAACTTTCGACTAGATTGTGAAAAGCTTAAATAAAAGATAATAGCACTGATCAAAATAAACTCAACTTATATCACTTTCCAGAAAAGGATAGCTTAATCAAGTAAAACTACACCCCCCCCCCCCCCATACTCAAAATTTTGCATTATTTTGTAAAGGAAATAAAAAAAGGAATAAATGTGTTTACTTGATTGAAGCACAGATGGTTTTTCTGATCATTAATGTTGTGGCCACCTTGCAAGTTGCTCCATTTAACATCGAGAGCTAGACCAACGAGTTTGCTTCTAATCTGCAGCCATTTCATAGATATCAAATTCCATCTTTGGTCTTTTAGGTTCTAGGTATACCTTGAGTTGGTGGCCATTGATTGTGATGAAATTAACCTTTGAATCCTTAATGAAAACAACACCAGATTGGAGAACTTTGTGCATTATGTACGGACCATCCCATTTACTTTCCAACTTCCCTCTACCAAATAGCTTGAATCGTGAATTAAAGAGAAGAATTTTGTCACCAACAGTGAATTCCTTCTTGATTAGCCTCTTATCATGCCATCGCTCCATTCTTTTCTTGTAAATGCTAGCATTGTGGTAGGCTTGGAGTCAAAGTTTGGAGAGTTCACTAATCTGAATTTTTTCTCTTTATTATAGCAGCGTCGAGGTTGAAATTCATCTCCTTGATTGCACAGCAAGCTCTATGTTCCAATTCAACAAGAATATGACATGATTTATTGTACACCATCTGATAGAGCGCCATTCCAATGGGTGTCTTATGAGCTGTTCGATATGCCAAGAGCGGCTCATTTAATTTTAAAGACATATTCTTTCCTGAATGATTCACAATCTTTTTGAAAACATCCTCAGCTCCCATATCACAAAGTGATTTTCTGAACCTCTGGCCTTTGATGTTGCAAGGAATGTATGGTGTTGCATAGGTACATCATTCTTTAGCCTCCATATCTCCAATCTTCCACACGCGTGCATATCTTCCATATCGAAGTGGATCTTCAGCTTGATCCAACACTTGCTTCATCACCGACACTTGAGCTATCGAAGGGACTTCCAAATCTTCACTTGAATTGAACAATTTCCCAATGTCATATATGCTGAATTATCACTTTTCATTGGTCTTTAGCATAGTGTCTCCATGTTGCTTTTTGGGCCAATATGACTCTATAGCTTCCTCAGAAGGACAGGCTTGCTCTACAAAGGGTCTTCCAGTTGAAAGTCTTGGTCTGAGTTCAATATGAATCCAATCCAATTGCTCAAACTCTGACAGTGGACATGTTTCAGGCTCTTCTTCGGGTGAAGAGGTTTTTCTTGTGGCTACATCCTCGACAATCGGACTAGCAAGCAGCTTTTCTCCTTGCTTCAAGGTGACAACCATATTCGATGTAACTGGTTTGGAATTTTCTTCCTCTTCAACTTGACAATCTTCTTCAAGCTCATCCCATGAGTTGAACATTGTGGTTCAGAATTTTCTTCCTCTTCGACTTGACAATCTTCTTCAAGCTCATCCCATGAGTCGAACATTGTCTGAGCTTTCAAATTTTTGTTCAGAAGCTCCTTACATTCAGTTGGACTTTTGTCAAGACATAGACATCCTGAAGTTGCATTACCATGCTCTGCTGATGGGTGAGCAAATCAATATAGAATGTTTGCAAAAGAACATGCTCAGGAATTCCAAGATTGGGTTCTGAGGCTAACAAATCTTGGAACCTTTTCCAAGCATCACTAACACGTTCTTCGGGCCATTGAGCAAATGTCATGATCTCCACTCGCAACTTTTGAATCTTAGGTAACAGAAAGAAATACATGCATAATTGCTTCAAAAGTTCATCCCAGTTACCTTTGAAAGAAAATATGGAGTGTGTGTTCCACTTCTTTACTCTTCCGGTCAATGAGAAAGGAAATAGTAACATCTCCGCTGGAACGCCTTGATGTTGGAAAGTATTGCAAGATTCCACAAAAATTTCCACATGATATGCATTCTTGTTAGTAGCTCCCATGTATGGCTTCGCTTGAATCATTTGAATTAGCATAGGGTTTAGATTGAATTCTTCAGCCTCAAGTTTGGCTTTACACCTCGGTGGGTTGCAAGGATTCGGGCTCAGAGCTGAATAATCCCATAAGCTCTTGGCAGAACCTGCAGAATACATATTTACAGAAAAATAAAAAATTAAAAACTAGCAAAGGGGGGGTTAGGAAGAGAGGGTTAGTAACCAAAGAATCTAAGCAATAAATCTTCAACGCATTTCCTGGGCAACGGCACAGGAAATCTTGTTGACACGAGATATGTGCAATAATTTAATATCGCAAGCGCATGAGTCGTCTATAGCTTTTCACCAAGGAGTATTCCAATATATTGAAACCCACAAGGAATAGTCGAATAGATTTACTACTTAAAATAAATTATTACTAATGAAAGTATCGATTATAGATGTGAAAAATTAACTAAAGCAAATCTACTAATATAAGAACAAGAGAAAGTAGGTTTAACCAATATAAGAAAGATCCTCCCCTAGGTTAGATTCACTTAGTGCAACTTAAGACTAGAACAATCTAAAAACAACTAGCACTTATTCATACTATGATGGCTCTCACCCTAGAATTCTATGCCGGCCCTTTCATGCTCTCTCTTGTCGTAGGTGCATTGCCTTAATCACCATTGGCGAGTCTTGCACTACTTGATATAGGTCGGCCTAATAGATTTAAACACCATGTTCACATCCATAGCTAAACAATTGATAATCAAGAGCTCCTAATTATCAACTAAAGAAGGTGCATAATATTAAGAACAATACCATAACATAAAAGTAGTAATATGATGGATCTATCCATGTTCTAGGTTACGGCAAGATTGCCACACGTGGGAGAAGAAAAGATGACTACTCTATATGAAGATTAGAGTTACACATGGTTACCAATGAAGGAGAGTCGAGGAGGAGCACAAGGGACGAGCCGAAGGGGCTACACAAGGCAACATAGAGGTGGCGTCGACCGGTGCTAGGCTTGCACGGCTCCATACTCTCGGTGACTTCTTTGATGGCTAAGCCTAATCTCACTATTCTGACTGATTTGGGTGGATTTCTTCAATGGTCTCGGTGTGTTGGTGCTAGCCAGCACCAAGGATGGCACGGGGCCATGCTAGACTCTCCACTGATTTGGGCCTAAAATGGGGTCTTGGGACTATGGGTGCCAGTTGGCATCGGCTTAGCGCCAAGCAGCACTAGGGTGAAATGACCCTCACTTTTATCGGACCTAAGGAGCATATTTAAATTTAACCACAAATTAATTAAGTAACAAATGATATATTTATAATTGATTTAGTTACATGAATGACCAAGTGATAAGGGAAAATCCAAAGTACTTGAATACTAAAAGGACACAAAGTGACAAGACTAAGCCATAATACAATGGTATCATTCGCATCATGAGAATTTACAAGGGTACGATATTTATCAAAATACATTATACATTCTGAACCACATACAACAGACATTTAACTATAAATTGGAATGGTATATTAAGTTGTCAGCGCCGTAGGGAGTAAGTTGGTGCCAAGAATATGCACTACGAAGAGCAAATCAAAATCCAAAAAGCAACCATCTAGAAAAAGTAAGAGAAAAGTAGATTGTCGTCTGTACCCCCTCCTATCCAAATGCATAGGGTAGCACTCATCGAGATGCTGCCCGTTCGGGGCTAGTCGACACCTCTCACTGTAGTAGGCCTTATCATCCAACTGAAACCAAGCCAGAACCCACTTAAGCCCCCACCAAACTTACCTTCATAAAAGAAAACCAAGCTACAGTGCCAGAAAAACCCCAAGGACCTTCAGTCCATACGAGTAACCTTCCTTTCACTCAAAGGGTAAGGAGTAGCCAACCAAGTGGGGGAGAGAGAGAGCACACATTCCCATCTATCTCCCCCCAAGCCACTAGAGAGCTCGCACCGCACCCCCAATCCCCACCCACCTCTCCTCCTAGATCCAATCTGAGCAAAGACGAGAGCGTGAATAATAAGGGCTTGAAGCCACCATGGCAGAGTCGGAGAAGGAGGAGGAAGCATTATGGTATTTGGAGAAGAACCAAGGAGAAGGCAAGCCACATCCTCTGTGGCCTTGGAACGAGAAGGGGGTTGGGACTAGAGTTGAATGAGGAGAAGGCAAGCCACTTGGGAGAGCACGTGGGGGAGGACCACCACCAACATGACCTTGACCTGACCAAATCGGGTAGGGTACCCACAATCTTCGTCCCTTCCATCCCCAAATCTCCCTGTAAATCACTTCACCCCATGGGTGTGTTGGCAAATCGAGTAGGAGATGAGGAAAGAGGGGTTAGGGTTCTTTACCTTGGCTGAATAGAGTTGTGATCGTAGCATTGCTGGCTCATGGTAGTAAAGGCTGAACCACGAATGGCTGCTTGTGTGCACCCAGTGGATTCTATCATGCTCCCTAGCGCATGTAGAACCCTCGAGCCCCATCACAAGTTGCTCAACCGTGGAGTAGCAATGCCACCTCCAAACCATAGACCAAATCAACCCAATGCAAGCTCAAAATGAAAATAAACCATAAAGATGCCAAAATACAAAAAGATATAATTGGGATTACCCGGGAGTAGAGTGGAAGTGTAGATCCAGTGGGGCTGTGTCTAGATCCACCACCACCACCACCAGCACCAGATCTAGCCAGAGGAGGACGAGGCGTAGGAACCGTGAGGGAGCTAGGGTTGGGGAAAACAGCAACTTCGAGGAGGAAAGGCACCCGATCCAATGGAGTTGTGCACAAATTCACCACCATCAACACCATCAAGAGAGGCAACACGGGGACCACAGCGTAGGTGCAAGCATCGATGTGCAAGCATCAATGTTAGTGCGTTAGTAGGGAGAGAGAATGGGCAAGAGAGGGAGAAAGAGACACAAGTGTGCATGTATGTGAGTGTGCTGGTGTGTGTTTGTGCTACTGTGTGTGTGAGTGCACGTGGATAGGGTGTGGGTAGGCTGGATAGGTCCTGCATATGTGGAGTGTTGGGCCAAGGAATTGGGCTATGAGTGAGGATGGGTCGAAGCAATTTGGAATCATTTGAAGTCAAACTACATCACCAAGTTCAACAAATTTCAACAAATCTAAAACCTTAGCTGAGGACACTTTAGTATGGCACAAATGTTCATTTAATCAGATTCCTTTAAGCCATGAAATACACTCTGTAATGCAAAGGGCGAGCTAGTGCAGAGAGGAAACTTTGCAAGCCACAGTTAAGGCCAAGGCATACTACATATACCAAGGCAAGCTCACCTTTGATCACTCTAAGTAATTTATGTTACTTAAGAAAAATTACTTTTACGTTATATATTAATACCTGTTGCATTAAAATGTCTATTTCCAAAGAAACAATGGTTAATGAAGAAAGAAAAAAAAGGCTAGAGGAGAATAGATCCAACTGATGGAATAATTGGATTGTAAGTTATATATAATTGGAGGGTAGAGGGTACCTTGGTCAGGTAGAGAATGGACATGTTTGAGACCCTCTACTTATGGTTATAATACAAGGACTAAACAACTCTCACTCAGGTATGGAGCAGTATTCTAGTGTCAACCATTACCTCATTTCGATGAGCAGAAAATGTTACCCTACAATGTTATTATATTCTCCATGAGGGTATATAGTATAACTAGATGGTTTGGAGGATACCAGAACTGGCGCAGACCCGGAAGTGGTGGATCCAAACAAGCAGACCTAGAACCGGTATAGAGCCCGAAAGTGGTGAGCCTGGTATCTATATTTAGTGCAGTGGAGTGTCAGGTGAGGGTTAAACCACCCTGACCAACGACTATTTATTGTCGGGTGGAGATATAATAATGGAATAAGAGAAAATGTTCTATACCCTTACGTAGCATCTTATACTCTAACTTAGCACCATATCTAAGGAAATGCGGATGACCTAGTTGTAAAGAGCTTAGAGTAGCTATGGGTAAAGTGATACAAGCCTATGTAGTGCTCACAAAACCATGAATTGATGTCTGTCTCCTAAACTGAAGACTACGGGGACTAGCTAGGGTTCTTTCTCTTCACCAGAGTGATTAGTAGTATTTAGAATACTAAAATATGCAAGTTTTCTTTTAACTTAATAGCCTATTTTGAGTGGAATAGAAATTTTGAATATGAAGAGATTAATCATACAATTGCATTTGTTGCTAAGAATGCTTGCTGAGTACATTGTACTCACTCTTACTATTAAATTCCTTTGTTAGATCCCAGTTTGGCCAAAGATTACCTTGGGTTAGTCCTAGGGTTTATAGGCTCAAAGGATGTTGTGTGGATGAGGATGATCATATTGAGCACCAAGGGGAGATGGACGCCCTATTCGGTAATTAGGATGAGTAGACGCCCTATAGTGCCTTGTCTCAGAGAGTCAGGGTATATAATTAATCTCTTCATCCATTATCCAATAATTGTATAATTAGGGCCTAGGGTTGAACTTCTGCATCAGTTTTCTACAGATAAATGTTAGTCAGTATATTATGTAAAGTCTTTAGCCATGCATGGCTAGTTATTGTAATATTGTTGTATATCTAATTATTGTTCTGTTGTGCTAACCTTGTTATGGGTTATTATTAGATAAGATAGAGTTCTTATGGAATAATACTCCATGGACTGGTGTCATGTTCTGATGATAATGGCACGAATAGTCATGTAGGGCCTGGTAGGCTGGGCTCCAACGGCTTTCGGGCTCCATAACTTTCGTGTCTATCGTCCAATTTGGCCAAATAATATATGTATTTCGATCATTTCAATGAAGCCGATGTCATGGTGACATTTAATTTATCCTTTGATGAAGTTCACTTTTGCACATTTCCCGAGGAAACTTTTTGTTGGCTCTTTTCAGCTAAATATGACATGTTTCATCATATCCCCTACACATCACTAAAATATCCAACATCTTTATGAATTGTTAGGGTTAGTTGCCAATTGGCATAATTAAGCACATAATATCACATAAAATGATGATAAATGGGGTAAGAAAACTATACAAATCGAGCACCAACACTCATGAACCCTCTAACCCTACATTTGGCCACTTTGTGGATCCTTGGCACTTACACATGGGGTAGCCTAATAATTTAACAACATAACATGTTTTACACATAACGCTTGAGCACACTTTCCAAAGCATTCTTTATCTAATGCTCCAATAACCTGCTCCACGCTCGTCCTCTAATGGCTTGACCTAGACCACTTAGGCTAGCTCTACGATTTTCCAAGCTTTTTCTGTATCGGACAAATGTCCAAATTATCCCTCTACCAACCTTTTCTCATGCCTTCTCGAAGCAACGCTGAAAGTAATCCAACTCATCAAAACATCTTTGCATGCTTTCACACGTAACCCATGGCGCATAATGACTTGGTGTCAAGTCTTCACGCATCCGACCTGCCCCAGACCATCTCTACTTGCACTAGCCCAAGTCACTTGGCACACCACATATACCAACTCGTCTCTTTATGATCCTTGTCTTTTTTATGCTTCCCACTTGAGTTATGTAGCCTTACCTGACTACACTAATCTCAGCTCTCCCGCCTAGTATTGGTCAATTGCTGTTGACCACTAATGTTCTCTAAGCCACTTACACATTTAAAGACCTAGCAACCATCTCGAGTATAAGTTCTATACATTTAACTCACGTAGTCAAAACAATGCATCATGCAACTCAACTCAACCAATCCTATGTTCCCTAGCCAAGTCTCAAACTTGAACCATATCAAACCAACTCAAAACATTCAGTTGGTATCGAATATGGGAAGCATAAATACATTGTATTGTAATTCAGATACGGATCCAAATAGTATCCGAATTTTTTCCCGAATATAAATTCGGATGTGGTATGCAGAATACGGTGCTAAGAGAATATAGATACATGTATTATGAGGATTCGAATGTGGTACGTAGAATACTTGACATATCTTTCGCATTTGACCTCCAAATTGAGCATATTATATAAGTCTTTCAATCATCTCGATGAGCTCATCACCATGGTAGGCTCTAGTTTGGCATTTTATGTTTTTCATTTTGGCACATCCCTTAATAAAAGCTTTTTGCATGCTATTTATAGTCAAATTCAATAAGTTTATAATCAATTTATTTGCAATATATCTAGAAGTAGTTAAGATTAGTGGCAACATGGCACCAATGATCAATGATTATGTGATAAACTAGAGGTGAGTAGGTATTTGATTCGTATTTGTATTTGTTATAGTATTTGATTCGTATTCGAGCATATTCAGATTTGTATTCATTTCAAAAAAATACAAATACGAATATGGGAATATCACTATTCGATTCATATTCGATCTATTGACACCCCTAGCTTTGCCTATGGCGATCAGACCGCCCACCGGTCTAACCGGCCCTAACCAACTCACACTGCTACAGACAGGCCTATCACAGACGGTTCGAAACCGTTATCACAGACGGTTTTCGGACCATCTGTTTTTATGTGTCAGTGATAATAGGTGGTTATCACGAGGCGGCTCCGAGCCGTCGTGATAACTTACATTCTGACGGTTTTGCAAACAACGTTTGTGATAGTCGACTTTCACAGACGGTTAAAAACAACAACCGTCTGTGAAAGTCGACTATCACAGACGGTTTTTAATAACGAACCGTCTGTGATAGCAATTGCAACAGCAGTTTTATTTGCCGTTTTTGGCTAGCCTCGAGGATATGCTAGCCATGCCCTCTCAAAGCAAGCAACAAGATTACAACATATATAAGAATCACATACATTGCAGATTACAGATCGACAAATGAATCACATACAATATTGCAACTCAAAGTTACAGATAAGTTAATTGCAACTCGATGAATTACAAATGTAACAAGCGGCCAGCGGATCACATACAAATATAGAATGAAAATCGTCACCTTTATTCGACAAATGAGTTGTTTGATTAAGCACACAACCGAGTGATTTGTTCAATTGCATCTAATGTTTCAACATCTAATTATCACCATTGCTAGGGTAGAACTCTCCAGCCTTGTTTATACACTGTCCCAGAAAGAACCCGGAGAGTGTTGCACGAATTTCGACGAGTTGGTCAAGATCATATGTACTTACGTCGAAGTCCACCATTGCCGCTAGGAGCAATAAGTCATTAATTAGCATGTGTGTATATATATACATATATAATCAAAAATAATAATTATTGCAAGGACATGACAAACCTCTGGATCATTGATCTTACTATCCATGATTTCCTTCATATGACGGTAAACGTAGAATCCACATACGTTGCCCTGTAGTTGCTGGTGGCACTGCAAAAATTGCACTACGTACATAGGTATTGTCAATTCTAAAGGCATTATAACAAAGTGTGATATAGGATTGTTGTGTTGTAGCGGGTACCGAAAATCGCGTGTTGTGTCGCAGCGTGTCACTAGATTTGTCGTGTCTTCCTCCCTGGGCAACATAAGCGGCAAACGACCTACGTGATTCAAAAAAGTTAGCCTCGGTCGTTGCAAACAAAGGAAATATTACAATAGATGGAGGAAATGAGTTTACTTGTTAAGTACTTCTTGCACACAACTGAAGTCGTGGTTGCTCCTAAGTAGGGAATCAAGGTATATTACCTTGCTCCACTTTGGTATAATCACAATCAAAATACAGTGTTGCCTAGTCATGTACACACCATAGTGATTAATCCTAAGTTCATGCTGCATGTAAAGTACAAATAAAACATGTGTGGCAACTAGTGAAGCACTTACCGTTGGTTGAAAGGAAACATGACGTACTCCTTGTCGATGTGAGCACGTAATCCCCTCGTTATGTAATCTTGCTCGAAGGATTCATTACCTTTGATAACTTGCTCGAAGACCAAGTGAGGGTCGAGGAAACCCACCGGTTGTCACGACCGCCGGACTTGTTGGATCATGCATCTATACATAAGGAAAGAGTAATGACATTTATCGGTATAACATGAATGTAGAACTTCATTGTACAAGATACACTTACAAAGTGTCAGCAGAGCAGAGAAGCGGCGTCGAGTTCGTCGAGATTGAATAGTAAAAATAAGTCTTCGAATGTCACGATGATGTAGCCTGTGTCGTGGAGGAAATGTTGCTCCATATATTTCACAGTGAATGCACTCTGCCGAATTGGCTTCATGTTGGACTTCTCCATGTACCAGGCATGCAATGTATTGCAAATCATGCCAAGCCTGGGTAATTGTGACTCAGGGGCCAACGACACTCCTAGACTGAATTTCCATGGCACGGGAGCCTTATTTTTCTTCCCTTGAGTCTTATAGCCTCGCTTACGATACGTTCTCGATGGCATCTCGGCGGGAGCCGATGCAACAGGCTTCTGAACCGTAGCTGGAGGTGGAGCCACCGGAGCTGGAGGTGGAGCCACCGGAGCCGATGTGACAGGTCCAGGGCGATGTCCCTCTTGGGACACTGGATGTGGAGATCGTGGCACGGACAAGTCGAGGGCAATGTCCCTCTTCGGCCACTGAATGAATGTGTGGAAAGCATCCCATAATGTCTTAATCTCTTCATTTGGGGGCTTCTCAAGAGGGACGGTCTTAAAAATATCATTAATCATGTTCACCTGGACCTTTATGAAACCGGTCTCTACTTGTACACCGTGCACCAGCGTACTTGACAGCAATGGATACACCATCCCCCGCCCAACGTCAACGGGAATAGAGCCAATAAGCATGACTTTGAGGATGCAAGGCATGGGCCCCTACATAACGACACAAGATGAGTTAAGGCGTCCACTAGAGAGATCTATGCAGCATTCTAAAGAGGTGCATTACCTGAATGTCATCGATAGGTAAGTGGGCGTCGCTATGTTCAGTACTTGGTGTGGACGCACAGCTACTGCGATGTTGAGGGGGACTGGGTACCGCAGTAGTAGGGGTGGGTTGCGATTGGTTGCGGACTTGTCTCAGTTCTTTCCTCAATGAATCTATTTCTCCTCGAAGTGAGGCAGTCTGCTCTTGAAGTGAGGCAGATAGTTGTTCCTGAAGTTGAGCACGAAGCTCCTGTTTCATTTGGTCGTTGCGGTACGCCTTGGATATCTTCCTACTCCTATATGTCTCGGAGTAATCTGGAAATCCGTGCTTCCAAGATACGTAAATCCCCAAGCCTCGTGTGCGATCTGGGTACTCCTTGTTTCCCAAAGCCTGTGATAGTAAATCTCTCTCCCTGTATTCTTGAAAGGATCCACGAGAAAATTCGGTAGTCAATGATTGCTCCAAGAGGCAATTAATCATGTTATTTTTGAACCCATGAAGTTCAAGAGGTGTTAACAACTATATAGTTTAACTTATCTTACCAGGCATTAGGACACTTCCTCATCTGCGAGGTTTTTGAAAGAGACACCCGAAGATGTGGTTGATGACCTCGCTCTTAACCAGTTTCGAGCGCGCTCGTTTGCGATCCCGGTAAATGGCGGGGAGGCCTCCGATCGGAGTGCGACCTCGTCCTGCATCCTCCACTGCGGGATTTGACCCGCGTACCCAGCAGTGTCGAGTCTATGAGGGTGAGTATTTTGTGATTGGATAGCCTTGTGCGCCGCACTTTGTTGTTCAAATTCAGTCGTTGTCTTCATCTGCACAAAGGCCTCCCATGCTTCCGGCAACACGAAAGGATACTTTGTGAAGGGCGTAAGATCCTTGGCCACGTACCGCGTCAAAGAGTGCTCTTAAAAAAATTCTTCCATGCTTTTCCCATTGCGAGGAGCGCGTGCCGTCGCACGAGTCCCTGTACTTCTGCTGGGATCTCGAAAGAATGTGTAACTTCCTCCCATAGCTGATTTTTGTGATCGTTTGACAACTCTCTCCAGCTTGCTATGGTGATGGGGACCCGTTCCCTTCCACAGGTACTCCAAAATGATGCCACTGCTTTCTTTGGTTGCAGAGGGACCCCATCCGGAGAGACCACTGTGATGGTCATTTGGCCATCTGATCTTTTCGATACTCCTCGACCACGCTTAGTTTTTCCAATCTTGGGAGCGTGAGACCCAGATGACGACGACGAAGCCTGTGAGGACGTCATCTCTCTTCTAAGAAAAAAATAACTGCAGTGTGTCACTATCCTGTGAGGTGTGGGCCTAAACAATGTTCTATGAAACAAATGACACAAACTAGTGTATCAAGTTCATTGAACCCGATACACTAGAGTATGTCACTAGCTTCATGCCCTTTGAAGGTCTATGTTGCATATATTTTTGGATGACTATGTGGACGCAGTGAGGTGTGGTATATCTCTAGCTATAGCTAGCTGCTAATAATTCATATATAGCAATATAATTCTAGTATGATTATGTGAGCACAAAAATGACATCAATCGAAATACAAATGTCATAACATGTATGTAATATATGAATTGAACATACCATTTGAAATATAACACATATCCAAATACAAATGATAAATGAATTTAACATATCCATCAATCCAAAGATCTGTAAATTCGCCAAAGATATATATCAATATGACAATCCAAAGATGTAAATTCGGCCAGCATATATATCAATATGACAATCCAGCATGTGTAAATTCGGCCAGCATATATATCAATATGACAATGTAGCATATATATCAATATGACAATGTAGCATATATATCAATATGACAATGTAGCATATATATCACTATGACAATGTAGCATATATATCAATATGACAATGTAGCATATATATCACTATGACAATATAGCATATATATCAATATGACAATGTAGCATATATATCAATATATGAAACATGAAACAACTAGCTACATGAAACAAATCTAAAACCTAGCTAGAGTCGGGGGAGGAGGGCGCCGGGCTTGCGGGGGAGGAGGGAGCTAGAGTCGGGGCGGGAGCCGGGCTTGGGGGAGGGAGCGGCGTCGGGGAAAGAGGGCACCGGAGTCGGGGGAGGGAGAGGCGTCAGGAGGGAGCGTCGGCGGGAGGGCGCGATGTCGGGAGCGACCGGCGGCGGCGGCGTCGGGAGGGAAGGGCGGCGAGAGAGATACCAGGGGCGCTGGAGATCTAGAGTGAGAGAGTGCGGAATCTGTGCCCTAGCTGGGGGTATTTATAAGGAGAACTATCACAGACGGTTCCTTAACAGAACCATCTGTGATAGTTCTATCACAGACGGTTCTATAATTAAACCGTCTGTGATATTGTATTATCATAGACGGTTATACGTTACAAACCGTTTGTGATAGTATGCCTATCATAGACGGTTCGTTACTTAGAACCGTCTGTGATAGTATTACTATCACAGACGGTTCTTACTATATAACCGTCCGTGATAATATAATATTACGACGATTATAAGTGGAGAATTGTCGTGATAACTATCCTGAGCAGTTCTAAGTGTATAACCGTATGTAATAAGCCTTGCCCACTTTGTCGATCTGTAATAAATCTTTGCGTTTGTTCTTTGTAACTACACTACCAGCATTCAATAAGACCTCTCACAGAGTGTAATGAATATAACTACACCTACCAGCATGCAAATTCACAAATACATCATGTACAGTTCCTGAGTCATTTTACAATTACAATAAAACATATATAGTTACATTTTATTACACATAGCTATTTTATTTTAAGTAAAGCCCTTCACGATGATCGACACGCATATAGTTTGTTTCATCGCCTTGTTCTTCCTCGAGCCTGATGCCGTCTCCGAATGGAGGCAATCATCAAATTGATTGTACTCTTCCTCATCCACAACATTCTCAACTCCGACAATTCTTCTTTTTCCCTGAAGAACTACATGGCGCTTCTTATTTGCCGGGTCGGTTACATAAAATACTTGAACAACTTGCCTCACGAGTACGAATGATTCGTCTTTGTATCCTACACATTCGATGTCCACGATAGTGACACCATACTTGTCGACCTTTACACCCCGTGGGAGATGGACCCAACGGCACCGAAATAGAGGAATCTTGAAAATTACGTAGTCAAGCTCCCAAATCTCCTCTATAAGCCCGTAGTACGAGCTTGAGCCAGCGGTACTGACGTGCGCATCATAGGCTTCTATGCGGACACCGAGTTACTGCGCATGCTCTTTTATCCGACCGTTGTATAAAATGTGTAGCCATTAATGTCGTATCCTTGCCATGTCACAATTGTAAATTTTTGGCCCTTTTGCCAACCATTGTAGTGTTTCACTTGACGATCTCCTAGTCAATTGCGCCTTCAACTATTCGTTGAACTCGACGATTGTTTGTCTCGTGATCCAAACTTCGATCGCTCGCATTCTCTTGACGTAGCATGTCCTTGTGCTCTTCAATATATGGGGTCACTTCAGTCATGTGTTGTAAAACTGTGAAATGGGCTTGAGCATACGTCTTTTGATCCGGAGTTATTGCTTTCCTTCCGATAGTCCCGATACCCTCTAACCTCCCCTCGTGACGAGATACTGGTACACCTATCGGATCGACCTGAGCCATGTAGCCGATGCAGAATTCAATGAGCTTTTCTGTTGTATAACCTTCGATGATGCTACCCTCCGGTCGAGATCGATTGCGTACATAGGACTTGAGAATTCACATGTACCTCTCGAAAGGGTACATATGACGTAGAAACACGGAGCCGCATATTTTTATCTCTTTCACAAGGTGGACAATGAGATGGACCATGATATCAAAAAGTGATGGAGGGAAATATATCTCTAGATGACATAGAGTTGTCACCACCTCGGTTTGCAGAGCATCTAGTCCATCGGGATCAATGACCTTCTGAGAAATTGCGTTAAAGAAATAACACAGCCTTATGATTGTCACTCGAACCTTGTTCGGCAAAATACTTCTAATTGCAACAGGTAGCTTTTGTGTCATTAGCACATGGCAGTCGTGGGACTTCATGCCAATTAATTTCAAATGTTCCATGGAAACAATTTTCTTCGTGCTGGTGGAGTGACTGGATGGAACTTTCACACCATATAAGGACTGACACAGTTCAGTTTTCTCGGACTTAGACAGAGTGTAGCAAGCTGGGGGAAGGTATGTCCGGCCTTTATCGGTCTCTATCGGTGCTAACTCGGTCCTGATGTTCATAGCGACCAAGTCACGCCTTGCATTAACACCATCCTTAGTTTTATCAGGAATGTTCAATAAGAGATCAATCAAACTGTCACATACATTCTTCTCTACGTGTATGACATCGATGCAATTGTGAACTTCTAAGTGCTCCCAATAAGGTAAGTCCCAAAATACTGACCTTTTTTCCACATGTTTTTCCTCAATTTATGCCCCTTTCCAAGCACAACGTTTATATCCTTGACCATATCATACACCTCTTTCCCGCTAAAAGGTCTTGGAACTGAGTCATCTTCTTTTTTTCCATCAAATTGCTTTTTTCATCTTGCGGTACGGGTGATACTTTAGAAGGAACCTACGATGACGCATGTACACAGTTTTACGCGAGCTGTTCAACCACACACTCTTGGTATTATCTAAGCAATGCGGACACGCTTTGGCTCCGTTTGTACTCAACCCTGACAGGTTACCAAGTGCAGGAAAATCATTAATGGTGCAGAACAACATAGCGCGTAGAGTAAAGTTCTCTCGTTTGTCCGCATCCCATACATGTACCCCTTCGTTCCAGAGTATTGCAAGATCTTCTACCAATGGTGCTAGGAACACATCAATATCGTTGCCAGGTTGTTTCGGCCCTTTGATAAGTAGTGACATCAAAATATACTTCCGCTTCATACACAGCCAAGGAGGAAGGTTGTACATGCGTAGAGTCACGGGCTAGGTGCTATGTCGGCTGTTCATGTTACCAAAAGGATTCATTCCATCTGTACTCAACCCAAACCTTATATTTCTCGGTTCCACACTGAAATCTACAAACATCCTATCGATGTTCCTCCACTGGGCAGAATCAGCAATATGTCTTATCATTCCATCTTGCTTACGCTGCTCCAAGTGCCAACGCATCAATCTTGCATCCTTACGGTTTGCAAATAAACGCTTCAAACGGGGGATTACAGGAAGATACCACAACACCTTAGCAGGAGGTCCTTGCTTCACCTCGATGCCCTTTCCATCATCAGAGTCATTTTTACGCTTGTATCGGCATGCTTTGCACACCGGACAAACATTTAAGCTAGCATACTCTTTACGGTACAGGATACAATCATTCGGACATGCATGTATTTTTTCTACTTCCATTCCTAATGGACAAAGAATCTTCTTGGCTTGGTAGGTGGTTCTCGGCAACACATTTCCCTTTGGAAGCATGTCCGCTAGAAGACCTAACAATGCCGTGAAACTCTTGTCGGACCAACCATTGTTTGCCTTCAATTTCAGTAGTTCTAGAACTGATGACAACCTCGTGTATTGCGGCTTGTATCCCGAGAACAAAGGTTTCTCCGAGTCCTCCATCAAGCCCTCGAATTTACCAAATTCTCTCTCACTATAGTTCTCTTCTGCATCACGTAACATCTGATCCAGATTGTCATCCTGCGATCCATCCACGGCCTCATGATCAAAAGCACAGTCCACAACTGGCATATCGTTGTCCCCATCGACTATGTCATAACTACCAGCTTCTTGTGTACACTTCTCTTCATCGTGACTGGTCCAACATTTGTATCCTTTTCTGAAACCCCTTCGAATCAAGTGAGATTCGATCTGCGCTGAGTTGCTAAACATCTTGAGATTATCACAATCAATAATTGGACAGTACATATATTTTATCCCCTTCTTTAACATATCCAGCTCGACCGCTCTTCTAAAAACAGACACGCCAATAATGTACTCTTCATTCACACGGTTCTCAATATACATCCAGCTTCGATCCATTTCTGCTAACTACACAAGTAACAAATGGTTGCAAAAAATGATTATTACCGCAACTACATAGCATATAAATTATCATCTCTAAGCCTTCCATTACAAAAACATGTATATAAGCATAATTAAAAGTAATTGAGTACTAACCTCTGATCAGATCACTAAGAAGACGACGATATATTTTCACCCCGAACTCCCAAAAGCGGCGCCTTGCTCCACCGATGCAACGCAATAAAAACAGATCTATGTCGACACCGCCCAAGTATTAATAGTGCAATTTATCACAGACGGTTATTAACACGAACCGTCTGTGATGTCTCTATTATCACAGACGGTTTGTATAACAAACCATCTGTGAACTATCACAGACGGTTATTAACACCAACCGTCTTTGATTTCTCTATTATCACAGACGGGTCGTGTTAATAACCGTCTGTGATAGTATCATAGCCGGGTGGTAGTATGAACCGTCTGTGATAGTTAAGCACAGACGGTTCCGTATGAACCGTCTGTGATTTACCCGTCCAGTATAGCCTGTTTTGCAGCAGTGTCAACCCTTTCTCGGTAACAGGACATCGGTCTAACCAGTCCCTACATGCCAGTCAGACCAAACCCAACCTGATAGTAACCTTGAAGTTAGGCAAACACTCAAAATCAAACTCAAACTTCAATAACTCTTGCACAACAAAGTCAAATACTCATCACACATCATGGTGTGACCTTCACATAATCTTAGGTAGACTTTTTCACAAAGTTAATAAATCCACGCCATGTGCCACCATTCAGCTGCCCACCATTAGTATTCAATTAGACATGTGAATGCATACTTGTTATTTCCTTTTTGCGGAGCGCACAAATTAAACATTTGTGAATTCAAAACGCTCAACTTCTGCAAAAACAGCTTGTCGGTACACTGTTACGAGCCTTGGATAGGACGGCATGGGCGGCAAGTGTTGAAAATGTAGGCAATATTTTAATTCCAAGTTTTAGTAGGAGATAAAAACAATATACTAGTGATGCACAACTAACTACTAACAGTAGGCTACTCATCATACTTCGGAATAAACACAAGAAAAATATAGTATCAAAGTCATACGATCACACGAACGACTTACTGTTGGGCTTGATAAAGAACAGAAACCAGCGCAGGCATGATGCAGTGAAGACTCGACGCAGTGCAGGATGTAGTAGGAGCGGTCACGCAGATGCGCTGCTCAGAAACCTTATTGCCGCCCGTCGCGAGTTTCTCTGCGACAATGGTTCGGAGATCCCGCTCTCCTCTCTTCCCGGTGCACGCCGAGAAGAAAGGTCGACGAGGTTCGATAGCTCAACACTTCGTACAAGAGTGGAAGAAGACAATGGGAGAAAGGAATGAAGGAGATCAGTTCAAACACGGACGCGGGCCTTTTCGACGCCTCAATTACTCTGAGCGTCTCTATTATTCACTCGTAATCGGCGCTATTATTCACCGGTAACTGACTCCATTATTCACTAGTAACTGACTCCATTATTCACTGGTAACGGCTCGTATTCAAACCGAAAAATAAACAGTCTCATGACCAGTCAAAAAGAGAAAGACGGTACAAGGTTTAGCAAAAACAAGGTGGACATGGTCTGCCAAGTGGCGCACCACGCCGCGCGCGATCGCGTCGCAAGTCACAAGTCACGCGATTTTCACGCGAAAATATGCGAATACGCGCGCGCACGTGCGTGCGCGCGCGCGTGTGTTTAGCCAAAGCCACCATCCATTTCCATAATTCAAGGAGTGGCATGGACTCCACCTTATAAATTGGTCTCCCCCACTTTGCCTAAGCAATATGGTACTAAACCTTGCGTGCTTTGGAATTATAGAAAATGGGCCTTGGGCCTAATTTCAACAGCAAGTACTACTACACCGCCGTAGTAATTCGCAACATCCTGAGGCTACGTATTTTGAGGGGCGTGGGCTATGTTTTTCGGTTTCAGATTTCGCATCGTCTTGGCATAGATCGATCAGGAACAGTTGCCCTATGAGCTGGTGCACAATGACGGATCGACCTACAAAGGGGTCAAAGGAGCCTAGCGCTCACCCTACCTCCGACTAGGGAGTAGGTACACCCTAGCCCCCTTAGCTCCGGCCGGGTTGCCACTACCATGCCTTCCTCTTCCTAAGTCCTGTTCGTCATCGGTAGAACCATAGAAGTGAAGAACCGATGAAGACAAGTTTTGTAGACAAGCACATAAGGAAAGTTGGGCTGCACATAAAGAGGTTTTGAGTCCATGTTGGGCCAACCGGCGTGGGCCAACCGGCAGCTGTGATTAGGGCCATCCGGCCATGGGCGCCTGTGATTGAGGCATCAGGCATAGGAGTTGGTCACTAGTCATAGAAGCCTGAAGCCGTAAGGTATAAATTTAAAACACAAATCTAGTTTTTAATTTGTACAATTATGATTGATAAATTGATTTGGTTTTTAGTTTCATATTGTCAATATTGATTCGTAGAGTTGCAAGAAATAGAGAAACGAGCATTGTATAAATATTTTTTAAGCAATACAAGTAGTACTCCTTAGTACTAATGAGAGTCAAGTAAAAAAGGCTTGAGTGGATTTTAGTCCTAATGAAATCATCGTTGATCCAATGAATCACATATCTATTAATGAGTATCACAATAAAATTAGAGATCAAGTGAGGAGGGCATATTTGTTTAGAGGTTCAACCCAACCAAAAGGCCAAGATTTTCCTCACAAAATGCATAATGATTGTTCAAGGGCATTTTAGTGATCTTGGTACAATAAATATGATTAGATGGAATATAGTGTGGAAAAGGATGTGGCCTTTTGTTTTTATTATTTTCTTTCAAGAAATCTGGAAGGCCCAAAAAATTTGGTAGTATTTATAAAAATAGGGTATACCAACTGGAAGAAGGCTTTAGGAAAATTTGATAAATATGTTGGTAGACCTAGTACTTATCACAATATTGTAAGGGGGGATTGCGAGGATTTTAGAAATCAAAGGGCAAGTGTGACTCATAGACTTTTTGATCATAGCTGAGAGTCAAAAATTGCATATAAAATTCATTTGACTGATTTTTTAGATTGTGCAAGATTTCTCCTAATGCAAGATGAAGCTTTTTGAGGACATAATGAATCTTCAACTTCTATCAACAAGGGAGATTTTAGAAAATTAGTTGAGTGGTACAAAGATAAGAACGAGGAAGTGAAGAAAGTGTTCGATCAATCTCCCTTACATTGTACGATGACTTCTTCAAAAATTCAAAAGGATCTTGGGAAAACTTATGCACAAGAGGTCACAAATGTGATTATGGATTGGAGATAGGAATTTCTCAATTCTTATTTATGAGTCATGAGATATATCAATAAAGGAGCAAATAACTATGATTTTGAGGTTGGTAGTTTATCTTATGTTTTTACATTGTACTACATATTGATGTAATCATGTAGTAGTTGTATTTTAACTTAACATAATCTGTGGCATACAGGTTTGTGAATGATCAAGGGAAGGTTGTTGAAATATTTCTTGGTATTAAGCATGTGACAAATTGTACATTTGCTATATTAGAGGAAGTTTTATTTACTTTGATCGGAGAGCACCAATTACCAATTTCTATGCTATACGGGCAGGGATATGATAGAGCTTCAAATATGAGAGAAGAATTCAGTAGCTTGCAAAGGCAGATTCGAGATGAGAATCCGTATGCTTTCTATGTCCATTGCTTTGTCCATCAGTGGCGATTAGTGGTTGTGACAGTTGCAAGCTACAGCAGAGCTATTGCTGATTTCTTCAACTATATCCCCTTGATAGTGACCACCGTATGTGCATCTTACAAGAGAATGGATAGGTTGCTTGCAAAGCATTATAATGTGTTGTTGGAGAAGCTAGAGAATGGTAAGGTTGTGACTGGCACAGGCTTGTATCTAAAAACCTTAATACATATTTACCAAATATGGGAGGTAGTGTCAAGGGTACTAAAGATTGTGGGTGGAGCATTAGGTTTGATACATAAAATGGAAAGTTTTGAATTTGTTTGCATCTTGCATTTATTGATAGACTTGTTAAGTATTACAAGTGAGTTATTACTTACTTTGAAAGGAAGGATCAAAATATTGTTGAATCCATAGGTTTGTTTGTCGATGTCAAAGTGTGCTTGCAGGATACAAGGGACAACGGGTAGGAGCCATTATTCTAGCACATGAAAAGCTTTTATGAAAAAAATGAGATTCATGTGCCAAGTATACAAGAACTCATTCCTGCTGAGAATTTTATTGCTGCTATTGATGCCATTATATCAAAGATGAATCATCGGTTCAATAAAGTTTCTTCAAAGTTACAAGTATGCATGTCTTATCGTGATCAAAGAGACTCGTTCTCTAAGTTTGATGTAAATAAGGTTATTCAACTTGTTGAGATTTATATTGATAACTTCGACATAGCTTATCATTTGTTGTTAAGAAATTAGCTTCAAACATTTGTTCTCAATGTTAGGAGAAGTGTAGAATTCAATAGATATGGTGATATTGCAAAGCTAGCTCAAAAGTGGTTGAAATAGGAAAAATTGAGCTAACACTGATCCTTCTAGGCACAATGGCATCGGTGGAAAGAGTCTTTTCGGTAATGAATATTATTAAGACAGATTTACATAATAGAGTAGTGGATGAGTGATTCAATGACTTGATGATATGCTACACTAAGCGAGAGATATTTAGAAGCCTTGATGATGATAGAATCAGAAAACGCTTTCAAAGCATGAAATCTCGTGGAATGCTATTATCGTGTACTTATACTACTACTACTCAATCCTAACTAGTGGTATGTTACATCCTTTTTTAAATCTTTATAACAATTCACAATCACTATTTCTGATTTCATCACTAAGTTTACTAATTTTAGTGTACAGATAGCTACTTACAAATATTTATAAGCTTTGGGAGCCACATTACCCATTGCCAGGTTCAATCTTCGTTGTATTTTTACAATGTTCTGTTCTAATTATTTATGATTTTATATTGTAAAAGATAGTTTAATTTATATTTAGTTCATTTATGTTTTGTTGGTCATGTCCCACTAGCCCTCTAAAATTTGGTTATGAATCCACCACTGCTGGTGCATGTCGGCCAACCTAAATCGCGCAGGGAGTGGCTATGCATGGAGCATGCTCTTACGTCAATTGATGACACACATGGTTGATTTAGGCTCGGCCCCACGTACAATTCATATGATAAGACTAAAGGCTCGTGCGAGGGTAAACAAGTGAGAGTTGTTGTGGTCGTTTTCGCACCAAACCAATTTGTCACGCAAGCCATTCTTGCCGAGATCCAACCGGTTGTCAGATTATCGTGACCCGAATATGCAAATTCGGACTCTTTGTGTGTACAGCATTAGTCCTGAATTATGCTAGTGCACACAGTATAAACATAAATGAAATATCAACCATATGCACGATTAACAAAGAAAAAACTCAGATATTACTAATTATCAGAATACGACGTTATGACCAAGCTTACAATTAATAGCCTGAAGGAATTAAGAAGCATGGTAGCGATTTGACATGCCCATAGGCATTCGACTAGGAAGCGAAGTCCTAATCCGTAAAGTTGTCAAAGTATCATCCTTTTGGTACCTCCTGTTGATATGCTTCTTCTTCTTTAACTGAGCAACGATAGGCACAAAACCGTAAGTACATTGGTACTCATCAATTTGTTTGTAATAAAAATGCAATATAATACGCAAGACTTACAAATGGACAATTGAAAGGTTAGTTTGCAAAAAGCAATTGTTTAAAGTAAATACAATAATAGATTAAAAGTGAACTTTCAATGAAGATAATAATAAATAAATAATCAAAAGAATTGACTAAACCACTCGTGAACTACCCATTCACAAACTTAACTACCAATGAATTAACCATTCACTTTCCAACGTTAATCTCCACCAAGTTTTATGACTACCCTTTATGTGAAACCACCGAGTATTGTCTATAACCGGGAACATGACTATTCGAATAGTTTTACGCTTTGCTGATGTTGCATAATAGTACCTACACAATGTGATCATCCCCACGCTAAAGGAAATCACAACAAGACTTTTACAATGCACAATCACAACTCAATTTCACTCGCTAAGGTTTTGCCGTTGAGTAGGTTAACCACCTAGTCAATAATTACCCCTTCTTGCATCTCATAAAAATCAGCAACTATGTTAAGCTCATTGCAAAATTGAAATTAAAATAAATCAGCTTGGTCTACCTCATACTAGACATCTACATCTCTCGAAGTAAATCCATACTTCCCCCTTTACTACACGATCATTCGTCTAAGTGAAAACTAATTTTCTATAATCAACACCAATGATACACCAATATCATGGAACATAAATTTTATAACTATGGCACCAACCACGATTCAATATCTCATTAAGTCAAATTAACTATTTGATCATATGTGATGATGATCCCAATGAGACTATAAATATGGCTAAGTAAATTAATCATACCTTCCATGTGACAAACAGTATGGTATCACTCAATAATTTTATATCCTATGGTGACAATGAAATCATGACATTTGAATTATCAAATGAGAGATTAATCAACTAGCACAATAACTACCAGGTACGAGGATTTGTAATAAAATAGCAATATATGATAATTTAAAATAAAATAAGTAAGTAATAGATTTAAAAACTAGGTTTAACATGATTAAAGGACACGACTTGCCATGGCCTTACTTAGTTATGAATTGTTGATCTTCTGATTATGCTTCCACTCCTTCGGAGACACAATCTAACGAGAGAGAAAATGAACGAGGTATAAAATAAAATCAAATAAAATTCAAATAAACTTCAAAAACTTCAAAACTAAAACCAAAAGATGGAGCTTGATTTTAGATAAATTTAGAAAAAAAATAATAGAGTCAATCGGAGTTAGGATGGAGAAGAACGGGTTCTTGAATATTTTAAATTTAAATAAAATACTAGAAATTCAGAAGTTCTACTATGCTGTGAACTTGGTGAGTGGAATAGTGGGTCTACGGCGGACTCGGCACACAGAATAGTGCACGAGCGACTGGGCTTGCTGACGTGGTGGATATGGCTGACGTGGCTGATGACGTGGTAGGGTGATGTGGATGGACACGTGGCAAGCCAATGTGGCATCTCAGACGGCTTTGGTGCTGATGTGGCATACATATGTCATGACACGTGGCAACACGTCAAATCAAGGGCTAAGGTGGCCCTGACGTGGACGATGACTAGGCTTAGCTGTTGACGTGTGGGGTCCGGTTGTTAGCAACTCGGTGCATGCAGACCAAGTCCACAGAGAATATGAACCATTGAGGAGACTTGGTGCGGGATGACGTCACGGGGATCCAACAACGAGGTATGATCCATGTGGATGGATCTCAACCATTGGTTCTTTGCGACGGTGCGGATATGATCAAACGATTGCCATGGTGATTGATGGCCGAGGGATGGACGCGCGGCAGGGCGCGGGGTTCGGGCGATGCTTTGGTCTAGGAGGGGTCGCGGTGGTGGGCACATGAACCAAGGAGTGGCGCGATGGGCTGAGGCAATGTCACGGGGTTCGGTCGAGGCGAGGCAATAGATGGCGGCCGGTCGGTGAGAACTCAACGACGGACAAGACTGGTGGTTGGTGAATGGTAACAGACGGTAGATAGTGATGCACAGACGTGCTTCGACAGCGCGTAAGTAGGTCGACGGTGACGATCGAAGACGAAGATGGCGACGCCAGCGGCTTGACCTCAAACGACAAGGTATGGATGTCGAGGGTCGTGGTGCGAGCGGCAGCAGCATGAGAGAACCAAGGGAACGGGCACGGCTTTAAAGCATGGACTCGAGAAGACCTGAACGGAGACGGAAGGTAGCAGCGAGAGTTCGGCTTGGGTGTAGCACGGATGACGAGATGGTGGTGGAGTTGGAGTCCCGAACAAAGCCGATGATGAATAGTAGCTAGGGGCTCGGATGCTTGACACATGACTCGACACGGATCGGATGACAGTCACAAATTGCATAGATGAACAGTGCTCAGATTTGCCAATGTCTAACATATGGCACTTGAGAAGATCCGGCGGTTTAAAGCGAAGGATGCTTGGATAACTACCGCGTGGCAAAGAGGAGATCGAATGGTTGAGATTAGGTGGGCTGGTGTGAATAGTAACTGACTCGACCCAATACTATTTAAGGATTATATGGGTTTTTCTATTTTTAGAAATTCAAATAAAATAGAATGAGCTTCAGAAAATAGCAAATAAATCTAAAAAATTCTAAAAAATTTCTTGAGACATAAGGAACCTAAATAAAATATTTTTAGCAAATGTTAATATTTATTTTAGTCATATTAAATCCCTTTAATTAATAAAAAAAATATTTTAAGCTTGTATTAAATCTAGAAAAATCCAAATGATAAATTTTATTTTAAAAGACTTCAAGTAACACTGAAAATCTGGATATTACAAACCTCCCCCTTAAACAGGATCTTGACCCCGAGATCCAGGCTCCCTAAGAAAATAGGTTCGAAAACTTTGCTCTGAGGTCCTTCTCGCGCTCCTAGGTGGTTTCCTCCTCGGAATGCTTGCTCCACTGAACTTTACAAAAGTAGATGACTTTGCTCCTAGTCACATGCTCTAACACTTATAAGATTTTGGCAGGGTGCTCCTTGTAAGATAGGTCCTCCTGGAGATCAACGGCTTCTATTGGCTTTGCTTCCTCTAGCACACGCAGACACTTTTTCAGCTGAGACACATAAAAGATGTCATGTATCCCACTGCAGGACACAAGCAGCTCCAACTAATAAGCAACTTCTCCCTTGAGTAGTCCTGAGATACAACTAATAAGCAACTATATCCCACTGCAGGACACAGCTGATTATCTTGAATGCCCCCACATATCTTGGTGCAAACTTTCCTTTCATCTTAAACCTCTTGACACCTTTGAATGGTGTAATCTTGAGATACACATAATCATTTGGCTCAAAATTCAACTCTTGACGATGAGTATCTACATAGCTTTTCTGTCTGGCCTGAGTAGTTCTTAACCTCTCTGGACTAATCAAACCTTTTTCTAGCTTCTTTTAAACAATCTAGGCCAAAGACTTGATCTTCTTCGGTCTCTTTTCAATTGAGAGGGCTTCTGTATTTTCTATCATGTAAAGCTTCAAACTATGATATTTGCAGGCTGCCTTGTAACTATTATTGTATGAGAACTCTGTGAAAGGTAAACAACTGTCCCACTTGACTCCATGATCTAACATGCAAGCTCTTAGTATATCCTCAAGAATCTAATTCACATGCTCAATCTAGCAATGAGTCTAGGGATGATAAACTGTACTGAAATTCAGATAGGTACCCATAGCTTCATGGAAACTCCCCCAAAAATCATGAAGTAAACTACGATCCACGATTTGATACTATCTTTTTAGGCACTTCAAACCATGATATTTGCAAGCTGCCTTGTAACTATTATTGTATGAGAACTCTATGAAAGGTAAACAACTATCCCACTTGACTCCATGATCTAACATGCAAGCTCTTAGTATATCCTCAAGAATCTGATTCACATGCTCAATTTGGCCATCAGTCTAGGGATGATAAACTGTACTAAAATTCAGATGGGTACTTATAGCTTCATGAAAACTCCCCCTAAAATCATGAAGTAAACTATGATCCACGATTTGATACTATCTTTTTAGGCACTCCATGGAGACTCACAATCCTCGATATGTATAGTTTTGCCAACTTATCACCTGTATAGGTTGTATTGACTAGAATAAAATGAGTAACTTTTGTCAAACGATCCACAGTTACCCAAATTAAATAAAATCCTTCCTTGGTCTTAGGTAATCCTATAATAAAATCAATGCCAACTTCTTCCCACTTTTGCTCTGGAATTCTCAACGATTGTAGCAAACCTACTGGTCTCTGATGCCCAGTCTTTACTCTTTGACACATATCACAAAGTACAATATACTCTGCTATCTTACGCTTCATACCTGGCCACCAAAATTTGTCTTTAATATTCTGGTACATCTTGGTGCTACCCGGATGGATTGAGTACAACGACTCATGAGCTTTCTGGATCAATAAGTCTTTTAACACTTTTTTATTTGGTTCACACAAACGCACTTTGAACCACAATGTATCTTTGTCATCCTCTGTAAAACTTGATACCTTACCTTACTCATGTTAGTCTTGATCCGCTAGATATTTTCACCCACTGTCTAACCTTATTGAATCTGACCATCCAAAATCGGCTGCAACTCTATTGTAACTAGGAATCCTTCCTCAACCAAATCTAAGTTAAGCTTATAAAATTCCTCTTGCAAGACTAGCTGACTCTCCCTGATCATAACTGTATTGCAATAAACCTTTCTGCTCAAAGTATCTGCTACCACATTGACCTTTCCCAGGTGATAATGTATCCCAACATTATAATGTTTTATCAACTCCAACTACCTTCGTTGCCTAAAATTAAGATCGGCTTTGGTGAAGATATACTTCAAACTCTTGTGATCCATGTAGATTTTACAACGGTTACCCATGAGATAATGATGCTAAATTTTCAAGGCATCCACTATAGCTGTTAACTCCAAATCATGTGTGGTGTAATTCTCTTCATGTGGCCTCAACTGACGCGAAGCATAAGCTACCACTCCTTTTATCTTGCACCAACACGCATCCCAAGTATTTGCGAGTGGCATCACAATATATCCCAAAATCCTTGTTAATGTCTGGCAATATTAGTACTGGGCTGTAGTCAAATACTCCTTTAACTTTTGGAAACTCTTCTCACATTCTAGTGTCAGAACGAATTTGTTTTCTTTTTTAGCAGTGTGTAAGGGGCCTAGCTACACTGGTAATAACATGCGATTCCTAGAAAACTTTTAACTTACATTACTAACGATGGTGACTTCTAATCAAGCACATACTTTACTTTTCTAGGACATGGCCTCCTGTTGACATGACATGGCCTAGAAAAATAACTTCCTTCATTCAAAACTCACACCTGCTAAACTTGACATATAGCTTATGCTCTTTGAGATTCTGCAAAACCATCCTCAAATGTTCTTCATACTCCTTCTCATCCTTGGATTAATTCAAAATGTCATCAATGAACACGGCGATAAACCTGTCCAAATACTCCATGAGCACATTATTCATCAGGTACATAGAATAAGATAGGGCATTGGTTAAACCAAAGGACATCACTGTGAACCTGTACAAACCATATCGAGTCGAGAATGTTGTCTTAGGTATATCCTATTGACGAATTTTTATTTGATGGTATCTTGACCTCAAGTCAATCTTGAAAAACACTTTGGCTCTTTTAAGCTGAACAAACAAGTCATTGATCCTAGGCAAAGGATACTTATTTTTTATGGTGACCTCATTGAGAGTTCGGTAATCTACACACATATACTGACTACCATCATTCTTCTTAATGAACAACACTAGCGCTCCCCACGGGGATGAACTTGGTCTGATATAACCTTTGTCCAACAGCTCTTGAATTTACTTCTTCAACTCTGCCAACTTATTAGTGAGCATTCGGTATGATCTCTTGGAAATTGACAAATTACCAGGTACTAACTCAATCAAAAACTCAACCTCTCGGTCAGGTGTCATTTTAAGATCATCCAAAAATACATCGGGATACTTCCTGACAACTGGCACATCCTCTAGCATGATTCCTTTGCTCTAGCAAACCATAACCTTCTCTGGTTGACTTATGCTAACTTTAAATTTTACTTTTTCCTCTATCTGGATTGGTTAACGTAATGACTCTACTTCCATAATCTAACATTGTTTAGTTTTCCTTAAGCCAACTATTCCCAAAATTACATCTAAAGCTTGGATATCCAATATAATAAGATCGACGGAGAACTCCACTCCTTGGATGCCTATCTTAACTCCAGGGCAGCCTAGATTTGTACTCAACTCGGAGCTGGGGGATTGAACGAAAATAATAGATCCAAGAACAACAAATTTCAACAATTGCTTTAAGGCAAAACTCCGAGAAATAAACGAATGTGAAGCTCTAGAATCAAACAAAACTATAGCAGAAACTGAATTAACTATAAACTTACCAATCACAATATCTGGTGCTGCTTGGGCCTCCTCTGTAGTGACATAGTTCACTTTGTCCTCGCATGACTGATGGCAACGCTCGACTGGCCTAACCTGACACTTGGGGCGCTCCACGTCCTGATCCTGAAGTAGGTGTTTGATCTGGTGTGGCTCCCAAATTGAAATGGACTAGCGTTAGGGCTTGCCTCTAAGGGCACTAGCTAGCATAGTGTCCTTACTCAGGACATTTGAAACAAGTGATGGATGCTACAGGGTTGGCATTCCTCTGATACTAATTACTTGAACTAATTGGATGGGGTCTTGACGTGAACTGACAAGACGCTAGCTTTAGCATTCTAAAACCTAACTATTGCGGCACACGAGCGAGCTAGTAGGTACTGAAATGAGCCTTCTGGGACTAATGTGTCTGGGATCCTTGCTGCATCATCCTCCTTTTGTGAGATCCTCTAGCTCATAATGACTTTTCTCAATATGCATTGCTTTATCCACCATACCCTAAAAACTAGCATAGTCATTTCTCACCACTTGAACTTTGAGCACTGGGTTTAATCCTTTCTTAAACCTCTTCTGACGGGCATCATTAGTGGCAATGTCCTCTGGTGTAGTCATTTCTCACCACTTGAACTTTGAGCACTTAGTTCAATCCTTTCTTAAACCTCTTCTGACGGGCACCATTAGTGGCAATGTCCTCTAGTGCATAGCGAGCTAATCGGGTGAAATTGTGAAGGTACTCACTGACTGACATATTGTTTTGCTGTAATTCATGGAATTCCTCCTTCATTTCAATCACCCCATCCATGATATGGGTGTGATGAAATGCTGCGTGAACTCTGCCCAAGTCATGCTTGTCCTGATCATCATGAGTAGCACAACAGTTCTCCCACCACTCTATGATGGTTCCCTCTAGCTGATGGGAGGTGTAGAGCACTTTCTCACTATCAGTGCACTGAGCAAGGTTCAGCTTCTTTTCCACTGAATCCAATCACCCGCCTCCAAAGGCTCAGAAGACCGTGAATAGGTGGGCAACCTAGTCCTCATGAATTCTACAAATTTGGATTACTGACAAGCTGGCTGATTTGTGACTGCTTTCTGAATTTTTCTATTCATCATTGCATTCATGTTCTGAATTATAGTGTACATCAACTGAGTTTGAGCTGCCATGAACTGACTAAGTGTTGGATCTAATCCCATTGGGGTTACTTGCGGTACTAGAGTTGATGGATTTGCAGTGCTACTTCTTGGATCTTGGGTCATCTGACTGTGACTAACTGAGTTCTAGGTGTTAACCATCTTTTCACTGCTCTAAAAAGAAACACAACTGCTAAGAACTAGCTTCTCTAGCTCAAAAGGTGAGAGAGAAAAAGCATAGATAAGAGGTAATCCTATCTAAGGGATCTCTAATGGCAAACCTAAACTAAACAAACACTTAGCCGGGAGGCTAAGAAAAGAAGCAATTAATTTACTCAAATAAAAGGCTTTGACATGACTATAACATAATGCTTTTAAAGGTAAGACTGTAGCTCACATCACACATAACTGCAAATAAAAATCAAAATGTTCTAATCGCACTTTCTAAACTACATAAGGATCTAATCTAAGGGCTCCTACTCGAGTCATGTCAAGTAGGGCTCGCTCATTTTCTCCTCTGAGTCATTGTAGATCACCCACGAGTTGCAGACTCGCGGTGACCGCTCTTCTGTTATGGCTGGAATGAAGTGCCGAATATACTCCTAGTGATTGTGTGCTATGCGTCGTCTCTCCTTCAGACTCGGTGGTGTGGACGAAGATAGAGGTACTGGCAGCTGCGGTTGAGGTTCCTCTTGTTCCGCTACACTGGAAGTAGCTACATATTGCTCTTTGAACTTCTGAATGGGCTTGGGCATGTTGATCTTGTATAGCTTACAAAGACATCGAACAGCCTTGTGCACAGCTCCTTGCGCAGGCCACTCTCCACAAGCCCCAGTGCACTTGAAACTGTGGTGCAGAACTTAGTTGTCAATCCTTGTGGTAAAGTACAACCTGATGATGCATTCAATGTGTTAGCCCTTTGCCTTGTCATCCTTAGTGACGTAGACTGGTGACCTCTTCAATCAAAGACTCGCAACAAATATCGGAGAAATCCTCGCCATCCTCTAGTCTGGCTGTAGGAACGTTGAGACATCTAATGCATTATAAAGGAAAAAAAGTCAATTTTAGAATTTTAGAAAAATAAATTTTTGAATAAGGTAAAGAGCAATAACCTTAAGAAAGGGGAAAGAAAGTAGAGAGTTTACTAAATATCCAATTTGGTTGGTTTGATTTAGAAAATATATTTTAAAATTTGGCTAAGGTAACCATTCTAGCTAGAGCTTCATCATACAGTCGATATGGCTCTGATATCACCTCTGTTGAGATCCAAATATGCAAATCTAGACTTTTTATGTATACTGCACTTGTCTAGGATCATGCTAGTGTACACAGTATAAACATAGATGAAATATCAACCATATGCATGATTAAGAAAGAAATGACTTAGATAGTATTAATTATCAAAATACGACCTTATGGCCAAGTTTACAATTAATAGCCTAAAGGGCTCAAGAAACTAGCAGTGAAAAACAAAAATAAGCATGGTAGTTATTTGATATGCCCACAGGTAATCAACTGAGAAGCGAAGTCCTAAGTTATGAATTCGTCGAAGTATCCTCCTTTAGGTACCTTCTGCTAATATGGTTCTTCTTCTTCAACTGAGCAACAGTAGTCATAAAGCCATAAGTGCATTGGTACTTAGTAAATCATTTGTAACAAAAATACAATAGAATATGCAAGGCTTACCAATGGACAGCCAAAAGGTTATTTTGCATAAAACAATAATTTAAAGTAAATACAATAAATAGATTGAAAGCAAACTTTTAATATGACAATAATAAATAAATAATCAAAGGAATTGAATAAACTACTCGTAAACTACCCATTCACGAACTTAATCACCAATGAATTAAACATTCACTTTCCAACGTTAATCTCTACTAAGTTTTATGAAATAACTACTCTTCATGTGAAATCACCGAGTATTGTACATAACCAGGGACACAACTATTCAAATAATTTTACTCTTTACAGAGGTTGCACAACTATACCTACACGATGTGATCATCCTCGCGTAAAAGAAAATCATAACAAGGCTTTTACAATGCTCAATCACAACTCAATTTCGCTAGCTAAAGTTTCACCATCGATTAGGTTAACCACATAGTTGATAATTACCCCCTCATGCGTCTCATGGAAATCACCAACCATGTTCAACTCATTAACGAAATTGAAATTGAAATATCACAAATAAATCAGATAGGTCTATCCCATACTAGACATATGGTTTGCATGGTAAAACTCAGATCAATGAGACACAAAATTAAGTCCTCGGATATTACCCGGACGTGACATCTACATCCCTTAAAGTGAATCCACACTTCCCCTTTAGTGCATGATTACTTGCCCAAGTGGAAACCAATTTTGTAAAATCAACACCGATGATACACCAATGTCATAGCACATAAATTTTATAATTGTGGCACCAACGATGGTTTAATACCTCATTAAGTTAAATTAATTAATTAATTAATTAATCACATGTGATGATGAGTCCAACGTAACTGTAAGTCTGGCTAAGCATTATAAACGTACAACCCATCAGACAACTAGTTTTGCATCACTAAATTATTTTCTATTTTATGGTGACAATGGCATTATGGCATTCGAATTATCAAATGGGAGATTACGGTAAATTGGACAATAACTACCATACAAGGATTTGTCATAAAATAGCAATGCATGATAGTTTAAAATAAAATAAATAAATAATAGATTTAAAAATTAGATTCAAAATGATTAAAAGATACGACTTGCCTTGTCTTTAATCAGTTATGAATTCTTGATCTTCTGGTGGTGCTCCCGCTCCTTTGAAGACGCGATCTAACGAGAGAGAAAACAAATAAGGTATAAAATAAATTCAAATAAAATTTAAATGAACTCTAAAAACTTCAAAACTAGATCCAAGAGATAAAGCTCGATGTTAGATAAATTTAGAAAAAAAGAACAAGATCAATCAGAGTTAGGATGAAGGAAAACAGGCTCTTAGAAAATTTAACCTATAAGAAAATACTAAAAAATCAAAAAATTCACTATGCTTGGACTTGGTGCATGGAATAGCTGGTATAGGTAGACTCGACTCATGGAATAGTGAATGGGCGATAGGGCTCGCTGACGTGGCCTGACATGTGGCATGCTGACGTGGCTCTCGAGTCAGCTCGGGTGCCGACATGGCACTAACACAAGGCGGTACATCGAATCTAGGGCTATGGTGGCACTGACGTGGACGCTGACCCAGCTTGACTGGTTCATGGGGTCTACGGTACAGTAGCGCTGACTGGTGGGGCTTGGCTGTCAATGGGACTGTTCACGAAGGACAGAGCCTACGAGGAATGCAAAGGGTCGCAGAGGCACTAGTCGGGCTAACGCGGTGGCGCGTGAACCGATGGGATCAGCACGTGAACCGAGGCAGCAACTCACAAACAAAAGGGTGGCATGACAGACCATGCAGCAGCCGGGCGAGGCGAGTTGGCATGAAGGCTCACCGGCGACGACTCGGCGGACGACGGCGCACGGCGGATCGGCTGGTTGACCTGCGGGATGGCGAAGTGGAACAACGAACGAGCTATAGGAACGCTCGCCGGCGACGGTGAAGACGAAAACCATTCTCGGCGGCGTGCTAACGGCTCTGGCAGTGACAACGAGGCACACGATGAGCTCAGCTACAGGGTATGGGAACCAAGAGGTAGTGGCAGCTATTTGTGGCGTGGACGTTGAGGAGGCTGGGTCGAACATGAGGTGGAGTCCCTTGTGGGCACGGACGCCGAGACGTATTTGAGGCGAAGATGGTGACACGAGTCCGTAGGGATGATGATGAGAAGTAGCTCGGCCGAGATGATATGGTACAGATGAACAGTATCGCACGGTCTGGATGCTTGACACATGTCTTAGGACAAGATCCAATGGTCGGCTTCAATATACGGTTGGATGGGTGACGCGTGGCAAAGAGATGATTTGATGGCTACGGTTTATTGGGCTAAATGAACAGTAATGGGTCTAGCCTAATACTATTTTTGAATTTTTTTTGGGGATTTTCTATTTAAGAAATTCAAATAAAATCAAAAGAGCTATGGAAAATCACAAATAAATCTGAAAAATTTACAAAAAAAATTCTTTGAGGCATAAAGAACTTAAATAAAATATTTTCAGCAAATTTTAATATTTATTTTAGTCATATTAAATCCTTTTAATTATAAAAATTTTAATTTAAGTTTATATTAAATACAGAAAAAATCAAATGGTGAATTTTTTTTAAAAATTTCAAATGAACTCAGAAAACAGGATGACACGAGCATGTTGCGCTCACCGTGCTCGCTCATTATCCAGGGGGTACTGTTCGGTGAAAAGTGCCCTCTAGAGAGGTACACAGATGTGCGTGTTTATTGGTATTGTGTGTGTGTGTGTGTCTCGGAGGCTGAGAGCCTCTGTTTAAATTTCCTAACATGTGTTGGGGATGCGCACTTGTGTGTGTGCGCATGTGGTGTGAGTGGTGTGCGTGGGTTGTATGTGTCGTCTTGTACCCTTCAGAAAAACATGCTCTCGCCTCTACTATAGCAGTATATTACTCCTTTTAACTATAAATACATTTTATTTTAGATATAGTCAAAATTTTAAAACTTTCACAAGTAATATCTTTTTAAATATTTAAATTAGATATATGATAATCATATACAGATTTGTTTTAAAAAATGTTTTCATAATATTATAATTTTATTGAGTTTTATAAATATATTATAACAGAAATTAGTGGTACAAATTATATTTTAAAGACTGTACAAATTGTATTAGCTGGTAAAATACAGCTAAAATACACGGAAGGGAGTAGCTATTTAGCTGGTCAAAATACAGCTAAAATACACGGAAGTCAGCAGACTTCGAGGACGAGACTCTTGTTTATTGTCGTTCACTTAGCATCAGGCTGCTTAGCATGTTGGTTAAAATATACGGAAGTCAGCAGTGCTCTCGATCGAGACTTGGCCCTGTTGTTAGGTGCCCTGGCGGCAAGTTCCGAGAAGCATACAAGTCAAGCGCTGTCGTAAGAAGGACGACCAACGTGCATAGTAGAGAGTCATCGCTAAGCATACAAGTCAAGCGCTGTCAGTTCCGAGAAACTTTGTTCGATATATATTTTACATGCATTGCGAAGGCACAAGCTAATTGCTTAGCAAGATTGATAAAGCGCGTGGCAGGAAGTCATCGCTAAGCATGCGTAGCAAGCAAGCTATCCTAAGTAGAGAGTTGTTTTAGGGGTGTTTGTTTTAGCGATGGTTTCTGACTTTTAATTGAAATTTTACTATAATTGACTTTTTTTACTGTAACTGATTTGACTTTTTAGGTATAATTAATTTTTAAAAAATATAAAAATAGAAAAAATATGTTAACCCATTAGGGACAATACAAAGGAACACGGAAAAAAAAAATACAAAAAAGCCTAAAATATCTCAACGTAGCAAGGTTTCAGAGCGGTTGTAAATAAAAGTCAGGATGTGTCCATACAAGACTCTCAACGTAAGATGTCGTGTTGGTTACAGAGTCTTATATGTTGCTTCTCTATATAAGAAAGACGAAAAAGATGCGTAGATGTATCGCGTCGCCAAAGATATATCTATGTTTACTCGTATTCTCATGCGTGATCTCAAAGTTAAAGTTCATCGCTTGTTTAGGCCCTAGACAAATTCTCCAATAATTGGTATCAGAGTCTAAGGGGACGAAGCAATGGCCGGCAATGTTGTTGATCTATCAAAGTCAAGAGCACTCGTCAAGACCACAGGCAACGAGCTCGATCTATCGAAGTCAGGCGTGTTCGTCAAGCCGACGACAAGAAGCGCCATGATTCCGATCCAATACCTGATGTTGAGAAAAACGAATTATGGTATATGGGCCATCAAGATGAAGTTAATCTTGTGTTCGCTAGGGGTATGATCGGCGGTCGAAGATGGAGGCGCCGGCGGCAACAAGGATCAAGGTGCTAGACAACGTGATGATGTCAATCGCTGAAAAGGAGACGACCAAAGAAGCCTGGATCGCACTCAAGGAGATGCGAGAAGGCAAAGTTCGCATTAAGAAGGCACATGTCAAGTATTAAAACGACAATAGAGCAAGTTGTAGATAGGGGACTCAAAGACGATCACAAGTACTCCATAAAATTCACCACATTGGTGGGTGAGATCCGTTCACTCGGCACAAAGCTGGAAGAAAGTGATATCATCGAAAACTGTTCAGCTCGGTCCCAAATCGGTTCCTCTAGATTATCGGAATGATCAAATAGTTTGGTAATATCGTAGCAATGTCACTCTTGAAGGCGATCGGTCACCTCAAAACCTACGAGAAAGGACTTAAGGGTCGATGGCACTCTTTCGGGGAAGATAAACTTCTTTTTACCCAAAATGAGTGGGAAGAGAGAAGCTCGAAGACAAAGAAGCAAGAGGGTTCTGCTAGCACCAAGAGAGGAGGTTGCATTGGAAGAGGTCGAGAACATGGACGCAGACAAGGCGCAGGCCGAGGCAATGGCGATCACGTCATCGATGAACGAATGCTACCAAACTCTGACAAGACCAAACTCCGCCAAACTTTGCGAAAGAGTGTCCAAAGCCAAACCAAAGAGAAAAGGCCAATTTTGTAGCGAAGCAAAACAATGAAGATCCTTAACTGTTGATGGTCGAAGATATGAACTCATCCATGCAATTCCGACGCTTGAAGATGAGGTATTTTTGTATGAAGACAAGGTGGTGCCAAAGCGTAGCGACACCCAAAATAAGGCCTGGTACCTTGATACTAGTACAAGTAACCATATGACCGGCTGCAAGGAAAAGTTTGCTAAAATTGACATGACCATAAAAGGATCAGTCAAATTTGATACAAAGTTCAGCAGTGGAGATACAAAGAAAGGGCTCGGTACTTTGGAGTGTTCTATAAGTGAACATCATATCCTCTTGAATGTTTACCATATCCCAAAGCTAAGAAGCAATATAACCAGCCTCAGTCAGCTGGACAAGAATGGTTGCAAGATTGTGGTCAAAGGAGGAGTGATGTTGATCTTAGACAGAACTCGTAGGTTGTTGGCCAAAGTGGGCAGATCAAGAAACCGGATATATGTGTTGCACATCAATCCAACTCTCCTGAAGTATCTTCTGGCAAGAAGCACTAAAGGGGAGTGATGATGGTATGTCAAACATGGGCATGTGAACTTTCATGCTTTGAAGAATCTGGCTCACAAGAAAATGGTGCATGGGATGCTCATGATCGACATGTGAATCGCATCTACGATGGTTGTCTGGTCGACAAGTGTCAGACCTGGATTGGGCAATCCAGAATCCTCTATGATTCCAACGTACTATTCTCTAGATCAGTAGATAGTACTCATAGATACATCACTGAACATCAAAATACATATTATGTGGAAGCGTAAAAATAATAGTAGATTCACACATGGGTCGATCAGACCGAAATCAATAAAAAGTAGCAGTGAAAATGAAAACTTCACATAGGTAGGACCCTCAGGACATGCCCACAAATAGCCAACTGAGTTTGTGACCTTTTTCTTGGCCTCATCGTCTTGCATCTCTTGTTGACACCCTTGGATGATCGCAAGGTTTGTATCTCTCGTTTTGACTTGCTGAAAGATTGTAATTAAGTAATAGTGAGTACAGAGATACTCAGCAAATCACCCTAAAGAATGCAGTAATAATAGATGAAGGGCTGAACAAAGAAGGGCTTAAGGTTCTTTTATTTGCAAAAGACAACCATTTTGAGATACGGATATAGGAAATACCTGAGACTTAGCAATTTTAACCGAAACAAAGCTTTCCAAAGTGTGTGAAAGATTGCAATAATAGTAGTATAGATTCCATCCACCGTTACATATCATCTACACCATATGCTAGTTTTCTAGTGTCATATGCACTTGTTATCATCACTGGGACCGATCGTCCAGGGCAACACAAAGACCAATTTTCATTCTACTCATAAAGTTTTTGAAATAGAACTATATCATTGTAAAGTTCCCAACATCCACCCATGCCCACAAAGACCAATTTTCATCCTATCCAACGCTAGTGCACACAGTATAACATATATGAAATATCGACCATATGCACGATTAACAAAGAAAAAGACTTAAATATTAATAATTATCATAGTACGACTTTATGGCTAAACTTACAAATAATAGTCTGAAGGGCTTAACAAACTAGCAGCGAAAAATAGAAATAAGCATAGTAGCCATTCGACATGCCCACAAACAATCGATTGGGAAGCGAAGCCCTAATCCACGAAGTTGTCGAAGTATTCTCCTTCAAATACATCCTGCTAATATTGTTATTTTTCTTCAACTAAGCAATAGTAGGCATAAAATCATGAGCATATTGGTATTTAGCAAATCATTTATAACAAAGATGCAATATAATATGTAAGACTTATCAATAGATAGCTTAAATGTTATTTTTTTACAGAAAGTAGTAATTTAAAATAAATACTTTGAAAGTGAACTTTAAAAAAATAATAACAAATAAATAACTAAAGGAATTAAATAGACAGTAAGAGAACTAACCATCCACTTAATAAACCACTAGTGAACTACTTGTCCACTTCCCAAAACTATTCAACCCAAGTTTTATGAAATAATTATCCATCATGTGAAATCATCAAGCATTATCTATAACCGGGGACATGGCTCTTCGAAGAGTTTTACACTCTACAAAGGTTGCACAACTATACCCACATGATGTGATTATCCCTGCGCTAAAAGAAATCACAATAAGGCTTTTACAACATTCAATCACAACTCAATTTTGCCCACTAAGATTTCATCATTAAGTAGGTTAACCACCTAGTCGATAATTGCTCCCTCTTGCGCCTCACAGAAATCAGCAACCATGTTCAGCTCAATGGCAAAATTGAAATTAAAATATCATAAATTAATCAGTCAGGTCTATCCCACACTAAACATGTGGCTTGCACGGTAAGACTCAGATCAATAGCGCATAAAGTTACGTAATTAGATATTATTTAGGTGAGACTTCTATATCCTTCGAAGTGAATTCACACTTTTCCCTTTACTGTACGATCACTTACCCAAGTGAAAACTAATTTTGTATAACCAACACCAATGACACACCAATGTCATGGTACATAAATTTTATAACTGTGGCACCAACTACGATTCAATATCTCATTAAGTCAAATTAAATATATGTTCTCATGTGATGAAGATCCCAATGAGACTACAAGCATGGCTAAGTATATTAATCGTACAACCCATATAACAACTAGTATTGCATCACTAAATAAATACCCATCATATGGTGACAATGGTATCATGGCATTCAAAATTATCGAGTGGGTGATTTAAACTACCAGGTACAAGGATTTGTAACAAAATAGCAATACATAATAATTTAAAACAAAATAAATAAGTAATAGATTTAAAAACAAGGTTTAATATGATTAAAGGACATGACTTGCCTTTTCCTTGCTCAGTTATTAATTTTTGATCTTTCAGTTGTGCTTCCGCTCCTTCGAAGACACGATCTAACGAGAGAGAAAATGAACGATGCACAAAATAAAATAAAATAAAATTCAAATAAACTCCAAAAACTTTAAAATGAGAACCAAAATGTAGAGCTTGATTTTAGATGAATTTAAAAACAAAAGGGTCAATCAGAGTTAGGATGAAGGAGAACGGGCTCTTGAAAAATCTAATCTAAAGAAAATACTGAGAATTCAGAAATTCTACTGTGTAATAGACTATGTGCATGGAATAGCTAGTCTACGATAGACTCAGCTCACAGAACAGTGCACGAGCAACTGGGCTTGCTGATGTGGCGGCTAGAGCTGATGTGGCAGCTAACTAGATTGACATGTGGCTGATAGGTGATGTGGCACTACCACATGGCATGGGGACAGCTCGGGGGCTTACGTGGTTGACACGTGGCATGACGCATGGCAACACGGTAGATCTAGAGCTGCGCTAGATGCTTGCGTGGCAACTGACGTGTGGGACCCTGCTATTGGAGACTCGACTCACGGCGGACTCAGTTCATCGAGTAGACGAATCATCAGTCGGGCGTGGGTGTGAGATAACATCACGGGGATCCAACGACAAGGTATGAATCACGTGGATGGATCTCAACCATTGGTTCTTTGTGATGGTGCGGATTTGATCGGATGAACGCCATGGTGATCGAACGGCCGAGGGATGGACGCGTGGCATGGTACTGCGCCTAGGGTGACTCTTCACTGCACAAGGTGTCATGATGGAAGGCACGTGAACTGAGGAGAAGTGTGGTGGGTTGCGACGATGCGTGTGGGGTTCAACTGAGGCAAGCCGGTGGATGACAACCGGCCAGCAAGAACTCACCGACAGACGAGATATGTAGTTGACACCGATGACGAAGACCTCTGACACGAGGTCGGCGGTGGTGGCCGGAGGTAAAAATGAAGGCGGTGGCATCCCAAACAGCAGATGACGACGATGGCAAAGACATCGGCACACGGGAGGTTCGGTTGCAAGGGCGATGCGGCTGTGAGATGCAACAGATGAGGTGGCGGTGGCTATGTAAGTCTGGAACCTGAGGATGGCCAGGAGGCCGAGTCAAAGATAGCGGCGGAAGCTGAGACGAACACGACGGCGTCTCGTGAAGAAGATGAACAGTGACCGACCACTCCAAGTGTCTTATAGAGGAAAACAGACGATCAATGGCAGACGGCGCAGATACACAGTGCACAGGCCCCCAGATGAAGGAAACGTGTCCTCGGGCAAAATCCAACCATCGGTGCAAAACACACCTCGGATAGTTGACGCGTGGTAAGAGGGAAATCAGGCGGCTAAGGTTGGGTGGGCTGGGAGAAAAGTAATGGGCCGGCCCATTTACTGTTTTAGGATTTCTAAGAATTTTTCAATTTCAGATATTCAAATAAAATCTTTTGTGCTCTAGAAAATAGCAAATAAATCCAAAACAATTCATAGAAAATTCTAAAAAATTCCTTGAGACACAAAAAACACAAATAAAATATTTTAAGCACATATTAATATTTATTTTATTCATATTCAATCCTTATAATTATTAAAAATTCAATTTAAGCTCGAATTAAATTCAAAAAAATCCAAATGGTGAATTTCATTTTAAAAGGCTTCAAATAACACTAAACATCAGGATGTTACAAGTAGGCTCCCTACCAGCTGTTGGGGTCATACAGTGTTGCATGCAGTAGCACTAATAAACTTAAGATCGACTGCATACCACCAGGTTTCCCCCTTACAATTAGTGCATGAAAAAGAACCAAATATTTTTCATCTGCGAAAATTTGGTTGAACTTTATACGTGCCAATTTCACCACCAAAACATACGGCCATGAGCCCCACAAAAGTTGGAAGTATATATTGGCTCTGTGTCTCTATCGATTATTAAATATCTTGAGCCTACTACGGGAGACATATTTACGACCTATCACGCCAATTGCATCTTCGATGAAGATAATTTCTCAGTATTAGGGGGAGGAAAGTATGTTACTGATGAAAAATGCCGAGAAATAGATTGGAATACCTCAGACATTCAGGCCCTATATCCACACACTACAAAAATTGAACTAGAAGTTCAGTAAATAATAAACCTACAGCAAATAGTAAATAATTTACCAGATGCCTTCACTGATCAGAAGAGAGCAACAAAGTCTTACATAGCAGCAATAAATGCTCTCGAGAGAGTGGAAGTACCCCAAAAAGATACTCAAACCACTCCAACCCCTCACATGAGGAAGAGGGGGAGAGTACCAGAGAATAAGGCCTCAATTCCGCAGAGACATCCGCAGAACAAGAAACTTAATGGAAATAAGAAAACTCCTGAGTCAGTAGAAGAGACTCAACTTGACATTGAGAAAATCCCTAAAGAGAATGATCCTGAAGATAGTATCCCTGTATAATTGCGCGTGCACAGTCTAATATTAGGATTTTGGAACAACCAGATTCGTCGTTGTGGAAAATCATGAGGAGCTAGATAAAATAAATAAAAAATATCCACTAATTTTGTTAAGTTAGAAGAACTATATAAGAGAGACTACAGTTGTCAACATCCATTTTTCCTTGAAAATTGCTAGAAACCTTGAACTAGATCCAGAACCAAAGTCCTTAACTGAATGGTAGAAGCGTTCAGACTGGGGTAAGTGGAAAGAAACAATTAAAGCAGAATTCCTCTGGCTAAATAAAAGAAAAGTGACTGGCTTGATAGCCCGAACACCACCCAAGGTATTCACGCAGGGACCCGACATTGATTATGATGAAACTTATTCTCCTGTCATAAGTAGGATAATATTCTGATGTTTAATATCAATGGCAGCAGGTATGAATTTAAATATGTAGTTAATGGATGTAGTGACCACATATCTATATGGGTCACTGGATTCATATATTTATATGGAAGTCCTAGAAGGAGTAAAGATTCTGGATCAAAATAAATTGAATCAAAATTTTTACAACATCAAGTTGGAAAGGTCATTGTACGGATTAAAAATGTTCGAAAGAATATGGTATAACCGCTTAGTAAATTCCTCCTAAAAAGGATACATCAATAGTGAAGACGGTCCCTATATGTTCATAAAGAAATCTCAGAATGGATTCTATATCATTTCAGGATATGTCGATGATTTGAACATCATCAAAATGACAGAGGATATAAAGGAAGTAAGTTCTTATCTTGTTAAAGAGTTTAGAATAAAAGATTTGGGATGAACCAAATTCTGTTTAGGCTTACAGCTGGAGCACATCCCTAGAGGAGTTTTAGTACACCAATCCTCCTCTTATACTAAGAAGGTTTTAGAGAAATTCAATATAGATAAGTCATATTTAGTAAGAACCTCGATGGTGGTCTGATACGTAAAAGTAGATAAATATTCTTTTAGATTAAGGATGAAAAATGAGAAAATTTTTAGACCAGAAGTTCCATACTTAAGTGCCATTGGGGTATTAATGTACCTGGCTAACTGCACAAGGCCGGATATTGCCTTCACAGCAAATTTGCTAGCCAGAAACAGCGTAGCTCCAACCCAAAATCATTGGGCTAGCATTAAAACCCTACTCAGATATCTTCAGGGTACACAAGATCTTGGTTTATTTTACCCGAAGAATCCAGACTTGACTATGATTGAATATACAGACATAGGATATCTGTCTTATCCATATAATGCGAAATATTATATAGGATTTGTATTTCTTTGTGGTGATACAACTATTTCTTGGCGGTCATTTAAGCAGACCTTGGTGGCTACGTCTACCAACCACTTAGTAATAATCGCAATATATGAAACCTCATAAGAATGTGTTTGATTTAGGCAGATAATTAGCAATATCAAGAAGTCATGTGGCATAAACACCGTTGATAATGTCACTACTACCTATGAAGATAATGTAGCTTGTATTGCACAGATGCAAATGATCTATGTTAAGAATAATATTAGGAAGCATATTGCTCATAAATTCTTTTATTCTCACAAGCTCCAGAAGAACAGAGAGATAAATGTGTTAAAGGTTAGGTCTTATAATAATCTAGCATATATATTCATAAAATTTCTCCTAGTCTCTAGTTTCCATAATTGTATTCGAGGTATAGGGATGAGACCGCTTAAAAAGTTACAAGGTTCAGGAGAAGTAAATCCCTGAACCATAGCTCTTATGTAGGATCAAAAACTTACATGATCATGAAGATCTAAATGTTATACTTTTGTTCCCTTTGTGAGTTTTTAATGAAGCAACAAGTGCGTCACAATGAATGTATGCGATGTACTCTTTTTTCCACCCCTTTTTTCACTGCGTTTTCATGACGAGTTTTTAATTAGGCATATGCATAGCGTGGTATTTGCCCAAAGGAGTGTTATGAAACCTAGAAGGCTGTAGTGTGGACAAATATCAGAATTGTCCCTAGTGAGCTTAGACTATAAATAAAGAGAATATTGTACCATATAAATAGATCTAAATTAATAAAGACTATGTTCTAATGTTCTCTCTCAATTAGAGACTGCTGTGATTGATCTACTACGCTTTTGGTAATTGATTGCGTGAATTGTATTGCCGTTCATCTATTATCCATGTTTTCTCAACACTACCAACCGACACTTGGCAGAAAAACAAAAGAACTACTGTTTGGCAACGGGTACTCGAAACTCGAGTACCCGATGGGTTTTACCCGATAAGGAGGTGGGTATGAAAAGATATCTTCACCCGCGGGTATGCTAATGGGCAAAAACCTCTACCCATCGGGTATGCGAGTGCGGGTGTATACTACCCGTACCCGCATACCCGCGGGTAAAATATACCCGGCCGGGTGTATACTAGATATAGCAACGGGTACATATACATGTGACCCGTATATATATATTCGAAACGAAGCCGATGAAAATACACGCGCCCGTATATACCTGTGTCCCGTATATACCCTTATCAATTCGGGTATAGGTTACCCGTCGGGTATAAATACCCACGCGGGTGCGGGTATGGATAAGTTTCTATACCTGTGTGCGGGTATGGGTGCGGATATCAGGTACGGGTATGAATTGACTATACCCAACGGGTATCTACCCGTTACCATCTCTACCTTCGTGGCGAGTTCCAATAAACGTAGTCAAAGAGTGCCACAGATAGGACGCTACTACAAGAAACTTTGTTCCGTTTCGTAATCACTTGAGTCATTCATGACACTTAAAGATAGTATATATTTTGGGTCCAAGAGTGATGAAACGATATATAAACGAAAACGAGGCAGACATCAACTCCATCGCGGCAACTTAACTCTGCTTGTGTTGCGGCAAACTGCTATAGGCTCTGAAATTGAAAGAAGAGGTTAATTGTTTCGGCAACTCCTATCCATATCGTCATGTTATTCCTCCTCCTGATGATCCTTATTGCCGGAGAGCAGCCGGCCATGTCCGCGACGGAGATCTCGTTCTACAAGAACTGCAGCGAGACGGCAGGCATGTACGCGACGAACAGCACGTACGGGTCCAACCTTGAGGCCCTTGGTGCGGCGCTCGTCGCGGAGGCCAACGCGACCGGCTACGCTTCCAAGAGGGTGGGCGAGGCGCCCGACGCTGTGTACGGCCTCGTGCTTTGCCGAGGGTACTACGTCGGCTCCGACTGCACCAACAGCCTCGCCGCCGCCTTCCGGGATGCCAGCGAGCGGCTCTGCCCTTCATACAAAGACGCGACCGTCTACTACGATCGTTACCTGCTCCGTTTCTCCGGCGACGACTTCCTCTGCACCCTCACAAACAAGCCGGAATTTTCCGGGTGGAGTACCAACGGTGTGCAGGGCTGGGAGGCGGCCGGCCTCCTCACGGAGCGGGTCCTGGAGCTGATGAACGCAACTTCATACGCCGCGGCGGAATCTTCTCACCGGTATGCGACCGGCGAGCTTCGGATCGGAGCACAGGACGTGGACATGGTGTACGGGCTGGTGCAGTGCACGCCCGACCTCACGGAGGCCCAGTGCCGGAACTGCCTTGACAACGTCAGCACCAAGGTGCCGACGTCCATCATCCATGCGTGGCTCATAAGTAGCCAGTACGGCGCGAGGATCATTGGGGTGCGCTGCAACGTGCGGTATGAGAAGGTTCTCTTCTTCGTGGAAACCAGCAGCACGCTGAAGCTCCACATGCCTAAAAGTGAGTACTGAGGATGCACTTACCTATTCAAGTCCTTGGCCGGGCTGGGCCTAGAAAGGCCTGGCCTTGAATGAGCCACGCCCAGCCCGACATAGGCTAGGCCCGATGCTCGGAAAAAAGCATGATTTTCCATTTTAGAATAAAATATTATTTTTAATTATTTTTTAAATATTAATAGTTACTATTTTATTACTGTCATCGAGCCTTTTTGGGTTGGGTCCAAGCTTGGCCCGACGTTGGACCCAGAAAAATCGGGCCGGCCCACCAATGAACAGGTTTAGTGGTTATCATTCCTTGTCTTTTTTTCTCAACTTTTTTTTTGTACAAAAGCGAAGCGTCCAAGTACCAGATAGGACAATTTTGTTATGCCAGTACCAGACCTGCCTAGAGATTTGTATACACCACGTCAATCATGATGTTTAATTTGAGGTAGGATACAACATGAATGCAACGAGAAAAGTGGAATGCATTGGATATACCTCCTAAAACCTATGTAGTTTTTTTAAAGGAAAAAGTCTAAATTACTACTCTCAAGTATATTCTAAGTCCAAATAACCCCCTAAAGAATGAAAAGGTTTACTTAACCCCTGTGTTTACTAAACCAGATCAAAATTCACCTTTTATCCATCTTCAAAACTATTTTTTCTAAGTTGATTGGTTTTATTAACTAAAATTAACACATAAGCTATCCTATAGCCACCACAGCAAAACAAATCCGGATCAATGAGGTACCACAGCACCGTACTTGAGGTCAGCCACACGGGCCAGGTCCATCCGGCGCTGCTTCAGCTTCCTGATCTCGTCGATCCTCTCTCTCCTTCCTGTACTTCATTGCCAACGGCTGCAGCTTGTCCCTCAGATCCTCCAGTTCTTTCTTGACCAAAGCAAAGCCCACATTGCAACAACATCAGTACAAAGTAGAACATGAAAACTGTCAGATATGACTAGAAGAACGAGGAATTCAGGAACATGAGGTACCCACCTCAACCAGCCGAACTTTGCTGGCTTTGTCCTTCTCCTTCTCGAGTGCGTGGAGCTCAACCTCCAGCTGAATCCTCTTCCTTTCGAGGTTATCGATCTCCTCCGGCTGGCTGTCGAGCTGCACCCTCACATTCGCGCAGGCCTCGTCAACCAGGTCAATGGCTTTGTCGGGCAGGTGGCCACCTTTACGAAGCAAGGTCAACGAAGAACGTGTGAATTCAAATGAGGATCTAGCATGTGCCATGATGCAGTTTGGCAATGACAAGAACAAGGAAAGAACACTTACCCATGATGTACCTCGCCGAGAGCTGCGCGGCGACGACGAGCGCGCGGTCCTGGATCCTCACACCGTGGTGCCCCTCGTACTTCTCCTTGAGCCCCCAGTATGCTGATGGTGTCGGCAACGCTCGGCTCGGCGACGAACACCTGCTGGAACCGCCTCTCGAACGCGGCGTCCTTCTCGACGTACTTCCTGTACTCCTCCAACTTATGTGTCAATTTTAATCAATAAAACCAGTCAACTCAGCAAAAGTAGTTTTGGAGATGGGTAAAAGTGAATTTTGATCTGGTTTAGCAAACACAGAGGATTAAGTAAACATTTTCATTCTTTAGAGGGTTATTCGGACTTAAGATATACTTAGGGGTAGTAATTTGGACTTAGGATATAAAGCATTTGGATCTCAAAAGTACATCTATATTTTTTTGTAAATATTAGAATTAAAATTCAACGTTTATAACTTTAGTGCCATAGGATTTGCTCATTTTCGGAACACTAAAATTGAACTAGCACTTATTCAGAATTGCGGATGAAGCGATAGCTCGGTTGGCAAGGCTTGCCAGTAGGCAGCCTGCCCATCCAGCTTCGAGCCTGTCGTGTGCATTTTTTCGGGCCCCCTCGGTATTGTTTATGTGAACAATACCCTCTGAGTACACACGCATATAGGTGCATTCAGTGGTCAATGCTCGTGCCCGTGCTATGCGTTGGACGTATCCATATGGATATATAGTGTTATGTGTGTGTGTGCATGCGTGAGTGTATCCTTATAAAAAAAAGCACTTATTTAGAATTCGTAACACATGAAAAAAAAATCTACTTTCAATATTTTCCATTTTGAATTTAGAAAACTAAAAACAACGAATTCCAATATTTAATTTTTAAAATTCAAATACGTTTTCTTAATTTTATACTTTGAATTTTAACACACTAAATTTGATATTTTAGAACTAGTAAAATAGCTATGTTCAAGTATTCAAATTCAATAATTTTAGTTTTGGTTCTCAAAGTTAAATTTTGAATTGTTTAGGGAATTATTCATGCAAGGTCTCGATAAAATATAACTAGATCAAGCTTGTTCATCGCTTAGAGGACTTGGGAAGTTGAGATCAAGCACGTTCATCTCAATAAAAAAAATAGGGTAGCTCACGAGCTTACTTCGGATATGTTCTTTTAGTTTCTAAAATCAGTTTTTGGCTTTTCCTACAGTACCTAACTTTCAAACAGAGTATTTTTTTAAGACGTAGTCTACAAGTTAATTGTAGTATACGTTAAAAGCCTAGCATCTATACCATCCAAAATCGCAAGCGAGTATCTCTCTCCGTAATCTTTGTCGCAAACAGTTAAAATTTAAAAATTTCAGCCAAAATTCATAAACCACAGCTATATCAAACATACCCTTCTTTTGCTCTTTCAGGAGCTTCTTCGGCTGTTTGGCTGAGAATTGCTTCAAATTTTTGTAATCAGATAATCTGCGAAGAGCCTATGTCTAGTTAATAAAGATCGGCATTGCTAATTCTTAGTTGCATGAGAATTTTAGAAAGCCCAGTTGATTTTCTCACCTTCAGATCGGTGTGGAGATTTGTGCTTCAGAGGTCATCGTCTTCTTCTTTGGCCAGGCCGAGACGACGAGTTGGGGTTAGGATTCCCGGTTAGAGTTTGTGTCTATTGGAGCCCCGAGCTTTTGAGGGAGGAGGGGGAGAGCAACGACTTGATGTGGACGGTAAAAGCAGTGGTGGCCTTGGCCATTGGACAAAGGTGGGCAGTGAGTGGCGGTGATGGGCTGTTCATCAATGTTGTCGATGTATCTGGCGGGGGAGGCTATGTTGGCTGCAGATCCGGCGGTGGTTAGCCACTGAAGATGGTGAAGAAGGTGGGAGCGGTGGAGAGGCTGTGGTAGAGGGGCGGTAGAGGAGGAAGTGGGCGGCACAGCCGCCGGGTGCGTCGCTGATAGTCATGGTGGGTGGCGTTGGTGCCGAGTGCGTCACTTGCAATCGTGGTGGGAGGCGGCAGGTGGTGATGGCCGATGGGCCTTGCCACGGCTGTGGTGGAGCCGGCGAGGCAGTAGGAGGCGGCGCATGGGGAGGGATGGAAGTGGCGGCAGCTGGGGTTGGAAGAAGTGAATGAGTTAGGGTTTGGACAGGTAGTATATAAGGTGAGGTGGGAGGGGAGGATGGTTGTATCTTGATCTAATTGCTCATAAAAGTCACCAAGATTTTCTAGAATTTCTAGTAGCTGAGAAACAGATAGCCCCTATCGCCTTTCCCTCACAAAAAAATGAAGCATAACTAGACGAATTGTACATGTATATTCTTGGTGAATATGTACGCTAATAGTAAGTCATACTTGAAACTTGATCCACTATTGAGGGCTAACCTGACGGATGAGTTTACTGGAGTTTTCTTCTCCTAAATAACATGGGAGTCCAGTAATTCTATTAAAATGACATTTGCTACGGCCTGCAATTACTATGGGTATGTTTGGTTGTGCCCTAACGAGCCGAGCCGAGCCATGGCTCGGCTCGTTTAGAAACTCATGGCTCGGCTCGGCTCGTTTAGAAACCGAGCTAGAAGGCAGGCTCGGCTCGGGCCCGACAGATGGCTCGAACCGGCTCACGAGCTCAAGAAGAAGCTCGGTCTGGGCTCCCTTCCTGCGGCCGTCGCCCAGATCCGCCGCCTCTCGGTATGGGCTCCCTCCCCGCCACCCAGATCCGCTGCCCAGATCCACCGCCGCCTCTCGGTCTGCGCCGCTCGGAGCGTCGGTGACGCGGGGGAGGGGGAGAGGTGGCAGCACCGGCCACCAGGGAGGATCGGCAGCGGGGGAGAGGGGATCGGCGACGGGGGAGAGGCGGCGGCACCGGGGGGGTGGTGGATCGCGACGGGAGAGAGCGGCGCGCACCGGGGTGGTGGATCGCGCGGGGCGGCGGGAGAGGTGGATCGGCGACGGGGAAAGGCGGCGGCACCGGGGAGGTACGCGGCGGTGGGGGCGGGGAGGGAGGCGCGGGGGAGCGGGGAGGGAGGCCGCGGCGGCAAGGGCGGGGGCGAGGGAGGGAGGAGGCGGTGGCGGCGGCGACGGGGGCGGGGGCGAGCGAGCGGAGAGAGTGAGGTGGAGAGCGATCGAGCGGAGACTCCGAGAGAGCGAGCGATACAGGCATACAACGTTGATATTTATGACCGGCTCGGTTGGGCTCACGAGCGAGCTCGGGCTCGGCTCGTTTTTGAGCCGAGCTGAAGTCTGAGCTTGGCTTGGTAAAAAAACTTCGAGCTCGAGCCGAGCCAATTACGAGCTCGAGTAGCTCGTGAGTCTCGAGCTTTTTATCCAGCCCTAGCCCTAACTTACCCTACCAATTTTTTAACAACATTCTAATTATTGTCCCTTGTTTGGATAGTTGCCAAATTTTTCTATGCCCATGGATATTTAGTCACATATCATACATTTTCTTGCCAATTCTTCAGCAAACCGTGGGCAACAAAAACTTTGACCAAAATTTTGGCTAGCCATGTTTGGGTAGGGCTCGCTGAGGGCACAAACCAAACACAATGCGGATATGTGTGGGTGTCTTTGGACCTTTGGTCCCCGAATATTCGTTGGTATGGTTGTTTCTCCAGAGACCTATCACCAGTCACGTGATTCTGATTCCCTACCTTCCAGGTATCATCGGGCTAAATAGGGTGGAAGTATTATGGTTCTTCTATAATTTTCTACATAAACAAAATCACACATATCCTGAATGTAATTGACTTTATTGAAATTTTCTTTCTGTTCAAACATAAGAAAATTACAAACTGATGAAATTGCCAGTGGTACTATCATGTCTCTACAGAGGGAATGAGCACGGTGATCAAGATAATCATATTTGGAGTACTGCCCTCCTTTGTACTGCTCGTCATGGGTCTTCTTCTGGTTCACAAACAAATTAAAGGTAAATAAACCCATGCCCTCTATAATGACAGACTTGTTTCTTCTAATTCACAAATGAGTTATAGGTATTCTCTTGACGAGGTTGCCAGTTCTCATTATTTAAGATTAGTCTTCGTTTGAAAGTGTCCCTCTAGATCGCATAATTAAGCATGTAAACCTGACTTTGTTTTCAATTCTCTGAGAACAGCATCGCGATTGCATAGGGAACTAAAACTATGGGAGAAAGAGATCATCAGTGAAAGCGACTCAGGTTTTTCATTATACAAATTTGCTGAGATAAATGATGCTACGGAGAACTTCTCAAAAAGACTTGGAGAAGGTGGTTTTGGTCCTGTCTTCCAGGCAAGTATCTTGAAGTAGTAGCTAGGAAAAAAAACCCCGTCCAAAAAAAAAGTCCACTGCAGTCTACATTATTTCTAGCAATACTGAATGACTGGTTAATCATTATGTGACGAATAATCAAAATAGATTGACCATTTGAGTCCATATTAATACATGCATGTATTCTTCATTATTAGCAATATTTTATTTGTCAAGATGCTACCACACTAATACTTCAGTTTCCTTTACTCATAGGATTGTCGAAAATACCAGACATGCTTATACAATTTGTTTAGACATAGTTGCTCGAAAATATGACAAATCGCCATGAAGGACACATCAATATTTAATCTAAATTAAATAATACTTATTATAAAGTATAACTAGTAAATTTCAAAAACCATTCAACATTCCAATATGCCACAATGATTATACCAGCTATTGGGTATTAATTGCTTTATCAAAATTTGTTGATATGATCTCATTTAAATTAAAAAATCAATTAATTAAGTGGACAAATATGTAACCAAAATAGCACAAATAATGTGAGGCCTTTTTATTTTGGATTCATTAATTGGAATTGGGTTACCGAATAAGAACTCCACAAAATCAGTGTTTGTTGGAGTTGAGGGGGGGGGGGGGGTCCAACGATTATATATAGTACTTTGAACTGTAACTTCGGGTTTGGAACAATTCCAGACCCAATTTGGATATAACCTACTTTGAATATTCAAAACTTTCTATTAATATCTCTATTTGGAAATATCTATATCCGATCAATTTCAAAGTTTTGCATGAGCCTATATTGTAAATTAATGAGGTATAGTGAATTAGTCTAAAATAAAAGTATGGAATATTTGGTCTACCACATTGAGAAATATTGTGTTCTGATTTTTTTTTTGCATTATTTCTCGATTGTTACAGAATTTGTTAAGAAATGCCCACTTTCACTAAATGTTTTAAATGAAAAATTAGACCAATCTTTACTTCAAGGAACTATCCCCCATCCCCATGGGGGATGATAATTTTTCAAAAATATTTTTTTATCTATAAATGGTGCATAATCTATTATATTATTAAAACAAAGGCAAAAAAACAGGCACCACATTCGCTTTGAGAGGCCAGAAATTTCCATGATCGGAGAAAAAAAGAAAGATTTACACTGCTTATTTTAGTGGGTCCAAATTATAACAATGCAAATTAATAATATATATCCGTTATAGTTGTTTAAGAAATAACTCTATTTTCAATCCTAAGCATGAGAGTTGTATAAGAAATGCAGCTCTATTTTAAAATAAATGTATACATATTGTAGTATCTAGCCTCATAGTTGCATTGGATATTTGGCTAGTTATTATATAACATGAAGTTTCTTTTTTTTCTACAGTTAATATTTTAAATTATATGTAAGGTTTTGAGTTGTGAAGCTATAATTACATAATAAAGTACATACAATATATTGCATTATGACGATAAAGATATCATTATTGCTATTTATAATTACTATATCCGTTCTTCTTTAGATGTTATTTTAGACGGCATGCAGCCAACATTTTATAAACTTTGATTGTTAATATGCACAAAAGTATTTGGATTTGTTACGTGAATATGATATCACTAGAGTGGTCATAAAAATACTTTCATATCATTATATTTTTAATAATATTTACTAACATATAATTAGAAAATAATAGTCAAATGTGCATATTATAGATCATGTCGATATCCAAAACAATAAATAAAAAAGAATGAATATAGTACATACTCATTGTTTAAACTACCCATTTGGATCCCCATGCACGCGCATGCGCCATATAATCCCCTACATCCTTGTTGTTATCCCTATCGATAGCACGAATGCGACCAATAAGCTGAAAAAACAATGAGAAAATCTGAAACAATTATCAGCGGGTTGAACTTGGAATATTAATGTAGAAAAGTTCATAGTCTATACTTGTACTTTTAAGTTGTCCAATCTGAATCCTATACATATTACCTTGCTCATTTAGGCTTTTTTTAGTGATTTATAACTTATTTTTCACTGTTTGGCATGTAGCTGATTTATTTTGTATTGCAACTGTTGGTAGTTTTTTGTGTAATTAAATTTAAAAAATAAAAAATAGGTTAACTCATCACGAACAATGCAAAATGAATATAGGGAAAAAAGAAAAGAAAAACCCTAAAAAACAAAAAAGTTAGAAAAAGATGAAAATAAGAAACTAGAAGCCAGAAACCGAAAGAGTGGAACCAAAACCGGATATTTTTGTTAAAAAATCGATGTAGAACAGATGAACGGCAATACAATCACACAATCAATCAATCACTATGAACGCAAATAGATTAATCACAGGAGATACCAATAGAGAGAACACCAGAGTAGTCTTTATTAATTATCAGAACTCAGATATATTTACATGGTATAATACCTCTCTATTTATAGTCTAGATCCACCAGAAATAATTTTTGTATTTATCTACACCAGAATCTTTGAAATTTCGTAACAATTTAACCCCTCTATTTATGAAACTGGATCAATTTTAACTTTGAGGCTAGTTTTTGGGCGATTTTGCCAAGGAGGCGCTGAGACAGGTGGTTTGGCCATGTCGGGTGACTCACCAAATTCCTAACGCGCGCCAGCAACACAGAGCCAAGCTGACAGACAGGGACCCCTAGTCAGTGACATGGAGCAGTGGCGATGCGGCCGACGGCGAGCAGTGGCCAAAACACAGACATTGGCCAGCTTGTGAGCTACAGGAGGCCAAGGGTTGTCTGCGAGTGGTGGTTGTCGGGGCAAAGTGGAACGGCGGTGAGTTCGGGACGACGACGAGCGGCAGAGGAGGGAGGGTGAACGCGACCCATGCCATCGTTCGCGGCCGCCATACCCACCTCGCCATTCCATTCAAATCGGAGAGCTCCTCCCAAATCTACTCGCATCACCTCGTGTTCCACAGCATCACAAGCAAAACCCCTCAATCAATTGTGCCTTTCATCTACAGGGGCACCTACGCCATCGTCTTCCCTAATTTCGGCCGAAACTCGCCGCCTCCGCTACCATTTCTTCTCCGATGAGCTTCGCGTCAATTATTCTCACCGAAAGCACCCCTACACCTTCCTATTCCATCCCCAACCACTAATTTAGGCCACCATTCCCCATGGTGCATGTAGTTCGCCGCGCCGCCCCAGGTTGCTGTCGCCAGGCTACCTTGGCTCTACTCCACCTTCAATGTCTGGGATGGTGGATCCCTCCCTCCATCCAGAAGCTAATGCGCACCTCCTTTCCTTCCCTCTCCTCCTCCGATGCCGCCGCCCCTTCTTTTCCTCGCATTGACACCTCCCTCTGCTCCTCTGTTTTTGAATAAAAGGAAGGAGATAACTGCTGCTGTTCGCTCGCGATGGCCGTGGTAGCCAGCAGCAACCTTGATTGCAGGCGTTGAGGCAGCTGTGGATGCCCATGGGAGCAACCATAGTGTCAAACGGAAGGGTGGGTAAAGGATGGACAGAGAGAGTTTCACGAGGAAGTAGAGAAGAGGTGGAAGAAGGTACTCAACGACATGTGGGCCCTTATGTAAGAAAATTTTATGCATTTATTTGATTAATTGACTCGTCACCACATTTGTCCGCCATGTCACATTTGGGATGCCACATCATCACATAAACCACCTGGTATCCAGTTTAGACCTCTTTTGATCTGGTTTTGAAAGTATAGGGGTTAAATTTCTGGTTTTATATTACAATATCTAAATTGAACCAACTGCAAAGTAGGTACCAAATATGAACTTTTTCTATTAATTATGTGATAAGTTCAGGAGTCATTTGTCAAGATTTTTCTGAACAAACAGTGATATTGGTCTGAAAAAAACGAGAGAGAATATGGGTGTGTTCGGTAGGACTTAGATTTTGGTTTTTTGGCTTGTTGCTATAGTAACTGGCTTTTAAACGTCTTTTCAAGGTAAAGTCTACTAGTAAATTTAAATACAAACTATACCGAGTTCAGCTATATCAACTAAAATCACCTACGACTATTTCTCTCTGCGTATTGTATCTCACGAACAGTCTAGAATTCAAAAATTTTAGCCATAAACCACAGCTCAAAATAACCCACCCTATATAAATTGTGATGTTGCAACCAAGCATTTAGCTCGATCTCATGGTTGTTTTTGGGATCTTGAGAAAGATCATTGGGGCTTGCTCTATCTATTAGCCAATTTTTTCCATATAGCAAGATGCGTGGTATCTTGCACACAGAAGTGCACGGACACGGATACGTCGACACGACACGACATCGACATGGGAATTCGCCGTTTTCCCAAAAGTACCGATACGGTGACACGGCTATATATATTAAAATAATAAATAAATTACATATACATGTATTATTTTCTATGTTTCCTTATGCTTGTCAAACTGAAATTATGTAAACTTGTAATTTGTAAAGTGTATACTAGGAGAATAATGAATATGTACCTCATCAATCATCAATTGTTTTGTTGATCATGACGATAATTGTTGATGTGAAAACCATTTGCAGAAAAATAAGAATTCCATTAACCTAGGAAAAAAGTAACATGATCAGGTCAGCAAGAATATAAAGATAACATGTATATTAGCAGTTCAATTGTTCATTGTTCATAATCATTATCATGATTGTTCATTAACACTCCATTGTTTTATCCAAGAACAATGGAAGCCTATTGATCATATGTGTGTGATGAATATATCAGTTGTCAGTTTGTCACATATAAATAATTTAAATGGAGAACCTGATTGAAATGGAGAACTGCAATATCATCAACAATAATATCCAACAATGATAACTAAGATTGCTTCCATTGTTCATACTTGATAACTGATGAATATATCAACTGAAGCACATATATCATTTCAATCAGGTTCACCATCCAAGAACACTATTTGCTAACATAGGATTGAAATGAACAAATTCAATGTAGTCTTGTTGATATTGCTCTCATGATTGCCACTACTAATCAAGCCCACTCTTGTTGTATTAAGTCAATTGATATTTTGATGGTTGATGGTTGCATACCTTAGCAGTCAGCACGGCAGCAGCGGGAGCCGGGAGGAAGTCGGTGGCGCACAGAAAGTTGGGGAGGGAGGAGATGCCGGGGAGGGAGGGGATGCGGGGAGGCGGCGAGATGCGGGCGGCGATGGGATCTGGGGGAGGCGCCGAGTTGCGGGGAGGAGGCCGGAGGGAAGAGATGTGGGGAGGGAGAGAGGGGGAGGCGGCGACGGGAGGAGATGTGGGGAGGAGGCGGCGATGGGAGAGGCGGGGGAGGAGGGGAGGGAGAGGCAGCGAGGAGGAGAGGCGGGGAGGAGGCGACGGGAGAGGCTGGGAGGCGGCGAGAGGCGGGCGGCGACAGGATCTGGGGGAGGCGCCGAGTTGCGGGAGGAGGCCGGAGGAGGAGAGGGGGAGGCGGCGGGAGGAGATGTGGGAGGAGGCGCGACGGAGAGGCGGGAGATCTGGGAGGAGATTCCGGGAGGGAGGAGATGCGGGGAGGGAGGAGAGGCAGGGAGGCGGCGACGGGAGATCTGGGGAGTGGGGAAGAAGGCGCGGCGGCAGGGCAATGAGGAAGAAGCGCACGGGCGCATGAGGCATCGGGGACATGGCCTGGGCCGGGAGTCGGGGAATTCGGCTGGGCCCTGTCCTCGCCTGTTGGGCTGTGTCCCATTCTTCTATTTAATATGTTAGACACGTATTGACAATTTTAAAAATTAAAATTTATTTGAAAATCAATCGATACGTCATCGACACGTGTCCGAGCCGTGTCCGTATCGTATCCGTGTTCGATATGGTGTCGGACACGGATACACCACTTTTGCAACGTGTCCATGCATCAGTGCTTGCACAACGATATTTCATTTCAACATTTAAGCTACCAAATGGTTCTAAAAAATATGAAAAACAAATAAGAACAGAGTGAAATGGGGGAAAACAGAGAGAGAGAGATCCGAATACTCATGTAAGATAAGCTAGACTGGAAAGGATATTAGACCACCTGTGCGTAGTGCTGGTATGTTTAAAATGAATGTTTTTTCTTGTTACTCGATTTTTCTGAACTAGTAATGAAAAGTTGAGAACGCACAGGAGGATATGTGTATATTAAAGGTTCGAAGAAGAAAAATGGGGCTTCCAAAACCACTTCAACAACCACAATGTTATGCTCTACCACTAGGTTTTATGCAAGGCCTGATAACCTTTTTATCAAAACAACAATCTCAAACTTAGGATTGCCAAAAAAACCATTCTAATGTGTGAATGCGTATCTTCAGGGCAAATTACCTGATGGACAGGACATAGCTGTCAAAAGACTTGCGCTAAATTCTGGCCAAGGTGTAGTGGAGTTCAAGAATGAAATTAGACTCATAGCAAAGCTTCAACATATAAATCTAGTCAGGCTTCTTGGTTGCTGCATTGAAGGCAATGAAAGGATGCTTGTATACGAGTATATGCCCAAGAAAAGCTTGGACTCCTCAATTTTTGGTATATATTTCAGTAGATACTCATCTTTTTTTTGGTATATATTTCAGTAGACTCAGTAGGTTGTTAATTTCATTTACACCTACATTTACTGTAGGACCAGGTGCAAAACTGATGAGTTGGCATGTTCGTAGCCGCATAATTGAAGGGATAGCTCAAGGACTTATTTACATTCATGAGCAATCACATTTATGTGTTGTCCACAGAGATTTGAAACCTAGTAACATTCTTCTAGACGAAGAAATGAACCCAAAAATATCTGATTTTGGGATTGCAAGGATATGCCTTTCAAACGTGGCAGAATCAAATACTACCACTGTCATTGGGACAATGTAAGTATTCGTGATTATATACCAAATCATCTGACTAATTTTTTTAAATATACTTATGTTCTGCAAAAAGAAAACGAAAGATACTAGTATCTCTCAAAGGCTATTCCTTGGTTAGCTAGATCTAAGGATGGTACCACTGTAGCATTACATTTATGCTGTAACAATATACTGACATGCATGCAGTGATGTTAATGTGTTAAGCATGCTATCTCGATGAAATGCTACAATTAATAGTTGCAGCAAAATATTACAATACATTAAGTAAATCTCCTTGTGACTTTTTAGTTGGAAAGTTGTAAAACTAAATCATCTTTGCTGTTGTACAATTGTACTTAGCCATAAAATTGTGCCTATAGCAAATAGGTACTTGCCCACTGTCAAATTTGACTAGAGGAGGACTAGATTCCACTTAATTTAAGTTTATGAGTGCAATTCAACTTTCAGATGCAAATTTAAATGTGCTATCCCACCAAGCATATAATTGTTCATTCTTATATTTATTGAGTTGTCTTGTATTTTTAGTGGCTACATGGCACCAGAGTACTTTTCCCAGAAAATTTATTCAACAAAATCAGACATTTTTAGCTTTGGCGTATTGGTTCTTGAGATCATAAGTGGAAAGGTAGCTTTTGGGTCCTACCAACTACATGGAAGATCGTACAATCTAAGACGATATGTGAGTAAAGATCTTTCAGAGTTATACATATCTATTTGCTTAAGTATCTACTGCTTCTTAATGCCTCTAATTGTGTATAGCTAACAGGCTTGGCAGCTGTGGAGAGATGGGAAATGTGAAGAGCTCGTTGATCCATCTTTAGGTGAGGAGTACCAAAAGATGGAGATGATTAGGTGCACACAGGTTGCACTTCTATGCGTTCAAGAGAGTGCAGATGATCGGCCCACGATGCGTGAAGTTAACATGATGTTAAGCAACAAAGACATAAGGTTGCCTACGCCTAGGCAGCCAGGTTACTTTGACATACCTCCCAGCAATACAGAGTCATCACCGTCAACAGATGCAAGTGAGTATTACACTACGTAGATAGCTCCACCAATGTGTCAGGACTCAGGCGACAGAAGCATGTGTGTAGTGTATCTTTGTGTGGATGGTCTTGTTTGTTTTGGAGATCGAGAATATGTTGTGCGAGTGCAAGAAATGCATATGCTTGTTAGTGTACATGATCTATCTTGCTGATGAATTGCTTGATGGAGGACTTTGTTTAGCTCTAGATATTTTTTGAGTTGGATAACTAATTATCTCGAAAGTAATCCAAGTCAAACAGACTCTGTCGACACCCTTAATTATTGATCTGTCATGTGATTCTTTAAAGTTAGCTCGCTGGCTCTCTCTCTCTCTCTCACTAACTCTCGTTGTGATGATTTCTGTATATTGAATTTGTGATATCCAGTTGTTATCTTGTACGATTTAAAAATATTATTTAGGAAAGTATGTATCTAACAAATTAAATTTGCATTGCAAAATGATGTTTAGAGTCCATTTTATACAAGGTCTGCTCTTGAAACTGAAGAAATAAATACAAGCAGAAAACAGGAAGTCTTCGCTAGGCAGCGTGGCATCTTTTTGAATAGCAACTTCCGTTCACGACTACCTTAGAGTGTAAACCAGTGGGGGAACCGACCATGAACTGTGCCAGCAATGGAAGGGCTCGCGCAAGTCACACAAATAAGGAATAAGTCTAATTTACCTCTTCAACTTTGGGTGCCCCTAATATACTTTTGAATTACAAAATCATTTATATAGCCTCGTGAAGAATTCTTTAAATAATCTTTTTTATTTAAAAATACAAAAAATATACCCACGCTTTATTATTTTACAGAAATAGCCCCCAGTCGCCCACCCAATGGCCAAGCGCTACGCAGGCAGTCGTTGTACCGTTGAGCGACAGGGATGCAATCGCCCAATGGTTAGACGACAGATGCTGTCACCCAATGGTACAACGACTGCCAGTTCCACCCATAGTTTTTTTTAAGCAATTGCCCCCCTGGACTACGGATTAACTGGTTGGCGACGCACGTCATTTCCACATAAAAGGTCCAAGGAGACGTGCAGCCCCAACGCGTAGGGAGTAAATAGCAATTGTTGTAGGTAGGTAACATTTATGATTTTCGTAGATTGTATGTAAGTTTTTTTTAAATAAAAGGACAGACAATATCGGTTGATCTATTTGTGATTTTCGTAGATTATGAATGGTACAAAATCTGTTAGATTCGTAATAATATTTTGCGATCGTCGTATGTTGTTGTAGTATGATAAATTTTCTGAAAAATTTTGTGAGATCGATTGAGGTAGTAACAATTCATAAGTATGAAGGTAAGTGATATTACGATGCAACCGGGAGTTCATACATAAAGGAGAACTTCAGATAAATGATGTAAGGAAAATAATACAACCATTCATCCGACAAGGGGGTTACATGGCATGCAGGCTAACGAATCAAGAATAGTACATGCATGCCTTTAGGGAGTTAGAAATAAATGGAACATATGGACAAAGAGCGTCGAACTATTGACTGGAATGTGGCCATTTGCCCTTGCGGCCCAGTTTGGCATTGTAGTCCTCGCTGTTAGCCATGGCCTTGGCTGCTAATTTGTGCTTTCTCGTGCGTTCCTCCTCATGAGCCTCTCACTTCCTACGCCTGTATGTTTTTAGGTGAGCTTGCGTCTCCCATCGAATACGCTCGCTTCGTTCTTCGCTGCGGTGCCGCTCCTCCATCCTCTCATGTGCCATCTGGGCATCCTACTCCTCGTAGTCCAGAGTTCACTAATCATGCGAGTGGATCTCCCTGTCGATCTATTTGCGGTAGACGCATAGCAAATTCAGAGACTATGGGAAGAGGGGAGAGTTTATTAGTGCATGCCATACAAGAGAACTGGTAAGGGAGTGTATTGTAACATGTTCTTACTGGCAGCTGGTAGCGGGCCATGTCCCAATTGAAGATTTACGGGTAGGCTATGCAAGCAAAATTTCAGAAATTCTACCGCGTAAAAGGGACCTCCTCTAGTAATAGATCACGGGATTACCTCTTGATGCGCAGACTCTTAGCGGAAGTAGAGTCGATGTGGCGTGTTGATGCAGTTGTAGTCGTTCTAGCAGAATGTCTCCTCCTTCAGGTCCTTGTGATCGTCACAAGTTGCGGATCGTCCTAGTGTTGAAGCTTCGCATCAACACCTCCAAGGTATCCACACGTACGGGGCAGGAACACCACGCGCTGGAGTGCTAGCGCCGGCGGCGCGGTATTAGATGAGGAAGGTGTGGCAACTAAGGTTTTGGGAATTCCGAATTCTCTTGTGAAACCCTAAACCACCTCCCCTCTATTTTATAGGCAACCATCATAATGGGTCTCGAACTGGAGGCCCATTAGGAACTCATAGCCCATAAGAATTCGGATCACTATCCGAATTAAGTCACAGCCCTTTAAGTGTGCGACCCTATAGGTTCACATACATTTAGACATAGCCCAAGTACTCCTACTCGTCCACTAATCGGCAGCGGCCCCTTAGCAAGACATGCCAACTCCTAAGTATATGCAAATATCATATCGGACGAACCTCAACAAAACTTATGTATTTCCCTTTGCCTCACGATATCGATTAAACTCAAGGCGAGTACGTGTCATCCTTGTTTGGTTAGCTCAACCACTCTTTCTCGATTACGTGACTTGAATTCCCGACTACGATTAACTCTTTAACCGTGAATAGCATGACCATGCATTTCTGGAATCCAATCACTCGAGAGGCCTAGAGATATCTCTCCTGTTGCCTGGAGGGGCAAATCCTATCTTGATCTACCATGCCTCAATGCATGCATCATAACAAAACCCGAAAGCTACCTTTATGACTACCCAGTTACGGAGTAGTATTTGGCAACCCCTAAGTCAGTCATTATGCATCTTGAGTACGTGCGACGATCTCAAGTCTTAAGGACATAGCATACGCATTGTAAATAAAACCAACTGATGACGGTAAGAATGCAACATTCTCGCAGTGTTTCATGGTGGGTCGATCCAACCCCATGTTTGCTAACATGTGTCCATATTATTGGTTTAATATCTTTATATCTATGACCCGTGAAACATGGTCATCAACCAATACATATGCTAGTCTATTAATATGTGTCCTCATATCTTTGACTAGGGATCATCTAAGAATAATCATCGCAGCAATATAGAGTTTCACAATCAAGTCACACACTTGATAATAAATATTAACGATGTTATTCAAGGAACAAGATAAATTATCTAATAATTCATGAACATAATAAACAGAATCATCTTTATGATTGTCTCTAGAGCATATCTCCATCGCCAATGTGGGTCGGGATAGTCCTAGGTGTAGTTACCGCAATCCCAGTAACGCATGCCCAAACTCAACCGCTCCTTAGAGTTGAAGAATTTGCATGCATTCTTGCACCAACAGAGGAGGCATCCCCCACGGGTGGGTCTTGGAATGAACGCTCGGTGGAAATGTTGAGGGATGGGTTGGGGTTGGAGGTACGGAGGGCTTCGCTTCGGGGAGGTGGTCTCCTAGCACGCTCTGCTTGTTCATCCTAGGCTGCAGCAGCCCTTACGAGTCGGGTGATCTCCTCCCATTGTTTTTCCATACTAGCGATGTAGTGTTGTAGTCGTGGTACAGAAAAACACGCTGTGAAAGGGGCAGTACTTATAGGCTTAGCCGACATGGCGTACGCTTTATGAGTCCAATTCGATTAGGCGAATTCGTGTCCACGAGGTAGCGGCATGCCGAACGATTCGTGGACCAGCGTAGTATCACGTCGCTGCACAATGCTACCCCCTTTGATCTTGTCACTACTAAAGCTTCCCCCGTTTGGTATTATCTCTGCGTAAGGCTATCTGGTTTGGTCTTGTCACTGCGTAAATCTTAAAGAAGTTGGCCCCGCACCATCATTCCTCATATCCGGCCAAGGGGCGGTGGTGAATGCACCATCTGGCTATGAAAACGGATGTTAGGTTACAATGAATCGGCAAAACACTACAAAGCACACAGGAGTGTGACTCCACCTTCGAGACAATCTAGTGAGTCTCATACTTCGGTCTACGTGCGTGCACTCACCAGGGACAACTGGCCTGCTCGCACTTCATGGTGCACTGCTCCTAGCTAGATTTGATGACCCGAAACATCCGCTGCATGGACAGGGCCCACAGCTTAATGGCATCCTGCAAGGATGCCTTGTCAGTGAATATTGAGTACAACCAAACCTCTATGCTATAGTACTCCCACGGTGATCTGTGCTCATCATGCGCAACAATACCCTCAGCGTCAAACATGTTCTATTCTTAGGAGATGGAAGCTTCATTCTCATCGGAACTATCTTCGTCGTCCTCTTGTATAGCTTCCTCTTCAGCACAAGCCATTCGGTCATCGCTCTGCATTTGATACACTATGTACTCTATATGCTCCCCTTTATCAGCCTATCCTTTAGGCTCAGCATGCGGTGATCGATCTTTCTCTCCTGCATCTACCGCATCGCCACCATCACGAGCAACATCCTCCGCAACCTCTGTAACACTAGCCTCCGGCTCCTCTTGACCAATATGTTGGGCGCCCGAGCTGCTCCCATCACCCAGATGATAGCTATTGGTAGGGCCTTGTACAGTTTCTTTTGGGCATGGTTGCACAAGTAGCACGAATCTGTATCTACGGCACCGACTAGCCTTCTACAAAGCCCTTCCACACAACCGTATACATCAATTTTCTCAACTCCCATCTAATGTGCATGGCAGACCGACTTCAAAGCCCTTGTATGACAACGCTGCACACCTCAAAGTCCAAGGAGAAGCTGCGGTGAGCCAGTATATCACATCTGCAATTCGAGCATTCTCATCATCTTAGTGTAACAGAGTGGCTTGTGTAAAACTACTCAAGTCAACACCGTTTGAACCTTCACGAATGGTACTAACACCATAATGTACTTTCAATGTAGCGAATATCGGCGTTGCTGATGTCTACTTTAAATATTTTCAATGTTACAACTAGTCAAATTGTATCGCACGTTATGGAACTACTACTGTATTGTAATTTACATTTCTACAGTCGTTCGCCTATCGTCAACAACTACACTACCGCATGATTAAAGTGTCATTCATTCCCTAAGGCAGAGATCACAATTAACGTGCAGGCCTCTTTATATCGGTTAATTTTCTCTCATAGTGTAACCCCTCCTCATTCGCACTGAAATCGCTCCCTTTTCTCTACCCCAATACGCATCAACTCCCTATCTACTCTCACACACACTGACGTTGCTCTTCTTTCTTTGCTCGAGCTCTCTTCTACTATAAATAATTCCTAATGGGTTTTTAGAATTTACATGACATTGCCAAAATTAATGAAGTAACTAAGTATGCGACATACTAATTTAAATGATAATATATCAGTTTAACGGTATGTGTGAATTTTTAATATACTTATGACATTAAATTCATTCCAAATTAATTATAAATATTGTCTAATAATATTTTGCATTATCACATGACTAACCAAATTTTTTTCAGTACTCTAACATACCACGGGATCCTCCTAGTTAACTATTCACAACAGAATAAATTAATTACATGCGCGTTTCTCCTCCCTTTTTTTTCGTTCTCCTATCTTCTTGCTTAAGTACACATGTGCTATTGAAATCGGGTCCTAACTTTGCACACCACTGAAATGGACCAATTTTGCTCTAACTATAATTTTCTACCGCTACTACTTATACTCTTCTTCATACTAAGCAAACTATTTATTTACTACAAAAATATAGACTAAAACATAAAAAAAAATTTACCTTACAGATGAATCTTCCCCGTAGAACCTCATCCTCTCCTTCTCCCTCTCCTCTTCTCCTTCTTGCCCTTTCCTCTTCTCTCCTCCCCTTTTCTTTCTTTCCTCCTGTCTTCTTCTTTCTTCCCTCTCTTCTTTCTTTTGGTCGATTTAGCGTCAGCGTTGAATGGCATCCTGTCGCTTGACCGTTGGCTGGCAGGGATGTAGTCGCCTAACGGTTGGGTGATAGGGTCCAGTCACCCGATCGTTGGGTGACTACATTCATGTCACCCAATGGTACAGCTACTGCCTTCGTGTTGTTGGGCGTTGGGCGATGAGATCCAGTCGCCCAACGGTTGGGTGACTGCGGCTATTTCTGTAAAAAAATTAAAGTATGAATATATTTTTGTATTTTTTAAAAAAATGATTATTTAAAAAATTCACCTCATGAACTATGTAAAAACATTTAAATAGTGTTAAAAATTGGCCCATAAATTGAGACTCATTTCCTTTAAGCATGCATTGTTTAGTACTATATTGACTAGCCAAGTGATTTAATCAGTTTAAATTGAGTTAATTCTGTTAGTTACTAGTGAGTAATTGTCGTGCTTCTGTATAAGGACCTGTAGACGTCCAGGCCTTAGCACAACTGAATTTGTTCTCTATTCTTCTTCCTCCTCGCTGGAGAGTTGTACTATGTAGTTCAGCAGCTAAACCATGCCGAACTTTCTCCTCGATGTGTAGCGGGAAGGAGGGTGAATGGTATCTTCAAATCGTTGCTATAATATCTTGTTTTAACCCTCCCCATGGGCTTAATCGTAATTATGGAAAAGGATTATTGGAAAACAGAATTGGGGTGGAAAGAGGGGGAAGTTCAGCCGATCCTCTTGACTGAGTCATGTGGGAGGTTGGGGGCTTTGGGCTAGGCATTTTTAGGATAGGGGGTAGTGGGGGAGGAGGAAAACCCTAGCCATCTCCTCCACCGGGCTGCCATGCAGCCACCACCCCTTCTACCGTGCCTCCTATACAGCGTCACTACCTAGCTACCACCCTTGCTGATGTTGTTGCTGAGGGCTGTTGCAGCAAATATTTTGATTACCATGAAAGAGTTTAGTGCTACCGTGGTAGAGCCGTCAAGGTAGGAAGAGGGAGGAGAAGGAAGGAGGAAGAAGGAAAAAAATAAGAGGGCTAGCTAGAGGAAAAGGAGAAGGGAAAGTGAGGAAAAAGGCAAGCCTTCAAGTTATAGGTAAAACCATCCTAGACCTTGTTTTCCTATTCTTAGGGCATAGTAGATTGATTCTAGGGATGTGATGGTTCTGGTCATAATATATGGGAATTGTAGAAGATGCATTTTAGGGATTGTTGTTTGTCAAATTCGCTATTCTGTTTTGCAATTAAGTTTTGTGGTAACTACGTCAGGTTTCTTGGCTTGTCATATTAAGAAAATTGTAGACAATTGTCTAACGATTCTATAGAGTACAAGATCAAGTAATTTTGTTGGTCCGTTTAGGAGTTGTGGTTCTGGGAATTCTACTGTCTAGAATTGATCGTTACTAGACACGGTCGTGGTATTATATAGATTAACCCTAGGAGATGGCCGATTAATTTTTGGGAATAACAAGAGAAAGGTAGGTAATTTTCTTTAGTTTTCAAAAGTGGTATGGTTCACTGTGGTTGCTATTGTAGAATAAAATATATTAAAATGTTATGTCTGCTGGTGTGGTTTGTTATGTTTCACCAGAGAGCTCCTCCCAAAACTATTCACGTCACCTCATGTTCCACGGCATCACGAGCAAAACCCCTCAATCAATTGTGCCTTTCATCTACAGGGGCACTTGTGCCATCGTCTTCCCTAATTCCAGCCGAAACTCGCCGCCTCCGCTACCATTTCTTCTCTGATGAGCTTCGCGTCCATTATTCCCATCGGATGCATGCACCCCTACACATTCCTATTTCATCCCCAACCACTAATTTAGGCCACCTTTCCCAGGTCACCATGTCGGAACCGGATTTAGAAATCCAAATTCCTCTGTAATTTCTGCACTATTCCCTGGATCAGTAGCCAGTGCTCACAGATACATCACTGTATATCAAAAACATATTAAGCGGAAGCATAATTAATACAGTAATAACTTACATAGGCCGATTGGACCGAAAAGCAGAGAATGCAGCAGCGGAAATCTTCACACAAGTGGGACCCTCTGGACTTGCCTACAGACAGCCAACTGGGGTTTCGCGACCTATGTCCATGGCCTTCTTGAATACCAGCTCTGTCGACCCTTTTTAAACCTTGCAGGGCCTCTTCTTCTGTTCTTGACTGACTCGAGAGTAATAAGCAACAGTGAGTACAAATTGTACTCAACAAGTCATCACACAGAATGCATCACTAATAACTATTATATGCAAGGCAGTGAAAGGAGGCTTGAGGCTATTTTATTTGCTAAAGCAGCATTTCCAATACAATAGGTGAAATTCCTGTGACTTAGCAATTTTAACCAAAATGCAGTTGTAAAGAGATAGTGCAATAATTAAAGTAGCGCAGATTACATCCATCTTTTACAGTGTATGGTTACCTCCACCAATGCTAATTTTTATTACTGGGCTATGTCTACCCTAATTACCGCTGGAGTACATCTCTCCAGGGAAAATCCAACAAAGTAGGGTACATCTCCCTACTTAGTTTTCATCCCGCCCAAAAAAAATGGTTTTTGAAATAGAACTAACTCGAGGATGTTCCCATGTCCGCTCTTGACCGTGAGCTCGGCTATTCGAATAGTTTTAGACTCTGAAGAGTTTGTACAACTGTACCCACAAGAGATAATCAGCCCGACTGGTCTATGCGATTCCTTAGTCACATAGATCGAGAGATCATCACGAGGCCTTTACAATACTTTTCCCCCTAAGCATCTCACCCCCGTGGGGTTGAACCCATAGGTTGTGCGGGATGTCACTCATAGCGGCTGGCGCAGCTGGGTACTTCTCCCACAATGCCACCCTATACGTCGCACATCACCTTTACTTGGTGTCCCTTCAAGCAGAACCTTCTTTGGTCTCCTGCACCCCCAACTTACACCTAACTGATTATTCAGTCAAGCCTACACTTTGCCAGCTTGTGGTTTGTACTGTTTTACATGGAGAGGTCAACACTGGATTAAGTCCTTAAATTATCCAGACGGGCTTCCGCAACCCAATTGGTACGTCCACCAGCCACTCTTACCATCCTCCCAGACAGGTAAGCAAGTTTTAGGGTTTTGAGAAGCATAAGACGGCGGTTAGTCTTGTCGTCTTCAGACGGCGGTTTCTAATTACGAGAAACAAATGAAAAACCCAAATAAATCCAATAGCGGCAAAAGTCTATTTTAAATTAATTTAATTGAATTTATTTAATGTTACTTATAACTGAGAGTAGAGAAGGGGCGATCGGAATGGATTTAAGTAGAGGAAGGAATTGGTGGAATAGCTTTACCGAGAGGGAAAATTTATAAAAGAGAAAGAAGTTGAATAAAGGACCACCGCAGGATTATTCTGCTGGGCTCAAGTTAAAGGTTTCGATTTGTTTCTTCATAACTTCTTTTATATAATTATATATTTATCAAGGAAGTTCCAAAAACTAAACAGGACTTAGGTATCTTTAGAAAGATTGCCGGAGAGGGTGATTTGCCAGTTACTTTCGTTTTAATGTATTCTTTCCAGTTTAATTATGGTTTGGAGTCTTGGTTATTTACCCCACTATGATTAGGAATAGGGTTGACTATTTTTGATAATTAACCTTTTATTAGGGATGGTTGAAGATTGGCAAGATTGAAGGGTGAACTTGCACACAATTAATTATTCTTAATTACTAGAGGATGATTAGGTTAATTGGGATGCAAGGTTGTGTTTTAGTCATGGTTAGTTCAATGAATGACACTTATGCTTTATTATTGCAAGAAGTGGACTTAGAGTGATTATTAGAATTACTCCAACATAATTTAGTTGCGGTAGAGAGGAGTAACCCTTTATTTAGGTTTACTAGCTTCCTAGATGATATCTCAATCTTTGCAACTTACAGATGATGTTGAAGGCTGGAATTGCAATTATTTTATGAACAAACAAGAAGAAGTCTTACGGGTTTTAGCAAAGAGCAATTTGTGAACTAACATTTCATGTACCAAATATAGTTGAAGTTATTGAGCGGAGTCCGTTCTAGCAGGATATATGATCAAGATATAAGAGATGCTTTATGAAACTTTAGCGCCAGAGTAGTATTATTCTTGAGCAAGGGTTTTGCAAATTATACAAGAACAAATTCCTCTTTTAGTTTATTACTAATTTACGAGTCAAGGTTTTAAAAGAATTGATTTACGGTTATCATTCTATGCAGATATAGTTAAATTAATGAGCTATTTTTGTTTTAGCCTACAATTGCTCGGGATAAAGATATACGAGATAACAAGAATTCTTAGCTCCAGGCAATGATTATTTTTAAGCAAGGTTTGGCAAAGAACACATGGTTAACATGAGCATCTCTAATTGATTTCAATACCACATCCTCACCTTCAAAGAAAATTACAGAACATGCTTCATCCGCTCATTCCACAGAGCAACCTCCGGATATCAAAGATAATCTTGAAGTTTAATATGCGAGAAAGATTACACATAATCATTCCTTAGCCAATTAGCATCTCCACTTGGGGCCCATCCGCCATACCAAAAGAGAGAAAGTGAGTGAGGCAGAGGAGGGAGGCGTGCTCGGCCGGGGATAACAGCGAGGGAGGGAGGTGCTTGGTTGGGGGGGGGGGGGTCGGCGGCACCGGCGAGGGGTAGCTGGAGGGGTGTCGGCGTCGGCGGCGGAGGACTCACTGGCGGCGCATACGGGGGAGGCGCGCGGCGCGAAGGGGCGGCGGCTGGGCGCGGGTTCGGTGATGCTGCGAAGGGACGACGATCAGAGGAGGGAGGTAGGAGAAAATGAATTCGTACGAGTAGGAGGGGGCAAGGGGAAATCTTACCAAGGCGGCGGATTGGCCGGAGATGTTGTGGAGGCGGCCTGGCGGCGGAGGCCACGGGCGGCGCATAGGGGCTCCCATGGGCGACGAACTGTGGTTGTCGAAGGGCCCGGCCAACGGTTGGAGCATGCTCAGGTCACCCTAGGGAGGCTCCAGATGTCGGCAATCGGTAAGAGAGGCAGTGGCGAGGGAGATCACCGAATGGCCGCGAAGTAATTTGGAAGAAGGGGAAAACAAAGGCTTTGACCTGGAAGGAGGTGGTGTAATGCACGGGGAGGAGCTGGGAGCCTCGGGCTCTTTTGTAGGCGACCGAGGTGAGGCGGCCGTTGACGCTCATCAACTGCTCCATTCACGGAAACACTGTGGGAAGGCGGGCGGCTCAAGGGCTTGGTCGGCAGCAAGGGGTGACGGGGCGGGGACGATGCTATGACCACTCGGCATTGAAGGAGTGGGGCCGGCGCTAGGCTAAATCTCGGAGGCGACGCAGGCCGGGGAAGGTGACGGCACTAGGTGTACGGGTGCGAGGTCGAAACCAGCGGCGGCGCCGAATCCGGGGGCGGGGTAGCGGGCGCTTGGGGCCGGGCCGGGGCGGAGCTGGGGAAGGTGCCGGTGGAGCTGCGGCCCAGGCTTGATTCGGCGAGGGGGGGAACCAAGAAGGGAGAAGGGGGGAGGCGCGGGCCAAGATGGGGAGTGGAGGGAGGCGACCGCCCGGGCTGGAGGGGAGCGAGCAGGCCGGAGCCAATCAGAGGAAGGAGGGGAAGCGCTGAGGAAGGGGAGGAAATGGGGAAGGCAGCCAAACGGGTGGGTGGCAGCGGCTGCTGGGAGTGAAACCGAGTGGGGAGAAGGGGCGATGGGGATCGGGTATAGCCGAGAGAGAAGGGGGCCGAACGGGCCAGATGGGCCGAAGGCCTGAGAGAAAAAGGGTTTTGGCCCAAAAGAGATTTTCTGGTTTTTGGGACTTTAGCAAATTTATTTTCTTTGCTGATTTTAATTAGGTGCCAAGGAAATTTGAATGATAATATTTAAAATTATTTTGAGCCTTGATGTTTAGATTTTCAGAGATTTTGGTTTCAGTATTCTCCACATAAATTTTTGAGCATTCGTATTTTGATTTTGGAATCTGATTCTTTACTTTTGAAGTCTTGGTTAAATTTTTGCCGCAAGAAACTCCAAATCAAGAGCTTAAATAAACAAAATTTTGAAGCTCACCACAATTAAGAAAAGATTTTTATTAATTTTTGCTAAACGCAAAATTGGGATGTTACAGATCCTACCCCCCTTAAAAGGAATCTCGACCCCGAGATTCGGGTAGAGTAGAAAGAAGGCGGGGAACAACTGGCTAGCAGTAGGTTACAAGGATCTGCTTGGTGAGTCATCCTTTCCTTGGAGTAGTCAGGAGTGAGAAGAAACCTGCACAAAAAGGGTCAACCCTTGGAGAGATGAAGCGCAGAAGAAACCTTGTTCTTTCACATAGCATTGCACTTAACTTTCCAGATAACCATGTGGTCTCTTAATACCAAGTCCAAAAATCCTTGTATGCTAGAAGGGTAGTAGTCTATTGCTGCGGCACCTTGATATCCTGGTGTTATCTTGGCTACCCCCCTTAAAATTTTGATGCCCATTACTGTTGTTGTTTATCAGCAGTCGTCATGGCGAGTTTGATGGCAACTTGTAGGCTCATCCGTTGTATCTCGGCAGCTTTGGTCAGCAAAATGTTCATGGAGCAATCCTTGAGACAGTGATCTTTTCCTTCGCAAAGAAAGCAAGTGATTTTCCTTGTTGGGCATCCTCTGGGTTGGTGATCTTTGTCACAATTGGGGCAGCTGACAGTGCATTGGTTATCTTGATGTCCTTTTTCTCCGCATCGGGTGCATGCCACTAGGTGTTTGTAGCAATCTCCTGGCGGATGATGTTTCTTGCAGTAGAGACAATAGGGATTTGGGCATTGGTAGTAATAGTGCCCTTTTTGTCCGCATGTAAAGCATGCTCCGTCTTGATTCTGTCGTAGCGGAGGACATGATAGGGCATGGTGTCCTTCCTTGCCACATTCACTGCAAGAGGCAATGGGTGGAGCTTCTGGGTCAGATATTGCGGTTTGGTAAGGCATGTCTTGTTCCTTGTTAAGATTCCAGTACTTTTCCTTGTTGCGGCTGAGGTTGGTGTTGACAGCCTTCTCCTTTTGTGCATCCAACTCCCGTTGGGGACAGTTCCTTGATATATGTCCCGGGTAGCCGCAATTAAAACAAATGGTTCTTTGGTGCAGATTCCTTTTGAGGCACTCCTTAGAGTAAGTTTTGCTATCTTTGCACCCACTGATGTCCCTTTGAGGTTCACGGGTCACGATGTTACTAGTACTCCCATTGTGATGGTTTTTCTTTAATCCTTCTCGTACCGTGGGGTTGGATGGCAACTTGTATGAATGATTAGGGTCTTGTCGGGCATCAATCACTTGTCTCTTTTTCTCATTCCTGACAGTGGTAGTTGCCTTGCTCTTCGTCATTGCCTGCTTGATGGAGATTTGGGTAGTATGTCCATTACGAAGTGGGAACGGGGTCTTGAGTCTCTTGTGGTTCAGATTGTTTGAATTGTTCTCCTTCTCCGAGGTACGGTTTCCTTTGGACTTTCGACCTTTGATCATCTTGGCTTGATTATTGATCAATTCTTGCTTGAAAGCCTGTCAAGGGTTCAGCAATTAAGATAAGAGGGAAATAGCATGAGGTATGAAGAGATTCGCACAGATGAGATATTCTAAACTAATCAAGGAGAGTGCACCCAGAGAATTGGGGCAACACACCAACCACACAGAACAATCAAATTTTTATAAACAAGCTTTTCCTGTGACAGAAAAATAGGATGCCTAAGGGCAAGAAGGCAATTCACAGGGCCGAATAAAAGAAGCAACGTCTAAGCGAGACGGCACACAAAAGAGAGCGTAGGGTTCTGAACACTAGATCCTAATCGAGACTGGGGAGGAAAACAACTCTCTTCTTGCAAGGATATTCCATTTTTCTTTTATACCAATCCATGAATGAGTCCACATTTTCATCCACCTCAAGCAGCTGGATTGTTCCATTCTTTTAGCAGATCCAAGTATTTTAAATCAAGTTATTATCCATCCAAAATAAGGGTGTCAGATATCTCATAATCCAAAGTGAGCATTATTCTCTCAAATTCCAATCATCCTTTTGATATTATCCTGTTATTCCAATACTTATGCTTTTCAAATCCTCATTATCCATAAATCAGGATCACATTTCCTTTCTTTAGGAAATTCAATCAGCTTACTTATTAATCCCATTCAATTCATATTTTGCTCAAATCCGAGTATTAGCTGATTGTTGTGCTTAATCCAATTTAAATCCGACTATTTTCTTCCATTTAAACCTTATAAGAATTGATATAAATCAACCAAAATTGATCCATATGTTGCCTAGAAATCCAATTGAACTTGATTCAGTCTACTTAGCTTTTAGGTGGTCTATCCATTTTCCACTCAAGATTTCATATTACTACCTCTTTAAGATCCGATATAAATCCACCAAATTAATTTGCAATTACCTGGGAGGTAGTGGCATATATCTTTTCTTTCCTCACTGATTTGGATAATCCAATCTATATCCAATCCAAACATTAAGTTGATCCAATCACCTCTTCTCAGAAATTCTTTCCTATCAATTGACTTAATCACCCAATTCTTATCTGAAAGTTGACATCATTATTTCTTCCAAACAATTGCTTTAAATCCTTCATATGCACTTTAGATTCCAAAGTGAGGCTTCTTGAAGGAACTCTCGAAAAGCGCCTTAAAAGCTTAAAATTTTGAATTCTTGGGGTAAGAGAGCTCCCACAACTAAAATCTTGGTCAAAACAAGATATAGACAAGGGGAGATCAAGATTTAGGTGAGAGGAGACTTTCTAGGAAAGGTAAGATAAAGCCGTAATGCTTATATTTTCACAAATAGGGTTTTAAGAAAGTAATTCTAACTTTCAGACTAACAGCCATGCTAACTAAGATCACAACCTACAGTCGATATGCTCTGATACCAGCTCTGTCGGAACCGGATTTAGAAATCCGAATTCCTCTGTAATTTCTCGCTTGTTCCTGGATCGATAGCAGCTGCTCACAGATACATCACTGTATATCAAAAACATATTAAGCGGAAGCATAATTAATACAGTAATAACTTACATAGGCCGATTGGGCCGAAAAGCAGAGAATGCAGCAGCGGAAATCTTCACACAAGTGGGACCCTCCGGACTTGCCTACATGCAGCCAACTGGGGTTTCGCGACCTATGTCCATGGCCTTCTTGAATACCAGCTCTGTCAACCTTTTTAAACCTTAAAGGGCCTCTTCTTCTGTTCTTGACTGACTGGAGGGTAATAAGCAACAGTGAGTACAAATTGTACTCAACAAGTCATCACACAGAATGCATCACTAATAACTATTATATGCAAGGCTGTGAAAAGAGGTTTGAGGCTATTTTATTTGCTAAAGCAGCATTTCCAATACAATAGGTGAAATTCCTGTGACTTAGCAATTTTAACCAAAATACAGTTGTAAAGAGATAGTGCAATATTTAAAGTAGCGCAGGTTACATTCACCTTTTACAGTGTATGGTTACCTCTACCAATGCTAATTTTTATTACTGGGCTACGTCCACTCTAATTACCGCTGGAGTACGTCTCTCCAGGGAAAATCCAACAAAGTAGGGTACATATCCCTAATTAGTTTTCATCCCGCCCAAAAAAAATGGTTTTTGAAATAGAACTAACTCGAGGATGTTCCCATGTCCGCTCTTGACCGTGAGCTCGGCTATTCGAATAGTTTTAGACTCTACAGAGTTTGTACAACTGTACCCACAAGAGATAATCAGCCCGACTGGTCTATGCGATTCCTTAGTCACATAGATCGAGAGATCATCACGAGGCCTTTACAATACTTTTCCCCCTAAGCATCTCACCCCCGTGGGGTTGAACCCATAGGTTGTGCGGGATGTCACTCATAGCGGCTGGCGCAGCTGGGTACTTCTCCCACAACACCACCCTATACGTCGCACATCACCTTTACTTGGTGTCCCTTCAAGCAGAACGTTCTTTGGTCTCCTGCACCCCCAACTTACACCTAACAGACCTGTGAGATGCCTTCAGGGGTCTAATAAATTATTCAGCCAAGCCTACACTTTGCCAGCTTGTGGTTTGTACTGTTTTACATGGAGGGGTCAACACTGGATTAAGTCCTTAAATTGTCCAGACGGGCTTCCGCAACCCAATTGGTACGTCCGCCAGCCACTCTTACCATCCGCCCAGACAGGTAAGCAAGTTTTAGGGTTTTGAGAAGCATAAGATAATTTGTACCGAAACTATCAGTCATCTACATCCAATGACTGCCCAAAATTGATTTGATTGTTTGAAGAGTAATGAGCCGGACAATTGAATGCCCTAACTTGGGACTCACCTGGCAGTAAATATGAATTAGCTAATGATAATAGCATTATTATCTAGGGCGACAAGGATTAGTTGAACCAACTGGTAAGGGATGTCATATTAATCATATTGGTGGCATAAAAGGGGCAATATTTACCTTATATTTGACATACATTTACATAACAAGATTAAGCATGCATTTTGATAATTTAAAAGAACATAACTTTTGAAAAATGTAGGATCAATATGATCAAAGTGATAACTTGCCTGGCTTATTTACCGCAGTCTTGATTTTAATTCAAGCCCGCTTAACCAGTCAATCGCAATCAATATTGAATCTTCACTGCAGCTCGAATCCGCTTAGTCTTGTCGTCTTCAGACGGCGGTTTCTAATTACGAGAAACAAATGAAAAACCCAAATAAATCCAATAGCGGCAAAAGTCTATTTTAAATTAATTTAATTGAATTTATTTAATGTTACTTATAACTGAGAGTAGAGAAGGGGCGATCGGAATGGATTTAAGTAGAGGAAGGAATTGGTGGAATAGCTTTACCGAGAGGGAAAATTTATAAAAGAGAAAGAAGTTGAATAAAGGACCACCCGCAGGATTATTCTGCTGGGCTCAAGTTAAAGGTTTCGATTTGTTTCTTCATAACTTCTTTTATATAATTATATATTTATCAAGGAAGTTCCAAAAACTAAACAGGACTTAGGTATCTTTAGAAAGATTGCCGGAGAGGGTGATTTGCCAGTTACTTTCGTTTTAATGTATTCTTTCCTGTTTAATTATAGTTTGGAGTCTTGGTTATTTACCCCATTATTATTAGGAATAGGGTTGGCTATTCTTGATAATTAACTTTTTATTAGGGATGGTTGAAGATTGGCAAGATTGAGGGGTGAACTTGCACACAATTAATTATTCTTAATTACTAGAGGATGATTAGGTTAATTGGGATGCAAGGTTGTGTTTTAGTCATGGTTAGTTCAATGAATGACACTTATGCTTTAATATTGCAAGAAGTGGACTTAGAGTGATTATTAGAATTACTCCAACATAATTTAGTTGCGGTAGAGAGGAGTAACCCTTTATTTAGGTTTACTAGCTTCTTAGATGATATCTCAATCTTTGCAACTTACAGATGATGTTGAAGGCTGGAATTGCAATTATTTTATGAACAAACAAGAAGAAGTCTTACGGGTTTTAGCAAAGAGCAATTTGTGAACTAACATTTCATGTACCAAATATAGTTGAAGTTATTGAGCGGAGTCCGTTCTAGCAGATATATGATCAAGATATAAGAGATGCTTTATGAAACTTTAGCGCCCAGAGTAGTATTATTCTTGAGCAAGGGTTTTGCAAATTATACAAGAACAAATTCCTCCTTTTAGTTTATTACTAATTTACGAGTCAAGGTTTTAAAAAGAATTGATTTGCGGTTATCATTCTATGCACAAATATAGTTAAATTAATGAGCTATTTTTGTTTTAGCCTACAATTGCTCGGGATAAAGATATACGAGATAACAAGAATTCTTAGCTCCAGGCAATGATTATTTTTAAGCAAGGTTTCGGCAAAGAACACATGGTTAACATGAGCATCTCTAATTGATTTCAATACCACATCCTCACCTTCAAAGAAAATTACAGAACATGCTTCATCCGCTCATTCCACAGAGCAACCTCCAGATATCAAAGATAATCTTCAGAAGTTTAATATGCAGAAAGATTACACATAATCATTCCTTAGCCAATTAGCATCTCCACTTGGGGCCCATCTGCCATACCAAAAGAGAGAAAGTGAGTGAGGCAGAGGAGGGAGGCGTGCTCGGCTGGGGATAACAGCGAGGGAGGGAGGTGCCTGGTTGGGGGGGGGGGTCAGCGGCATCGGCGAGGGGCAGCTGGAGGGGTGTCGGCGTCGGCGGCCGGAGGGACTCCCTGAGCTGGCGCATACACAGGAGGGGGAGGCGCAGCGCACGATGGGGTCGATGGGGCCGGCGGCGGCGCTGGGCAGCGGGCTCGGTGATGCTGCGAAGGGACAACGATCAGAGGAGGGAGGTAGGAGAAAATGAATTCGTACGAGTAGGAGGGGGCAAGGGGAAATCTTACCAAGGCGGCGGATTGGCCGGAGATGTTGTGGAGGCGGCCTGGCGGCAGAGGCCACGGGCGGCGCAGAGGGGCTCCCATGGGCGACGAACTGTGGTTGTCGAAGGGCCCGGCCAACGATTGGAGCATGCTCAGGTCACCCTAGGGAGGCTCCAGACGTCGGCAATCAGTCAGAGAGGCAGTGGCGAGGGATATCACCGGATGGCCGCGAAGTAATTTCGAAGAAGGGGAAAACAAAGGCTTTGACCTGGAAGGAGGTGGAGTAATGCACAAGGAGGAGCTGGGAGCCTCGGGCTCTTTTGTAGGCGACCGAGGTGAGGCAGCCGTTGATGCTCATCAACTGCTCCATTCACGGAAACACTGTGGGAAGGCGGGCGGCTCAAGGGCTTGGTCGGCAGCAAGGGGTGACGGGGCGGGGACGGTGCTATGACCACTCGGCATTGAAGGAGTGGGGCCGGCGCTAGGCTAAAGCTCAGAGGCGACGCAGGTCGGGGGAAGGTGACGGCACTAGGTGTACGGGTGCGAGGTCGACACTTTGAAACAGGCAGAAGAAAAGGTTCGCTTGAGCAGGGATCGCTTACAAGCTACTCAGTCTAGACAAAAGAGCTATGCCGACAATCGCCGAAGAGGACTAGCATTCCAAGTCGGAGACCAGGTGTACCTCAAGGTGTCACCCCTCCGAGGGATCCGCAGGTTCAAGGTGAAAGGCAAGCTCGCTCCGAGATACATAGGGCCATTCCCTATTATTGATAAGTGTGGGGAAGTTGCTTATCGATTGGAGCTACCAGCAAGCCTGTCAGATGTGCACAACGTGTTCCACGTGTCCCAGCTCAAGAAATGTCTCAGAGTTCCCGAGGAAGAGGCCCCAGTAGAAACTATTGAGCTCCAAAAGGATCTGACCTACCCGGAACGTCCGATCAAGATTCTCGATACTATGGAAAAGAAGACCAGACGCCAGACCATTCGTCTCTGTAAGGTTCATTGGAGCAACCACTCCGAGCGAGAGGCAACCCGGGAGCGAGAGGATCAACTTAGAGCGACTTTCCCTTTCTTTTCCCAGCCTAGGCGAATCTCGAGTCGAGATTCATTTTAAGAGGTGGGATCTGTAACACCCATTTTCACTTCTTAGCACATATGTAAATTTTCAAGCTTATGATAATTTTAAAAGGCTTTGCTCTCGGTTCATTTGTTCTTGGTGCTTCCAAAAGAAAGTTTCAAGAATTTCAGTGATCTGACTTATTGAAAACTTGGTGTTATCTTCAAGCAAGCATACCGGCATAACCTTGTAAGTTCTGGTTTTCACTTCAAAGTACAGCAACAACGGTGTGTTTAATCTTTTATAAGGGGATAGAGGAAGAGATTGCGTGCGTGTGTATGTTGAAGTAAAGCTGTCCTTCAAATCCCGGCTACCCATTAGTTTATCCATCCTTCTCCTGTTGCAGGACACCATTTCCTTCCCTTCTCTGTCCATGCGGCCGCTGGCCCTCCGCCCTAATCCCGCGGAGAAGCTACGACGCCGATGCCCTTGCCTTGGCGCGCCTCGTCTTGGCACCACCCGTCCTTGGCGCCCGGATGATGGACCTTGACACGCCACTCGCCCTCTCTTTTCAAGCACCGTCCAGCCAGCCCTCGCCGCTCGTCGTCCCCCACCCGAGCTGCGCCGCCGTAGTCCTTTGTGGGCCCCACGGGTCCCGTCGGCCGTAGCTCACCTTGCCTTCTGCGCCGCATTGCACTGTGGCCGCACGACGGTGACGCCTCCGCTCGCACAACGCCATGTCGCCTTGCCCCTCCCCTCGGTGCCTCACTCCTCCCTGGCCCCTATAAAAAGCGTCGTAGCTCCATTGCCGTCACCCCCACCAAAGCTTGTAGCCACCTCCTCTGCCGCAGGCCGCCGGCGACGACCTCCTCATCAACTCCGGCGTCGGGTTCTCCCGGAGAACCGTCGCACCGCAGGTCGATTCACCGCGCAGGGAGCCTCCTGGGAACCCCGCCAGCACCGACCCCACCTCACCGGGCTCCGCCTCCCTCCCCAGCAAGCCGCCGCCGACTCCACCTACGCACCGAGCCCGCCCACGCCGCCGGCCCGCCCTACTCCACCTCGGCCCTGAGTGGCGCTCCAGGTGAGCTCAAGGCGGACTAGGGAAGCTTGCCTGTCGCGGGATTGCTCCCCGATAGCCCGAGCGGCCGGCGCCCTGGCTTCCCTGGCTCGGCCGCCGCCCAGCTCGCCACCCCTCGCCGCCGGGCCAACTCCCGCCGGTCTCCTCCTCCCTGAGGATGCGCGCCCGCATCCGCAGCCCAGTCCTGGTCAGCGCGCAGCGCGCCGTGGTCCCCACGCCGCGCAGGCTCCTCCTCTCTTGCGGCCGGAAGCGATTGGAGAAGGAGGCAGTGGGGGTTATTTTTTTTCTCTGGTTCGGGATGACCGATGGGTGTGGATAAGGAACTAGCCCCTATTTGTTTTCCTCTCGGGCCCCACCTGTCGGCAGCCCCCTCCCTCTCTCCCCTCTTAATTTCTGAGTTTTTCATGATTTCAAAACTTTGAAAAGCTATAGTTTCATAACCATAAATCCAAAATTAACGAAACCAGTTTCTAAATTTTTATAAAATCAAGATATATCTAATGGTTCTATTTTGGTTCAGTTTAGAGCTTATTTGATTTTGTTTATTTTATTTGGTGTTTATTCCGTGTTCGCTCTCTGTTGTTTTTCCGGTTCTCCCGCCCGAGTAGAGTTCGAGTTCGAGGACGTGAACGAGCCCCCGATCGAAGCAGCACCAGACCACCAAGCTCTTGATCCAGGCGAGTCAACACTTGACCATGTTGAATTCCTATGTTTTAAATGAATTATGTTGTGTTAAAGTATTCAAATTGCATGCGTTATTTTATGTATAATAGTTTACCAATTTTCCTTAGTTAATGGACCACCTTGCTTTATTAGCACTATGTAGCTACTCCACTCCTTGAAATCATCGGTACCCCTACCATTGTCGCCTTAGGTAATACTAATAAATAAAATTTACAAGATAAGCTACGTTATTAATTGCCAGGCAAGTCCAACAAGTTCTCAGGACATTAGCATGCCCTGATCATATTCTTTTCAACGAATAAGTTGTTTTGGGGCAATCATGGGATGTACATGATTGGTAGTTTGTATACGGATTATCTTATGCTTCTCAAAACCCTACAACTTGCTCCCCTGTCCGGGCGGATGGTAAGGGTGGTTGGTGGATGTAACAATCGGGTTGCGGAAGCCCGTCTGGACAATTTAAGGACTTAATCCTATGTCGGCCTCTCCATGTAAAACAGTACAAACCACAAGCCGGCAAATTGTAGGTACGACTAAATAATTTGCACTCGCCAGTAAAGAGGAGCACTTCGGGGGAACCCATGATTTTCATCGCTGGACGCAAAACCGTCTTGGATGGATCATGTCGCCGGATAGAGGCGGGCGCAAGAGGGGGTCTAGCTGGGGCCCAAAGGGGTTTTCCTGTAGACGAAACCTTAGCGAGTGTTATTCTTTACTAGATGCATTGTAAAGGTCGTGTGATAATCCGGTTAATCTGCATGTCTAAGGAAACGTGTGGAAAATAACAATTGGGTTATCCCTTGTGGGTAAAGATGTACCACTCTGCAGAGTCTAAAACTATTCGAATAGCCGCGCTCGCGGTCAAGAGCAGACATGGACACTTCCTCGAGTTAGTTCTATTTGCAAAAACCTCTTGGGGTGGGAACCAAAAACTAAGTGGAGGGAAGTACTCCACTTTGTTGGATTTTTCCTGGAGGGACGTACTCCAGTGTTAGTAGTTAGGGTGGATGTAGCCCAGTAGCCAAAAACTAGCATTAGTGGGTGGAACCATGAAATCGGTGGATGGAACCATCTACAATATACTTATTGCACATTTACAAATGCTTTTGCATTACCACAAATCTGCTAAGTCATAGGGTTTTAATTATGTATTTGTCCAATATTGCTTTGTGCAACTAAAATAAACCCCAGCCATATGTTTTCAAGCCATGCATCTTATACTATTGCATTCTGTGTGTTGGCTCGCGGAGCACGTTGATTTGTGCTCACCCTCGCTCTTCAACCCCCATATTCAGAAGCTGCGAACCAAGAGCACTACGCCTACTGCGTGGACCAGGATGCCGAAGGGAATGATGACGGGGGATATTAGAATAGGCATCGGTAGATTTGCCGCTTGTTTCAGTCCGGTTGACCAGGCTAGTTTTGGCGGGTGCCTCCGTTATTAATCAGGTCTCTGGTTAATAGCGAGGGTACCCGAGTAGGCCCAGTCACTTGCCTGTGGCGAGTTGTGCCCCCACGCTTATGTACGTTTCCGCTTCCGCTCTTATGTATCGTAAGACATTTGGGCGGCGGCCCCTCAGTAACCTCGGCCGGCGTGGTCTATTTTAAACTCGTATTGTAATGTATGGTTTTGTCTGTATGAAATGATGCAGCATTGTATCTGTGAGCACTATCTACTGATCCAGAGAATAGTGCAGTACTTCACAGAGGGTTCCAGGTTAGTAAACTTGGGGTCCGACAGTGGCAGCGGCTGCTGGCAGTGAAACCGAGTGGGGAGAAGGGGCGATGGGGATCGGGTATAGCCGAGAGAGAAGGGGGCCGAACGGGCCAGATGGGCCGAAGGCCTGAGAGAAAAAGGGTTTTGGCCCAAAAGAGATTTTCTGGTTTTTGGGACTTTAGCAAATTTATTTTCTTTGCTGATTTTAATTAGGTGCCAAGGAAATTTGAATGATAATATTTAAAATTATTTTGAGCCTTGATGTTTAGATTTTCAGAGATTTTAGTTTCAGTATTCTCCACATAAATTTTTGAGCGTTCGGATTTTGATTTTGGAATCTGATTCTTTACTTTTGAAGTCTTGGTTAAATTTTTGCCGCAAGAAACTCCAAATCAAGAGCTTAAATAAACAAAATTTTGAAGCTCACCACAATTAAGAAAAGATTTTTATTAATTTTTGCTAAACGCAAAATTGGGATGTTACAACCACCACACCGGGTGGGTAAATGATGGAGAGAGAGTTTGACGAGGAATAAGAGAAGAGGTGAAAGAAGGTAGTCAATGACATGTGGGCCGTTATGTAAAGAAAATTTTATGTATTTATTTGATTAGTTTTGACTCATCACCACGTTTATCCGCCATGTCACACGTGGGATGCTAAGTCATCACGTAAACCACCTGTTATCCGGTTTAGACATCAAAAGGGTAAGACCTCTTTTGATCTAGTTTCGAAAGTAGAGGTTAAATTTTCGGTTTTATAGTACAGGGTCCAAATCGAACCAGCTGCAAAGTAGGGACCAAATATAGACTCTTTTCTATTAATTATGTGATGAGTTCAGGAGTCATTTGTCAAAAATTTTCTGGATAAATAGTGATATTGATCCGCATAAAAGAGAGAATATATAAGCTGTGATATTGCAACCAAGCATTTAGCTCGATCTCGTTGTTTTTTGGGATCTTGAGAAAGATCATTGGAGCTTGCTCTATCTATTAGCTAATTTTTTCCATATAGCAAGATACGTGGTATCTTGCGCAACGATATTTCGTTTTAACATTTAAGCTACCAAATGGTTCTAAAAATTTGCAAAACAAATATGGACAGAGTGAAATTGGGGGTGGGGGTGGGGCGCAACAGAGAGAGATCCGAATACTCATGTAAGATAAGCTAGACTGGAAAGGATATTAGACCACCTGTGCGTAGTGCTGGTATGTTTAAAGGAGTTGCCATCTATGCTTAGGCCAATCATATCGGTTGACTTCTTGATTTCAACCATTGCATATTAACTACTGACCTGAAAACATATAATGTAAAATGAATGTCCACAGAGAATGGAAAACTAGTAACATTCTTCTAGACGAAGAAATGAACCCAAAAGTATCTGATTTTGGGATTGCAAGGATATGCTTTTCAAACGTGTGGCTGAATCAAATACTACCACTGTGATTGGGACGATCTAAGTATTCGCGATTATATACCATATCATCTGACTAATTTTTTAAATGTACTTATGTCTGCAAAAAGAAAACAAAAGATAACAGTATCTCTCGAAGTCTGTTCCTTGATTAGCTAGATTTAAAGATATGGTACCATTGTAACATTACATTTATGCTGTAACAATATACTGACATGCAAGCCATGCAGTGATGTTAAAGTGTTAATGTGTTAAGCTTGCTATCTTGATGAAATTCTAAAATTAATAGTTGCAGCAAAATATTACAATACATTAGGTAAATCTCTATGTGACTTTTTAATTGGAAGGTTGTAAAACTCAATCATCTTTAGCTCTAAAATACTTGGGCTTGCCGTTGTTGTTAGCAAAACTTACCAAGAGCCGTTGTTGTTAGCAAAACTTACCAAGACACAGATCCAACCAATAGTCGACAAATCCATGAAGAAGTTCTCGGCATGGAAAGGAAGCCTGTTGTCGTCGGGTGGTCGCCTAATCGATATCAAACATGCGCTATCCGTGTGTTCCTTTGGAAAGGATCGGAGGCAGATCATGGAGGCCAATGTCTTGTGCCTTGAAGGGCGGTCTGCCGACCTCAGGAGCTCGGTCTTGGAAGCCTAGACCTCAAAACGATTCGTTACGCGCTGAGATTAAGATGGCTATGGTGGCAAAGAACTGACCCGACACGTTCGTGGGCCAACCTACACATGTTGTACGAACTGACCATTAGGGCGATGTTCAAGGCTGCAACGGAAATGCGGCTTGGAAACGGACATCTAACCTGTTTTGATTGGATTATTGAGTTGCATACACCAATCAGTTCACCTAAAAACTTAAGCTGATGAGAAAAGGTGGGCAATTCATTTATACTTCAACACTCCCCCTCACGTGTAGGCTCTCTCAGGCCATTGGATTATTGAGTTGCATACACCAACCAGTTCACCTAAAAACTTAAGCTGATGAGGAAAGGTGGGCAATTCATTTATACTTCAACACTCTCCCTCACGTGTAGGCTCTCTCAGGCCTAAGACGTAGAATAGAAATGGACTACAATTATTTTTTTTAATTGCGTCAACCGGGTCTCGAACTCAAGACCTCTTGGCTCTGATACCATATTGAGTTGCATACACTAACCAGTTCACCTAAAAACTTAAGTTGATGAGGAAAGATGGGTAATTCACTTATACTTCAACATGGACAATTGGATTGGTCGACAATTCATTGAGATTCTAGCTCCCAATCTTTGGAAACTCGTTCGGCCAAAAACGAGGAAAAATATCACAGTTGCATAGGGCCTCATGATGAATGCATGGACTAGCGACATCCAGGGAACTCTATTAGTTCAAGCTATTGCTGAATATTTACTCCTCTGGAGCAAATTTTATGTCGTGACCTTGCAACCAGGGATAGAAGACAGGTGGGTATGGAAGCTAAACTCTTCGGAGCAGTATTCAACCAAGTCGGCCTATAACGCTTTGTTTCTTGGTAGCATCCATTTTTCAGCACGCACAAACAGATTTGGAAATGCACGGCTCCTCTCAAAACGTAAGTTCTTCGCTTGGCTCGCGGCACATGACCGTTGTTGGACTTGGACAGTAGACCGCCTGGCGCGTCGAGGCACGCTGTCGCGCACACACTGCCCCCTATGTGAGCGACATCCGGAAACAATCGATCACCTCCTGATTCAATGCACGTGGACGCGGCAAGTTTGGCCTAAAATCATGCGTCTCTTCGGCTTCCAGAGACCAATGCTAAGCATGGATGTTCGACTTCTCAACTAGTGGGATTCCTTACGAGAACGCTTGCCCAAGGATCAAAGGAAAGGGTTCGACTCAATTGCCATCCTCTTCTTTTCGACTGACTGGCGAGAATGTAATGCCCGCGTCTTTAAAAAAAATCAGGAATCAGGCAACTTTGCTATAAGGCAAAGATTACTCAGGGCCGGCCCTGGGGGAGGAGGGGGGGGGGCGAGCGGGGCGGCCGCCCTAGGCCCTCAAAATCCAGGGGCCCCCATAGTTGCTTCCGTCCCCGACCTCTACCACGCCCTCGCCGCCTCCGCCTCCCCGGGCGACCCACAGCCCCATTCCTTCCTCTGCGACGCGGCCTCCGCGCGGCTCCGGCTGCACCCGGGCGAGCTCGACGCGGCGGTGTCGGTGGGGGCCTTGGAGGAGTTGGAGCCAGGGCCGTGAGATTTCAGATTTGTGCCCTGCGTTGCCCCTTTGTAAGATGAAGATCTGAGTTGGAGGAGTTGGAGACGGAGCCATGAGTTGGAGCTAGCCGCTAGAGGCCAGATCTACAATGGTTTCTAAATCATCAAGCAAAGCCAAGGAAAAACAGGTAAAAATGTAAGATACATGAATGATAGTATGATACTAGTTATATTTCTAGGTAAGAATGTTTCAAGAAAAATGGATTTTACAGTATGTGGGTAACAAGACAATATAAATGCTGAAATGCATTAGCATTCATTGATTTTCAATGTCCCATCTTACTGGAAAACTCAAATGATTTTATAATCATTGAAAATCTGCCATATTCTAATCTGTTGTCATACTAACGTCTTCATCTTTCATTCATGAAAACCTTTGGAATATGGGGTGACTATTATGTTTACAACGATAGATGATGAGATCTGGCGAGGGCGATGCAGTTGACTCATATTGCAATATTGCTTATCTAATATGTGGATACGTTGATATATAGGGATGACGGGTTCGGCAAAACTACGATTGGGAAGATATTAGTGAAGCATTAGGTTATTTATTCTTTGTCGAGTTTGCATTTCTCTCATAGTTAACTGCAGCAACTACCAAATGCCAACCAAGTTCTTCTTGAGGTAACTTATGCTGCTCATGGTTTAGTAATGTTACTGGTCCTTTCTTTTCACAGTGATAAGTTGGTTGAGAACACTATTGGTATCTCGTCGATTCTTTGAGATTTTTCAGCTCCATAGTGAAGCATTCTTGATTATAATGAGGTATATGCTTATTTGTCTAGATATAATGAGATATAATTCTATTTATTTTCTATTGAGGATTGAAGGTATGTGACATTACTGGAAATTACTCAAAAGTCCAACATGCCATTCTTTTCTGTCTTGGAATGATGGAATTTGCAATTCTCCACCTCAGATTTGCATCTTTGTAATATAGTAGTGGCCGCAGATATTAAGCTCCTATTCAAGTACCTGATAAGCAAGTTTTCTAATATAATCTTATTTCATTTGACTTGTCAAGAGTAAGGTACTAAGGGATTTGTCGTCAATGGATCGATTAGTTGTTGCAACCGAAGGTGGTACCATGATCCGACCAATCAATTGGTACTGGAAATGATAAACTACCCTGAGTTGCTCTTCAAAAGCAATGCTTACTAAGTTTACTGTGTGAAATTTGCAGGAGCTACATGAGGAAAGGGCTAAACATCTGGTTAAATGTTCCGTTGGATGCGCTTGCAAGAAGAATTGCTGCAATGGGAACCGCTTCTCGGCCCCTCTTGCGTTAGGAATCAGGTGATCCTTATGCAAAGGTAGGTAGCTACTGATGCTCTTATTCATATCTGCAATTTGAGTTTGGCATGCAGACAGTGCTAATAGCTTCTTGTTTTCTTGTGCAGGCTTATGCAAAACTTACATCACTTTTTGAACAAAGAATGGACTCGTATGCTAATGCTGATACCAGAGTTTCCCTTGAACGTAGGTATCCTATAGAGTTCAATAACTACATCGCCGTATGTAATCCTGGTTTTTGCTCTAGTGCTTTATAGTTTATACTACTAATGGACCCATCAAATATGTTGATTTTATCTAGTGTTCAGTTTTTAATACATAGCTTCACATTATTTGACTGCTGATTGGAGTGCAGGATGACATCTGGTACATACCTTAACGGCTAACACAAACAAGTGCAGGATGAACTTTTTAAGGTAATATCTATAAACTCTTTGATATGAATTTTTCTTTAATACATAACGTATTTTAAGTGTTTGTTGGTAAAATTATATATATATATATATATATATATATATATATATATGTGTGTGTGTGTGTGTGTGTGTGTAGATATATTTAGATATTTACCAGGGCTCCTATTTCTAATTTCGTCCAGGCTCCTAAAATTCCAGGACCGACCCTGGATTACTCTCGCCCAGAGTATGTCATTCCCTGAACTTTTTGAAATTTGGCCATGAGCCGTGGCATCCACACTTCAGAAAGAAGGTAACCACTTGGTTGGAGCCCAGGCGAGTGAGGCGTCCGAACTGGATAAGCAAGACCTAGTGTCCAAACTCATGTAGGAATTAGCAAGTTGGCGCCAGGCGGGCGTGGAGTCGCTACCGCTTCCTTTATGCTTTAGTTCTTAGAGTAGAATCTTGGTGGCTGTGCTGCACCGCTTTGGAGCTCCCTTCAGTCCGCATCCTTCTTTTCCTTCTGTTCTGTGCCTTAAGTTACTTGTTTCAGAGTCTCTCCTCTTGTAAAGCCAGACACTAGCTTGTCTAGTGGTTTGTTCAGTTTTTTTCTATCTTAATACAACGGCGTACAAGTCTTGTGCATTCCCTGAACAATTTGCCCATGGCAATCAGTCTCAAACATGCCGAAATAATGAACCAGTCAGTTTTTCATCTAAAAACTTAAGCTGATGAGGAAAGATGGACAATCCACTTATATTTCAACACTCCTTCTCACGTGTAGGCTCTCTCAGACCTAAGATGTGGAATAGAAGTGAGCTGCAATTATTTTTTTTAATTGCGCCAACCGAGTCTCAAACTCAAGACATCTTGGCTCTGATACCATATTGAGTTGCATGCACCAACCAATTCACCTAAAAGCTTAAACTGATGAGGAAAGGTGGGCAATTCACTTATACTTCAACACTCCCCTTCATGTGTAGACTCTCTCAGGTCTAAGACGTGGAATAGAAGTGAGTGCAATTATTTTTATTTAATTACGCCAACTGGGTCTCGAACTCAAGACCTCTTGACTCTAATATCATATTGAGTTGCATGTACCAAAAATTCACCTAAAAATTTAAAGCTGATGAGAAAAGATAGACAATTCACTTATACTTCAATAAGAGCTATACATGAACATGAAACTTCATCATGAACAGATTATATGTGCGTAGCTCAGAAATCGTAGTACTTGCGAATTCAATCCAACTAACTAGCTTTATTTGTTCCAACAGGATGAACATACGTAAGACACATATCAGTGCACATGCTTCAGGTGCCCTCCGCTCCGGACATCTTGCTGAGCCTACTCGGCGGCTTGGAGTCCTTGCCGGCCAGCCTCCTCGGCCCGCCGCGGCACCGGCTCGGGCTCGGCCCGTACAGCGCCCGCTGCGCCACCGCGCCGGCGTATAAATCCGCCCTCGGCTTGCCGTTGCTGTCGGAGCCCTGGTACGCGCCGCCGGCCTGGCTCTTCTGGTGGCCGTGATCAGCGGAGGCCTCCATGTCTTTGCTTAATTCTCAGATGGATGTCTTCCTCCACCTTAATTACGAGCTTAATTGTTGTAGTAACAACTGAGAGTATGAAATGTGCATGTGATCAAGAGAGTGAGAGGCACACCACAACGATCTGTGCAGCTGGTATTTATAGTGGCTGGGGTTTGAGGCTTCCCCAGGGGAAATTTTTTTTGCTTGGTAAGAGAAAGCACTAAGGTGCCGACTTTTTTTTTTTTTGCTTTTTCGTGTCTTAGTCTTTTCAGAGAACGATAAACTAAACACCACTGTCAATTTAAGCTTAAGATATCCCATGGTGTAGACATGGACAATTAATACTAGCTTCTTAGTTCATGATACTTCTTAGGTGGAATTCTGACTAACCCTCGGTGACATGTAGGTCCGGCTGGCTTACATCATGGAATTTAAGGGATCCATCTGCCAGTAATTGTTGAAATGTTTTACAATTATTTTGTTCATCTATAGGTAGGTGTTGTTACAAATGTTTTACAAAGATGTAATTTGTACGCACAGCACGTGATATCCTAGCCCTTGATGGCCTACGTGGCCCATGTGTGAATGCATGAGTGCATGAGAGTTTACTCCCATCTTCTTTTCAGTTTTTAAAAACTAGTTTTTGATTTTTCTACTGTAAGTAGATTTTAAGCAGAATATCTTTTTAAGACGGTGTCTACAAATTAATTGTAATACACAGTGTAGTGACTTCATTTATATTGACCAAAACCGATATGAGTTTTTGTTATTTAGTACTTTTTTATAAATAATTTAAAAATTATAAATTACAGCTAAAAATTATAAGCCGAATCTAAAAAACGAGGCTCCCTTGTTGTCGTCACTCAAGTTTATTCTTTGGAGATCCTGGAGGATAAGAAAGGGTGGCCAGGGTCGGCGCAGAAGGGAAGGAATCACGGGCTGTCTTTTGAGGAGTTTCTCTACTTTCTTGCCCTATGATGAACGGGATCATTCCTTGCCGATAGGCAGCCAGCTACAGAAAATGCGTCAACGATGAAAAGCGGCTCAGGGCTCGATGTGGATTGGGATGTCCAAGAATATCCGAAAGCTGGTGGTCTGTGGCTGTGGGCTCAGGAAGGAAAGGTGGATTGCTACGAGGCTTCGCCATAGGGAGTTTGCAGAGGACTACTTGACATTTTGTGCATCAACTGTGCGAGGAGTTCGGATTGTTCGTTTCTGTTCACGCCAGTAAGAAGTCGATTCTATTTTGGTTTTTACTGTCGTCTGGCCAGGGAGATGGTTGAACACCTCAGGAAGATCACCAAGGCATAGCCGTAGGGAAAAAAGATAATAGCTAGGAGAGACTAGGTATTTTTATTATTTAAAAGAAGAATATGCCCTTAAATTTGAGTTTAAGTGTTTTGGGGCGTTCGTTTTAGCGATGTCTTCTGGTTTTTGGCTGAAATTTTACTGTAGCTAACTTTTTTTATGTAGCTAATTTAGTTTTTTAGGCATAATTAAATTTAAAAAAATAGAAAAATAGAAAAAAAAATATGTTAGCCCATCACGGACAATGCAAAGGAACACGGAAAAAAAAGAAAAATACAAAAAAACCCAAAAAATCTAAAACAATTCAGAAAAAGACGAATTATTGAATAGTGAAAAAAAGCTAAAGCTAGAAACTGAAACTGAAAAAAATCTGAAACGAGCGGAACTAATCTGGTAGAAGTGTACACCCGCACCTCCACCAACCGAGCTAGGCTGGGTTGCCAGAGGCCTAGCCGTAGATGTCTAAAGGTTCTATTCTTTTGGTCTTTTGCCTTTTGCTTTTAGCTTTCATTTCTCCGGAAGTCAAAACAAATAAGGTAGTTTCTCCTAGCCGCTTCTCCAAACGGCTTCTTGAGCCTGCCGACATGTGCACCATCACGTCAGCATCTCAGTTATCCATCCAGTCTCAAAAAATACAACAAAAAACCATCAACTACAGCTAAAAATATCAACCGCAGCATAAAGAACAGAGCCAAAGTACTAAACTATCCGCTTGGATGGCCACAACACTAGCCTCAGCTAGATGTGGTGCATGCCAAACATATGCACTTTTGTAGGCTCCGGTTTGCTTTTTTAGAGAATACCAATTCTATATATTAAACATTGTTGAGTAAAAGTGTTCTTACAGACCTTCTGCTTTAACATAATTTACAGAGTTGCTGTTGAGTATGGTCAGTTTCACCCCTTGCTTTAGCACAATTTACAAAGTTGTTGTGGAGTATGCTTACTCGAATCCTAATCAACTAGGATTTATAAAAATGTGCTACATTTATCACTAAATAAATTCTAATAGGATAAAAATTCATACTTAAGATGTCTACTTCTCTTTAAAAGAAAACTAGAATGACCATATAAAGCTATAAGAGATAACCATAGAGAACCCATTACAATCAAAGAAGCACACTAAGCAAGAGTTCATTCAAAGGAAAGGTGCACAAAAGAATTAAATGCTAAGATATTTTTTAATACCAAATTCTTGTATACAACAAAGATCCAAAGTTCTTAAAAGTTTTGAGAGAATTATGAGAGAGTGATAATTCCTTGTATTCTTTTGAGGTCTATTTAAGGAATACGGTTGGCTTCACTAAATCTTTTCTCTCATTATGGTTGCTTCATCACCATTATTTAGGTTCTCTCCATGATTCATCTACTTCGGTTCTTGATACCGTGCAGATTTATATTGTATCTTATAAGCTTTGATCCGATCCGGGCGCTGGCGCTTAGGAAGGAGTATGGGAGTATAATAATTGCCATTCTTAACACATGGCTGAGCAAAGGACACGTACACACATTCGTGTGTCCCTCTAGCAGCTACCACCAACGAAGCTTGGATTGGCTCCCATTGCCGTCTGCTTCGAGGATCCGTCGAGGAGGAAGCACATCGCTACAGAACTTGATGCTTGAAGATGGCCACGACATCTATGGTGTCACTGTCGATGAGAGGCATTGCTCGGTGCGGAGCCGCCATGCAACCATCTTTGGAGTGAGCTAATGGGAGGCATTGCTCACTGACGTGATAAGCCGACATATAACAACCAAGATAAGTGGCCTCCTTCTGAGATGGAGGTTGATCATGAGACCGTCTAGCACTGTTACACATCGGCTGCTCCAGTGGCCGCCGTATATCTTCTTGATTGGATGGACTTAGGCGAGATCAAGAATGTTGGTGAGTAAAATCCATCGCCAACAATTGAAGTGATATGTGATGCCCTCTTGATCGGTTTTTAGTGGATCTGGGGATTTTGGAGTTGTACACAACAAATTTAAGGATAGGGGATTCCAGGGAGAAAAATGAGGAAGTACACAGTGACTGTCCAGAGCAAGGTTCACAAAATAGCCCGGTAGATTCTGATTGTTGGTTTTACCAGAGCCCACTGGTTGAATTACAAACCAGGCCCAAACATTTCAGCCCAACTTGAAGCAAACACGGCCCAAAGTGGCCCACTCGCCTTCAATAACCTTTGCCCTAGTCTCTCTAGCGGTAGAGCGCATTCGTTTCTTCCTCTACCCCTCTTATTTTACTGTTCTTCCTCCGCCCCTCTGCTTCTCTAGTGGCTCAACTCTAGTTCCATGGTTCCACCTTGCCCTCTTCCTCCTTTGCCTCTCTGCCTTGATTCCTCCTCAGGTTGTGCAGTCGCACATGGAGACCGTTGTCGGCGGAGTCAGGAGGAATGGTGGTGGCAGGAAGAGGCGAGGATGGTTGCTAGGGCGGCAGAGGGAGATGTGATGATGGTGGCTTGGTCGACTTGGGGAGAGGACAAGATGGCTGGTATGCCTTTACCTCTTCCCCAACCTGAGCGCCCGTTGCTCTGCCCCCTAGCGCCCGTTGTTCAACCTGAGCGCCCGTTGTTGTGCACTTGTGCTCCGGTCTAGGCATGCCATAACTGATACGGGGGTTGCCCAATCTTTTCGACATAGAATAGATACTCACGGGAGTCTTAATGAATCGTAATGATTGTCCAATGCCAGTGTAAGAGATGAACATTCTTTAATCCGTCAAAACATACTCGTGTCAATTTCGTCGACCACTAAGTAAAGATCTATCGTGCACCTAAATCCCAACGAAAATACTGAACAATCTTGATTGAAGAACACACCTGATTCTCTTTAGAATTTTGGCAATCACAAAGAACTCGAACAAGAACTTTTAGTAGATTGATTTCTATCAAAAATGATCTGCCCAACAATGGAAGAGTACAAGGATTTTTATAGTGCCTTCCCTATAAATTTCCCTATAGTTTAAAGATCTTTGCCACATGAGGTTCGGGCCGCCCATTCGAAGTAATCCATTGGGGGAATTAACTCGCCTACGGCAGACTGGATCCGTCAGTGATGACCAGACCAAATTCCTAGCTTTGCTTTGCTGGGCTGATCGATTACTACCCCTGCAACAGGTTCAGATCTTCACTGCTGGTCTTATGGAACCTATATGGACCGACGTTGAACTCCAACATCCGGCCAATCTTCAGGTGGCCATGAGTTTCGCTCGTGCTTACGAACGTCGTGCACATATCATGGCCGGTGTCTCCACTCCAGCACCAACACCTCGTCCTTGGCGACCACCACAGCGGGCATCCACACCTGTTCCAGCCACCGGATATTCCCAGGAGATGGCACCACCACCGGCTTCAGCATCAGGGGCTTGTCCTACAAAGCTGTTTCGTGATGTTTTTTTTGTTGTGGGTGATTTGGTTTGGTTGCGACTTCTTCATCGGGCGGCTGCTTCTCTTGGCATTTCTTCGGGTGGGAAGCTAGGATCAAAATATTTTGGCCCCATAAGATCATTGAGCATATTGGGTCTGTTGCATACCGGCTGGAACTACCCACGAGCACTAAAATACATGATGTCTTCCATGTTGGGTTGCTGAAAAAATTCCAGGGTACTCCACCATCGACTCCACTGCCTTTGCCACTCCTACACCATGGCCGGGTGCTTCCTACGCCACTGCACGCCTTAAAATCTGAACGGCGCCACGGTCAGCAGCAGCTCTTAGTGCAATGGACAGGAATGGCCTTAGCGGATGCATCATGGATCCCGCTGACTCGGTTTCAGGAGACTTACCCCGACTTTCAGCTCGAGGACGAGCTGCTTCACGAGGGGGGGGGGGAGATGTTATAGTCTACAGACGCAGGCATCAGACTTAGCCTTGCCGTTGCAGTCCTTTTCCTAGCTTTGCACGTTGCAGCCCTTCTCCTACACCCATACGGGCTAAGTAGCTGAGTCCAGCTCGGACTCTAGTCCGGCTTGAGTATATGAGTTCGGATCGGACTCTAATTGTATGAGTTTATTATATATAGCTTGGAGATCAATGGTTTATGTAAGCAAGAAGTAATAAAGATCTATTTACCTCACCTTTGCCTCCGTTCCTCTCATCCCTGCTGGCGACTCAAGAGCCAGGCAGGTCGGCCCTCCGTCAGGGCCAGGGGTGATCCCAGGCCTCCCACCGCTACGCCCTGAGGTCTCGGAACCCTGTCCCTGACATGTTTGCTGCTCGTATTTTGCTGAAGTGCTAATTGAAAGTGTATACCCTCAATAACTTATTTTCATTTGCTTGTAGGCTGTGATCAATACAAACATAATTGGCCCTCTAGTGCATCTGCTGCAAGCTGCTGAGTTTGATATCAGGAAGGAGGCTGCTTGGGCAATATCTAATGCCACATCTGGTGGGACGCATGATCAGATAAAGTATGATAGTTGTTCTCCATTATTTTTTATCCTTCTGTTCGCTTTTATACAAGTGATTAGCAACTTTTTTTTAACTGATACATCATTTGTTTGCCAGGTATCTTGTTAGCCACGGTTGCATTAAGCGGCTTTGTGATTTACTTGCTCACCCTGACCCTAGAATAGTGGCGGTTTGTTTGGAGGGCCTTGAGAATATCTTGAAGGTTGGTCAGGCTGAAAAGAACTTGGGGGCTTGTGATGTCAACACGTATGCGCAGATGGTTGACGATGCCGAGGGCTTGGACAAGATTGAGAATCTCCAGATCCATGACAACAGCAAGCTAGAAAGCACCGATACGCTGGCTGCACGTCGTACCCATACTCGATACGTATCCGATCTGGCGTCACGTATCGTCTGGCGCGATCTGGTATCGGTGGAGTATCGGAGAATTTCGCAAAAGTAAATGAAAAATATACCGTCACGGTTTGATACCGTATCGTCACCGATCGTCGCCACGCCACCTAGCCTCGCATAAATCTGGAACGCACCGAGCGTCTCCTCATTCATGGCGTCCGGAGGAGAGGCGCGGGTGCTGCGGCCTGGCGCCGGATTCGCACAGAGGAGGCTGGAGGCGGGTGCGGCGCGAGCGAGCTCGGCCAGATCAGCGCGAGGCGCTCGAGATCAGGCGAAGCGCGGCGGCGGCGGTCGGATCGGCACAGAGGCCGTCGGATCTGGAGGCGGAGCGGTGGACAGCGGCGGATCCGGCGGCGGGGAGGCCGGATCCCCTCTGCCGCCTCAGTCAACCTCCGCACGCGGCCGGCCGCCTTGGTCCCCCGCTGCTTCCGCCGCTCCCCGTCACTCCAGCCGCCACTCCCCGCCGCTGCTCCCCCACCGCTCCCGCCTCTGCTCCCCTGCTCCCCCTGCTCCCGCCGTTCTAGCTGCTCCCCTGCCGCTCCCCGTTCGCTGGGTTGGACGAGGACTCGATGCCGAGGGAGAATTTCACCGTCACCGTCCGCTTCCGGCCGCTCAGGTTCGGCTCGTTTTGCTTCTGTTGTGGTGCTTCGTTTGGTTGGGTCTGGATTTGGGAAACGTGGTTTGATTTGGATTTGGGTTTTGGTTTCACTTGTGAAGCCCGCGGGAGATTCGACAGGGGGAGGAGGTGTCGTGGTACACGGACGGCGACATGGTCCTACGGAGCGAGCAGAACCCCAACGTTGCGTATGCTTATGGTACGTGCCTGTTTTGGGTGTCATTTGTGGGTGGATTGCTTGGTTGTTGTGACATTGGCATACTGCTTTCTGATTGCCATCACGTTTGGCATATGCGAAATTAGTTGCATTCTATCGAAATGGCCAGTCTTCGCATAAGGCAGGAGCAAATTAGGCGAGGTTTGGATAGAGTTCTAATTGCTTATGTTGGCTATATGTTTGGAATTATCTCATGCCGCCATTACTTCGTTTACTTGTAGAGCACAAATTGGTTTCCTGGAAATGTTTCCAAAATCCGTAATGTGACTGTGGGGCTTTACAACAGTTGGTGGTGTATTGGAAACAAGGGCCTCAAAAACCAAATTGATCATTTTTCCTTCAATTTTCATTTTAACTATATATATACTTGCTGTATCGACGTATCCTTGTTTTTGAAAAATATCGTATCACCGTATCCGTATCGCCGTACCCGTATCAGGGCATCCTAGACAGCGAGACATATGAGAAGGGAGTTAAGTTGCTTGAGTCATACTGGGAAGAGGAGGAAGATGTTGCCATGCCCTCAGGGGATGCCGCTCAGTCTGGTTTCCACTTTGGAAATGAGCAGGTCTCTGTTCCATCAGGTGGATTCAACTTTGGCTGAAGGTATGCTCTTTTCGCTAGTGATTTGAATTGGAGGTCTGTCTACCTGCCTGGTATGTTGTCATTCAAGTGGTGTTTTTGGACTTTTTGTTTGTGCAGACGCCCATTTGGAAGGTGAAAGCGTGCCCTAGCTGTTTGTTTCGGGGCTAGTCAAGTTGGGAGGGTCATTTTATTCAAGTCATGGTTGGGTCCTGTCGGCTTCATCTCAGGTGGTTGTCATGGTTGGTCCCAATAAAAGCAGGGCAAGGTCGGTCAATTAGCCGCACAGCTATTGTGCAGCTTGGTGTCTATATGTCAGGTGGTTGGTTCATCTGGGTTATGGCTCTCCTCCATATGAGAAAATGGAGGGTGGAAGTGGGTCGGGCTTCCAGAGACAACTCGTCGCTTGTGTCATCGGAGTTGGTGGTTGTTTTTACCTCAAGCCTGTAGCATGAACGATTGTTATGTCTGTGGAGGTAAAAAGAACCTCTATGTACAGGTGGTTTTCTCATAGTTGTTCCCAAAGCATTTCTATGCTGTAAAACACTGTTCACTAGCAAAAGTTGTTAATTGATCAGAAGGAAAGTCAGTGCGTTTTGGGATTGCTATGCGACTCTTATCTGTTATTTGGTCATTACACCTTTTTGTTTGCTGCGTCATATTGTTTGTAGTTTCTGTTGATACTGTGGTGTGATCTACCATGTTATTTACAGGTTGAGCAATGGATTTTTTTGAATACTTCAGCAATGGATTCTTATTGCAAAGTGGGCCACCTAGTTCTTAGTGTTGGAATTCCGTAACAAATGTATACTGGCTGGCTGTCTGGCTATGCCGCTGTATCATTCCTCTCTTGAAACAAGAATGTTGTTCACTACAAATCCTCCCAACCTAATATCTCGGTGCCTGTTTGTGATTCTTCTGTGAGCTCTTGCTGTGATCACTCTCTCTACCGCCTTGTGTGCAGTTATAACTGTGTGCTAGCTAGCCGTTCTTTGCCAGGCAGAGTTAGTTGCAATCTTCTGATGCAAACACCATCTTTCCAGTTTGATCATCCAATCATGCGTTGCTGCTTCGCCGAAGGTTCTTCTGCGCAAAGTGCTACTAATGATGCACTTACCCTCCAATCATCACAGAATTTAGAAAGTTGAAACCCATGTCTGTATGATTGGCGCACGTATGGGCGGCTGACAGCTGGGAGAGCATTGGATTGCTCCAAAAGGCTTATTAGCAAGCCTGGGAGAAGAGGTCCTCAACTTGTCATATTTTACACCTTGGCAGTTGAGAGTGGTGGACCTGGTGGTGGTCCTATATGTGGAGCTTATAGTTTAGCCTTTGTTTGGTCTATTGGTTAAGCTTCGTTGTAATTAGGGATGGTTATCTGTCCTCTCATCCTTTGGGCGTGGCTTCTATCAGAAATCTCGGCCGGTTGAGGGCTCCTGCTTAAGCCGTGTTTGGTTTGGAGTTGACGTGGACTGGGGCGGGGGTTGGGTGAGGGTCCAATGGGTAGATTTGCCTGCCAGGCATGGTTAGATCAGGGTCAATTTAAGTTTGAAAATTCATCTTAATTCTGATTTGAATTTTGGAACACACGATCATCAGGCTTATTCCTGGAGTATGGCTTCGATGTTTTGCTGGTATAGCAGTATACTATGATGAGCGATTTTTCCCTTGGTGAATATTTTGCATCTAAAGATACCTAGATGTAAGTTTTGTTATAGATAGCTATTTACAAAATAAATTACGCTAGATTTAGGTGGCCAGTAAGGCCACGCTCATTACCGCTTTTTCTCAGCGTTAGCGATCGGCTTCTGCGTTGAAAACATTGTAGCAGCAATGTAGCAATTTTGTCCTTTTGCTTGTTTTTTGTTTTTTTTCAAATTTTTAAGTTTTGTTTTTTTTCTCGTATTCCTTTGCATTGTCCGCTCTAGATTAGCGTACCGTTTTTATTTTTACATTTTTTACATTTAATTATGCCTAATAAACCAACTCAACTACAGTTAAAAAATAAGTCAACTAGAGTAAAATTTTTGCAAAAAAAGCCATCGTTATTCCGAACACTACCTTATATTTTGGAGATTATATGTTAATATCTTAGATGTCATTTGTTTCTGACTAGATGTACTAACAAAATACAGTTTGCAATTAGGCCCAATCTTGGGAGCATGTGCTGAAAAACGAAGAAAAAACCTAGGTGGAAGAAGAGATGCTTACATAAGCTCTGATGCAACAATGTATGGAACACATAGTTGTTAAGAGTTGACTAAAGAGTGTATGCTGAAAAAGCGAAGGAACATGCCGTAGTGGAAAGGAGATGTTAACAGAGGCATCTTGTGTTTTTGATGCTACAATGAAACAAATAGTTGTTGGAGTTTGACAAACACCTCGACTTAGCAAATAACCAAAGTGTAAGACCGAAGATGACAATAAAGAGGGGTAAATGATGTCTTAAAATTTTTCTCTAAATATTCAATAATCCTTTACTATAATAGCTACAAAGTTATGAAGATTAGGATGAAAAATCTCCACAAAACAAGCAACTGAATTTTTGAAACAAAATTAGTAGTATCTTTGTTATAACTGCAGTAGTACCTTTTTTATAACTGTGGTACCACCGTAGTACGGTAGTACATCTATTTGAACTGTGGTACTACCTCTTCTCGATGAACTATGATTTTAGCACGATTGTAACAACTAAATCGATGGAACTTTTGATCCATAAATTCAAATGATATGAAATTTTGTAGGAATCTTCTCTGAGGTATTGTGAATCTATTCCAACAAACGATCCTGAAAATTATGGCCAAAGTTGAAACATTTTTCAGTTTGAAGGATAGTTGCACTAAAACCGATCAAAAATCCAAAACGGTTAACACGACTTGCTCGTAGGTAGATGATGACCAAGATGGCTCTACATATATTTTCACATATCACAGCAAATTAGAACACCAAAGAAATCACTCATAAAAATCTCAGATCATGAAATCACTCATTGAGGCTAAAATCAAGTAAAACCGACTTTCTTCATGAACTTACTATCAAAATGTCTAGATGATATGGTCAGAGATTATCTCTAACTTAATCACATCTTTAGCACAGCAAGATCAAGAAGAGAGAAGAGGAGATATCAAAACCAACCGAAACAAGAGTAAATCAATCAAGACATGATAGATCCATATCGGTGCATAAAGATTGATGTATTACTTACTTGAAGAGATAAGTTTTATAGTCAATCCATCAAGATAGCAGAGCTCTAAGTCTAGAGCACACACACAAAACTCCAACCAAAGGAAGCTTAACCATAATCTGTCAATTCTCTCTCTAACCTATCACCCATGGGAGAAAGGAAGAGCTAACCATCAAAAGGATTAGCCAACATTCTCAAACCCTAGACCTTGCCTCTTCTCCCCTTCTATAACCTCACAATCTTAACCAAAATCTAATGGATTCACTCATTAGGTCAAACCATGGATAACATGTTAACCTCACCTAGCACCGGGTTTTACTCTCTTATGCACGCTTCTCAAAGTGGCTTATAACCATTAACCCATTAGTGAATCAACACTTGATAAACTTCATATTTTTAGTACATATAAGATATAAACCACTTAGGTCAACGCCACAGTTTCACACACATCACCACTTTTTCAGTATTGGGCAATTTACCAAAATGCCTGTCTACCGTTTTTCATGAAGTTTTCCACTTCTTTTGCCATGAAGTATCGCTCATACTTCATCTTTTACGTGGCCCCAATGACTTGCTGTTAAGTCTCTCATGCGTCTGGATCTCACTAAACTGTCCTCTCTTGCACGACGACTCAAGTCACTTAACATGCCACTTGTTATCTCTTTGCTTCATGACTGCACCCGACTTCCATGACTATCTGGATCTCAACTCCTCTCTGAGCCTAATCCCGATCCACCTCGTTGTTGCTCGTCATGATCACCACCAATAGCTCCCCGCTCTGGTATGCTGTCTTCTTAGCTTGTAACCACTCCATTAACCTCAGACATCTTCGGTGTCTTCTTCACTATTCTAGACCTCAACATCACCCTGTGCCTAGTCTCGGTCCTCCTACGTGTCACCATAACCTAGCTCTGAAGTCCTACAACCAATAACAATAAGCAAACCGTCATGTAGCACTACACAATACACAAAGTCATCAATTGGTACAATTAATCTAAATAATACACAATGAAAAATGTATGCAACCAAAATAGAATACCCAGGTTACCCTAACTCAATCCATAACTCAATTTTCCAAAACCCTTTTTTTTTGCAAAATCCGTTAGTACCACACGCAACATGCCGGTACTACTGTTCTTCAAACCGGTGCTACCGCATCTTGCAATCTTGAAATGGATATCTCTGAAAATAACGCACCACCATGTAAAATTCAGTGCTACCGCATTGCGGTGTGACTGTACATACCTAGCGACACTACCGCTCTACAATATGACTGCACTAACACCTGTGGTACCATCGTTTTTCATGAAAATTCTAGAAAATAGCCCAAATAAAAAGTAATCTTTGCAAAATCACTTAACTAATCCAAAAATATTACAATGATTCATCACAATATTAAACAGAATCTTCTTACATGGTCCTTCACAAAGAAGAACAAAAGAAAAAAAAGGAGGGAATCTCACGCTACAAACGATAGAGAGATGTTAGGTTTGTGCTCCACTTTTGCCCATGTTCATTGCTGGAGTACTTTTTTTTGTCACCCTAATTTGCCCCTTCCTAAGTACTAACCTATATTATACACTTAATTGTATTTGTCAATTTAGCTCTTTGTTTTTGGATTGGACGCTCTGTTCTTCAATGGCGAGTACTCATAAAGGAAGACGAGACGCGATAGGAAGTCTCCGTTGTGATACCATGTGATTGCCATTAAGAAAAAGGTCTCCAACGGATTTACCAAGTCAAGCCAATATCATTGAGATCATAGACTATTACTTCTTGTTGGACAGATAAAATCCCAACAATCCCTACCAAAGGGGCAATAAAAAGGGAGATGAAACAAGGTTTCTTCTCTCAAATTTGGGCACATAGTACATGTACAATCTTGCAACTGAAAATTCTTCCTTCTGAGAAATTCCCTGTATTAAGTCTGTCTTGTAGCAGCAACCAGAAACACACTATGTACTATGCTTGACAAGAGCTTGTCCACAGCCATTTAAAAGAAGTTAAAGCACATGAGCTTGCCCAATGTCTGAAGAGTAAAGCCCAGTATTCCAAACGTATGCCCATATGTCCTCTTCTGAAGATTGCTCAAGTTCCTGAACTAGAGCAACAATATCAATGAATTGCTGGTAAGCTGTGACTGAAAGAGGAAGATGAAAGAGCTCTTGGAAATCAATTATGTCTCTTACTTCAGCAACCGTAAGTGTATTAGACTTAACAGAGGAGAACAACTCAGGGTGCTGAAGATGCAGGAGATGACCATTCCAGATATTTGCCCAGAAGAAAGCTGAGGTACCTCTTCGCATGCTACAACTTGGAATCTATGTTGTCCGGATACCCCGATACGGATACGGATAAGCGATACATCAATACCGCAATTCACTATTTTTCCAAAAACAATATATATAATAAAGGGAAAAAAAATCAAAAATCAACGAATGCTTATAAGAAATTGAGAAACTGAGAATATCTTAATATTGATGTAGCAAAATGCTTTATTCTCTAGTTCTCCCTTCTGGCTGTTAGCCTTATACAAATTGACAAAACCAACATAATGAACCATCTACGAAGAATAAGAGGATAAATAAGTACATATATACAAATAAATAATAGAATCATAGATAGTCACATAGTGCAAGTGTTTGACAAAACACTTAGTAAGTAATACTATAATAGTTCAACCACTTAATACATAATATGATAATCGTAGACCACACAAGTCCAAAAGACACAACTAGTGCAAGTGTTCAAGTTCAACGGACCATAAATATTATGTAATAAGATAGTTAGACAGAAGATATGACATAACAGAAATGTGTAGTCTAATTGTTCCTAGCCATGGCGGCTCCACTGGATGGTGCAAGACACGCACTAGTACCAATGCTACACGACGCACTCGAGCCTCCAAATCAACTATCACTAGATGCCATGATTTGACAAGTTCAAATATCGAATAAGCTGATAGCTCTTTTGCAAGGACAAAATATTGGAAGGTACCAGATCTAACATTCCATTTCAATGACCTATAACATGTTACAAACAAGAGGAATATAGTTTCATGATATATATTGTGTCCCTCATCTATATTGGAGTTTCATGTTACTGACCTATCTTTGCCTGCTAGGTGATATCATATCCAAGATAATTCCATACACTAAAGGAACACAAGTAGAAGTTTTCAAGTTGGAAAATAATTCTGTTGTTGCATGGTTCCCTGCAGTTGTTGCAAAGACTATCTAGAAGAACAATCTCTTAGTGGAGTACACTTTTTGGAAGAATAATGTTAGTGCAATATAGAATCTATGCAAGTGTTCATAGCTGATAGAACCTAAGAATGCATAATCAACTTTCCCCCTTTCTAGGATGCTAAAAAGGCATAAAGTCACAAAATCTAGCATCCAACTACCATTACATAACACATTCAACACGGATCGAGGACTCACTGAGGGGGCTAGACTGTTGAGGCCTCAAATCAAGGGAGCAGCAGCAGGGTGGCGTCGAGGCTCTGGCGGCGGCATCATGGCAGGGAGAGAAGGGGAGTTTATTTTTTTGGAAAATTGAAAATTCAGGGATACAATAGGATATATATTAGAGTGTATTAGACTGAAAGCCACATATATTATTGTTTGCCACTGTAATTACAAAGTAGCCGTATACCGAGCGTATTGGCAAAAATAATATTTTTGCTATTCGGCGGATGGGCAGCAGCGCGATTGGGCCGACGTGTGACCCTTGCCATCCCGTGGGCGGACGACAGGCTGGCTGCCACCCCACCACCGGACGGCAAGCCACCTGTCGCCCCACCACCAGACAACAGGGGGAGACAGCAGGTGATTAGGCTAGCTAAATAGTCGGCTTAATCACCTGCTATTTTTTAATTTTGTGTATAATTTTTTTGATTAGGCCGGCTTAATCTCCATTATATGAATTTTTAAATATAGTAAATGAGTTCAAAAAATTTTAAAAATTTATGTGCAATCTCCAAACACAATGTAGTTAACTGTATAATTTTCTCATAATTTTATCTTCTATGAATATTGCTGAAACATTCGTATGATTTTGATATTCGTAGGAGCTGTTACATATAGTAAACGAGCTCTAAAAATTAGAAAATTTTATGTGAAGCTCTCGAACACACTCATAGTAATTGTATAAATTTTTTGGGAATTTTATGTATTTCAAATTTACCACGTTAATTCATATCAATTTAATCATGAAATTAGCGATACACGATTGCATCTTTTGCAAACCTGTATTTTTTGAGAATTTTACACATTATGAATATTTGTATAAAATATATAATAGTACAAAAAAACACATCAGCAATACGGGCCTACACAGATTTGTATTCTACGTCCGGAATATTTGTTGTGACTAACATCGTTTCATCTTGCAGCCTCCAATTCAATATGGGAGTGACGTCGAGTCTACCGATAAGGATACAAGCCTCTCGGATGCTTCGAAGGAACGGTACGTAGTGTTAGGGTTTGCATCGTACGTAGGGCAGAGCTCAACGTTCACTCCATACCCATGGTTTGAAGACTTCGATGGGCAAAGCTCCTCGGCTTCACTGCCACGTCGTACAGTCAAGGCGAGGGCTCCTTTGCACTAGAAGGATTTCTAGAGTCCTTCGTCCATGATATTATTGCTAGAGACTCGCATTTCGGCATGACCCAGCTACAGGACATCGCCGATTACTAGAGCGAGTCTGCTGTACCTCGGCCTACTGGACCACCATCGGCCACACAGCAAATGGAGCGGTCTCCGTACCTCCTTCGAACTAGAACATAACCTCCAGACCAGCTGACGTACCCTACAGGATATACTTGTGCTCAACGAGAAGACAAGGGCACGCACAAGGAGGCAGATGAGTAAGCCATATCGTATCCTGTACGATGCATGTTTTGTACTATTATATATATTTGTACAAATATTCATAATGTATAAAATTCTCAAAAAATACAGGTCTGCAAAAGATGCAATTGTGTATTGCTAATTTCATGTTTAATTTAACATGAATTAATGTGACAAATTCAAAGTACATAAAATTCCTAAAATATTTATACAATTACTACGAGTGTGTCGGAGCTTCATATAAAATTTTATAATTTTTGGAGCTCATTTACTATATATAATAGCTCCTACAAATATCAAAATTATATAAATTTTTAGCAACATTCACAGCAGATAAATTATGATAAAATTACACAATCAACTAAATTTTGTCTAGAGGCTGCATATAAATTTTTATAATTTTTTGAGCTTATTTACTATATTAAAAAATTTGTACAAATTTATATAAAATAAAAAAGGCAGGTGATTAGGTCGGCTAACCTTCTGTTTAGGGGTAGGGCGGCAAGCCCACCTGCCATCCGCTAGCCGGACGACAGGCGGCCTACCGTCCGTCCGCGAGACGGCAGGGACCACGCGTCACCCCTGCGTCGCTGCCGCCCGAACACCGAGCGGTAAAAATGCTATTTTTGTCAATATCATTTTTATACGGTTATTTTTATAATTTTGGTTACAAACAATACCAAATCTGGCTTTTCATCTAGTGTATTGGTGGAATATCCGTGTCCGATATGCTATCTGATACGGATACATCACTTTTAGAAAGTATCCGTGCAAGTTGCTTGCAATCCCTTTGTAAATGTCGAGTAGTTTCAAATTATCTCTCCACCAGAATGAACCATCCGTTAGCTTTTTCAGGACGACAATTGTTGTTATAGTAAGATTGCCAGAGCATTTTAACCCAAGGTAGATCTCCATGGTTGAAAAACTTATGCAAGTTTTTAAGCATGCTTTACAAATTCGTTCTTACTTAGAGCACCGAAAAAATGTTGGTTGGTATCTTCTATTTTTTAAAAAAAGTAGATTGTGACCGTCTATATGGCAGGAAAACTAGTAGCTCGTGATAGCGTGAGCACCAAGCCTATCAGCCTATGTGTGACCGGTAAGCTATGACTCCTTTGGCTTATCCTTTTCGGTGGCTTACGAGTCATGACTGCTTTGTTTGGTCCTACACTTTTCTAATTACTTCAGTTTTATAATTGATGTATTATTAGATTAATGGAGAAGAAGGTTCTAATTACTTCAGTTTTATAATTAAAATGTGTTATTATATTAATGGAGAAGAAGTTAGAGCTAGCTGTGATGATAGCAACAAGAAAAGGAGAAGGGAAGCGCATGATTTTTTTACTAGGACTATGTGGTGTTTGATCGGTGATTCCACAAAAATTGGTTTGTCTAAACTGTGTGTTACGAAAAATAATGCACTGTTTAGATGATATCGAATTCTAATGTCGTTTTAAGATTTATACGTGCAAATACGATTATATGACTTGTGCAACATATTGAAGAAATTAGTTAAAAAGTAATCAGAGCTCTCTAGAGATTTTCCTTTGAGGTAGCTTTGTGAGTTCTGATGCTCTGATGTGTGGCTAGTTGATGCGAGGACTCTAGCTAAGGAGAGTTCATTGACCAGTTAGCACTTCCTAATAACTTTATCGATGACACCTTATCTAATCCTACAATGAAGGGGAACGTACTGTATCAATTAAGCTTTTTCGTGCGATCATGTTACAACCCAACTAAACATCAACAAAAAAAATCGTAAAAATTGTAAATGTACTTTATGATTTACTCCACCTACGTATAAAATTTTAAGTCTATTTATTCTATCTTAAGTGTAACAAAATAAAAGAGAAAACTTTGACAAATTTGAAGTCTTAATATTTTTGTTAGATTTTTCTCTTTTTTGTAGTCTTAATATAGAATAAATTTGAGCTTAAAATTTTATACATAGGTAGAGTAAATTTAGAAGTACATCTACAATTTTTTAGAATCTTTATGACAATGTTTAGTTAGATTACACAAAAAAAATGATTGCATACAATATGTTCCCCTAATGAACTCGTTTCAGCTTTTTTTTTTCAGCTTCAGCTTTTTTTTCACTATTCAGTAATTCATCTTTTTCTGAATTTTTTAAGATTTTTTAGACTTTTTTGTATTTTTCTTTTTTTCCCATGTTCCTTTGCATTGTCCGTGATGGGCTAACATATTTTTTTCTATTTTTCTATTTTTTAATTTAATTATGCCCAAAAAGCCAAATCAGCTACAGTGAAAAAAAAGCCAACTACAGTGAAATTTCAGCCAAAAGTCAGAAGTCATCGCTAAAACGAACGCCCTCATAGGCTGAAGTATTCTCACGAACTACGGCCATCTTTTTTTCTTTTGCATTTGCAACTTGCTCCCTCCATTTCGCTATATCTGTCTATGGCCTTGGGAGTATTCGTTTTAATATATTTATCCATTGAGAGAGAAGAGTGTAGTTATTATAATTTTTTCACTCACAACCCCTACTTAAATACTTTAAAAGAGGTTAAGTGGTTGAGTCATACCATTTAATAAAGGAATGTATGGTCATTTCTCATTAATTATTTCTTAGTCTTTAGTTTGTGTGTATAGTGAACTGTGGACAAATATAGCGAAAAGTAACTTGTAACCATGAATAGTATTAACAGCCAGCATAATTTTCCAATTTAATACCCCATCTGGTAAAGAAAAAGGCTTCATTCTAGAACCAATGCATGCAGTCAAAAATATCTTTATGAATATTTAGATCAAACACACGACAATGATACGAGTAGACTTATTCCAAAAATACTTTCGTACTATTTTAGTTTTATTAGGTTTTACAAATACAATAGAAATTGCTGGTCAGTTCCTTAAAAAAATTGGTGGTTAAAGTTGAATTTTGAAAACGTTATCAATGACTACAACATTTTTTCTGAACAGAGGTAGTTCATGCCATAGAAAATTTTAAACACCTCCTTAAATTTGACCAAAAAAATCAATTTAAGACTATTAATTCTTTTACTGTTAACACTCTCCTGTCATAATTTCTTGACTTTTTAAACTTTCAACTATTGAGACACAACTTTGAACATTGTTTTTATCATAATAAATTTATGTGTACTCAAAAATTGATAAGTTTCACAGCATGTTTCCTAGGTTACACACGTTGGGTAGGAGAGTGTGTTTCCTTAATGTGTAGATCAGTGAACAATGCATCCCACCTACGCGCAAAGGGAGCAGTTAAAGACGTGCTATACCATCGGGGGAGTTCTCAACGATATGGCCTCCCCTCCCTTACCCCACCAGTCTTCCTCTCTCCCCCGCTGCTTCCCCTCCCCTCTCCGTCGGCTGCCGCTCTGCCTCTCCTCCCCCATCGCTCTGCATCCCCTCCCTCTCTCTTCTCTGGCGCCGCAACAACTTTGCATCCCTCCTTTGTCTCCTCCACCTCCACCACTGGCGGCCGACAACAACCTCACTGTCTTGCCGCATCACCATCTCGCCTCCCTCGCCGTCCCTATCCCTCACCAACCTAACATTCAGTGCATCGCTCCTTGTCGTGCCTTCCTTCACCACTGCCTCACCAACCTAACATTCTCCCCATCCTCCCTCCATATCCAGGGAGAATGGTGAACCCGTCGACGGCAGCGACGTCTTAGCTCCTCCAGCTACCGCTTCTCTTCCCCAGATCTGGCGAGGGATAACCAGATCCAACAGCACTGTGGTCGGGATGACGGGATGCAGCTGCGTCGTGGCCAGAAACGATGGATTTGATGGCGGTTGTGTGCTGGATCTCAAAATCAAACGGCTAGTTGCCATGCCGTTGAAAACACTACGGATGATATACGGTTTCCTAGTTTTTCTCGTGCGCAAAACATGCGCCTTCAGGAGGTGACCGGTCTACATGGCTTCAGCCGTAGGATTTCTTGTGTAATCGCCTCCAGGCATATTGTACCCCTGAAATTGTATGAGTAAGGGGGTGATTGGAATAGCGATGGCTTTTGACTTTTGCTGAAAAAATACTGTAGCTGGCTGAAAAAACACTATAGCTGAGTTGGTTTATTGAGTATAATTAAATGTAAAAAATATAAAAAAACCGAAAACAAAAAACAAAAAAAATATAAGTAAATTTTTAAAAAAAGAACGAAAAAAACCAAATTTTTTTTTACTGTAGCAGGTACTGCTACAGTGTTTTTATCGCCCACCGCCCACAGCCGTTCTGAGCGGGGCGTAAAGCTTGTCAAATCTAAAAAAAGGGGGGTGGGAGAGGGAGTATGTTTCCTTGCTTTTTTTTATTTGGAAAATCAGTCGACCTTCCCACGAAAATGGTACCAAATTCGGCAAGGACCTTGCAGCCGATCTTACCTTTTAATCCCAATCCAAGGATTACAAGTTTACAACCACTATATCTTTCCATATCCAATCTCAAATGCCACGTCACCTTCTCCCCTATCTCTCGCATACAAACGTGCCGCTCCCTTCCTTCCACGCTCTTACTCCCGGCCGCCTGAAGCCTTCCTCTCTCTTCCCCCGCAGCTACTCTTCACTACAAGCTTCAAGAAACAGAGCAACCACACAAGAAAAAAAATAAAATTCTCCAACCAATCCGGCCACCGATCGAGGCTGTGATCCGGCGCGGCGATGGGCTCCTCAGATCGGATGGTACATCCGGCTCACCTCTTCCTTTCTTATGATCTTTTGGCCGGCCTCTTTCGCTCAACTCTGCTCCACTTTTGTTTGCTGTTCTTGCAGGTCCATGGGATTGGGGTGGTGGAGGAAGGGAGGAGGGGCTGCGTCGAATGCCGCACCACCACCACGCCCATGTGGCGCGGCGGGCCGACCGGGCCCAGGGTGAGTTCTTGATCGTCTCCTTGTTTGCTATTCAGTTATTGTTGCTGCAGCTTGTTTCATATGATCATCTAAGACTTCTTCCTAGATAAGTTTTTTATGTTAGTTCCCGATGTTCATCTGATCAGACGAAATTAGAGATTTTACTACTATTTAGGAATACACGTGATCCTTCTTTTTGGGTTGTGGGTAAGGGTTTTTTTCGTTCTTAATGTGATCTAATACGTAGGAAAGTTCTAGTTTTCTCGGGCATTCTGGTACAGGGATAGATGATTTTGTTGTGGGTGCTCAATGTTAAATTGAAGTTTAGTCATTTGAAGAATATAGTGAAATCAAAAGAGGGTATGATAAAACCGAAGCAAGAGCAGCAAGACTGAGTCAAATTGGTGTCCATTTAACATCATTTTTTAATCGTAGCCAGCTAAAGATCGAAGCACATTCCACCATATCCAACCTGTACGCTCCAGGTCTTCAGCTTTTGATTTCTTACGCAGTGGGTTGTCAATACGATTATCGAAAGCAATATGCTTTGGGTAGTTGTCTGAAGTTTCGTCTAACTGATAACTGATTGGCTTGAATTGGGCTTGAGAGATATGGAGTTTCCCTTTGACAGTCTGTAGTTAGGTTTTGGTTTTGGTCGAATCCTAATATGACTAGTCTTGATGACCTTTCTCTGTTCTATTTGATTGCAACTGGGTGGTTAGGTGAGATGCTCCTTGCAGCAGTGCTAACCACCAAGCCATATGTGCAAGGAGGGAGATACATTATCCATTTCGATTCTCCTAATTTTGACTATTTCCATTTTTGTCCTCCACGTTTTCCTCAACGTGTTTCTAGTAGCAGTAGCACCATTAGCACCAAAAAAATGTGTCACACATACGTTTTGGTTACAAGATAACAAAGCATCGATAAAATCTTGATGCTTAATTTCACTCTACAGAAATTTAACTCTTCTGATTCTGATCGCAGTCCCTGTGCAACGCCTGTGGGATCCGGTACCGGAAGAAGAGGAGGCAAGAGCTTGGCCTAGACCAGAAGCAGCAGCATGGTGAGGCAACAGCGGAAGTAAAAGACAGTACTAGCAACAGCAGCAGCAGTAGCAACAGCAGGCAGGTGGTTCAGAAAAGGAGGCTCCTGATGGGAGTGGAGGAGGCTGCATTGTTGCTCATGGCCTTGTCTTCCCCACCTGCATCCAGATTGCTACATGGCTGAGAACCCTGTCCACACCGAATCACCAATGTACATACAAACACTTGTTTTTCTCCGTCCTTTTCCTTTTCCTTGTTCTGTTCTTTGGGACCTTTGTCCTTTGTACGTACATCGATGTCGCCCTTATGAGGGATTGGCGATCAAAAGGAGACGTCATCCCTCTTCATTCTGAAATAAAGGTGAAAATAATAAAGGATTTATATGTTTCGTTTCATTTAGTTTGAGTAACTTTTATCTTGATCTACTTGTGTCAGAAACAAGAAAAATGCAGGGGGGTGTAATGTGTGTTACCTTGTGCATAAGATCGTTCTCCTGGGGGAGAACGATCATTCACCAAAACCAATATATGTAGATCAGCTATTAAACGATCAAAATAGAGATAGCTTGAGAGTTCTTTTTCGTTTCAGGGCAGGCCCTGCTGAAGGTAACAGTAGGAATGGTCTTTCTTTCTTTCTTTTTTATTTCTGGCCAGGCAACCACATAGCATAAGCAGTAGGCACACAGGGAAACAACGATCAAGCCCTTCCTCTTGTCATGCCACAGGCCTTAAAAAATGGTCACAAGAAGTAGACTAATGCATGCCACCTCTGCCAATCTGCTATTGTTTGTATAATACCAACCTATACACAATGTCCCAACTAATACAACCGATGTAGTTGGTTTATTCGTATAAATCGTCTATGATAACTACATCATAGATGGTTCATATCTAGTATAGCCTCTTTTGTAGTAATGAACTAATACAACCGATGTAGTTGGTTTAGTTTGCAAGTTGCAACCCTTTTGTTTCATCTCCAGCCATGTACTGGCTAGCATGTTTTCAATCATCAAAACGAAGGACGACTAATTAATTGTCGTAAGTACCGCAGAAAACTTAGTGAAAATATATCCATGTATCCATCTCTGTCGCGATAAAGGATCTAGAGACGCAAGATTCCATGGTCGTCGGAGGTTGAACTCTCCTAGCTAGTCAGGTTCACAAATTCCAGGTTTCCTGAGCTAAATGAAGCTGTACAGCAACGGCAGGCCCTTGCATCTTTAGAGTTGGCTATCCTCGTTTCTCCGAACGCAAATTAAGCATCTGACTGGCGAGATGGTGTGGTTGGAACTGTCGTGCCGAGCAGTACACGTGAACATCAGAGGGACAAGAGAATCACCGGATCATTTCCTCGGCATTCAATGTATTACCTACCTTCATTTTGTGTAGCTGGTCGAACACAACTGTCGAACAGTTCTTCATTATGGCGCAACTGTTTCAGAATAATCCTGCACGGCCAAAAGGAAGGGCAAAGGGAATATGTGACGAGATGTTGGAAGGGCAAAAGGCATGTGTGACGAGATGTTCCTTTTTTTCGAAACGTAGTGCAAAAGATGATGTTTCCAATGGATACATACGTGCGGTTCAAACATCGAGTTTGGATGGTTTCTTTTTTGCTACGGTCAATGATTTCTTTTTGGCTACGGTCGATGACTTTTAGTCCTAACATAAGCACTTATGTGAACGAACCAAATACCGATAAATCATTTTGAAAAGATTGCACCGATAAACCATTTTGAAAAGACGACAAAGGAACTATTCTGTTCGTTTGTTCAAAAAAGCTAACGTTATAAGACATAAGCTATAGCCCGAAAAGAAGATCGCCGTTACTCCTGACTGGAGATTGCCGTGGTGGCGCCGCCGCCTGCGTTGGACGCTCGCTGAAACAAGGAGCTTTCGGCGTTCCTGATTCAGGTAGGACTTCGGTTTCAGCACTGTTCGATCGGAGCGTCATTCGTCGACCCGCGCTTTTGTGGCATGCGGAGACACGGTTGCTTCTCGAGCACTGCTGGAGGACGGCCGGGACCATCGTCGTAAAGACACCCCTAGGCTGGTGGAAGCTGTGCCGCCGGTGCGTACGTTTGGTACGGCGCAGCTGCGATTTTGGAATAAGCCGGTTCGGACAAGGAGGGAGAAGCCCTATGAATCAACTCACCGAATTGGGTTCCAACCAAAAAAGATTCCCGGAACCAAACCCTAAACTTGAATTAATGGCAAGCAGCGAACAACTCCCTGGGCCCAACTGTTCAGCATGCCCATCTTTCATCATCGTGGCACGCGCGCCACCACAACCACGATCGAGGACGTCACAACAAAGGGTTCTGATACCGGGCGATTTTCGGGGGAAAAAAAACCAGTTCTACTGAGCACCTCTGGTGCTCAGGTTAAAGTATAAATAGATGTCAAATATTTTGATCAAATTTGAATTTGCACCAATTTACACTAAGTTATATCGATTTATACCGAACGCCCTACCCGCACACCATGCCTCATTCTCGATGAAGTACCTTAGGCTACCGCTCGCAATCAAAAGACTCCGCATGGTAGACTTTCAAGTACTGGAAGATAAGTACGCGAGCCACCTGACAGGATGGCATGGTAAACTATTGACTCTCGCGAGGAGGAGCACCTTGATTATATCCGTCTTGATAGTCCAGTCAACATACTTCCTTACAACCAAGGCACCAAAAATGTGTGATCAAAACCCTGAATGGATGGATGAGATGGTTCCATTGGGCCGGTTAGTACAACAATTAACGGATAGAAGCTGTAAGGTCAATTGGGATGGAGTTTGCAGACCTACACAACTACTAGGTTTAGGCCTCCTGAACCTAGAGCATTTCGCCAGGGCTCTGAGACTTAGATGGCTCTGGCAAAAATGGGGAGCCCAAATCAAATCTTGGCAAGGAATAGAACTCCTGTGCGTTGACGTAGATCATCATCTCTTCGCAATGACCACTACCATAATGACTGGCGATAGTACGAAGGCATTGTTTTGGACCTCCTCTTGGGCTGATAGCAACATACTTTGTGATATTGTGCCCATCATCTTTAGGGCATCTAGGAGGAAAAAAAAGCACCCTACAGGCTACCCTACACAGGGAATAACTAGATGCATAACCTAATTTGGATGGACGGTATTGCACCGCAGCACATACACGAGCTGGTGTCCATTTGGGGTACACGTCCGTGATTACTCTACACGAGACAACTGAGGATACAATTACATGGAAACTAACTCCCAATGGAGTGTACACGGCCGCTTCAACCTACAAAGCACATTTCTTAGAGGCGGTTCAAACCACTATGAATCCTCTAATCTGGAAAACTTGAGCACCACCAAAATGTAAAATCTTCACCTAGCTGGCCACACAAAATAGAATGTGGACTATGGATCATCTAGACAAGTATGGTTGGCCTAATCACTAATGTGCCCCCTGTGCAACGGGAGCTGAAGTCCGCCATACATCTGTTGGTCGGGTGCTGCTACACCACAAGAATTTGGACCTCCATAGCGCAGTGGATTGCTTGCAACACCATCAACTTGGCTACCTGGCAGACGTTTCACTTAGTCCGTGACTGGTGAGAGTATGTTGTTCTCTCACATGGAACACTGCAAAAAGTTATGGCATCACTAGTGATGCTAGTCTCTTAGCAAATTTGGAAGGAACAGAATGCCTACATTTTCTATTTGATGGCAATTGCACCTTCGCTCTTGACCACTGCCATAAAGGAGGAGGTCGAAACATGGGTCCTAATAGAGGCAAAGAGGATAGAGGAGCTCCCAATAATATCTATAATACCTTAAGTATTTTTGTTTTACTTAGGCCATTCCTTGGCCACTTCCCTCGCCCCCTGGCTCTTAAACTCTCCCTGTTTTATGTGTTTCTACTCTCCCTATGAAGTACTAGTAGGTAGCCCTCCTGCCTATTTAAAAAAGCCAATTTGCTTTTAAATTTTGGCAAAAAATTCTAATATTTTCCAATTTTTTGCTTTTTAATTCAAATTTGATTTAAAAATTTCAGACTAAAATCCACCAAAAGTCGTACCACTATTACCACCCACCCTCAAATTTTGCAAACGATTACCATAACCTTGTTCACCTCCACCTCAACGAATCGAGGTAGTTGTGCCGTTATCGCTAGATTGAGGAGGTTGTTGCCTAGATCTCACCTCCACATCGCCGAATCAAGGTAGTCATGATGTCGACGCCTTGATCTTACTGTTGCATCATCGCTGGCCGTGTCACCTTCTCTGTGTGGATTAGCCTCACCGTGGAACGTTGAGGGAAGTTGTCGCTGCTACTTGACCTTGTCACCCCTACATGGTCTTCTAGCATCGAGCAGTGGACGATGGTAGAGAGAGAGGGAGGGGAGGGGCATGTGCGTATCGGCTGAGAGCAATGGTGGAGTGGATCAAGAGAGAGTAGGGAGAGGAAGGGATGGGAGAGGGAGAAGCGGTGGTTTTGATATTTTTTTAATGTTGCAGGTGAGTGGGTTCCATCGAAAGAGAGGAATCAGTTTAATATATTAGATAAAAAATGCGAGGTTGAATTAAGGCTTATGACATGATATTGAAACTGAATTGATTTAATTACGCCTAAAGCGGATCTTCAACTATTGCCTTTAGGGGGCGCTCATTTTAGCGATGGCTTCTGGCTTCTGGCTGAAATTTTACTGTAGTTGGCTTTTTTTTACTGTAGATGATTTGGCTTTTTGGGCATAATTAATTTTTAAAAATGTAAAAATAGAAAAAAAAACATGTTAACCCATTAGGGACAATACAAAGAAATACGGAAAAAAAAGAAAATACAAAAAGCCTAAAATATCTAAAAAAATTCAGAAAAAGATAAAATACTGAATAGTGAAAAAAAAACAGAAACTAGAAGTAGAAATCGAAAAAAAGCCGAAACGAGCGGAACCTTAAACTTAGAAAAGGACGGCACCCCTCTTCCCTCAACCGGGTCAGATGATAACTTACCAGTTTCCTCTGATGTACGGTAATCCAGCACGGCGGCAGTACCCCCCAACTAAGATATAGCCCGCGAGTCTTATATGCGCCGGTGTTTATTTTCTGAGAGAATATATATGTATACTAGTAAGGTGCCCGTGCGTTGCAACGGAAAATCAAATAAAAGTGATACATACTATGCAACAGTAGACCTTTGTGCGCAGACAGAACTATGGATTTTGGCACACAATGAGCGCATTCAGTCGCAACACAATCTCAACAAGATTAGGGTTAAAAAAATTGATCAACGAAAGAAGTTTTGGAGTTAAACAGGAAAAACGGTAAAATCATCATGTTAAAACCTAAAATAAGGATGCTTATAAACCAAAACTTGTGTAGAAGAATCCACTTGCAAGTCCAAAAACATTAGTAATTTTATGCAACTCAAACTGCAAAAACACATTAAAATTCTCTGTAACGTGAGTTGTCCAATAACAGTTAGGCACTACTATACCTTATATCCCGTACTATGTTGCAAGCAACAGATACACAAGGCCTTTCAAATATTCAACTATTTCAGATCCACCAAGTTTTGAAGTTCCAAAGACCATGTGAACAAAAGAACCTGGATAGGATAATAAAAAATTCATTAGTCAAAAATCCATTGTATATTACATATAAAATATACAAAAAGATTTAATGAATTGCTTACGTTATTTACTGTCGAAGCATTCTGTCAAGTGTATCGTTGCTTACGTCAACGGTATTCATGATAAAGTTCCTTAAATTCAGATCATGCAACACTTCTTGGCGCAGTTCTGTTTGAAGGGAGCAATATTTAAATTATAAAAGACATACATACTTGCATAAATTATTTACTTGTTTTGTACCTTCAAGCTCTTGTAGCTTATCATCTTGTGGCCCAAATATAAAATTTGTACAATCCATTGTCATTAAGCAACCTTGTCAATAATGTATCAATTAGATGAGGAACAGGAATAATATATAAGATGATGATGTATTTATATTAGTTGCACACATACCATATCGACTATTCTTCTTCAGCATTGTCACAGCTAAAACATGGCTTTGTTCCCCCGCAAGTCTTCATTGTGTTAAATATCACATAATAAGTCCGTCCAAAGCGCACAAATAATAAATTCTTACTGATGTACATAAAAAGTCGACTCAATCAACAATATGCAATATAAATTATTTGTTTTCAAGAAAATAGAAACATTCTATGCAACTTTTTGTCATCCATGAGGCATAATTCCCTCATTGGTATACGACGTGGGAAGCTGTTGATGTACCGTATTGGGTCGACATGTACCACCAAACCGACCACATCTTACAAAGTTGCATTAATTGTAAGTATTGTTTAAAGCAACAACACAAAAGTATATCAAATATAAGAGGCAGCATATGTGAAAAAGTGGAGATCTTACCAACAATTGACTTGTTTGGTTTTAAATAAACATCTTCAAAATGTATATATTGGATAGGGAGATCAGAAAATTGAATGATATTGCTCAATTGCCTAACCGTAGTTCGGTATGTGAACCTTAATTCAAGTTCCTTTCCAAGGAACCGAAATCCGTCGGGATTTGGGTCAACGTTTACTGAGTGGATCTCATACGAACTCCCTTCGGCAATTAATCGGTCAAATCTATGAGATTGTGTACCGAAGCAAAATACTTCCATTTTCATGCCCTAATAATAGAAATGCGAAAATCATATAAGTCATTGCATGAAATAATATTGGGTTGACAATTAAAAAAACATATGGTGCAATGAATATTAAAGCAAATATCGATACATACATTCTCATCAGCAACTATTAGCTGAAGCATAGATCCAGTCATAATCTCTTGAACGAAAAACTTATGCACTATGTGTACACGAAAGTTCCACTCGTAATGTATGCTGTCTGGGCTTAACTCATGAAAATGGATGCACCTATAAAAGGTAAATCATCAACGACATTACATTTTGTGTTAAATGTACATTAAGATAGACAAAAAATGAACTATAGGAAAAAATAGGAATATGCATAAATGTGTCTTCAAGATCACTTACCTAGATTGGAATGACATGTGTGAATCAAAGGGAGTATAGACTCTTCGTGTGGAAAAGTTCCTAACCGACATCATGCTAACACAGCAAATAGTTTGTCAGAACGAAATCTAATACGATGTACATCTTTTGTGTTAAACATTCAAATAAGACATACATCTGCACAAGAATGCCAGTTGCAAAAAATAAAGGATAACAAAGAAAACAATTTTACATTTACACGAAACATCTCATATGTGTTCTGAAGTCTCATGTGATTTGAAGTCTCTTGGTGAGTATAAAAGAATAGTTACATTACAACGCGACATCGATATCAGTCGGATAAAATCAAGACTAAATTGTTTGCAATCAAAATTTTCACGTTAATTCCTCTCATAAAATACATAAATTTATTCAGAAATAACCAACGTAGAAGATTGTCTGTGATTGATTTTTCTCATTGCTGAAGATCCAAACAACACACCATATGAAATTTAGCCCTGTACAAAGAAAATACATTTAGGAACTTCGACATGAATTAAGTATTTGCCAAGCATGAATTTACAATCGAGTAATTAATACCTCGTCTATGATGTATTGATTTGAGTAATCTTATGGTTGATTGGAGAAGTACAATCTAATTTTTGAATGCAATTATCATGTAAAATATCAGAATGTCAGTGTTAAATTGTGAATGTGCAATTCATTTACTAATAGGCATCAGTATCTAATTTAAGGACATACAATAGCCGCTAGCCGCTATATTTAATGCATTTTTTTACAAGCATTTATTACATCAGATGCTTGAGACAACACGAAACCCATGCATATTCTCAACTTTATTAGAGAATATGCATGTGTAATAGTGTATTTAATGGCTTGCACGCAAACAATATACACAGTTGACATATCGTAATAGTAATAAACAACACATTCTACTCTATACACACGGTATTAATAAAGAGTAAAGACCAATCTATAAATAAGAAACCCAATCAACAATTGGCAAGCTACTTACAGATCACACTCAAATCTCTGATCTGCTTCAAGTAATGCTTATTTGATTGGATCCTTGTCAAGAAGAAACTTCAGAAAAATCACCACAAGTTCGCTTCAAAAGATGATGCCCTGGTAATTAATAACAAAGTGCTGATTCACAACTTGAGCATTAAGAGAACAATAAGAAGAAAAAGATGAACTTTGTTTCTTTGGTGGAATTATACGAAAACGTATACTATTCGAAATAGAGGATTGCTATTTAGCATAAATGGATGCGTAGGAATTTCCAAATTACCTTATGGTATAGTTGAATCACAATGAATTAACAAGTAACTGAAAACCAAAGGTTAGTGGTATTATGTGGTTGCACACTTTTCAGCAATTCTTGGATATTTTAGAAAGTGAAGCACAGAAGCTGATGACCAGCAATCTCGCTGATCACCAGCTGATATTTGTAAAAAGTTGACTACGTTCATTTCATTTGACTTAACATGTGCTCACTTAATCGCATTGTAACATTCAGTTTTTTATTCCAAAAACAAGTGAGTCACTAAGCCATCAGATTAGCACAGCTATGACAGTCACTTCCATCAGATTAGCACAGCTATGACAGTCACTTTTAACTATTCTACCATATGTTCACCATGTCTAAGATACTTAGATATTTACAATCAAACATGACGAAGTCATTTACATTCATGTTATTAATATATGACAGCATATATGGCTGCTCCAACGCTAGGAGCTTCACACATTTATTTTATCAACATTCTACCAACAGTAACGAGTCAATCTCGCTGATCACCAGCTGCGAGGAGCCACAAGCAAATACACGGATCAGAGCCAGCCAAAATGCCGCCCCGAATCCCAGCGGGTCGTGGATATGAGACCCAGGTTGATTAGGCCAGATAGCTCACCACTCACAAGCACAACATATTAATACAACAATGGTAACAAGTAAAAAATGTTTGAGCCAATTGCCAAATCAAAGCCTGCCCATACCTATGCTAAAATATCAGAGACCCAAGTGTTCCATAAATAGCAAAATATAAATAGTTTGCAGTTAATGCATCTATAGTAGATATCTACCTAATATTAGACTTTTTAGGTTCCTCTTCAGGTGCAGCAGTGCAAATGATTGATGTCTTTGGCTCTTTGCATTGCCTCCAAGTGCAGGTTACTGAATGCGAGTCAACTTGCTATCACGATAGGGAATGTGCCCTCTGCATCACAAATTCAAAATAGTTAACCAGTACCTCAAAGTCTCAAACAATGCAAATCATGGATCTTACAAAGTTTCGTATCATTGTATAAGTAGAGCAAAAGAAGTAACATGAGATTCTTCTTCCCTTGCATAAGGTAGTAACCTTTTTCATTCAGGATACAACAATGATTCCATAGGTGACAAAACTCAAAGAGCATCTTAGTGCTATATTCTTCAGATATATTAAATCAGCCAAATCAACACAACGATAGGTTCATTGAAAAAAATACAAATAAAGCAGTATGATTGCAGTAGAACAGTACACAATATTACGAGATATTTCTTTCCCTTGGATAAGCATTAACTTCTTTTGTTCGGGGCACTATCGTGATTCGAAACTCTTGGAAAGTGGAAAAGAAAGCTTGAGTAACTTCTGGTTGCCATATTCATTGGATATAATGGATTGACCACTACAAGGCAGTAATAGGATCAACGAAAACAAAATATAAATAAAGTCTATGTTTGATTTGCCACAAAATTAGTTCTTGCCAATTGTTTCCATGTTCTAAACTAAAACAACAACCTTCCTAGCAGTTTACGATTGCTGGGTACCCAAGAAGAGCCATTAAATGGCAGGGAAAAGTAGTACAATTGCCAGCGCTACAGGCAAAATGTTGTGGCCAAGAAAAGGTTTACAATTGATAAGGCTACTGATAAATTCGAGACGTCGATACACACGGTATTAAAGATTCAAATCTATACAGCTAAAAAATGTTATAGAGCAAATGAGCAATTCAGCAAAAGCTGAAAATAGGATCAATGAACAGTTTCTCCCTGCACAATGGAAACACCCAGATTCCTAAGCATATGTAATGATGAAATAATATGATCATTGGCTTTTACCTTCCTTGCAGCAAGCTTTGAATGTTCTTCGCTCTTTGCTCCGGTGCAGACCATCTTTCCTGAAGCAAATACAGTCTTTGTCGTCTTGGCTCCCTTATCCTCATGATAAGCTGCAGAAAATTTGTCAAACAGCACAAATGATCTGATCAGATTATAGTTAATAAATTAATACAATTACTCTACGTTTTAATTTATAAGGAATCAAAAATTAAGCATCGCAGTGATATTATACCTTTGGGTTGTACTCGCATTAGAGCACAGTAGAGCAATGCTGTTTGAGATCTAACTGCGATCGAGACAAAGCTGTAGAGACAATGTTCTGAGACATCAAACAACAGATTGATCAAAACTAATACCTCAATTGGGGTAGGCAAACACAAATCATCTTTTTCAAGGAAAAGATAAGGCAATCCTTTATCACCTTATTTTAGCGGTGGCGACCAGCAAATTCTTTTTGGTCAAATAAATAAACACCGTAGATTAATTACGATACACCAATTAATCATCTTGAAACCGGAAATTGCGAATTCCACGAAACAAACTCGATGAGAAACTTTTTCCTAATACAAATATCCGTCTTGTTCCTTTGGTTCAACATAATGTTTTAATCTCTCCTATCATGTTCCCAAATCTTGTATTTCCCTATTTCAAGATTGCCGTTGCCCATACCTAATCCCTCAACTACAAAAACCTTGTCAAAGACTCGACCCAAGAACTTTCTAAAAATAAGAAGATAAAAACGAATTGTCCAAACGTTGCGCGCAATAATCGCCGCATTAGGTTGAGATCATCGAGCAAGAAAACAAGAACTACAATCTGGTCCAACCAAATAACCAAAGCTAGAATCAGCTATGATTTGAATACTTTCCATGTGTTGAGAACTTTCCATATGCAAGGACCTGCGTGTCCCTATAAATAGAGGCTCATTTGGCCATGTAACTCAGGCTTGTTTAGATTAGTTTTCCACCGTGAAACTTCGTGCGTGTGTTCTTGTGTCGACTAGACCAACAAGCTGCGATTGCGAGCCTCAACCCCTTTGTGTTCTTCATTCATATATGCAATATTCAGATTGCTTTTTATCTTGTTCTTGCTTGTTCTTCGATTGCTTGCAGGAATTGAACCTCGTGTTCAGTCAACCGCGTTCTTGGCACGGTTGATAGCGACTAGGGTGTGGTGTAGCGATTGCGGGGCGGACTTGGTCGTCTCGGTCAAGTAGCCTCTTCGTCAACGTCATATCAAATCGAACTTATCCTTCTCATCGGAAGATCGGGCCACCCCCTCATCGGTTGGTATCGAGTACAGTTTGCGGTGAGATTATCCATTTAGATTTGTTTTTCATACCTATAACCAGAAAATTACCCTACAAAAGAGTTATTTCATTGTCCAAACCCGTTGTGCCTTTCAATTTGTTAGTTTCGGTTTGCTAAATTGAATTTGTGTCCGTTTTAGCTTTGTCTTGTTGCTGGTCATATTCTTGGTCCCATAAAACACCAAAAATAAAAATCCCCACGTCCAACACTATCAAGAACACATCAAACTCTATTTCCGATTTTCGGCCTGAAGACTCCCTCTTGTGCAGCCGCCACTAAAAATAGCATAACTTTTGATTCATTTATCCTTTTTGAGTGATACCACTTCCATTTGACTCTTAACTTCATTATCCATCTTCTTGCAAAATTTCGCTTCATTCCAATACTGCAAGTAAAAGATACATGCGGAGAAAGTTGACCCAAATTTCTGTTTCGAATCTGCAACAGTTTGCACTTGTGCGAATTTTTCTGTCGGTTTTCAGAAGTTGGCCCCAAAAGAAAAGTTCTAGAAAAAGCCGTCAGTAAACCAGGAAAAAAAGAATCATCAAAAAAGAGGCAACTGACAAAAAGTTACGGCCAAAATACCGACAATAGGTCCCGTGGACAGAAATCTGACATTCTAATATTTTGGGTCAATAGTTGTGCTTTCCACTTCCAATTGCATTCAATTGAATTATCTTGTGTCTACCACTCCTATACTTTGATATCCACTTATTTTAGCCTTCATCTATCCTTTTTTGATCAGCAACATAAGGCTAAGTGCTAGATACGAACTATAATTCAATTCCATGCAATTTCTGAAATTAACCGATTGTTCTTCATTGCTACATATCTAGAGCCTTCAAGCTACACCTACTACTAATCTGTTACAGGCCTTGACGCATCGTAATCGCTATACTCATCACTCAAGTCAAGACTATCACGAACCACCACCGGTTGCACCACTGCTTGCTTTGGTAAGAATTTGTAAGAGCTTGGTAAGAGTTTGAGAGATGTGTGACTTGTCAAGCTCCACTTCCTAGTAGTTTATAGGGACTTACATAATTCTTGTGTATTTCTTGCTTTTCTACTAACCATGACAGATACAAGATCACATAGTATGAATTTTCGTGAGACCAACAACGTGTTGGATCGGCTTAATAAGACTCACCACCATCAACAACAGAGTTGAGAACCTTGATAAACGTTCATCCCCGGCTACTCGACGTGCGCTGTTTCCTCTGGGCCGTTCATCTCCAAATGACGATGATGATGCATTAACTAAAGTCAAGTATGCTTTTCCATTCTTTCTTGGTAAATTTGATCCGATGCCTATATTGGTGGGAGATAGCATTAGACAAAGAATTTGAATATTATGATTGGTCGGATAGGCAAAAGATTAGAGCTGCCACTAGTGTTTTGGTGATAATGCAATAATTTGGTGGAAGTATCTTGGTAAACATGGTAGAGCACCCCAACTTGGAATGCATTGAAGAAACTTTTGAGAGATGAATTTGTTCCTAAAAATCATGCCGATTATTTGCTAGCTAGATTGCAACATTTAATACAAGGTAGTAGAAGCGTAAGAGAATACTATCATGAATTGAAAACTTGTTTATTACGCTGTGGTTTTGAGGAACATCTTGAAACTACAGAGAATAGATTCTTATGTGGGCTTAATCAGAAATTTAGGAAATTCTTGTTCACAAAGAATATAATTCTCTCTCTCATTTGTTTATACTTGCTTGTAAGATTGAGAGTCGATTGAGAAAGAATTGAGAATACTTGATAATGGGACACATGAGAGTAAACATGTAGTTGTGCCTTCTTCGTGACTAACAACTTGCAGCAAGTTGAGAACAATGCGGAAGAGAAGAATGAGTTACTTGAGCTACCGACTCCATTACTTGAGAAGGAAGATGAGATGAAGGATGCCCTACATCATGTGAGGAGAGACAGAAGGTACATATAATGGTGCTATCATCACTCATGGTGAGTATGCTGTGAAGAACAACTATTGTCCACTGTTCATGCTACATTAGAGCAAAACATTGTGAAAAGTAATTTTGATATACACATGTTTCAAGTACAAAATTCCAATTGCATTGATTTAAGTATTGATAATGAGTTGTGTGCTAATTTCTTACATATATCTTTGCCACAACGAGAAGTTAAACCGATTCTTCTATTTTAATTTTAAATCCATATTTGAAATAAATGGTTTTGATTTTGTCAATATGCAATTGATCCATGCTATAGATAAGTGAATGAGATTTCTTCTTCGCACACTTTCGGTTATATTGAGATTGATCATCCTTGTGAACTGAGTTGTCTAACAAAGAAGTTATTTGAGATTCCCAATTCGCTTTCATTATTTTGTTATAAATTTTACTTAATAGGCGAGTATGATGAAAAGAGAAATTATATGGTTCATCGAATTTGGATAAGTTCAGAACTGAAAGGTTCAACTTTGGAGGAGGAACATAATCATGTAGAGAAAACTAATGGCACTAACCTTATTATTTCTAATTTATCTACTGCTGTTTGTAAGCTACAGAAACCTTTCAAGAAGGGGAGTGTTGTGGGCTGCTTCCATACACCACAACTATTTCCTATTTACGCTAAAAGAATTTACCTCTCATTGAGATCATCAATATCAAGTCACACCAATACAACCTTTTCTAAAGAATGGGAGCAAGATGAAGAACATACGCCATCTAGTGATAATACTACCAATCAGGTACAATCGTTTCTAAGAGAGTTCACTTTGTTTGATAAAGAACTTATGATATTACATAATACGAATTTGTTGCGTTCTTTGTCATGTACCGAGATTTATGATCAAGATCACGCATGTCGTGAGACCACACATCTATTAAAACCGAGGACGGTTTTTGTCAAGAAGGGAGGATGATGTGACCACGCCACATACTCATATAACCAAAGCTCCCAAGAATAAACAAATGGTGAATTCGTTTCTTGGTTTCAATTTATTTTAATTGAGAATATGATGCTATCTAAAGATGAAAATGTATTTTTGTCTAGTCAGTATAAGGAGAATTGCATCAACGCTATGCGCTCATGGTTGGGGTCCACCAAAGGGAAGCCGACCAATATATCAAGACCACACCTTCCCAACTCTTGCTCAAGATCATTACGTTACTTTTGGATCAATTCAAGCAAGAGTTCAAGTGGGACACATTTTAGAATTCAATTCGCCTTCGGATCAATTCGAGTCACTGATAGGTCGGACTTCAAATGTGTATAACTATTGCATAAAAACTCCGTTTGTGGTTTGCAAGTACAGCAAAGAAAGAAGAGCTCATCCACTTTCCAATGGATTTGGCCCCACCTCCAAATTCGTTCTCATGCGCATTGGAATCACCAAAGGAAGGCGACACGACTCGACTCGACAGGTTCCACTTTAAATGCTCATAGATTTCGCATCAAGAGTCCAATTGAAATGTGTGAGTACAGCATGGAAAGTTTATTCCATCCTCTTTACAACGGATCTGACCCCATCCAAAATTCCTTTTGTGCGCGACGCAATCAACAAAATAGATTAGAAAAAGCGGAGGGTGCGGGGAGGTCAAGGCGGCGGAGCGGTTGAGGTGGGTGTGGGAGGAGGGGGCGGAGGCGCGGTCAAGTAGGGTCATATCAAATCGAACTTATCCTTCTCATCGGGAGGAGGAGGCGGCGGGGGGGCGCGGGCGCGCGAGGTGGGGAGGAGGGCGGGGCGCGGAGGGGGGGGGAGGAGGGCGCGGGCGGTGCGCGAGGGGGGGCGGAGGTGGTGAGGCGGCGGAGGTGGTGAGGCGGAGGAGGGGGCGGGAGGGCGGGGCCTTGGGCTGGAGATGAGGTGGGGCGCAGAGGAGTGGCGGCGGTGCGGGGCGGAGGTGGTGAGGCGGAGGAGGAGGAGGCGAGGCGCGGCGGCGCAGAGGAGGAGGAGGAGGCGAGGCGGCGCGCGCGCAGAGGAGGGAGCGGAGGAGCGATGGAGAGCGGAAGAAACGAGGTGGCCGCACGGGAAAAATGGAGAGGGAGCGGAGGAGCGATGGAGAGCGGAGGGAGCGGAGGGAGCGGAGGAGCGATGGAGAGCGGAAGAAACGAGGTGGCCGCACGGGAAAAATGGATGTGGAGCGTAGAGAGCGGAAGGAGTTGGTGGGTCCATATGTCAGTGACATAGGGGGGCGGACGACGGGGGAGAGCTGGGGTTTAGGAGACGGACGGTTCGGATTTAATTTCGTAATCAGATCGAATGGTTGAGAAGAGAGGAGTGACGACGGGTCAACCACCAACTCCTTCTTTTATAATAGTAAAGATTTGCGTGGTGTGGCCACTGTTACACAATTTCACCCTGGTATTTCAAGCGCCGTGGCGAGGCCCAACGGGAACAGCACCTGGGCAACGGCGCGGACTGCTCCTGTTGCCCCACCTGGCCCGCACGAGTGGGCTGTCGTCCCGTCTTCCACGTCTCGGCATCCTACGCCCCGTAGGTGGGCAGCGGATTGGGCGGCTGGACTTTCTGTTTTTTTTTCGATTTTGATTTATGATTTATAGTTATGATTTATAATTTTTGGATTGTTTGTGAGAAAAAGTATAAAATAATAACAGAAATTTACGTACGATTTTAACTGATATAAATAAAGTCGTTATAGTATATACTATAATCAACTTATAGACCCTATCTTAAAAAATATTTTGTTCAAAATTTAATTATCATAGAAAAATTGAAAATCAAATTTTAAAAGCTAAAAAGAAAAATCCCTTAGACGCGACGAAATAAGTCGCCGCCGTCACGAGCCTCCCGCATAGGCCGCGCGCTATTCATATTTCGCCACTTGCCATCAGACGTGAACGTCGTACGCGACAGACAGGCAATACTTCCCCCGCCCCCCGCAGATGCAGATCGCAGTGCACCAGGTCAGGTTGATGATTGTTAGGATTTGCTAGTTGTGCACGTTCCTGACTGGTAGATTAATTCGTAAGAATAATCACAAGAAATATAATGGGAGATAAAGGCCTCATTAGACTTAGTTTTTGGTTTCTGATTTATTTTTCAATATTCATAATTTTTATTTTTTTTTCTGATTTTTTGATATTTTTTGAGCTTTTTTATTGGTTTTTTCTGTATTCGTTTGCATTATAAGTGATGGGATAACCTTTTTTCTTTCAATTTTTATATTTTTAAAAATTAATTATGCAAAATAAATCACCGTTACCTACAATATAATTTCAGCTAGCTACAATGTAATTTTAACCATAAGTTACTAAATTTTAACTCAACCGAGCGGCCTTAAAGTATAGTGGAACTCAATTTTTATTAGTGTTCAACCTTTCCAAGTACAATTAGTTCTCCATTTACTGGTTTATCCTACCAGGGGCACTTTTAGTATTTGCCTGCAAAAGCTCTCAGCCTGAGGGTTTTATAACACTTCCTCTCAATGAATTTCATGTCACATATATGTCTTATCAAAAACTTCTAAAAGTTTAGAGCAAAAAATGAGAGCGAAAAGTGTACATTAGATTCGAATGTTGCATCTCGTATCTTGCAGAGGCATGGGAGGTTTTTTTATTTTTAGTATTCATCCCTCCCGATCGTCTATTCGTGGCTGTGGTTGTCCATTCTGAATATCTTTACCACTCTTCACGTACTTCACTGCTTAGTTACTGGATTTATGATTGCATTTAGGGAGTTAGTAAAACAGTATCAGATATTCTGTGAAGTGACGTGCAATTAACAGTACATGATTACGTCTGGAAGCTTTCTTCGATACCGTGCCCTCATTGTTTGTTCTTGCAGAGGCATGGGAGATTGCCTCCTGCGTGTGCTCTTACTGGACCAAAATAACCTTGATTTGCTGCTACATGACCAATGCTTCTTGGCGGCAATCTCCTCGCAAGCAGAAATGGTTGAGCCGTATGTTGTTGCAATGTAGATGCAAGCTCACGAAGTATTGTGTTGTTGCAATGTAGATGCAAGCTCACGAAGTATTGTGTTGCTGCAATGTAGATGCAAGCTCACGAAGTTGGCACATCTGAATATCTGACGTGATCCTTGTATGTCACATTGCCACTTGTATCTCTGAGATCAGGCACCCGCGTGAACCCCCAGCAGGTCGCCCTCACGACGATAAGATCACTGCCATTCACATGTCAAGGTGTTGTGCATACTTGCTAGCATCATGTCCTGAGCTACTGCCAGGTGACAAGGCATGGTCGAAGGAATTGTATGAAACAGTCAAGATGATCGTCGTACCTATTTTCAGCAGAGGCGACAAAAAGGCCTCTCGAGTATGAGCACATGATATTATTGTTGGGTGAAAATTCCAAGGACAGTATGGTGCTGAACAAAGGGGTAACAGTTGGTGGATGAATCTGAGGATGAAGATCTGGGATGGAGAGTCCTTGATGGGTTTTGGTCAGAGATGGTACCGTACACTGCTCCTTCTGACAATGGAAGGGCCATTGCCAGAGGAGGCGAGCTGATAACAATCCTCTGGGCTTTGCTTACTCATGCTGGGATCATCAGTAGACCCAGCCCTGCCACTGATGCGTGAGCTACTTATGTTTCCTTCTTGCAAAGTTTGTCTACTTCATTTCTGCTCTAAGTGTGTGATGGTGCTGTTATGAGTTGTCCTTGTTCATTATACTGGGGCTTTTGAATAATTTAGCGAAATGTTGGCAATGTCATGTTTGTCTTAGCCTCTTTTGTAGGCTTGCTGTGATGCATTTACTCTTTCTACAGTTTACTTTAAAAGTCCAAGTTTCCATTGGTGAAGCAAAGAGCAATGGTGTCCTACTGAGGTGACGAAGAATGATTGTCATATTCTATCGTTGGGAGCACTACGATTGCATATCTCGCGTCCCAACCGATATCAGGAATGCTACTTCTCGGCAGAATCAAAGTCATATCTCTATCGTTACCTTGATTTACAGCTCATTTATAATTTTTTTATAGCGTATGCAACCACTGGAGCCAAAATAAAGGTGCATAAAGTTAGTTGCAACTGTAACAACAAACTTTTAGCAGCTAGGGCTGTCAATCATGACTGGAGCTCAGTCAACAATAAAACAGATTTCTTTTTGTAATGGCAAACAACCAGAATGACTACTCTTGTTGTAATGTAGATAGGCATTTCATATTGACAAGGATGTACACTTCAATGCAGTTGAGCAATCTCTTAGGATAACGAAGAACATTGTGAAAAATATCAGATACAATCTGCTTCATGGAACTCCATAAAACCAAATTTTAGTCTTGCCCCTTGCCAGTAATTACCAATCTTGTATCTTCTCACCTTTTCTTTCTAGAAAGAAATAGTTTTAGTACGACCCCCATCAACTTTCTTAATCCTGTCAGTCACCGAGTGCAAATCCATCAATGCTTTATCAGGTTCAATTCTATCAATGTTAGAAGATACAAGTATTAAGAGGATAAGCTACCTGCCAAGTCTACAAATGAACGAGAATCAGAACTCCAGTTCCAAATATCTCGAAGATGTTGTCTAGTTGTTGGCTCCAATGATAATGACTAGACCATTTGTAAGTACAGATTTCTTGTCACTCAAGAGTCCAGTTGCGGCACTGACAATGAACCAATGCAAGGGAAGCCATGTAATCACCGGACCTAAACCAAGAAGTATACTGTCAGTGTCACTGAACTAGTGCATCTTAGCTATGAGCCCGGTGTAAGGGGAAGGGAAGCAGGACCTTGATCCATAAGGTGACCTGCAGGCAGCAACTATGTGAGACTTTGCCATGTCTGCATCCTCCTGTTCAGTATGGAATGAAACTAGTAAATAATTTGATTACCAGAATGTTCATAAAAATAAGGGAGTTTTGGTTATGATAACCATACATAAGAAGTTATGAAATTTCTTAGCAGAATACATTAGCCTACTTGCAAGATGTCTTAACTACTCCAGTTCAAATACAAACTAGTGGTATGGAACTACTTGATCTTCTAGCTACAACAAACTGGGAAAGATGCTCTGTTTCTCCTTCTTAATATATAAGCCGGCTCCGCCGGGTCTTTCACTAAAAAAATGAATTACATTTTCAAATAGATATTTGCTTCCTATGGTCATGTCTCAATTGGAATTTACATCTACTTGTAATCTACGGACTACAGCGAATGTATTAAGAAAGGTAAATTATAAGAAACTAAAGACGTATCCGTCATTCATTCTACAAAGACAAGATGCAATGTTGAGTTGTACCAGATTTATGCGGTTGCAGCTATTACAAACACTGTGAAATAACCTACTGAACACACATGTCCACAGGAAGATTGTGTGATTTGTTTGTACCTGAGATTCATAGTAGAGTCCAGTGTATAATGACGAATAGAAGAATTCACCATCAGAACCACTAGAAAAGTTTGAAGCTAACTGAAGACAAGAAAACCATGAGACATAAATGTTCCACAGAAATTAGGTATATACATTGTACTTCAAATAAAAACACCTTTTCAGGGTCCCCACCATCTTTAAACAAGGCGTAAGCTTTGCGCATTACAGGTCTTGTGTCTAAACCGACCTGAAAAGTGAAATGCACATAAAGTTGCCATTTGATCAGCGGTAAGTGCGAACTTTTTGTAAATAGTGGCATCTGCAGCCCTTTTTTGTATGTGACATGAGAAATGTTGCAAACAGTGCAAAAGTCTTCGTGTGTTACATGTTATGTCCTGTGTCCCTGCCAAATTTCACATTGGTACCAAATCTCAAGAAGTTTTATCCATATTTGTTGATCATCAAGTGTGTCTCGAAGGTCTATAGCACTACGTTTGTTTGCTACTTTGCTTGCTAATAAACCTTTACTGTTTCAGCTCAATACTCAATTAATCTATTCATAACAATAGCAGCATTTCAAAAACCATAATTTGAATTTGATGAGACACTGCAGTCACCATGGAAGTTTCCCCAGCATTAATATATGGATGATGCATTATGATTTGCAATTTTCAGTAATGGTTGTCTGAAAGAAATATAATGTGAAACTTTTGTCTAAGATGGAAGCAGTGAAAAGTTAGTAAGTTGGTTCTCAGGTCTTTTGTTTAGGTTTACGTCATTATATTGAAAGAGAAAGTCCTTGAAATTCTACACTAATGACGACATTTTGCATCTTGCCTGAAGACATTAGTTATATATGCATCCCGCAGTACCAATGAATTACATTGCAAGGAAACATTCAGTATGAGAGCTTGCCTCCAAGAAGCGCTTCCTTGCTTCATCTACCCCGTACAGCCGAGCTTCACACAGAAAGCACCATATCGACTCCTCAGTGTCATTTGGGTTGGCAGCAACATCCATCCTGAACTGCTCTGCACCTTCTTCAAACCTATTTCAAGTGTCCAGCCAGTAAAACGACGCACGATTACAAATGTCAAGTTTCAGCCTAACATTTGTCGTGTAAGGGCATTCACGAGCCTGATTACTCATCGGGCCATGCTTATGCAGTCATGCACCTGTCCAGGTAGTACAAGGAAAGCCCCCTTTGCCAGAGATCTGAAAAACACACGTAGATGCAGCCAGTGATCTTCCTCGCACATAATTGAATTGGCACAATGCCAGACAGTCACTCGCACTGATAACAAGCGTAGGCATAGGTTAGGAGCACGCACATGCTTTCTGGCGTGGATCCAACTCAATCGCCCGATCGAACTCCGCCAACGACCCAGCCACATCTCCCTGCAATGCGAAGAACAAAAATGGAGGGGAAAGAAGACTTTTTTTACAGAAAACCACTCACAGTTTCTGAAAAGCGCATAAAACAATACCCGCGCACGGCACCAGAAGCAGCCTTGTACTCTAGTCTTGTGGGCGTGCGAGGGGCTCCTCTGTAATTACAGAAAGATATGGGAAAAGAACGTGAAAGGAAGTTTCCTTATCCTCTGACCTGCCTGAAGAGCTGCATGCCTCGCCGGACGGCGAGGGATGCGGCTGCGGCGGCGCCTGCTCCGCTGGAGAGGAAGTCCCAAATGCCGGCAGCCGTCGGCAGGAGGAGCCGCCGCGGCACGGCGGGCATGGCCGCCTGCGCCTGCGGATGTGGCGAGTAGCAGGGTGCGGGCGCCACCGGTTGGGCCCAGCGGACGCGGCTGCAGACTCCGGCGGAAAGCTTATCGCGAAACCGCGAAGGGAAACACGCCGGAAGGTGGAGGGATAGGGTTGTGCAAGTCATTTTGCAGGGAAGCTTATCGCGAAACGAGTAGAAAAAGCGCAGGAAACAAATTTGCGAAATGCTTATTTCGAAGTTGGAACGATGGGGAATGTCCGAATGTATGGTGAGCATTAATTCTTCGAAACTGGATAGGTTCATCCAGACCTAGGCATGGCAAGGCAACCGACCGCTCGCAGCTTCAGCAACAGCAACACGACCAATTGCGCGCAAGCAAGATTTTTGCACAGCACTTCTCGTAGTCTCATTTTTTTCCGGAATTATTCATCATATACCTTCTCTTAGATTGAAATTCAGAATTTACCCTCTGACCCACGTGTCAGTGATTCATCCCGACCCCACATGTCATTAAGTGGGGAGGGTAAATCCTGAAATTCTCAAATATGAGAGGGTATATGATGAAGTTTCCCTTTTTTTCGGATAAATTTAGGCCAGAATGGAGAAATGCAAAGCCAATAATCCAAAGTGCTTCGAGACTATAAAATGATATTAGAGTTATAGGGTGGGTTTTTTACCTATGATGTATGATTTATGTTATAGTAATTAACTTTTAAATGATATATTTTGTTTAAGGTGAGATTAATAGGAAGATTATAGTAAAAAATGTACTGAGTTCAGCTGTACTGACTAAAGTTATATACAACTATTTTTCTCTACGTACTATCTCTCGCAAACAGTTAAAATTTAAAATTTTTAGTCATAAGACACAGCTCAAAAGAATTCATCTATATTAAAAGACAGGATGTTGGTTTAAATTTTAAAAATTTGTGTCAATCTCAAGACATATTTAACGGTGATAATTGTACATAAATGTCTATATACACGTGAGAAATGTTTGTTATTTTACCGATTCAATAGACTGGTTTGGGTAGTTCGATTTTTTTTTTTTTTTGTAAATTGGAAATTGTCGATTCGGAGCAAAAGTCTAGGGAGCCGATGCGAACGTTGCATCGAGATATAGCTGAATAGATAATGGTTTTTTACTGGGTGCCGGTGCATTAATTTAATTAGCCGCTTGCATTAACTTTTGCTTTTAAGGCCCGAGATGTAGCTGACTTTTTTCACTAGATAATTCATCTTTTCTGAATTTTTAGCTTTTTTATTTTCTTTTTCTCGTGTTCCTTTGCATTGTCCGTGATGGGCTAATATATTTTTCTATTTTTACATTTTTAAATTTAATTATACCCAAAAGCCAAATTAGCTGATAAAAAAAGTCATTAAATTTTGAAACCATCGTTAAAACGAACACCCCCTAAAACCTCTATATGAACACACTAGTTCACAACACGAGCACTTCATCCAATCAAACAAACGTGGATGCCCTTGTTTTTACTTGATTTATAACTTTTAGTTACCGCTTTTGGCTATTGTTGAGAGATTACGGTGTAACAAAAACTTATGTGCGATTTTGTTCGATATAAATAAACTCGCTACAGTGTATACTACTATTAACTTGTAGACCCCACTTTGAAAATATATTCTGTTTGAAAGCTAGTTGCTATAAAAACTGAAAAACAACTTTTAGAAACTGAAAAGAAGAGACACACTCATTAGCTGCAAGTAGTGTCGTATATGTTACGAAGCCTAATCGGTTACGTTGGTGGATAAATATCGAAACTACTCCTGAGGTGTTTTTAACTATAAATAGATAAACTTATGTACAAGGAAGAATCAATCTTGAGATAAATAAAGACTTCGATTTCCCTAGTATTTCTTCTAATTATTCTTTGATTGGTCGCATTGGTTGTGTTGGAAATTATTTTTCAATACGTTATCAGTACGAATTACTCTACAAGTTGTAAGGTATGTAAGCTTTAAATAATCTACTGCACATTGCAATCCCATATATTGAAATTCTATTTGCTGCGATGCCATAATTAGATCAGTTATTTTCCAATCTCTGTGTCCAGTAGATCAGTTGCGTTTTAATTTATTCTAATCATAGATTGATCTACAATTTTTTGCATGATTATTCACCTCTTTAATCCGGTGATGTGGCTCTAGATTGGATTGCCTAGTTAGATTAAAATCGGGATTGGCTGATGTTTCAATCATCTAAATCATGCAATGGATTGAGACATACGTGCATGGAATCGGCATGTGTTGTGGGAAATCGCTGTCGGGGCCACCTGAAGCCGCCACTGCTGCTTGACCTCACTCCACCGGCGACGCCGCATCTGCGTCGCCAAAACCGCAATTCCAAATCTGACTGGGAAGTTTGGAACTTTTTTTTTTTGCAAATTTCTGAATCTAAAAGTACCCTATCCAGAATCTGACAAAGGTTAGTTTGGTCTTGAATCATAATTGAAAACTTTTTCCATGTGAATAGAGTAAAACTAACTATACATCGAGAAAACAATCTTGGTAGTTTTAGAAAAAAATAATTTCTTCTGAATATTTGTGATAAAAATAATTGGGACCCCTGTTCTTGTGAATATTGCTGTCTTCTCTTATACAGCCACATCACCCCTATTGTTCACAAACTTTGAATGAAAATTGAGTGCCATAGATGTTTTCTCATTTACATTACCTTCTAATTCTTTTAGGCTCTACCATGTTTCACCTTGGTTTGTTCAAATATTAGAACCAACCAATTGTTTTCTACAAATTTCCACTGTAATGATTCAAACATTAAAACCAACAAATTGATTTCTACAAATTTCCGTTGCAAAGTGCGGAGTATCCTTCTACTTAGATATGGGTTTCAATTCCTATCTTTTCAGGTTGGTGCCTAATGATAGTTACTATAACCACAACTAGCAGAGTTGCTCGCGTATTTGTGCGGCTATATTTGTTTTAAAGTTTGTAAAATGATATAACTTAGATAGGGATGGCAATTCCCCCCATAGAAGCGAGGCCACGTGGGGAATATACCTCATGAAAGTGGGATAAACCAAGGGCGGAAGAGTAAATCAATTCGGCCCTACTATGGTAGTGCCTTCCACCTCAAATCACTATGGGTGGGGACAACGGTCATTCTTGCCCTATGGGGATCCGGTAAAAATAAAAATAAATATTTTGATAATAGATTATAGTTTTTTAATATAAAAGATTGTATTCTTTTCTTGTATATTTAGACTAAAACTTAAATTTATATGTTAGAAAATTCCCCGTGGGATCCAAAAACAAAACAAATTGGTCAAGAGAAAAAAAATTTAACCACAAAGGTTCATAATAGAGAAGTAAACATGATTTGTCCATATTTCGTCCATAGCTACAATTATGGTTCACATAAGTTTACAATAAAGACAAGAATCAAAACGCATAAGCTATCCATAATATGATAATATAATAATTTTCTTCAAAGCTTCCTCTTCCTTTAAACTTCATCTTACTCTTCATCTTCTTATTCTTCATCTTCTTCTCCCCCTTTGGCATCAAAGACCAAAAAGGAAAATTTAGCCAACCGAGAGAATGAAAGAAAGGAAGGAGGGGGGAGGGCTAAACTATCTAGAAGAAGACTCACGAGTGGGAGGAGCATGTGAGGAAGAGGAGCCACCATGTGTGCCACGGCGATGATATCTAGGAGGAGGATTATCCTCTCAAGTATATTTCAAGCTGTATTTTTTAAAAATATGCTTAAGTAATTATAAATTAATATATAAAGACAAATTATTATTTTTGAAAACAAATTTAGAAAAGATGCAAGTATAAAATGAATAAGCGGTCTTAAAAATTCTCTCCTAATTAAAACAATTTCTTTTTGCCTAAACCAAGTATATAATACGGAAGAGTAAATTATTTCGGTTTAGCACAAATAAACAAACCACAATTGACACGGTTGCTTTTTACCGTGGTGTTCGGAGACTTGCCGATCTCCCCAAATCCATGTTGAGGTAAGCCCAAACAACTTAGACTGGCTCCACGAATTAAGCCTTCCACCTCAAATCACTATGGTTGCTCTTCCTCCACTCCAGAGATGGCGAGCACCACACCATTCACAATCCACCGGGCATTCTCACAAACTTCTTGAGAAGATCACCGGATCATCACCACTCCGAAACCGTCTAGGAGTCGGCAAACTCCAAGAGTAATAAGTCGAAGACCCTCACTTGAACGAATCAAGTATCTCAGCTCAACGGATACAAAGTCCACTACCAAGCACAACACATGCACAAGGTTGTCTCTCCAACACACCCTAAGTGCAACACATGCACATATGGAGGAGGAGACTTGCTCTAGCTCAAAGGGAGGAAGAATAGCACCAGCAACCTTGTCCCAACAGCCCTTGGGGAGGTATTTATACAATTCACCCAAAAACTAGCCGTTGGAACAAGTGGAGACCAACAATCAGCCCAGAGGCCGGTACTACCGTAGTGCAAACTGCGGTACTACATGATCCTCTAACGATCGAAATACTAGCGATTAGAGCCGCCACGGTCGAGCCGCCCACACAGGACCGGTCGGACCGCCAGTTCTGGGTCGACCGCAAAGGTACGATCAAATCGCTCATCAAAAGTCGCTCTGGAAAAATCATCGGGAGAAAGCGGAACTACAGCGGGCGATCGGACGCATAGCCACACGCCGTCGAGCGCCAAGCGGTCGACCGCCACGATCATCTTTGGTTAGACCGCCTGATACACTCTGGTCAGACTGGTCTAGCCGGTCAGACCGCCACAAACAGGCTGGTCTGACCTCACCACCGGTCAGACTCCATTTGACCCGGGGAAAAACATTTAGACCGGTCTGACCGCCCATACAGAGCCGGTCAGACCGCCACCTGAAAAACTTGTTTGTAGAGGATAATTTTAAGCATTCAAAATCATCATGTAATTCTTTAACTGGTTATGGAACATATCCATAGAATTTTAGAATCACATCTCAAGGGTTGATGATATGAACTCAACTAAAATAAATTTCCTTTTCAAATTTTAAAAATAATGGTTTTAGCAATAAATATTTTAATAATAGATTATAGTTTTTAAATATAAAAGATTGTATTCTTTTCTTGTATGTTTAGACTAAAAATTGAATTTATATATTAGAAAATATATTTTGAAGCTGTATTTTTTTTAAAAAATTATGCTTAAGTAATTATAAATTAATATATAAAGGCAAATTATTATTTTTGAAAACAAATTTAGAATAGATGCAAATATAAAAAATATATATATGCTTAAGTAATTATAAATTAATATATAAAGTCAAAGTACATACAACATTAATACAAGTATTACACACAATGAGTCATGTGCATGAGAATGATGCATATGAGAGCTAGGAATATGAGAAGGATGCATGACCCAACTCCTAACTTCATCTCTGTTCACCAATCATAATCCCCTAGAATAATCAGTGAAAAGAACATACACACTCTATATAAATCATACCTTTTTATCACACACAGCAATCCACGAGGGTTCCTCCAAATTGACATTCATGTCCTACAAAATTACCAACCTGTCCATCATGCACAATCTCATAATTTTAGTCCCCTTGTAATAATAATTCTTTTGGCCGGTTCACGAATGCTTAATCTGATCACGTCCATAAGTATACTCTCAAATCACATATGCCTAGTTCGAACTCTACACAATAACTATTATAGCATGATCAAGATAGACAATCCGATAAATTTGCCATGGTTTACAAGAGGTCCACCGAAATACGACATGGATCCACACATCTCCTAAATGCTTAGAACCACCAATCTGAGTCCTTAAGCTATGTTACCTCAAAATGATTAGATTATGTTACCAACCAATTAAACCGTTCTTACATCAACCGGGCTGATGATCTTCCACCTATACAATCCATCAAATGACTATACAAGGTTCACTAAATTAATTGCATGTGACCATGACCCACTGCAAAATCACGGTATCCTAGCCTATTTACACTAACACTACTGATCTAGCTCTACTAGTCTCACATTGGCAATCCATAATCGTATAGACTAAAATTATTCTAATCTAGATTCATATGCCAAACCAACACCTAATGATATTTCCAATTTGGTTGTATAATCATCATTTAATAGCCCATTGATCGATTTTACATGTACCCATTCCACCAAATTAATCATACATGCTAACAACCAAACTAGTCACATGTGTACCGCCGTGGTCAACCTATAATCATACATTTACTAATTTAAATTGACGGTGCAAGTCCACTAATTAGGCACACAAGATTCATCCACCAATTATAGGGTACTCGTGATTATTAGGTGCGACCAAATAATTGATTGCTAGGTTCTCATAGTTTTAGCATATACGACTCATCTAGCTATTATTTGAGACACCCAATCTAATTACATAGGATTAAATAATTCTCTAGTTCAACCTCTATGTCACACCAAATAATATCATGAGAGCTAACAACTGAGTCACATGTGCAATATCAGTATCAATCCATAGTCATACAACCGCCAGACCAACTTGAGGGGAAACTCCGACGAATTTAACATATAATACTTATTAACCAAACTATATGTGATTCCCTAAGTATTATCATGTGGTCAAGTAACCCATTAAATTGAATAACTCGATATCCACCAACCAACAAAACATCTATATCTCCACCACTTAGGCATATGAATTGACCACCGAAAGTAGCACTTACTAACATAACCCTAAAGACCTTACAAGAATTGTCCCATTAGGTGCAGGCTATAAAATGAATTCTACCACATACATGCATGAGCATGCAAAAATAATGAATTTGATGCAACATGCATAACTAATTATCATTTATGTGAAAGTGCAGGACACAATAAAAATTTTACCATGAATGTTCAATGCGTATAAATCTACCGTAGAAAATTTCTTCAACCACATGATCACAAGTTGGATTTCCGCTAAAAATTCAACTGTTTACCCTCTCCATTTCCTCCCTTTTTTCTTTCCCTTTTTCTCGTCTCTTCTTTCCTCCCTTTTCTTTCCCTTTTTCTCGCATGGCCGCCCTCAAGAGGCCAGCCACGCGCTTCTTTCTGGCTGTTAGGAATAATCCCACATTAGTTGTGGGAGAGGAGAAAGCACAACTTATAAGTGTGAGGGAGCCCCCACCCATTGGATTAGTCTTTTGGGGGGAGAAGGCCCAATACCACTTATAAGGTTGTTGCGCTCTCGTGGGCTTAGTTGTGGCCATTTGCTGTGGCTCAGTGCCGGACCAGATTCAACGTATCGCTCAGCGCCTAACATCTCCTTGAACCTCATGGTTGCGAAGTGTCCAACCAATGTGTGAGGGGAGATTGTTAGGAATAATCTCACATTGATTGTGGGTGAGAAGAAAGCACAACGCCACCCATTGGACTAGTCTTTGGGGAGAAGGCCCAATCTTATAAGGTTGTTGCTCCACCGTGGGCTTAGTTATGTTCAGCCTATTTGAAGACCGGGGGTCAGACCTAGGCATGCCGAGTGGACGCTTTGCCCATCTACCAGGTCATCGCGCTACCACTCGAGCCAGCCAACTACCACCGTCCCCTTTGTGCTCGTCGTCCCACTGTGGCCTGCACCATGGTCACGCAGCATGTGCTTTGCTGCCATAGCTGTGCTGCCTTAAAGCTGTCGCTACTGCAAGTGTTCACGACGACGCTCGGGCCCAGTGCCACCACTGTTCTACGTGCCACCGCTGCTGCATGTGCTGCACACTGCCATCGCACAAGCTGAGACTTGCACCGCGGGCTTCACCGTCGATCGCGTCCGCGTTGCTCAACGTTGTGCTGCACGCTGCCCCGTTGTGAACCCCGGCATCACTGCTCATGTTTGCCGACCCACCATGGCCTGCGCCATGCCCCGTCGTGGCCTCCTTTCTCGGTTGTCGCTTCCTCGCTTCGGCCGAACAGGCCTTGCCACACTGGTACAGTGCGTGCTTGCCCTACCACTACTATAAAATCATTTATATTAGACACCTCATTACAGATAGTTCATAAAAACCATATGTATTGAATGCAATCATAGACGATTCTTGATAAGAACCGTCTATAATATTATCATAGACGGTTCTTATTAAGAACCGTCTGTGATATGGCCAACATCACAGACGGTTCTTAATTAAAAACCGTCTGTGATATGTTTTCCATCTCACACACCTCTAAAATTTTATAATTTTCTGCCTGAGTTCGAGTAGAATTCCGTTTTGACATATCTTTAGTAAAACGGACATAAATTTTGTATATGGTGTCCGTTTTTGATGTTTTTATACTCGTTGAAAAGCTAACGACAAGCCCGATAAAAAAAATGATCAGCTTGTGCTAGTCACCCTTGAAGACTCCCAAAATTGGCTATCTTTAGCCTCAAATTCGAATCGCAAGTTTTTTATTTCTGTTTTTGCCAAAATTTTCGATCTTCTCTTCGAAATTTGGGGTTCATCTCAACTGTAAAGTTGTAGATCTCATCAAAACCTTTCAAATGAGTATATATAAATCATATAAAACTTTGTTATTTCATATTTTGAGACTAGTTGTTTATATTGTATCGGTATATATATAGCCAATATCACAGACGGTTCTTAATTAAGAACCATCTGTGATAATTTGTTATCTGACCGTTAGACCAGTCAATCCTCATTAACCCAATTTTAGCCAATAGAAATCGACCAACCTACACCCCACGGATCATAACTCTCCCTCCTCTATAAATACTCACCCGAACCCATCTGCCCCCTCTTTTTAAATGTGTCTTAAGCTTCCTCTCTCCATTGTTTCTTCTAATATTTGATTCTATGGGATTTAGGTCTCCATCGTAGCCTCCATTGCTGCCCGAGAGTTTACAGTGAGACAGCTACTATGAAGGCCTACCCAAGCTGCATCAGAGATGAGCTTCTCTGTTATTCTCTGTTGCTCCATTGTTTGTAGTATTTGATTCTGATTCTTCTATTTTCTTTCTTCTCTGTTGCTCGAATTGTAATAGAAATAGAATGTTCTCTGCTATTGTAATGGTGGATTGTAATCCTGTGGTGTTGTAATGGTAGATTATAATATAAATAGAATGTTCACTGCTTTGTTTGTTGTCGTATTTGCTTATTTTCAAACGGCATAGCTAATATTTCCTGAGACTAATTTAAAAATAGAAACAATTTTAGGTATAGAATGAACTACCATAGACGGTACATATTGATCTGCTTGTTTCAGATTTCATGGCTAGCATTTTTTGAGACTAGCCAATAAACAGAAATAGATTTAGAGGTAGCAAAGAATATCACGATTTTTAAATAAAAACCGTCTGTGATAGCTAATAATCACAGACGATTTTTAATTAAAAACTATATGTGATTATGATATGGTTTGTATAAAAACCGTCGTGATAGTTCACCTGACGGTTCAAAACCGCCTGCGTGATAACCTTCGATTATCACTGATCCATAAATTCAGACGGTTCAGAAAACCATTTGTGATGACGTTTTTGAACCGTCTATGATGATGACTTTTGTAGTAGTGTACCGGCTTTGCCCAACGTTGGCTGAGCCTTAACACGCCCACGGTGCCACACTGTTGGATGCTCGATCGCTAGCCTGACATCCAGTGTCACCACCACTTCCCTCCCCTTTCCCAACTCACTCAAATGGCCATGCATGTGAAATTTTTTTGGATGAATGGGATGCTTGGATGATGAGGAATGCAGTGGCGTAACATGTAGGGCTTGATTCTCCATTTTGGTTGAGATTGGGAGGAGAGAAGGAGGCAAGGAGCTTGTTCTTGGTTTGGAAGAAATGGCAGTGGGGAGTGAATGGGCAAGGAGGCAGGAAGAGTGCTTTTGTCTTGAACCTCTTTATTTTATTTTATTTTAGGCTTAGAAAAATCACTGATTGGAGGAGAGAGACCATGAGCGTTAAGGTGTAATATGTTTTCGTTTGCTGGGAGTCTTAAATGCAAATTTTTTAGGTGGGTTACAAATATGGCAAAATGTTTGGACAATTACACTAGATAAAATGGATGCAACTATAGTGAAGTTCCTATCAGGCGATTGCCTTAGACTTAGCTATGCACCAAATTTACTTTAAAATATGTTGTGTTACAGAGAGAATTCGGCCCGAAGACGAGGGAGGGAAGAAAGGACAAATTAAACTTCAATCTAGTATTTGATTTGAGTTTAAATTTGTAATTTGAATTCAAAAGGGGATTTGCACACAAAATTTTTATGAAAAGTTTGTTAGCACCTAATTAACTTTTAGAAATTTTGACATATATATTTTGGCCATAGAAATTATTTTAAAACCTTAAAACTCAATCAATGCTTTAGGAAAATTATTAAAATACACCAAAATCTTTAAAATCCCTAAAAATTATGCATGTTTTATTTTGAGGCAATTTAATTGGGTTGTTACAAAACCTACCCCTTAAAAAGAATCTTATCCTCGAAATTTGAGCTGGTGAAGAAAGAGGTAGGAAAGCTTTTCCTTGAGGGATTCTTCGCACTCCCAAGTAGCTTATCTTTCGGTGTGGTTGCTTCATAGAACCTTACAGAAACAAATCACTTGCCTCCTCATCTGACATTCTACCATGTCAAGAATCTGCATGGAGTATTCCTTACAGGTGAGATCTATATCAAGGTCAATGGTCTCTAGCGGTGTAACTCCTTAGGGACTCAATGGCGCTTCTTCAGCTGAGACATGGAAAATGTTGTAGATGTTGGCAATCTTTGATGGTAGTTCTAAATGATAAGAGACCTCTTCTCACTTAGCAGTGATCTGAAAGGGTCCAATGTATTGTGGTGCCAACTTCCCATAAACTTGGAATCACTTCATGCCTTCCAAAACTGAAATCTTGAGGTAGGAAAAATCTCCAACCTCGAAACTTAGATATCATCGACAATGGTGTGCATAGCTCTTTTGTCCAGATTGGGTTGCCTTGAATTTCTCTTGAACCAGTTGAACTTGTTCTTCGCCTCCTTCAACATGGCTGGTCCAATTATAGATGCCTCCTCTATTTCTAACCATTGGAGAGGTGTATACCTTCTACCGTATAGTGCCTCAAATGGTGACATTTGCAAACTGGCTGGGTAACTATTGTTATAAGAAAATTCTGTTAAAGAAAACTTTTTCCAATTAGTGTTCAAGGTGAGCGCACAAGCGCGTAGCATATCTTTTAGAATCTAGTTAGTCCATTCTATGCATCTGTTTGAAGATGATATGCGGTGCTAAAGGCTAAGTAAGTTCCTAGGGCTTCATGAAGTCTAGCCCACAATTGCAAGGTGAATTGGGTTCCTCAATCCGACATAATTATTTTTGGGACTCCAAGTTGACGAACTATGTGAAGCATATATAGCTTAGCCAACTTGTCTCTTTTATATGTGGTCTTAACTGGAATGAAGTGGGCTACTTTGGTCAGCCTATCAAGTATAACCCATATAGAATCATATCATATATGTGTCTTTAGCAAACCAATGATAAAATCATACCTATTTCCTCCCATTTGCATTCTAGGACTCTTAATGGTTGAAGTAGTCCTGCCAGTTTCTGATGCTCGGCCTTAACTTGATGTCACAAGTCACATAAGGCTACATATTCAGCTATCTCCTTTTTCTATTCTAGACCACTAGTATTTTTCTTTAGATCTTGGTACATCTTGGTACTTCTAAGGTGAATTGAATAGGCGAACTCATGTGCTTTTTTTAGACTAAGGGTCTTGACATCCTAGTTGTTGGGCACACATATATGTTTCCCAAATCTCAGGGTGCCTTTCTCATCTATGGTGAATATTGGGGCTTATCCGCTCTTCACGTCCTCTTTGGTTTTTATGACATCTTTGTCAACTTCCTAGGCTGCTCTAATCTAGGTTTCTAATGAAGGTTAAACTTTAATATGGTGATGTGACCTTGGTCCACAATTTCTAGGATGAGTCATCTAAATTCCTTATGAAGCTCTGCCTTGCATTCTCTAACTATGGTTGTATTACAATAAGCTTTCCAGCTTAAGGCGTCTAGTACCACATTGGCCTTTTTGGGGTGGTAGTGAATACCGAGATCATAGTCCTTAATCAATTCTAACCATCTCCTTTACCTTAAGTTTAGGTCTGACTAGGTAAAGATGTACTTTAGACTCTTATGATTGATATAGATTTCACAGCAATTGCCGATAAGATAATATTTTCATAATTGAAAGGCATGAACTACTGATGCGGCCTTAGCTACCTAGAAGCGTAAGCTACTACCTTATGTTCGTGTATTTGTACGTATCCGAGTCCTTGTCAAGATGCATCATAGTAAATGTCAAAATCCTTCTTAACATTTGGCAATACTAGCATTGACGCAAAAGTTAATCTCTTCTTTAGTTCTTGAAAACTCTACTCACATCTCTCAGTCCAAGAAAACTTGTTTTCTTTCTTGAGTAGTTGGGTTAGAGGTCTAGCAATCTTAGAAAATCCTTCGATGAATTGTCGGTAATAACAGGTTAATCTAAGAAATCTTCTGATCCCTATTACAAACGAAGGTTCTATCCAATGGAGAACAAATTCTACTTTAGATGGGTCTACAACAACTCCTCCTATAGACAAAACATGTTCTAGGAAAGTGAATTTCTTTTGCCAAAAATCACACTTGTTGAACTTGGCATAAAGTTTATGCTCCCCGAGGTTCTCCAGAATTAGTCTAAGGTGCACTTTGTGCTCTTCCGCAATCTTGGAGTAAATGAAGATACCATCAATAAAAAGAACCACAGACTTGTCTAGGTATTCCATGAATGTTGTCAAGACCCAAATATGCTAATCCGGACCTCTTTATATATTCTACACCACTCCATGATCATGCTAGTGCACATCATAAAAATGTTGTGGCTACTGACCAAACAGTAACTAGGGGGACTAGTAGAGTGAGTGTGGAAGAATGAGTTGTCTAGCGCTCTCATAGCCTAGGACTGTATTTATACCTGGCCATAAGGCCTAATTACAATGGTACCCCCACAGTGGCTCACTATGCCCAGGATGCATATGTCTTTTTACACGCTTCAATGGGTTTCTTAGCCCAGTAGGCCAAATGGGTGTAGATGGGGGCACCCCTACAATAGAAAATATAGATGAAATGTCAACCATGATCTTGATTAACTAAGAAGGCCTCAAATATCATTAATTATTAGAGTAGCAATCTTATAGCCAATCTTATAGTTAATAGCCGAAGGGCTAAACAAAACCTAGCAGCGGAAAACAAAGATAAATGCAGTGGCCATTTGACATATGCACAGGCAATCAACTGGGGAGCAAAGTTCTTTCTTAGCAACTAAGCAACAAAGGATATGGCCGTAAGTACATAGAGTACTCAGCAAGTCATTTGTAACAAAAAATACAATATATAATGATGCAAGACTTATCAAAGGAATGCTAAATGGTTGTTTTGCAAAAAGCAAAAATTTAGAGTGAATAAAATAAATAGATTGAAAGCTCACTTTTGAAAATGATGTAAATAAAAATTAATGAATCAATCGATTGAATAAACCATAAGAGTGCCCATTCACTTCCCAACAAATTTACTTTCTATCCAAACCAAGATTTTAGAAAAAGCCTAACCCTCATGTTAAATCACCAAGTATTGTCCATAACGAGGGATAGAGTTATTTGAATAATTTTACACTCTATAGAGATTACACAACTTTACCTATAAGAGATAATCAACTCACCATGTCGGTCAATACACACTTCCTTGGACATGCGACTAAGTGATTATCATAAGATCTTTACAATGCTCAATGTCAAATTGATCTCATCCACTACGGTTTCGCTACCAAATAGGTTAACCACGTACTTAGAAAAGCCCCCTCTTATACCATATGGAAAATTACTCAAAAAATAACTAACCATCCACATCATCCCCACGGCAAAGTCAAAGTTGTAACATCATAAATTAATTAGTCAGGTTTATCCCATACTAGACATGTGGTTGTACGGTGAGGCTAAGATTAATGGAGTACAAAGTTAAGTCCTTAGATATTACTCAGGTGAGGCATCTACATCTTAGAAGTGCTAACCACACTTTTCCCTTTACTATATGATCACTCATCCAAGTGAAAATTATTTTGTTTAATTAATACCAATGACACACTCATGTCATGCTACACAAATTTTGTAACTGTGACTACAACCACCTCGATTAATATATCATTTTGTCAAAATTAATTAACTGATCAACACGTGAGGATGAATCCAATGTAATAATGAGTATGGCTAAACATACAACGCAAGTGAATACTAGTATTGCATTAGTAGATAAGTGCTCATCCTATGATGACAATAGAATCAAGGTATTCAAATTACAAGTGAAGGATTAATCAAAATTGGTTAATAACTACCAAGTACAATGGTTTGTCTTAAATTAGCAATACATTATAATTTAAAATAAAATAATGATAATTATATTTAAAACAATAGGTTCAACATGATTAAAAGTTATGACTTACCTTGGCCTTACTTAGTTACCACCTCTTGAACGTCAGTTCCTATTTCTATTTCTTCAAAGACATTATCTAATGAGAGGAAGGTGAATGAAACATAAAATTAAATTCAAATAAAATCTAAAAGTAACTAAACTAGAACATAAATATAGAGCTCAATTTTTGAGGAATTTAGAAAGAAGAATAGGGCCAATCGGAGTTTGGACAGAGAAGAACGAGCTCTTAAAAGTTTTAAATCTTAATAAAAGGATAAAGATATTATTTGTCTTTTTATATTTTTTCCTAAAGGAAAATTGGATTTATGACGTCCGCAATGTTTTTGAATTTTGACTGAATTATTTTTCTAAAAGAAATTGGGTTTGGAATTTCCAAATAAATAAAATTATGCAAAAATTGAATTAGAGGCTGACATGTGGGCTATTGATCCATAGACCATGTCCATGGTTGATTTGGTTCTATGGTAGACTCAATGCACCAGGGGTGAGGCTAAGGTTGACTTGGCGCTTACTACGATGACACATGAGCAAAAACAAAGAGGTGGTGAACACATGACAGTGACATGCTTATGACGTGGCAAGGATGGTGCAGTGTGATGAGGTGGCAAATAGGTCTCGCGTGGCATGGATGTGGCACAGACATGTGCTCCACATACTCACTGTGTGATACCTTGACTGCCACCAGGGTTGCTGACTTTGATTGGATTGATGGTCTGCAGTGATCTTCTCTGATGACGACAACGGTGCCTCATCGGACATTAGTGAGGATGGCAAAAGCTCACATGTGCACTAGTAATCTCTACTATCAACTTGGATTAGATGGAGGGGATAACTATATTGATCTCTGGTGATGCAAGTACCCTTGTGAGGCGCGGAGAAGAAAGAAGAGTGCACAGTGAATCTTCTAGAAGAGATGGTGTGGTCAGAGTGGCTTTGGGAGTAGGCTCAATTCCTTGCTGGAGTTGACGTCGATGATGACTCAAATTGCGACGTGAGATAGCATGTAGCAAGGGAAAAGATTGGGTAGCTCAGGGTGAATCTCTACGGATGGGGGCATCCAAGGTGAACACGGCACGAGAACCCAATACGGGCACAACAGCGAGTTTGAGACAGATACGAAGCGTGAAGAGAGAGTCCGTGAGGTAGATGAAGATGGCCTGAGAAACAGACCGAATTGGCAGCGAGACAAGCGAGAAAGAAAGAGGTGGCTAACTGCGAGGTTCGGTGACACGTGGCCACAGAGAATATCCAACGACTAATGAGAATCGGTCAGGAGAATTGGGCCGAGCGGGATGCTAGGACGCACTGGCTACGGGCTGCATGTGGAGATGGGCCAAGGGTGAACCAAAGCAGACCAGGCCAAGAAGATGGGTTGAGAAGGATTCAGCCCACAAGGTTTTAGGGATTGTTAATATTTTTCATATTTCAAAACAATGAGAAAAAGAAGTTTCAATTCTAGAAAATAGCAAATAAAATTTAACAAATCCAAGAAATATATAAAAATTGATTGCATCACAAGGAACCCAACTAAAATTATTTTCAATTTAATTGACATTTACTTTATTCATAAATCTTTTTATTTTCTAAAATTCAAATTAAGGTTTAATTAATTCAAGAAAAATCCAAATAATTATTTTATTTTAAAAGCTTCAATAAGACACTAGAAACAAGATGTTGCAACTGTCTTGGTTATCAGGTTCATGAAGTATGTCGGGGCATTAATCAATCCAAATGACATGACGGTAAACACAAATAATCCATATCTAGTTGAGAAGGCTGTCTTGGGTATATCCTCTTGTTTGATCTTTATTTGATGGTATTCTGATTGCAAATTGATCTTGAAAAACACACATGCTCCTTTGAGTTGATCAAATAGATCATCTATCATGGGAAGAGGAGCACTTGTTTTTGGTGGTGACATCGTTAATGGCATGATAATCCACATACATTCTCATGCTATTGTCCATCTTCTTGACAAATAGCACTGGTGATCCCCAATGGGATGAGCTTAGTCTTACAATTCCTTTGTCTTGAAGTTCTTGTATTTGCTTCTTCAGTTCTTCCATTTTGTTGTTGGGCATGTGATCTGGCTTGTTGGATATGGGCACGCTACCAGGTTCTAATTCTATGATCAAATCTAAATCTCTATTTGATGGCATGCCAGATAATTCTTTTGGGAAGACATCAGGGTATTCTCTTACAACTAGTACTTTTTCTACTTCAACACACTTCAGGCTATTCACTATCAAAATTTTCTAGGGCAAAGGGTTGGTTGTAACTTCCTTGGGTGTTGACTAAGGTCACTAATATGAGGGCGCAATGGATCTAACCTTGATGTTTGGATAGTCAATCCATCCTTAGGATTACATCTAGGACTTGGGAATCCAATACTATTAGGCTAGCTAGGAATTCTATTTCTTTAATCTGATTTGGGTCTTGGGGATTACTAGTTGGGCTTTCATATCACCCCCAGGTGATGGAACTATCAAAGGGTTCTTGAGTAGCAATACACGCATTTGGTGCCTCTTGATGAAATCTTTGGCAACAAATGAATATGAAGCTCCAGAAAAAAAGAGAATGGTAGCGGGTATTGAGTTGATAAGGAATGTACCAAGCACGATATTCGGGAATTCCTGGGCTTTTTCTGCTGTGACGTGGTTGATATGTCCTCTACCGAAGGTTAGTGTGGGTCTAGTCATCTTAGGTATCTATGGTGCTCGGCCTACTAATGGTGTCATCTAAGTTCTAGCTGGAGTGTTCATTGGGTTCATTTTGATTGGGTTTGTTACTTCTTAGGGCATCCGTTGGTATAGCATCCCTTGTTACCATAGTGAAAATAAGTGACTTCAACTGCTGAAGTGTTGCTCCTCTACTAGGGTCCTCCTTGGATAGGGGTATAGTAGATGGGGTTGTTGGGGTGTGGCACTGCAGGTGGTGCTCTAGGTGGTGCAACAGGTATAAATTGCCTAAGGCATGAGGTCACAAGGTCTTCTGAGAGTTTCATGGTGGGTTAGCTAGTGCTTGTGGTTGTTCTTGGGAAGCTTGCATTTCTTCTCAACAATAAGGGCCTTGTCCCCTAGGTGCTGAAAATCAACAAAGTCATGAGAGGATAATTGTAGTGCTATCCCTTCATACAAACCTTCCAAGAATCTCTCTTGTTTCTCTTTGCCATCTTCTATGTCTATGAGGGCATAATAGGACAATTGGTTGAACATGGTGAGGTACTCATGTATTGACATGTTTCCTTGTTTTAGCTCATGAAATTCCTTCTTCTTTAGTCTCATGAGTTCAGCAGGAATGAAGAAATCATGGAATGAAGTCTTGAAATCATTCCATGTGATATTGTGGCCCTCCTCTTGTGCTGCTTTGAAGTCATGCCACCAATCTTCTACTAGTCCTTCAAGTTCATGGCTAGCAAAGAGTACTTTCTCATAGGTAGTGCATCTGGCAATGTCCATCTTGTTCTCAATGGTGTGGAGCCAATTGTTGGCATCCATAGGTTCTTTGGGGCCGACGAATGTGAGGGTTTGGTCCTCATAAATTCTCCTAACATGGAGGTTCCTCCTGATGATGTTGTGTTCTAGGTGAGAACTTCTAGGAGCTAGGTTTGTCCGGATATGACATAAACCATGGTGGGATTCTCTGGTGGTGGTGGTATTGTTTGGTTGCGATGGCCTCCTACCATTCTATTGATGACATAGAAGTAGATAAGAATGGAAACTATAAGAAAAGGGAGTAGCTAGGGGGGAATTCTAGTAACACAATAACACAAAAATTCAACACACAATTGCTCAATAATATAACACAAGTCTTACATGACTACAATGCATAACACACTTAGATGTGCATGCAGTTCATGCAATACATAAAGGATTACAGTTATCATTACATTGATTCTAGAGTTCATGCGTGAATGGAGATAATAGCTCACTACCCAAAACACAATGTTGTGAGCTCTAGCAACCTATCCTATAGATCTAGTCCTGCCTAGGGAAGCTATCAAACCTATTTATCAAGGTAGCCTCCACAACCCTGCTGGCACTACTCTGGAGTGTAGGTAGGCAGGTGCAGTGGCGCTAGGGCGAACTGGTCGTGGTGGTGCGGCACTGAAGGTGGCTCATCTTGATATGCTACTTGAGGCTCCTCCTTATATATTTAGGGCTCTAGGCTAGTTGGAGAAAGAGTCTCGGGCATAGAAGTTTGTCGAGGTAGACTAGCACTCTAGCATGGTGGAAGCGACAACAGTAGGCTCTAGTGTTGTAGACGCGATGGGGTGGTGGCTGCAATCAGACAACCATAGGAGATACCGACTCACCGATCTATGCTACGTCCATATCCTGCCTGCTGCAATGTCAAGCTCTCGACGGAGATCATCCACCTCCTCCTTCATCTGGACTACCGAATCATAGAGGTGATGCAGTTCATTCAGAGTCCCTTGGTAGGTAGTGTCCATGGCTCTAGTCAGTGCCACCTGGTGTGTTAGCATGGCGCAATCCTCGTGGGAGGCAATGAAGAAGGAGCAGAGTGTCTCGTAGTTCTGGCGAGATGGGTAGTAGCAAAAGGTACAATCTGCAATCATCATCTTAGATGTCACAGAGATGGCATACTAACTCTCGAGCGACATCCTAAACTCCAACTCAAACCTACCCCTCCTATACAGGGCAGGAAAGCGGTAAGCCAAGGTGTCATCTCTATCTTGCCTATAGATGATGACCTCCACACGCTATTTGATGTGGCTTCCGATGTAGACGTGGTGTCCCTCAAAGAAAGCATGCTTCTAGCATTATAGGTATCCCAATAAGTCTACCGGGAAACCCACCCAAATACCGAGCTTCTTGCCATGGGTGATTTTGCATGGCTTTGACATCTACATGGAATTTAGGCAGAAAAAGATTAGTAAACCAATTTTGAAAATCGAAAGGAAAATAAAGTTAAGAGCAAGATACTAAGAGAAGGGGAAGAAGAAAATAGTAGTAGTATGCTATATTTTTGCAAAGGTTTTTTATTAAGTAAATTAGCCTTTTCCAAAACTCAAGTCTTTAGATTAGTAGCCATTCTAACTATGGTTTATCCTATAGTTGATATTACACTGATACCACCTCTGTAGCGACCCAAATTTGGTAATATGAATTTTCTATATATTCTAAGCTAGTCTCTAGATCAGTAGCTTACCCACATAATATAACATTGGTAAATATCACATCCATGTAGGTGTATAAATCAAAGGGGTACTTCCTATTACATAGGCATCCATAAATAGTTCTTATGGTCAAGTTTTATAAAATGGACTGGCAGGCCAAATGAGATTGTTCATATAAAGTAGCGGAAAATAAAAAATCAAAAGGGCCTCTATGATCTACCACAAGCAATCAACTGGGCTAAACCTAGTTTTGGCCATTGTCTTCCATGTGATAGCCAGAGGCATAGACATATCCATACATCGGGTCATCAATTTCGTCATATAAAATCACATATTAAGTAACAGTGAGTACAAAAGTACTCAGTAAGTCCCTATAGCAAAATACAAGTGTAGATGTATATATTTACATGCAAGGCTTAACTAAGAGAAGGTCTTATGTTTCTTTTAACATGAAGCAAATTTGTCAGTTATCATACTATGTTTCCAAAACAATGACTTAGCCACTTTTAACTAAAACCAATATCTAGTTTCAAGTCAAGTTTATCATGAGAGAGAAATCCCTTCGCTTTCATTATCCATTTCCATATCAAGATGTCTTAACCACTTCCCATATTTTCATCCATAACCATCATTAATCAGTAACCATTATTTTATGAAAACTACGTAAGTGTGGCATTTCTACACTTTTACCCATGTCCGGGACATGGCTATTCAAATAGATTTTTAATACTCTGCAGAGGTTATACAACTTTACTCACAAGATATGATTAACTCATAATATCGGCCACTACACGCTTCCATAGGCATACAACTGAGAAAATCATAATAAGGTTTTTACAATACTTAGTTTCGATGCTTTCTCTTACTCTAGGGTGAAATCCTTCAACACTGATGATAGTGAGCATTCCCTTTCTAGGCTTTGTCTCACCCCTAGAACGTTCACATCACGGTCTACATTTTCAACGAGGGACCCCGTTGTTAGGGAGTTACGACCCTTCTCATCAAAAGAAATCCATAAGGGGCAATGACCGTTATAGGTCACTTCCAACATAATAACAACAGAAATCTTGAAATCCACCTATCAATGTATGCACGGGAGTCACAGTAAGCTAAGCAAATTGGTTGGCTAGGTCTATCCCATACTAGACTTGTGTTTGCATGATTTGGGTGTAGAAAAGAGTAGCACAAAATTCAGTCCTTAATCGAGTCAGGCAAGACCAACCAACAAATCTAGAGTTCGTGCAATCCCTATATAGCCAGTCCATTCAATATGTGCAACCCTACACTAGTCTCAAACTAATCACTCACCTAAGTCTCCACCATTTTATAAAACATTTTTCTATTTCTAGTGGCAACCCATGTTACCAATCCCATTATCATGTTCTCAAGTTTCATTTGGCAATATTTGTGCTTTATTTCATTTTGGAACTAAAGCATTCCTAAGCACAACCATAATCTAGTAGAGTTTAACCAATGATGGAGTTACTACTATTATAAGTATTCTAGGGTGACATGGCAAAGAAAATATCAATAATCAAGGAAGGAAAAATAATAGGTATCAATTGGACGGTGTAGCTAAATAATCAACCTTTAACATAGCATTTAAGGAAATAACAATAATAAGCATGCACTTGTATTTGAAAGCAAAATATTTTCATTTGAATCCTAGGTTTAACATGATCAATTATAAGGACTTACCTTGATCAAGTGTGCATACTGTAGGATCTTGTTTGCAAGCAATGGGAGTGCCCAAAGAGTCAAAGTCTATAAACACACAAGTAACCACATTCAACATAACTTCAACTAAAATTCTAATAAAACTTTAAATAAACTCCAAAAATTATGATTTTGCTTCTGTTGGAAAGCTTTTGAATTTAGACAAATTTTGAAACGAAAACCAAGTCATTTGGATTTAAATGAGGGAGAACAAGCTCTTTGAATTTCGATCCGAGGAGAAATTCAGAAATTTCTAACTAACGGGGTCGACCAGGATTTTCTTTTTATTTTTCAATCATTTTTCTTACAAAACATATTTAGTGGCCAATAGGTGAGGCCTAGTTGATTTTATTTTTTTTCTAATTATTTTCATTCTAGAAATAGGAGAGACTGACATGTGGGGCCACAGTCCACATGGACTCGGTCCACGCAGCGGTCTACAAAAATTGGGACCCATGAGTTAGAGACAATGGTCCACGGATTGGGTCTACATGGTGCTTTATGGGTGCGGGGTCCACTTGACTCTAACACACAATTTTAAACCAGGGTTAAATAAGATTTCTAATTATGCAGGGCCTACATATCACACTACTACCTAATTAAAAGTTAACTAATTATTGATTAACGTAGCTTAACTACCATGTAGGGCCCACAAGTCGATGACATTGGTCGTCTTCTTCCTTGGCCATGCAGAGGACAGCCATGGCGGCCCGGGCCAAGCTTGGCGTCGGTGATGAAGGGAGTGGCCTCCACTCGAGATGGGGAAAATGGGATGCGAGGGTTACGACTATCCAATGGTGTCGATAGCAAGACGGAGGTCTGTGTCATAGCCCAGGTTTTATTTTTAAAATAATAGTAAAATAAAAGTAAAAAATATAAAAAATAATTTAATTTAAAATAAAAATCAATGTGATTTGGTTTGCCTGAGTTTTTGAATTTGTATGCCTATTTTCACCTTTTAAAAAGGGCTTATCTTTTGAAAATTAATTTAAGTTAAAATAAATTATTAAATAAAGGATAATTCCAATTTTTATAAAATCTTAATTCAAATTAATTATTTAAAACTATTTGGCTTTTATTTGGGTTTTCTATGAATTATTGTGGTTTAAAATCAAATTTCAAAATTAAAAACTATTTTATGCATAAAAATAAAGACCAACTTTAAGTTGGAAATAATTTTTCTAAATACAAGATAGCTCCAGGAATTTTTGTTAATTGTTTTGGAAATTTTAGAATTTACTTACTATTTTAAAGCCTTTTTTGGTGCTTTTTGGTTTATAAAAACTCAGCCCAGGGTCGACATTAATGTGTGTGCTAAGGTTGTATAGACAAGATTTGTTATGTATGCAATGGACAAGAACAAGCTGCATGGAAAAATGACTTGAGAAGGATCAAGAGCCAAGGTACATGAAATATAGGATCGTTTTTTATTTTATTGTCTTAGGAGAAAAGGCGGAAGACCGGATTATAGGCTAGATGTCGTACTATTAAGAGGTATTACTGAAAAATAGCTTGATAGCATGCTTTGGTGCATATTGGATCAATTTAGGACTATGCATGCAAATGAAAATATGTTTGAAAACTCACTATGCTCTCTCAGCAAAATTGGTAGTATTGCCGGTTACTGCGGAACTACCGCACTGCGGTAGTACCGGCGTGCAAATAGAGGAACTACCGCAGTGCGGTAGTACCGGTTTTTGTGCGGTACGTTTTTCCAGAGAGCACCTTTCCGGGGACTTAGACTCAACAGAAATCGGTAGTACCGGATTTTCAAACTACCGCAGTGCGGTAGTACCGCACGATACTGCGGAACAACCAATTTCCAGTATGTTATTTGCAGAGAGGACCACGAGAAAAACTTAACTGGCCAGAAATCGGAAGTACTGAAACTAGAACGGCGGAACAACCGTAGTGCGATAGTACCGTACTTACAACGGCGGTAGTACTGCTCTGAATTTAAAACGGCGCGAGTTCTGCACGTCTGACATAGCCGTTACTGTGTACTACAGTAAAGTGCGGTAGTTCCACACTTTGTACTACGGTAGTTCTGATTTTTCTGATTTTTCAGAATAAATATTTGCAACGGCTAGTTTTGGTTGATGAGGGTATAAATACCCCTCCACCTACCTAAGGGCAGGTTGCTGAACTTGCATTGATCATATTTGAGATCTAGAGCATTCACTCCGCTCTCTTTTCTCACTTGAGCATTCATTCTAATTGATCCATTTGCTCTTGAGCGCCGTCAAGCGAAATCGGTGATCTATTCTCTTGGTGCTTGCCGACACCTAGACGGTGAGGAAGTTGATGCGAGGTGACTTCTTCAAAGAAGATTGTGAAGAATCCCGAGTCGATTTGTGAGTGATTTGGAGTTCGTCATCTCCGGAGTGGAGGAAGAGCTACCTCTAGTGATCGAGGAGTGAGGCTTAATTCATGGAGCCGGTCCAAGGGCGCTTGGGCTTTCCTCAACGTGGATTAGTGAAGACCGGTAAGTCCTCGATACCATGGGAAAACATCGCGTGTCTCATTGTGATCATTTCTTTACCTTGCTTTAGTATTTATATCTTTATTAAGCAATTTGATACATTGTTCATATTCTATATTGTGCTTGTTAGCTTATGCTAGATTGATTGCTTAGAAATACTAGAATTGAATAGGCTTGGTTCATATGGCATTCTTGTCTTGTGATAAATTGTTATAACTCGTTTAATTAGATAAGATTTTTATAACCTTCTATTCATCCCCCTCTAGTCGGTCATTCTTGATCCTACAACCCCACCTGCTTTTGTGAGCAACACTATCCCTGAGCGCCACCGTAGCCCACTGAGCCACATCACCACCACTTGTTGCCATGCGTCGAGCCACACAAGCAAACATTGCCCAGTCAGCTTCCCCGCGTGTCACACTGAGTTCGAACATGCGCCCGATCCACCATTGACCAAGCAAAAGCCGTGGACTTGGTCCATAGACCCGAGCCCCCTTGTCAGCCTCTTAGCCCATTTTTCTTTGAGAAAATAATTCGACGGAAATTCAATATTCCTTGATGACATCATCATGATGCAATAAATTCAAATTTCCTTTTGAAAATTAATTCAACGAAAATCAATACTCCCTCCTAACGTCATAATTCTGATTTTTCTATAGAAAAATAATTCCAAAAATTTGGGAAAATGCTGAATAGTGTTTTCCTTCTCTTTTTCTTGGAATTAAATGTTTTAAAGCTCATTCTCCTCCGTCATATATCCAAATGAATCCATTTTTTCTAAGTCATATAAAATCCCAATCTATTCATTTGTGCCATCATTTTAAATTTTGGTGTTTTTGAATTTTATTTAAATTCATTTTGTTTTGATCGGTTTTCACGTGTGGACTGCGATGTTTGTGTGGAGTACTACTTTGACTACTCTCACTAATCCGTGGAGCAAGATAAGTTGCACACCTTGACCATATTTATCCTAGTTTGTAAATAAAATTATATTATTTTAAATTATTCTGCATGCATATGTTTTTCAATGTGTTTCAATTCTAGTTTTCAATACTTAGTCAATACCTACTTGTTATGATACCTTTGACATTGTAAATCCTTATACTTTGTCACCCTAGAACAAAACTATATTTGGTATACTAGTATTAGGTGGAACATTTTGTAGAACTACTTTGCTATTCTTAGAAATAATTCTAGTCTTGGGATAAATTTTTACAAAAATGATAAGTTTTAAAATGTATTCTTGACCTCAGTGAGTCAAGAAAGATTATGAAATTTTTAACAGTGTAAAATAAAAATATGGTTTAGGCTTAGACAAATGGCTAGGTGGTGGGGATACTTGCTAGCATACATTGCTGCTTGGTGGCTCAACGTGGACACTACGCACAAGGGGTATGTGGTAAGTCTGTCTAAGTCAATTAAGGACTGATCTGTGAGTTACTGATACAAAACCCTATTGTATTACCACAAGGCTGTTATGGGACAATCTGGCTAACTAATTTACATGTTCCAACCTGAGTCTCACTATAGGTTGAATGTGAGCGTGACGTAGGCTATGAGAAGTCTCACACGGCACAATAGAAGGGCCCAATTTAGTAGATCCTTTTATTAGGGTGAAATCTTAGCAGAGGCGGGGCCAAGTTGACGTCTTTACATTGTAAAAGACTTATCATAATCTCTCCGCCGCATACCCAAGGAAGTATGCTAATCGTGTAGTAATATGAGTTGATCATATCTTATAGGTAAAGTTATACCACATATGCAGAGTATATAAAGTATCCTGGATAGTTGTGCCTATAATCATGACCATGCTGAGTAAAGTTTTTTATGGATTAGACTTTGTTTTTAAAAACTAGTTTAAATAAAGGTTGATGAGATTTTGTTGGAGAAATATAGTCCAGGTGGGATACCCTTGGTTAGGTTTGTTCAGGTTGGTGTCTGCACTAATGGTACTACTTTGTTTAAATTACAATTTTTTACTTATTGTATTAAATATAGTAATTTTCCATCCAATTACTATATTTCTTTAAATTCTATTTTGCACTCAAATAACCATATATGCTTTTACTTGTTGCCCTTATATTAATAATGCATTTTCCCATGTAACTTATGGAGTACGTTTTATATGCTCACACTTGCTTAATTCTGTTGCTCAGAGGAGGGTGACTTCGACTATGGTGAGGATCGAATGAATAGATTGTGTTTACTATCATTTGTCTGTGGATAGGCTTATTGGGCTTCTTCTGCTTCGCTTTTCTTCTGATGCTTTTATTTAAATTTGGCATGTGAGTTGTGGATGTAAACTTTGGCCTTCAGACCCATATTTAGTTAATGAATAAATATTACTATGGTTAATATTTATCTTTGTTGTCCCCTGTGCATTAGCTGATCTTCGAATAGTGTGATTTACACAAACTATCTGGAAGTGTTGCTTCTGGGTTCGATAGTCTAAGGCAGCTATGTGATAGTGAGGACTGCGGTGGCACTGCTGTGCACAAGGGCAATCATGCTTGGGTGCCAGAAACCAAAATTTGGTGCCGATTTTAGCTTCTATGGGTCACAGTGAAGCTCAAAGAGCTCTTGGCGCTCAAGATTTAGCTGCGAGCATGGCTCTCCACAGTGGCCAAAGGTGGCATGGCAAGGAGCTACGGCGTGGTGGTGCTACAGGCTTCTAAGGACTAAGCTAGCTGTCCTACTATGTTTGTTGCACAAATAATTCCATGGGAACGAAAGGCTCACTGAGATACAAATAGGGAAGGAGATCAACTTGGTGTCAGGTCAACACATGTTCTGAGTTTGTGATGACATTACAGTGGTTCTAGGGAATGACAAGGCAAATCAAAGGGTGCATTAGCATGGGAAGGTCAAGGCGAATATTAAGGACATGGGGGAAGTGAGGTTGATGGCGGAGTTGCACATGGTAGCTAGGTCAACATCTTTGGCTTTCCCAAGGGAAAACAAGCATGTATAGGTGAGCACAAGATATAGGGAGATGAAATGAATGCAAAGCGTATGATGGCATCATCGGAAACTATTGGACCTCAGGCATTGAATACTCGTAATCCTCATGTGTGTACCATACTAGTCCCATGACTAGTGGTTAATACACACATCCACAACATTGAAATCACATCCATGCATATTGCATTCATACAACTTACAACAATAGGCCATACATATGTGAGATATATCAAGTTTACAACAAAAAGGTTAATTGGCCAAATAAACACAAGTACCAAGAGAGTTCAATGAAAGACAAGGTAAATAAATAAAAATACATCCAATGGTATGGCATCTATTCTCCACAGGCAATCGACAAGGATTTGGCTCTAGAATGACCCGTCATCATACCCTCGATACTAGGTGTAAAGTAAGAATCATCGGGGATTGTTTCTCCATTGCCAAACGGAGAGAATGATTGAGAAAAAGACATTAATGAGTGAAAATTTGTATAAAGAGTTATATAAGTGGTATTATTTGCAAACTTGCTATTTGGAACCTAAAAATTCCAAAATGAGATATTTGAATGAAGGGGAGCTTCATTGCATATCATTTGCTCTCTTTTGCATTTTTTCTTCTCTTGCTATGAAAATGGTCATAGTGGGCAATTTCTCTCTTTTTTTTGGAACAAGAACAAGATTTAGCTTTTGTGAGGTGTGATTTAGAGCTTTAATGAAAAAACTTGCTCTTTCTTGATGTTTGCTCTATTTCATTCTTTACCAACATGGTCATAATTTCTTCTTTATCTTCCAAATGGATTATATGTGGCTTTTGCAACTTTTTGCTTTTCTTTTCAAAAACAAACTCAATTTATTGCCTTTTGTTTTTATCAATATACTCATCAGCGAGGAGATTTTGAGACCATGTCAAGGTCACTATGTGGTCGTGATAAGTAATTGACTTTTGATTCAGACAGTTTATGGAGTTTGATTTTGGTTTTTAGAAGGTTGGGAATTTAAGCTTGCCAATTGTCATTTTTGAGCGATCGATAGTCAAGCCAGTTTAACCGGCCAAAGGGGTAGCGGTTAGACCAGATGCCCTCATAGTCTGACCGGTGGTCCATACCAGTCCGACTGGCCCCTGTGAGTTGTCTGACCAGTGTAGGGGTCTGTTCAAACTGATAGGGTGTTGGGCAGTTTTGGCTAAGAATTGTATTTTGGGATTTTGAGTTTTGCGATGAGTTTGGTTTGACCTAGATCATTGCGTGTGTGCACAAGGGTTTATTGTTTGGTCCTAGGTTTAGGAGTGGTTTGGTTGAATATATTTTGAATGGTGTATTGTATGGATTAATTGTGTCAATTAATGACTTTGTGTATTGTGAAGTGCTATGTAACAGTTTTCTTATTTGTGTTGGTTGTAGAACTCCAAAGCTACGTCATGGTGAGGTAGACGGGACCGAGACTAAGCTAGAAGGGCTTAGATCCAAAGTGGTCAAGCGATCGGGATTACGCTCAGGAGAAGCTGTGGTCTAGACGATCAAGGAGTCACCAAAGATAACTAAGGCTTGCGGAGTGATTACAAGCCAGGTCGATATGGAACCAGAGTAGAACCTATCGGTGGTGGACATGACAGGCAATGGCAAAGTGGACCGGGACTAGGCTCAGGGAGAAGTCGAGGTCCTGCACGGTCAAGGAAGCCAAGGGCCATTATGTGCGAGGAGAAGCATATGGTGCGCTAAGTGACTTGGGTCATTTGCAAACGAGGATGGTTCAGTGGAATTCGAACATGCGAGAGGCTTGATGGTAAGTCATTGGGGTCACATGAAAGATGGCGAAGTATGGGCGATGCTTCATGCCAAAGGAAGTGAAAACTTCGTGGAAGGCGGTAGAGGGCATTTTGGTAAATTACCTAATACCAAAAAATGGCGGTGTGTGAAACCGCAGTATTAGCCTAAGTGGTTTAGGTCTGGTATATGCTAAAAATATGAAGTGAATCAAGTATTGATTCACTAATGGATTAATGGATGTGAGTGCTTTGAAAAGCATGTATATGTAAGTGTAAAATCTGATATGGTGTTGGGTTAATGAGTTAGCCCATGTAAGTGGATAAAATCGAACTAGAAGTACTGGTTAGAGTTTTCTTTGTGAGCTTCCATATATAAGGAGGGAGAGGTGTGGCTAAGTTAAGCTTTTATGGGAGTTTATACCTAGCCTTGAGAGGAGTTAGGGTTTTTGGAGAGAGCTTTATGGGAGATATGAGAGGTTCTTGTGGCTGAATTTTTGTCATACTTAGACTTTGTGTATAGGTAGGGAGTGGTTATAAACATTCATCTCCAAATATCAATAGAGATCAAAATTCGTCCAAATATTTTCCTTCCTTTGCTCTTGTGATGAAATCTTAACTTGGCTTGGTTTTTGGTGTTCTCTCTCCTTCCTTGATCATGTTGTGTACCAGAGATGTGTAAGTGATGAAGACGTATCTTGAAGACCAGATCTAATCCATGTATGCACTTGTATATGCCCGGTTTTGGCTCAAGAGAGGGTGATATTGAGGTTTTAGTGTTGTGGGTATTTTGGCTTGAGTTTGTACTGTAGTCTATCTTGCTACAATATATGAGTATCTATTCAAGATCATCTAGATCCTTAAGAACTCACGAGCATGAACAAATTGAGATTTCTCTCTTTTGTCCAGTTTTGGTTCACATTTTCTTTGAACAGAAAAAGGTCAAAACTTTAGCAATGATTTTTTTGATCATTGATGGAATAGAGTTCTGACATCCTAGAGAAGGTACATGCAAAGTTTTAAGTTATTTGGATCAACTGATCAAAAGTTATATGAATTTTTAGATTTAAAATGGCGCTCGAAATTACTGTTCATCTCCTTATTTTACTATTCATAGTAGTCTGACTGCCATTGAAATAGACGTCTTACCAACCTGGAGTCAAATTGCCCCTTCATGGAGTCAGACCGCCATATCTATAGTGGTCAGACTGGGAGGATTGTCAAAGCGTGTTTTATTCGGTTTTGATTAGATCTTTCCTTGTGATTATTTGTAACTAATCTTCATAGATTTTATAGCTACCGGAGTGAGGAGTTTTGCTTCTGCTAAAAGAAAAAGATATTGGAAAGGCATGAATTTAATTTGGACTCCTATTCACACCCCTCTAGTTACCGTTCTCAATCCTCCATTAGTTGTATCAGGTAATGTTGAAGACTGGTTACCATAGTACTTGTGTTGCCATACTTCCGTTGTCATAATTAAATATGTAGTTTCTGCATCACGATTTGTATTTAACAGAATCTGTTGAGGAAAATTCATTAGTTTTAAATGGTTGGCATTTTGGTATTAACAGGTCATGCTACTCGAAACAATTGCAAATATGCAATAGTTGTGGCCGCTACTGAGCACTGACACAAGGTACACTATCGGCTATCCATACATGCTGTTGAACTTGGGTGTTCAGTTGGGCTTTTATGAGCTAGCTTTGTCTTTTTTTTTTGCACTGTAGCTGATTTATTTTACATTGTAGTTATTGGTGGCTTTTTTGATGTATTTAAATTTAAAAAGTCTAAAATAGAAAAATAGATTAGCCCATCCGGACAATACAAAGAAATACAAAGAAAAAAACAAAAAAGTCAGAAAAAGATGAAATTAAAAAGCTAGAAGCCAAAAGCATAAGCCAACTTATATAAGCTGGATTGATGGTTATAAATCAAAGTTGGAGTTGGCTATCCATATATGTGCTTTGGAATTCAATGGCTTTGGAATATCAAATTTTATAAATGAAGCAATATTTGTGGGATACAATAATTGTTGTGGGACATTAAACTGATATAGAAGACTGGGTGATCATTCAACATCATCAGTTGCTGCATACTACAAAATCAAGAGAGTGCCTTTCCGGCCATGACCGTGAATGGGATTGTAGCAATTGCAACGCAGAAATGGGTGCAGAAGGAAGCAACACTGGCGGTTGCCACCACGGTCTGAGACTTGGTGTGCGTGAGGAGCCTCCATACGATACCTGAAACAACAGCTGAAGCTGCTAGGAGCAGGAAAGAGTCGGTGTACTTGTTGAGTGAGCCACTGCTCATGGTTGGTATCGACACGGCCAAGAATCCGGTAAACGTGACTTTGGTCAGCTCCAGCGATGCCGCTTTAGACTCCTCATCATGGTTATTGTTGTTGTCCTGCGATGCATTCTCGTTGACAGCGAGATGGAGTGCGTGCATCACGAGAATCAAGAATGGAGGTGCTATCAGCAGCAGCGCTTGTAGTTTCACGAGTGTGTACATAATGAAGAAGATGACTGAGGTGAGAGCAAATGCCATGACGATGTCAAAGATCACTGTAAGGTTGCTTACGGTGTCGCCATAGTCGACCACACTGTCGTTTCTGGTAACAAGGGGAATCGTCTCGACGATCATAAGGCACACACCAAGAACGCAGGCGATGAAGCTTGTGCCCATGGGTTTGGTAAGGCGATGCTGTATTCCCTGGGCGCCATTGCTCTGCCCCTCCAATGCCAAGCTTTCCAACCCCAGAAACAGAAGTGCAGTGACACCAGACAAGAAATCAAGTGAGTTCTCGAGCTTACTGTGGAGCTTTTCATTTCCCATGGGATCAGGTTGTAGAACATCCTGTGCACAGCAGACACTGCGAATTACAATGAAGAGCCCAAACACAGCGCCAATGCCGGGGTAAATCCAGTTGTCAGTGAGGATCAGATGTATGATCAAGCAGGCGAGGATGACGAGGCATGTACTGGACAATATTGTCAGCCACTTGGTGATGCCGCACGGGAGTCCTGCACCTGTCGTCCAGAATCTTTTCGACAAACAGCAGATCAGGAAGGGCCAAACGCCGGCTGTTAGAGTGATGGCTGCAACTACGACAATGCTGACCGGAATGACGGATCCATGTTCCTCGCTCGTCAGGTCTACCTTCTTGAGAGAGAGTGCAAGAAGCACCGGGCATACCATAACCACCAGCCCTTCCGCGAAGGCACGGAAACGGTTCGTCAGTGCATCCTGGTTTAACAAATAGTGACCGACGCGTTAGGATTTAGACAGAACAGTTCCAATTTCGCAGTAGTTTCAACACATATAGAGCCTACGGTGCGGTGGTCGGCAAAAACTACATTATAAGCCCTTGAATTACCGAATTTTGTTCGATCGAGCACCTATACTCTTTTTTTTTTGTTGGTTCGAGCCCTCAAACTATCTGCTATTTGTTCAATCAAGCCTTCAAACTGCCAAGCTCAAGCCTATAATTAATTAATTAATACATACGTACTCGAATTCCTACGATGCTAAAATGGGGTACCATGATTTGAAATACGCAACTTCAACGTAAATTCGGGTGTATTTTTTTAAAAATATTAGTTTTAGGGTATATACTTTCCTACAACAATTCAAATGAACTATATACTTTTGAAAAAATATACTCCAATTCAAAGTTTTAAACGAATTTAGATCACATACTTTGCTGATATATATTAGCAGCACATACCTACAATCAAAACTATCATAAAAAAGACAACTATAATTTAATTGAACTAGCTAAACTCAACATTCAAAAAATTCCAAAATTTTCGCACTTGATTTCAATTGTCCAATAGATACTCAACATACTCAGCATACTTTGCTCGAGAACTCACTTGATTTCTTGTCTGGTGAGTTCAGTTTTAGAGTTTTTTTTTTGGGTTTAATTCAATTGGACAAGAATTTTGGACCTTAATTGAGGATCTGGCATCCCACACTGAATTGGTTGAGAACGCAATTTTCACTATGTTCTGTTATGAGAGGAACCTTTTGCCTTTGGAAAGGATACAGGAGCTGGCATCCAAAATACCAAGAAAATATGCAGTCTGATCCAGGTTTAGAGGCTGCTTACCATCTCAAAACCTCTGAAAACTTTCAGAGATAACTTCGTGAAGTTTGGGTGCCCAAGGAAGACGTCAGTAAGAGTTAAGTTTCTACAGAAGATACACACAACGGATTCAATGTATCGCTCGCCAAAAACATACACAAGTACAAAAGGAAAGAAAGGAATGCGTACAAAGAGAAACAAGAAGGGAGGCCAAAAACGGAGCTTACTCTGCTTGAGCCTTCAAAGTTCTAAGTCGCTTGCCAGGTACTTCGGTGCAGTTGCAGCACAAGAAATATTTAAAACTGAACGGGGAAGCAATGCACGCGGAGAAGAACACTGCGACGAAGGTGCAGCGGACTTCCATTCGATGAAGTCAATGGTCGGTCAACGGTTAGGGTCGTTAAAGAAATTGGAAAGGAATCTACTTTTCATTGCCATGATCATCGATGCAAAGAACTTGTGGTAATATGTTGTTCATGTGGAATCTTTAGGCCCTGTTTATTCCGGTATGAGCTTTTGGTTTCTAGGTTATTTTTTATTATTTCTAAATTTTGTTTTTTCTGACTTTTTAGCTATTTTTTAGCTTTTTTGCCGATTCTTTTTTCTTGTACTCGTTTGCATTATGTGTGATGGGATAACCTGTTTTTTACTTTTTTTTAGATTTTTTTAAATTTAATTATGCTAAATAAGCCACTATCAGCTACAATGCAAAATAAACCAGCTACAGTGCAAATTCAAATATAAACAACCAATTTTCAGTTCAAATGAGCGTCCTCTTAATGTAGAAGTTCAGAGCTTCAGTACTTGATCCAAAAGTTACTAAAATAAATCAGAGGGTCTCTATAAGAAAAAGACTTTAATTTAGTCAAGTCCAGTGGCGGACCCAGGAATAGAATACAGCTAGGGCGGAGTTAAGAGCACAAAACAAATAGTATTACCCAAAAGCAAAACAATCCATTATCAAACAACATTGCAATTGCACTAATAAGCGTATATAATACAAAATAAAAACAACAACTACAATTCGCATGTAAACATATATAGATAACGGTAGGGCATTGAAAAATACCTCAGCAATGAAGCCGATTAGAGATCAAGTTGAGATTGTGCGTGTGCGGTCGCCATTCTGCTTTCCATGGTACTTTTGCTTGAAACTTTGCTAAAATAGCTCTTCAAATATATTTCTACCAAATCAAATAGTCAAACAATGATAATATCAATATATTATAAATCCATTTGATTTTTTGGAACTTACAAGAGTAAAGACCACATATGTACCCTTAGATCAAGAACTGATTTTCAGCAAGATCCAACTCATTTACTAGATTAGATATTCTAAGTAAATTTTGACAAGCTATCAAAACAATGTAGTATCATATCTATCTTTATTATCTTGTTATATAGACACTAAAAAGTAATCATGGTGAACTGGTCAAGCTATCAAAACAATGTAGATATGCTGATTTGAGAAACAAACTCCTGGCATAATCTTTGAACATATTCTACATAAAATTGTGTAGATATGGTATATATAAGTACCCTCATTTTGACAAGCTAGAATAAATAGAACTTGTTGTACCTAGAATAAATTTTGAACATATTCTACATAAAATTGTACCTAGAATTTGAAGTGCAAATTGTACCTAGAACATATTCTACAATCTACATAAAACTACAGAAATACAAATATGCAATATATAAACTTGTAAAATAATCACCAATCCAGCAATCCTCAAAAGGCTCAAATCACCTCTCGGCTTCTCCTCCTCGCGGACCTCGCCTCCTCAAATACCTGCTCCTTCCGCCAGCCGCTCCCTCAAAATCTCAAATCCGCCAGGTGCCGGGCGCTCTCCTCAAATCCGCCGGGCGCCGGCCGCTCCTTCCGCCGTTTCGCGGCTCCGCCGCTCCGCGTCTCGACCTCCCCGTCCCGGCCACCGCTCCGCCTCCCACCGCCGCGCCGCGCGCCACCACCTCTCGCCCCCGGCCTCCCTAGCCGCTGGCGCCGCCGCCGCGCCGTCCTCCGAGGCTCCGACTCCTCCGCCTGGGCACCGCCGCGCCGCGCCGTCCTCCCTCCTCCGACTCCTCCGCCTGGGCGCCACTGCCGCGCGTAACTCCTCCGCCTCTGCCGCCCGGGAGGCCGGGATCCGGATCTAGGTTAGCGCCGCCGCCGGCTCTCTTTTCTTGACTTGGTGGAGGTGGACTGCTGGGTGTTGGCGTTGGCCCGTGCGTCCTCCGCTAGTAGCCTAGTATATCTCATTTGCTTTGTTGGGCCGTGTGTTTACTAGATATTGCTTACTTGGGCCTTGTCTACCAACTCTATTCCATAGTTCCACCAGGGGCGGCGCCGCGGCGGGGGGTCCGGCCGGCGAGGGGAGCTCGGGCGGCCGCCCGGGCTCGCCCGAAGGGCAGGTCCGCCCCTGGTCAAGTCAATGGTTAATTTAAGGAAACTCAAGCCTCGTAGCACTAGATTGGCTCGGCTCTAAGCCCAAAACATGCTAAGCTCATTGTCGAGCTAGATATATAGCTGAATTGAGCCAACCTCGAACCGGTCGGACTAAAGAGAGGTACTCCCTTTAAACTGAGTCTATTGTTGTCGTCTATAATTGAGTTAGTGCAGGCGTAGCTAACTAGCTAAGCACAAGTTCACATCACTAAAGAAAGGTACTCCCTTTAAACTGTGCCAATAGCCATTGCTGCACTCCCTCGAGATCGATGGTTACAAACGGTACCCTACCAATACCAATAATTGTAGTTTATGTACTAAAGAAAAGAAAAGGCACTTCTGTCTGAAGAAAGGAACAACCACTACCCAAAGATAAGCACAAATGGACCAACCACTCGAAGAAACCGCGATGCCTCGCTTCGTCAACGGCGACTGGGCATCTTCTTTCCTAACGCGCTCATCCCGAAGAGAACCTTAGCAGGCATACTTCATAACAAATCGGCAGCTCTTCTTCTGCTGAGAACCGCAGAGCATCTGACACGGTACGTTAAGGCCTGCTGTACTGTTCGTGAGCCGTGCTTATTTGCTAGCTCGATTTCGTTGTTTGGATCTTTTTGCTCATATATGTGTATAGTCGTATCCAATTATCCCAAGAAAGCCGAAGGAAGTCTCTCTGTGCCCAAATGAAAAACAACGTTTATTTTGCCTCGCTGTGTTTGTTTGCATGGTGCGTCTTGGCGGTTTTATTCTGAAATCAGTTCAAACACCGTGAGGGGTTCAGACAAATTACAGGTAGAGGGCTGTATATACGATAGACTCTGGTACGAAACATAGACAGAGTGTGCTACGAAACATCGACAGAGTTTTATGGATTTTAGATATATGCCAATGCAAATTTCCGGATTGCCATGGAAATAAGTACTGATCTGCTCTCGTTTGTGTGCTTCAGTCTTGCTCATGGAGCCAGAGCTGGTGTATATGTACCCGCTACCTTTGGTACCAGCGGTACCACTGATAAAGGCCTATAAAGAATACCAGCTGTATTTCGCCGGTATAATTCTGCTCGTAATTTACTACTGGTTCGTGAGCAAGTTGACATACCATTTGCTGGGTCGGCCACTGCCGCAGTTCAAGCTCATGTATTCTTTGCTGGGCCTGGCACCGCCGCGGTTCAAGCGGTGGATCGAATTTCTTGGCCTCTGCACACGCCGTGCTAACATCAGGATCTACATCGACACAGCCGTCACCGTGCTGATAGCTTATGTCTCGCTGCTTAATATCAACCTTAGCTACGTCTGGCTCGCCGTCTTTCCCTTGGTCGCGCTCGCCTTCATCGTTAAGCTGTGCAAACTGGAGCTCGGCCGTCAGAGCAGTACTGCTACTGCAGAGAACGACGAGGAGAGGAAAACGAAAGCCCGGCCGGAGCTCAAGGTAACGGCGGTGGTGCCTTACTGGGTGCTATGCGAGATGGGAGTCATGCGACAGTCTCATGAAGCTGAAAAATTCGCCATTTCCCAGTTCCTTCTCTTCCTCAGCTCCACGCTCGGGGCGCTAACGCTGATGCTGGCACGGCTGGTGCCCACCGGAGCAATTCCCGGCGTAGCACCGGCGTCGGAGTTGCTCCGCAAGGCCTCGCTTGTAGCGCTTCTGGTGACCGTGCACACGGTGGCCGCGGAGTTGCTGGGTGAGGACGTGGTGATGCTCTGCCTTCCGGAGCTTGTTCCGGCGCTGCTGTGGTTCAGCGTTCACCTCGACCGTGGCAGCTCCATCATCAGCGTCGACACCATCAAATCGTCGTACAAAAAATGGCTCGTCATTCTCGGTGCAGTGGTAGCGCCTCTTTTCGCGTACCTAGCGGCCTCCATGGACGAGTCTGGGCTCTCCAGGTGCACGACGGCCTTGGTGTCTTGTCTCGTTTCAGGACTCCTAGTCTACTATGTTGTGTTCATGCTACGTCAGTGGCCGGGACAAGCTGGCACGGCTGCCGCGTCTTTGAAGGAGGCTGCGCAGCTACTCGAATTTTGGGCAATTGCTTTGCTGGTAGCGGCCGCTGTGTTACTGGTACCTGAGTCTCTGGCTGCTGTCCGGCTTGGTCTGCACGAACCAATGGTTGCTGCACTTACCAAATTTCTCAAAGACTACGCCGACAAGTTTCTCCGATTGAAAATTTAGCTGAGTGGACAGCGGAATGGTTTTTGGTGGCATTGCTGTATATCGAATAATTGTCAGAATCATTTGCAACAAAAGTTGTATATATGGGGTAGAACAATTGATGTTGGTCATGTACCACATGTAATGCATTTGGTCTCAACTCTGTTCATGATGTTTTGTAGCAAAATGTCCGAAATTCCTCTTCATGCATGTGCATCTTCCTTCATGGAAAAAATTTTCTTCTGTCTCACGTGCTGAGTGTTCAGCATATGCTGAGTCGTACGTGAGCAGCATGACACATCATCCGAAGAATTAATGTTCAGACTTCAGACTACAGCATGCATAGCAATCTATGGCCCGTCAGATCTTTCTCCGCTCAGGAACCGTGATATGAGATAGTCAAACTAACAATAGCAAAGATTTTGTGTTTTCTTACTGTTTTACCTCAGTAAAAGCGCAGCATCCACACTGGCAACCATAAAAATCATTTGAGAGCCTTCGTTCCCATCGTAGTTGTGAAACGGACTGGCAGTAGCTGCAACACACAAGTGATCACAGAAAGAAGTTACATTGGCAGCCGTGACGGGTCAGCAACATAAAGAGACAAGATGGCAATAACCAGCACGATATGCAGGACCTCTGTGACAACGAGCGTGATGAACACGGTCCCGACGCAGGAGACCAAGCTGACGCACAGGGAGAAATTCGCAAGCTCTACTCACTTCTGGGCACCACTGCTCTGCCCGTGTCCGCCCAAGAAATTCGCACGAAGTGATAGCACATAGCAGTGCCCTTCCCTACGAAGAAAGGTATGAAGGGGTTAAAAGAGGAAAAGAATTGACTTAAACATAATGAAGTACCAAGAAATATTTAACAAATTAAAAAATATAGAATTTCCAGAAAAATGATCCCAAAGGACATAACCATTTGTCAAAATTTCACTGTTAATCATTCTGGGACACAAATAGGTGAATATAGCTATTAACATTATATAATTTACAATGCTAACTATGTAGAATTAAACAAGATTTTGTTCTGAAAGGCTGAACAGAAAAGCAGGAAGGACCTCCTGGTTCTCCTTGGCAGAGATCTTTTGAGTAGAACAATGCAGAGAGGAGATGCCAGCCACGAAAAACTACAACTGAGGTAGAGCAAGAATACCTAAAAATAACTTGGAGAAATTGGATGTGGCAGAGGTAGATGGGGTGACGTCAAAGTGAGGAGACGAGTGAAATATTTTAGAAGTGGAGGAAGTCTGAAAAGTTTAATGTAGCTAAAAAAATTGCTTCCTATCAACTACATCAACAAGACGAAGTTGAAAAGTTTAATGTAGCAAAAAAATATTGCTTCCTAGCAACTACATCAACAAATTATATCCCTATATTGTTCCAATTATAGATGTATTAACAGGAAAAAACCAAATGCATTCTGGACAACCTTAACCTGATAACAGGATCACCAACTATAGACATGCACTAATTAAGCCTCCCTTAAATTGCCATTGGGGAGGACTTGCTCAACCCCACAGGGGAGACTCAACCCGGAGGGAAGAATTAGCTCAACATCGAAGGAGATGGTGATCATCAACTTTACCCCGAAGGGAAATTGCCATCATAACCCCGGGGGGAATTGCCAGCTCAACCTAGGCTGCAACTTAAGAGCACAAAATATTCGACAAGTGTACAACAAGAGCATATGTAATACTTACGTAAGTTGTCCACGTTCCAGCTATGCTTGAGCTCGATCCCCTTAAGTGATTGCAGTCGAAATGATCCAGGGCGAGTGGCTCGTATGACTTCGTATGGTCCTTCCTACTTAGAGCTCAACTTCCCGTCGAGGTCGGGTTGGCGCCTTCTTGAGGACAAGATCCCCAACCTAGATGGGACGTGTTCGGACGGCTCAGTTGTACATCTTGACCATCGCTGCTTGATACCGATCAATGTTGAGAGTTGCCTCTTGACGGATGGCGTCGACCGATTCCACCGAAATCGCCTAACTACGTCGTTCGGGGCTGCCATGGTACGAAGAGACCCAAGCTTGACCTCTGGTGTGACGGCCTCATCACCGTACAGAAGCTTGAACGGGGTGAACCCTATGGCCCAACTTAGCGAAGTGCGCGTCGACCAGAGCACGCTAGGGAGTTCATCCGCCCAACGATCCTTCGGGAGGTCAAAGAGACGAGTGCGGGTCCCGACAGGATGATGCCATTGTCTCTCTCCATGGCCCCATTAGCTTGGCAACTGCCATGAAACAGAGATTGATTCCTAGGCCCATGTAGAATTTGCGAAAGAGGCTGCAACGAATTGAGTCCCGTTGTCGACGGTCGGCCTCTTGGCACCCTGAAGCGGCATATGATATTCTTCCAAACGAACTTCTGAACTGTCGCAGAGGTTATCTTGGCCAGCGGCAAGGTTGCCCAGATACGGCGATACCGATATGGATACGCGATACGACGATACCGCGATTCGCCATTTCTCCAAAAATACCGATACGGCGATACGTCTATATATATAATAAAAATTAAAAAAAGAAATTAAGGAATTCTTATAACAAACCGAGAATACCTTCATATTGATGTAGCAAATTGTTTGGTTCTCCAGTTCTTCCTTCTAACTTTAAACCAATATAATGAACCATCTGCCAAAAATGAAAGAATAAATAACGCAAATAAATAATAAAATCACAGTTACAGATAGTCTATTAGTCATATAGTAAGTATTCGATGAACCATACACTTAGTACATTATCAAAGTGATAAACTGATAATCATAGAGCATAGTACCACATAAGTCCAAAAGAGTATTCAAGTTCAACAACCATAAGTCCATAACCATAATTATTACATAATAAGATAGGTAGATAAAAGACGTGACACAAATGTGTAGTCTAATTGTTGCTTCCATCCTATAGAATTGCCTTTGATTGGGCTGGAGGTCCAACATCTGATGTAGACTGAGACAGGTCCAACGTCCCAAGATCTTCTAGGATGCTCTCAAGGTCCACTCATCTAGTGAGAGGTTAGCGTGCGGAAGGAATTGAGCACCACCATCAAATAACTCGTAGCTATCTCCTCCGACATCCCACATTCTTGATGGGCCAGTGTAATACTCTTCAGATTTCCTTGAAAGAAGGCGTATGGTGTGCACATACAAGATCCTCAGCACGTCTAGGGTTCAATCTACAAGTCAGCACACATCAAAGTAAATGTATGTAGTGCAGTCTAGGGAGTAAGAAATGGTAACTTAAGGAAAGAAGTGTTGAACCTATTCCTCATTGAACTATGGATCAAACCATAGGTACTCCAGTTTCTTTCAGCACAAGAAGATGATGCTGGCTGCCCAAGTAATTTGAATGCCAATTTTCTCAAATCTGGGGCATAGTTACCGTAAATTCCCCACCATTGCTTTGGTTCTAGATGACCTCTATCCTCAATTGAGTCAAAGGAATTAAATCTACTTCCAAACAAAGACAAATCTACAAATTGCTACTTGATATGTCGCAATTCATCACCAACAAAAAATCTCTTGAAGCATTTATTTCTCATGCCTGAAATCTCAATGTCCATATGAGGAGCATGGCGATTTGGAATATCAGTAAGCCAGGTTTCATTGTAGTACCTAAAAAAGGGGTGCAAAGAACATGAGAAGTTTCGTAAAACTAAAATCTAAAGACAAGCAATAAAAATTTAAAAGGCAAAGGACTTTACTTGGGATTTAGTGAGTGTGCCAAGCAATGCAAGGGGGTATTACTTTTTGCCCATCGACTCAACAATGTCTTGCACAATATTATAAAAAATAGACTCGTCATGTGGTTCTTTCCCTTCATAGCGATAAATCACAGCTTTCACCTTCTCAATCATTGTATCCTACATCTCATAGATCGTATGGTTTGTCGGTGTTAGCTGCTCGTATCATAGAATAGATAGGCTCAGTGAAATCAAGGATGTATTGCACCTTATATTTGACAAATTGAGCTTGCCCCACTTGTCATCTCTATAAGTACTGCACTTTTCACTCACTACCATCAACACAAGATTTTCTTTGATCAAACAAAACCTCTTCAACATCACAATAGTAGAAGCAAATCTCGTATCAGCAATGGCAAGAAATTTCAACTTACTGAACTCATTGAACATAGACCTCAAGGATGTAGCCTCCCAGCCGACTCCATCAAGTCAAGTCAACATAGAGCTCAAAAGGTGTGAGCGTGGTATCAGATGGGTGGTCCGATGCTCAAAGGCGTCCACTCTTAAATTTCTTGGCTATAACAGAAGATGGGCCAATGTTTTTAAGAGCAATCAACACTGAACGTGAAGTCAAGAAAAAGGAGTACATCGCTGAGAAGATAATAGCTATAATTGAGGAGGTTGGACCGCAGAATGTTGTTCAAGTGATCACTGATAATGCAGCCAATTGCAAAGCCACGGGGTTGATTGTTGAGCAAAGTACCCCCCACATTTTCTGGACCCCATGCGTCGTCCATATCTTGAACCTTGGCTTGAAGAACATATGTGCTGTTAGGGAAGTTGATGATGAGGCTTACGAAGATTGCCATTGGATCAGTGAGGTTACAACAGACGCTAGTATTATAAAGAATTTCATCATGAATTATTCCATGAGGTTGTCTATATTCAATAAGTTCAGTAAGTTGAAATTTCTTACCATTGCTAATACGAGATTTGCTTTTACTATTGTGATGTTGAAGAGGTTTCGTTTGATCAAAGAAAATCTTGTGTTGATGGTAGTGAGTGAAAAGTGGAGTACCTATAGGGATGATAATGTGGGGCAAGCTCAGTTTGTCAAAGATTAGATTCTGAATGATGTGTGGTGGAATAAGGACAATACATCCTTGATTTCACTAAGCCTATCTATTCTATGATACGAGCAACTGACACTAACAAATCATACCTTCATTTGATCTATGAGATGTGGCATACAATGATTGAGAAGGTGAAGGCTGTAATTTATCGCCATGAAGGGAAATAACCCCATGAGGAGTCTACTTTTTATAATATTATCCAAGAGATATTGGTGAGTCGATGGGCAAAAAGTAATACCCCATTGCATTGCTTGGCACACTCACTAAATCCTATGTAAGGTCTTTTGCCTTTTAAATTTTTATTGCTTGTCTTTACATTTCAGTTTTATTCTACAGTTCATGAGAGAAGACCACATCCTGTTATTTTTATTGCCGACGCTTTCTACTATGGTTCCTCCGGTGCCAGTTTCTACTCCTGTTTTTACACCAACTGGAGTTCAGTGCACCTATTGCAAGAACTTCGGACAACTACCAGAGTTGTGCGGTGCGGAAAAGGCGAAACAAGGTGTGCGCCACAGGAGGACAGACCAGCTCATCAGATTCTTCTCAGCAAGGTCACTCTGTCCAGCAGCTCTGCCAGGCTCTACTTCAGCAACTCTCACAACTCCGCGGGTTCTGCTAGTCTAGCTCAAACGCCTCCAGGTATATTTTGGGTTCTGGATTCCGGTGCCTCTTTCCACATGACACCGGACTCCACATCTCTCACTTCCGTAGGATCTCCTTTTCCTATCAATGTTCAGACAACTGACGGCACTTCTTTACCGGTCAGCTGTCAGGGCACATTTTTGTCTACCGATTTCTCTGTTCCAGCTGTTTCCTATGTTCTCCAGCTTACCATGCAGCTCATTTCGGTAAGACAGCTCACTGATCTTGGTTGTAGGGTTGGTTTTAACTCTCACACCTGTTTCGTTCAGAATCGACAGACAGGGACAATTCTTGGTACTGGCCGCCACTGTAAGGATCGCCAAAGTCTCTACATTCTTGATCGCCTTCACCTTCCGTCTTCTCAAGCTGCTCCTACTACGTCTACTTCCACCTCCACTGCTGCCACCACCTCTGGAGACTTTGCGCAATGGCATCACCGTTTAGGTCACCTATGTGGATCTCGTCTTTCTTCATTGGTTTATCAGAGAGTTCTTGGACATGTTACTGTTGACACATCCATGTCTTGTCGAGGTTGTACATTGGGCAAGTAGCTACAACTTCCTTATCATTCTAGTGAGTCTATGTCAGCTCGACCTTTCGATTTGATTCATTCAGATGTATGAGAACTGCGCCTATTAACTCAAAAGGTGGGCATAAATTACACGAAACCATGATCAGTGAGCTGACCGGTAGATATAAGCTATGTGATTAGTTTTGTAACAAGATAAACAACAGGAATATGAAAAGAGGAATTCAAAAGAGTGCCTCGCCATATGATTGAAAGAGTGGTACCATCTGCTGTTTGAACAGCGATAGGAACAGTGAGAGGACTAATGGAAGTGATACTAGTGGAATCAGATGTCATATGAACGAAAGCACCAGAGTCAAGAATTCAAGGTGATATACCTGAAGAAAGCAAATTAGAAGGTTCTCACTAGAAGACTATGCAGCAGAACCGGACGGTGCAAAATCAGCCATGCGATGCAGCAGTGTGAGAAGCTCCTGAGTATCAGAAGCACCAGAGCGCCTTTGAGAGGAGGAACCTCCAGTACCCTTCAAAGGATGGCCACCATGATGAAAATCCTTCTTCCTGTAGCAAAATTGCTTCACATGTCTATTCATGTTGCAGTAGATGCAGTGGAGTCCCCTACCAACAGTAACTATCACTGGTAGAGGCGCCACTAGTGAAGGAGTAGCTGGAGCCATAACAAGTGTACAAGTTGGAGGAGCTGCCAAAACTAAGGGAAACGACGGTGACAATAGCAAGCCCACATCACAAAGGTGAATCTCCTCGGTATGAACAACTACAAGAGCCTCCAACAGAATCACATGAGGGTGGCGAGCCAGTAACTGAGCACGAGTCTACTCATACTCAGCCCAGAGACTGCTGACACTAACAGCACTGACAAGTGTAGCAAACATCTGATCCCAAAGAGTCAATCTGATGCCATACTGCGGACAATTGGGCATAGAATTCGTCCACAGTGGCATCCCCTGCTGCAACAACTACTACTGACGGACAATAGTAAGGTACAAGGAATCACCAAACGGCTCGTAGCAGTTGCACCAAATGTGCCCACATCGCCAGTGATAGACACCTCCATGTTAGCAACCAAAATAGCAAAGGCACGAGCATCCTTATCAATCTATGTCTTATACGCAACATACTAAGTCTGAAAAGTGTCCATGGCATCCTCGAAAGCATCACATGCCTCCTTATGAACATCTTCGGAAGCATCCTTCGGGAGCACAGGCTTAACAGGTGCAACCGGCTGAGATGGACAACGTAGCTCACCTATGAAAAAGTCCCAAAGGTGCTGACCACGCATGTGGAGGCACATGTGCTAAAACCAATCTCGAAAATTGAGACCATTGAAGATCACCAGGTAATGAGGAACATAAAATGGTGGCTGAAGAGTATGACATTTTTTCCTACTCTTTATTCTTTTCTTTTTCTTCTTTTACTTATAAGGTACGTTCGAAACCTAACCATATCCGTATCAAAGAATCGAGTCACAAGAGAGGAGGCGTAACTCACGGCGGTTCAGACGCGTGGCAGGCGACAGCTCTGGCAGCCTCATATCGACGCATGAGGTTAGCCTACGGGCGAACGGCGCTGAGCTGTTGGCGCGAGTGAAAGATGGCGATGGCGACATGCCCGCTAGTCGGATCGAAGGAGGCACCGATGAATCGAGTCATCCCGCAGCTGCGCTGGTGAGTCGAGGCAGAGGCGTCGATGGATTGAGGGGATCCAGCAACGGCACCAATGGATCAAGGTGACATGCAGAGCAACGGCAGTGACGACGTCGGGTGGTGACGAGCGGAGGATGGATCCGAGTGGGCGGGAGGCGGCGGTGGCTACGACTGTAGAGGACAGCAACGATGAATGGAAGATGAACCAACGGTGGCTTGATAAAGAAAAACCTAGGTGCGCTCGATACCATGTTATGAATAGCACTTGTATTTATCATGAGGCCAATAGGCCGATATATATACAAGTATAGGTGTGACATATATGCAGGTAACTCCTTATACAACAGCAAAAATACATAGGTATAATACATATCTAACAGATACCACCTAGGCTGATTTGGGCTACCACCCTTAATGGCCATGTGGTGTGCCATGATAGCCTTGTGGACACCCAAGCCACCATGGTGTACAACCCTAGGGTAACAAGCTTAGCTTCATGAACACCCGTTAACTAACCTTAGAGTACCACTAGCAACCTCAAGGTACCATCACACTTAATCTCGAGGGCAGCTCACGAGTCCGTCAAAGGTAACACTCAAGGTGATGCTAGGGTGCCCTCATACTTTATCTCATTGGCAACCCATACCTCCTTGGGGCTACCACTCATACTTTGTCTCACGGGTACACCATATGGCTGATTTGGGGTACCACCCTTAGTGGCCATGTGGTGTGCCATGATAGCCTTGTGGACACCCAAGCCACCATGGTGTACAACCCTAGGGTAACAAGATTAGCTTCATGAACACCTGTCAGCTCACCTTAGGGTACCACTAGTAACCTCAAGGTACCATCAGACTTAGTCTCGAGGGCAGCTCACAAGTCCGTCAAAGGTAACACTCGAGGTGATGCTAGGGTGCCCTCATACTTTATCTCATTGGCAACCCATACCTCCTTGGGGCTACCACCCATATTCATCGTGTTGTGAGCAACCACTTAGTATCGTGGGCACCTCTCAACTCACCATTGTACCACCCTTGGTGACCCCAAGGTGCCACTCAAATACATCCCGATTGCCAAATTTTTCGGTGAATTTTCGCATGAAAGTTTCAACTCAAATTTGAATTTTAGATTTCAAAATTAAGGATAAAAGTATTTTAAAGCCTAATGGGGGCTACCACCTCAACTCACCTTGGAGCACCACCCTTGCTGACCTCAAGGCATCCTCAGACTAATGCCCCTAAGGTGCCCTTCGACTTAGTCTCGTGGATATCTATCAAGTCTACTAGGGATTACCACCTCAACTTACTTTGGGCACCATCCCTAGCGACCTTATCACCTTAAAGCACCCTCAAACTTAGTCTCATCAGCACTCCATTTGCCCAATGAGGACCCCCTAGTGGCAGCGTTGGTGCAATTACTTAGTCTCATGGGCAGCCGTCAAGTCACCATGGTATACCACCCTAGATGACCCTAGGGTGCCCTCAGACTTATCCACGTTGGCACTCCTCAAACTTGTTAGATGTGTATTATTACTTGTGTATTTCCCCAGTTATATAAGGAGTTATCTACATATATGTCATACATATACGTGTATATATATTGGCCTATTAGCCTCATGATGAATATATGTGTCACTTATAACAAGGTATCAAAACTTACCTAGGGTTAGGGTTTTCTTGTCGGGAGCCGCTAGAAAAGGATGAGTGTTGTGTGAGTTGGCAAGAAAAGGATGAATTATTCTTTCGCTCCAAAAGTCTTCCCACTCGAAAGTCTTCTCCCATATCTCTTGAGCTCTAACCCTATCCCCAATTCTTCTAATACCAAAGACCCAAGGATCATTGCATCTTGCCTAGAATACCAAGGAGTGGTAGAGAGAGGTATATAATAATTCTTTGCAAGAGGTTGTAACAGTGTTACGTGGCGTACTTAATGTTGGACATTCTAAGGTACAGTTCAGGTATTTCTTTTCTCTGTTATGTTAGAGGAAGCAATTCAGCTGCTCTCATTCGATTCTAATTTGTATTTTGCTATTTGATTTCTACAGAAATACTCCTTAGATGTAACATCTACAGCTGATGTATAATCAATACAACTAACAAAATTGTATGCCTCAGCAACCAACAAATACGAACACAAACTATATGCCTCATCTTTCCAGTAAAAAGACAAAACAAAAAGCAAAAATACCCTAGTGATCATATGCCTCAACATTCAACAAACAACAGAAATATTAAAAAACAAATATATTATCACTAAGATTTTGTGTAAAAACGTAGATCAAAAACAGCTTTAGTAAGAACTAAAAATTCATCCCCGCCTAAGCAAACAACAGAAATATTGCCTTAAACTTTGGAGTAAGTAAATAAATCGAATGAGAGAATATCCTCAAGGTCAGCTCAGAGAGCAGAGAGTGAGAAGAGACAAGAGAACAGAAATGAAACCAGAGTAAGTAATGGCTATGGTAGAATAGGAGAAGTTTAGGAAAAGAGAGAAATAAAGAACAGTAGTGTCCACCACCCAATTTGTTGTCATCTCTTTTAAGCGTTCATTTCACTGAGAAGGGGCCCAACTGGTCAGTGACACAAGTGCTTAAGAGAGATGAGAGAATGTTAGATGGAGGGTAATGCTGTTTTTTCTTTCTTTCTTTTCCTTCATCTCTCTTATTGTTAGAAGATATATTGTGTCTTCAAGGAGGCACATCTTGGGAAGATTATCAACAAAACAATTGAGTGAAGGTTAAGAATGTGGATGAAGATGAAAGGAGTTCTACAGCCAAACAACAAGCTGGCATAGGAGAGACAATAAAGGACAAGGATGTTTTGGAATCTGAAGCTCCAACTGAGAAAAGGTGGAACCTATGACATAGCTAGGCACACATTAGGAATATTGTTTCTAAAAGATACCTATCCTAATCAGAGTTCTAAGTACCAAAAAGAGGCGCAACAATAATCATGTCATCAAGTTCCAAAAAGAGGTGGCATGTTATTGTGACTTACAATGGGATTTGAGAAGTCCAACTACTCCAATAGTGGAGATGCTAATATATAGATAACCACATGGGCCACGTAGGCCTATAGTATATAGGCCTTGATATACTTAACACCCCCCTTCAAACTCAAGGTGGAAGTGAAGGTTCTGAAGCATTGAGTTTGAGCAAGTGAAGTCGATGTTGCTCTCGAGTTTGTGGTTTAGTGAAAAAAATCTGCTACTTGCAGTTCTGAGGGCACATAATAAAGAGCAATTGTGTTCTGATGACAATGAGACGGAGTAATGAAGGCATCAACGGCAATATGCTTTGTAAGTTCATGCTTCACAGGATCATTAGCAATCTGTATGGCTCCAGCATTGTCACACAGAAGAGGTGTAGGGGCATTACAAGAAATACCAAAATCTGCTAACAACCATAGAAGCCATACAATCTCTGAAGTGGTAGTGGCAAGTGCTCGAAGTTCTGCCTCGGTACTAGAACGAGATACAGCCGCCTGCTTCTTAGACTTCCAAGCAAGAGGAGAAGAATCAAGAAGAATGCAATATCCTGTGACAAAACGATGATCTGTTGGATCACTCACCCAGGTGGAGTCCGAGTAAGCATGGAGCTGAAGCGGACTGTCACGAGCATAGAACAAACACTAAGAAGATGTCCCCCTTAAGTACCGTAGTACACGAAGCAAATGTCCAAAATGAATAGAAGTAGGAGCACTCACAAACTGACTCAAAATATGAACCACATGAGCAATATCAGGTCTAGTAACAGTGAGATAGACAAGGCTGCCTACAATATACCAATATCGAGAGGGATCCTCAAGAGGTGTACCATCAGTAGGACGAAGTTGTAAATGAAGATCCATAGGTGTCGCAGCCGTTCGATTATCTGTAATGCCAGAACGAGCAATAAGGTCTTGTATGTATTTGGACTGTGAGAGATAGTAGCCCTTGGCAGAATACAACACCTCAATCCCTAAGAAATAACTGAGCGGACCCAAATCAGACATCTGAAATTGCTCACCAAGTTGCGTCTTCACACGAGAAATATGTTCCACATCGTCTCCCGTAATCAACATATCAACATATAGAAGAAGCAAAGTACGTCCACGTGAAGATAGATGAATAAATAGAGCAAGGTCATGATCACTAGGTGAAAACCCAGTAGCCCATATCACAGATACGAAGCGCTCAAACCAAGTACGAGGAGCCTGTTTAAGACCATATATAGCACGACGAAGGCGAGAAACATGACCAGGAGGAGCATCAACACCTGGGGGTGGTTGCATATAAACTTCTTCATGCAAATCACCATGAAGAAAAGCATTCTTAACATCCATTTGAGAGATGGTCCAAGAAGAAGTAGTAGCCACTGCAATGAGAGTACGAACAGTAGTCATATGAGCAACTGGTGAAAAGGTCTCATCATAATCTCGACCTTGAGTTTGCTGAAAGCCTCTAGCAACAAGACGAGCTTTATATCTCTCGACAGAACCATCAGACTTGGTCTTATTCTTGAATACCCATTTAGATATAATAGGCACTGCATGTGACGGTAATGGAACAAGATCCCAAGTGCCTGTACGATCAAGGGCAGCAAGCTCCTCAGACATAGCAAGCTGCCATTCCGGAATATTAGAAGCTTCCTGGTAAGTGGATGGCTCATCAACAACGGCATTCACACATGGAAAACCATACTTGGCACCGGACCAATAGCAGTACGATCTCGTAGATTATATCTTGGACCAACCTGTAACTCATCGCAAAGATGCATGATGAGACTCATCAATATCATTAGAAGCATCAAGGTGCAAAAGAAGCGACGCCTTAAAAATCGATGACGGGGCCGAGAGAAGAGTGGTGGTAGAACTAGATGGAGGCGCAGGTGGCGGCTAAAGTGGGATTTGTGGGACAACGATGGAAAACACATGTGATAGGTGGTTTAGAATGAAAAAGAGGTGGTACAAGAGGAGGTGTAGTCCCCTGTGAAGGTGGCGTGATGGAAATAGAACGAGCAGGAATGGGTGTAATAGATGGAGAAGATGTAGTGACATCATCATTGGATGAAATAGGAGGTAGACACAGGAACGATATGGGTTCTGTGGGAGAATATGAGGGCTGAGTAGAGGGGTTATAAAAGAAAGGACGGTCCTCAACAAAGGTCACATCACGAGAGATACAAATGCGACGAGAAGGATCATAACACCGACAACCTTTATGCTCGACGGACTATACGAGAGATACCCGAGAAGAAGGATCATAAAAACACACTCAACAGTTGTGCAATCAACTTAGTTCGCTCACGAGGTGCAAGCAAAACATAGCAAGTACATCCAAAAACTCGGAGATGACCATAGTTAGGAGAAGTACCAAAAAGAACTTCATCAGGACATTAGCCAGATAGTTTGGATGAGGGTTGTCTATTGATGAGATAGACAGCAGTAGAAACAGCTTCACCCTAAAAATGAGAAGGAACAAAAGATAAAATCAAAAGTGTGCGAGCAGTCTCTATAAGATGGCGATGTTTGCGTTCAGAACACCATTCTGAGCATGAGTGCCAGGACAAGAGAGCTGAACAAGAGTGCCCTCAGAGGACAAAAACTGGCGAAAAGCATCAGACAAATACTCACCACCAGAGTCAGAGCAAAAAACTCTAATAGGAGTAGAAAATTGTGTGTGAACCATGCGAACAAAAGACTGGTAAATGGAACACAACTGAGAGCGATGTTGCATGAAATAAATTCATGTATATCGAGAATGTTCATCAATAAAAATGACATAATACTTGTGACCACCCTTTGTTGCAAAAGGTGCAAGGCCCCATACATCTGAATAAATAAGATCAAAAGGTTTAGCGGAATGAGAAACACTAGATGAATATGGTAATTGTATCTGTTTTCCAAACTTGCAACCCTTACAATAAAAACTAGACTCAATAGGTGTATGACCTAAACAACCTTTATTTATTAATGTGGACAACCGGGACCCACAAAGATGACCAAGACGATGATGCCACTAGGCGAAGGAAGAACAGGCCTCCACCAACGGAGGATGCCCAGGCGGAAATAATCCTCCACATGGCGGATACCCAGGCGACTCCCCCCCAAGCAGCGGCTCCCCCCAAGCGGATCTGACGAGGCGCTCGGGTGGAGATCCGAGCGGCGTCAGCGGTGGAGATCTCCCAGGCAGCTCTCCCCCGAGCGGATCTGGCGAGGCTCGACTCTCCCCCGAGCGAACGCCCGAGCGGAGCTTCCCAGGCGGCTCGACGGACGAGGCGAGGACGCTCAAGCGGAGCTTCCTAGTCGGCTCGGCGGACGAGGCGAGGCAGCGGCCCCAAGCGGACAAGGCGAGCGGCTCCAACAGACGGCGGCCCCGGACGGATCTGGAGACGGCTACGGCCGACGAACCCCGGGCGGACAAAACGAGGCGACAAATCAGACGAGGCCGGGCGGTGAAGATTGATGATCTGAGCGTCGGGCGACGAGGCACCTCCACCGAAGGCAGCGGCTCCGGGCGATGAAGGTCCGCGATGGCGGCCGAAAGAAAACGCAATGGGAGGGAGCGCGACGGGCAGCTGCCCTCTCTGCAGCCGAAGAAACGGCGGCCGACTGGCCACGCGCGACTACAGGGACCTCTAAGAACAAACGGAGGATCGTGGGTGGAGGATTAGACTAATCCTGACCTAACCCTAACACTAATCCGTAGGCTCTGATACCATGTGACTTAAATGGGATTTGAGAAGTCCAACTATTCCAATAGTGGAGATGCCAATATATAGATAACCACATGGGCCACGTAGGCCTATAGTATATGGGCCTTGATATACTTAACAGTTATATGAACAGTGCAATATAAACAACAATCATGTCACACCATTCAAAGTAAATAACCATTTTTTTAGAAAAGAAGAAAAATATACCTTTTTATATATACGGTGGCACCAACATGCAAACTAATAACAAGAAGAAGCTCCTTGATGTTCATTCCGAGGTGTGCTGATTCAGCATAAAGGAAGCTGAATCCTTATCCGTGCTCATAAATGTCAATATATAAATTGCCAGAATTGAGAGATAAGCTATAAGATTTACAAAAAAAGACACGGTTACCTATTTGATTCCCCTAAATAAACACCAATTTGATGCAAAGAAAGGGAGATAGGAAGAATGGTATGAACCAAATACAGGCATAAGTAAATCAAGAAGTTTCAGGTAATGATTACAAGGTACTTATAAGAAAGGAAAGTCAATGAACGTAAGCATGAAATCAAAAAGCATCTATGGAGACAACAAAATACAGAGGAAAAGAACACTTCTTTTGTATTTGTTTAGCTATTTGCACATCTGTTCTAGCAATAAAATGTGCCAAACTGTAAAATAATTAACTTATCAGAAACAAGCAGAGCAGTAAAGATTGGTCGACATTGAACATATAAAAGAACATATTTTATTGTGAGCACTAATGCTGATCTATCTAAACAAGGAAATGGTATTCAAATGCACAGATTCCACTACCAATGAGATATGTATTAACATGGATAACATACACCTAAATCTAAATTGAAAATCATACAGTGTTGACTCCATGAAGATACATCGAGTAAAAGACGAGCACTTCATACTATGCTGCCAAACACTACGAAGAACCAGATCATATTTTGTTTGTAATGGATCATGATGTACAAAGAACAGTAAATCTACATGGCCATGTAAGATTTCAGCTCAAAAATAAAAAGCACTTGATGACCTTCTAGGATCTGTTGGGATTGTGAACACACCCCAACCCACCAACCTATGTTACCTATCTGAAATTTCTATGCACAAAACTCCACACACAAATGAAATGAAGAAGGTAAGTAGTTGTGCGCAATTTTTTCCTAAAGCAAGGCACTGATATGTTATTTAACAGCAAAAATTAAATAATTTCCGATGCATTAAATAAAAAAGAGGTAAGAGTTATTACCAAAATAGCAAAGTTGAATCTACAATCTCCCAATTTTCACTACGAAAGCTGTGTATCTGCATGAACATCCCTTAGATAAGAACATATATGGAAATAAGGCAAATAAAGTAAGTATAGCATCATGTAAAGCCTTGAAACAAAAAAGAAAAAAAACTAAGGAAAAGCACCACATAAAATGACCTAAAAAACGTATCAGAGGGCAAGTGCTTCACAAACACCCTACTGCAACTGAAGCAGGTGCCAATGAAAGTTCAATATTTCTAAGCTTGTATTCAATAAAGATGAGAACACATGACAAATGAATGGACCTGGAAACTGTATATAAATGTTATCTGCATGTTTTACTATACTTCCGCTATGGGTCATCCTGACAATGGCATATAACCTTATATGACCTATTATTCAATTGGTTTCTACTGAGAGATTTATTATTCATTTAACATATTACTTGTACCATGGATGAAGCATTAAAAGTGACAATGCCCAGAGGCTAATAAAGGACAAAATGAGCACAGGAAGAAGTATAAGAGAAAAATTGATGCTAAAGCATCAGTATTAGAGATCCGCGGTAATAGACTGCAAAACATGGAACATAGAGTAATGCAAACTTACTGGCTGAGCAAATTATTCAGGTAAAACCAGCAAAAATCTTCTAGGCTCAGTTGGAGCAGTAAATCTGGCACATGAGAAAGCAGTATGCGAAGAAGGACTAACTGGTGCATTGTAAGTACTAAGTTAGATTAGTAGATTACTTGTCTGCCAACGAACTTGCGAAAAACACATGCCTATCCAATATGACTGTCCTACCTAATTATGACAGCCAGATGACAATAGAACCATAAATCTGCAAGAATAGAAGACAGGAAATCAAGTAGGTCCTCACATACGTTATCCAAAACAAAATATGTCCAATAATACACTGAACCTATATAATTTTTGACAGGACACAGAATAAACCCATATAAAATTGCGAGGATTAAGCAAGAAAACAACAATAGGCCTTCAACCAAGTCACCTAAAACTGAATTACTACAAGAAATGTGCAATCTTTGACCGTTCAAAACAGAATGCCAGCTCCTATGTAATTTTGATTTGCCCCAATGAAGCACCATAAAACTTCCGGAATTGTGTCAAGAAACAAACCAAGCACTCTTTTAAGTCTTGCAAAACTAATTAACCACAGCAATTATCGAACCATTCACTGTTCAACACAATATGTTGGCTACTACGGAATCTACCAAAATCGAAACAATTAACTAAATAGGTCCTCATCTAAGGCATCCCAGAAGCAAATAACCAAAAGAAAAACTAGGCGAATTGGGCCATCGGCGAACAGGGAGACTTACACTTGGCCACGAACATGGAGATCGAGCTCCAACTCTGCTCCACCTCTCACCGGCATCTTCTCCTCTTCCGTCCTCCCCCGCCGCAGCCACATCCTCGCCCCCTCCCTTTAATGGTCATGTCAAGACGATCAGGCGAGCAACGCCAAGTCGCCAACATAATAGGAGGAAGGGAACCGGAGAGAGACGAGGCACCACGCACCAGCGCCTCCCACTTCTGCTGGCGCTCGTCGGCGATGTTGCTTCCGTCGTCGCTTCCGAGGAGCCGGAGGGCTTGCGGTCCTGCGGACTGCACGCGTGCTCCGCCCAAGCCAACACCACCGCGGCTGCATTGGGCGGCCACCGGCCACGTGCGCCCCTCCACCGTCGCCGCCTCCTCAACCCACCAGCTCACGGCCATTGGGAGGCAGGTGATGCTGGAGGAAGCCGAGGAGGGGACCATGGAAACGCACGAGGCGCCACCGCCTCGGCGCCTCCCCTCGTCTTCCTCGTTTCCGTCGATGCCGAGAGGAGGGCTTAAGCGCAATGCGGAGGCCTCAGGCCCCCCGCACGAGCTTGGGATAAAATCGAAGGAGGAGGCTCCTGCCGTCCTCGTCGCCGCCGAGGACTCCGCCGCTGCCTAGTCGCCGTCGGAGTAAAAAGCAACAAGGGGAAAAACGGGAGAGATTGGGGAGAAGTGGGGGTTGAGATGAAAATAGAAGAAACAGAAGGGCTCTTGGATATTTGGATGATTCTTTCCGACAGTTGGATGCAAAGGCACCGCCTCTCTCTATGTATGACCGTTGGACGAGGCTTCGTAGGGGCTACGTTTTGAATTTTTGATATTTAGAGAGACAGGAATGGAAAGTCTTGAACTCCAGAATCCAGATCAACCAACGGCATCTTTCTAGATTTCACGTCCGTTCTTCTTCCAGACTGTGTCTTATAATTTATATCTGTAATTTATAATTTATAATTTTAAATTGCTTCTAAAAAATTATTTTGATAAACTATTTTTAAATAACAATGAAGAAATTATTCTATTTCTTTATTTGAAAGAAGTAATAAATCATAAACCATAAACTTAAATAAGTCAGAAAGAATGTGACAATTTTTTCTCTCACGACGGACCTTCCGATTTTCACACGAACACTAATCAGGAATAGCAGTTAATTTATATGGATTAACACGGGTAAATAGCTCAGTGTAAATAGATTACTTCAGAGATCATGAACGATAATAAGTAAGCTAAGGTTTCAATTAGTTGTTGTCGATCCATTAGTTGTTGTTGATCCAATTGATAACGTCAGCACCTCAATTAGTTTACGACAGTATCTGATATACTTGAGGCAAAATTTTCATTTCTCGAGAAGAAATTTTGATCTACGCCATAACTTTATCACACTTTCTGTCATCAGAAATTTTGATCTACGCCATAACTTTATCACACTTTCTGTCATCGGATTGCTCTGTCACGTGACTAATGTGCCAGCTGTAGCTCGTTAACGCTCTAGGGCGACTGCCCGTCCTTTCCCTTTTCGGCTACCTATAAGACATCGCCCTTGTGTTGTAAACTTATCATACATCGATTATATATTTAACTCTTTTGTTGTAAATTAAATATATCAAATATGTATGAATGTAAACTCAATGTTATGATTGTATATATTAGCCATTGATCATAAGACTAGCACGATACATATACAAGTATTTCGGGTATTCTACGCCTGAGGCCCCCACAGTTTTAATGCAACTCTCCTTATTTTAGATAAAGATCAAAACTTTGATATCGATTTTCATGATTTATGATTGAAATAAGTTCTAACATCCTAAGAATGGTTTATGCCAAGTTTCATTACATTTGAATCAGTGATTTAGACGTTAGCTCTTTTCTTGGATCATATTCAGTACAACCTGCACTATTTCTCGACGATTGGTCAGACCACAAGGAATCGAGCAGTCAGACTGGCACGATTACACCAGCTAGCGGTTAGACTGCTTCCAAGCCAACAGTCAGGCCGATTGAGACAGAAGTCTCGAACGATCCTTGTGATCATTGACTCTTGTTTTTGGTGAGGTTGTAAGTTTATTTTTCCGCTACATAGTTGTTAATACCTAGGGAAAAACTTTGAAAGAGTCATTCACCCCCGACCACATGACTCGCCATGCTAAACCTACGGAAAGTCTAATTAAATTGAACCCACATGATTCCAACTAGGAGTGAAATGTGATGCATGTCCTAAATGTCAAATATCATGTCTTCATTTGTAGCGTCATAACTATGTAATCAGTAGATATTGAGATGCTGCATTTTATGTGGTCTGCAATAACAAAAATAACTCGCACTAAAAAATCTTGCAAGAAAATGCAAAACCAAAATAACAACTTACCGAATCAGATGTGGATCGGATTTTGAAGTCAATGCCATATAAAAGTTTATCCTTTCCTACATGGAAAGAAAAGGAGATGACTATTGTGCGTCCGTTGGTCTTTCCACACACGCACCCCACAAAATAGCTCAGAAAAAACTCCTCGTCGCACCTTACAGGTACTCCATTCATCCAATGTGCGGGCGAGCTGCGCCGCCCCCACCCAACCACCAAGGCCCACTTACATAGTAAGCAAAAAATAACATATGCAAGAAAATTTGAGATAATTTGAAAGCAAAGTCAACATAATCTTGAGAGCAAATAAATACAAATTTCAAAGCAAATTTAGAATAATATTTAGAGCAAATTAGTATAAATTTAAGAGAAAATCAGAATAATTCATAGAGCAAAATTCAAGATAAGTTTTAGAGCAAAGCAGCACAATTCCGAGAGCAAATCCAAGATATTTTTGAATGCAAAACTCAGGATAATTCCAAGAATAAATCAATATAAAATTTAAAAGCAAATTCAGGACAAGTTTAAGAGCAAATCAACATAATTCTGAAAGCAAATTCAAGACAGGAAGGTCGCTTCGAGCTGAGTAGTAGTAGCGGAAGGTGGCTACAATTTTTCCATGCAAAAGGGAATATCAGGGACAGTGAAGCTGAGAGGGGGATGAGAACAGGAAGTGAGATTAAATAAGTGAGACCTAGCATCCCTCTACTTAGGGGTGATCGGAATAGCGATGGCTTTTGGTTTTTGCTGAAAAAATACTGTAGCTGGCTAAAAAAACACTGTAGCTGAGTTGCATATTAGGCATAATTAAATTTAAAAAATGTAAAAATAAAAACGGCTTGGTAGTCTAGTGCGGACAATGCAAAGGAATATGAGAAAAAAACGGAACGCAAAAAAATAAAAAAAAAATCACTACGTGACAAAAATGCTACAATGTTTTAATCGCTGCTACAATGATTTAGTCGCTAAACAGTGTTTTCACCTCCAAACTGATCGGGGCGTTAGCCAGCCTTGCACACACGTCAACGCGGCATGCTCCCCGAGGTGGGCGTCCCAAATGGCCTGCTCCCGTACGACGGCTCGTTGGGATGTGTGCGCCGATGAACCAAAGAGTGCACGTGCAGAAACGAGGATTTCCGATAAAAGAAATATTGGTGATACCAAATCTGTTGATAAGTCTTTTGAGGAAAGAACATAAGTAGCAGAAAGAATCTCACATGCTTCTAAAGTTTTTGCAGTATTTGTTTCAGCAACCCATCAAAAATGCCCCCATGTCACTGGCTGAAAAGAAAGAAATATTGAAAAAAATCAACAGTACATGTAAGTTACAAATAATTGTCTTAAGATTTTGAGAAGGCTTTCGACAAACTAGAGAATAATACTATTCTCTCAGTTAACCGGCACGAAGGTTTTAACACAAACTGGTGCAATTGAGTTCACAAATCTGTCTTCTGTAACATCAGCATTACTTTAAATGGAGTACCAGAAAAATATTTTCAATGCAAAAGAGGAGTTCAACAAGGCAACCCCCTATCGCCATTATTTTTTGTGCTAGCTGCCAACTTACTACAATCAGTTTTAAATGAAGCACTCAGAAGAAATGTGATAACACAGCCCATACCAATGGAAGAATTATTGGATTTCCTGTAATACAATGCTGATATTATTGTACATCATTTCTATCATATGGTGGTCACCTGACAATGATCAACAAAGTGCTCTCATCAGTACCAACATTCTATACGTGCACATTGAAACTCCTGGTCGGAGTCATCGACCAAATTGATAGACCTCAAAGACAATGTCTATGGAGTTGGTTTGTCGGCAAAAACAAATGGAGGTATGAGAATTATTAATCTGCAAGCCTAAAATGAAGCTTTACTTCTTAAGAATCTCCACAAATTCTACCAATCATATGGATTTCCCTTCGGTAAAAATGATCTGGAATGAACATTATTGACAAAAAGTTCCACATGCAGCTAAAGATTTGTGGATCAATATAAGGGATAAGAACCTATTTTCATTGAAGTATTTCAGGCTACATTCATTTGCAAAAGATAAAAATATTTCAGTATGAGATGCTGTTTTGGATTTCTCAATACAACAACTATTCAATATCCCTCTATCAGAAGAAGCATATCAAGAATTTCAAAATCTCTGACAGTAAATTACTGAAGTGCAGCTGGTTGACAACAATTATGACAGCTGGTCTTACATTTGGGGAAATGGTCAATTCCATATGAAAAAGGTGTATCAACTATTTATGGGCAACAACCCCACACCAGCAGCCTTTGTATGGTTATGGGAAACAAGGTTTTCACATGGCTACTCATGCTCCAGCGCGAGCACTTTAATATTGACGCTGCTAATCTATGTGTGCTTTGCAATCGAAGAATGAAAGAAACACTAGATCATCTATTTTTCAATTGCAACTTCAGTAAAAAAAAATGTTGGAATATCTTGGGAATCCAATGGAGAAACAAAATCTTAATACCTGGAAGAGTTAAAGAAGCTAAACAGGTCACATCTCTCTTGTACTTCATGAAAGTTTTTATATTGGGAGCCTGGAATATTTGCAAGCAGAGAAATGCGAAAGTTTTTTAAAACATCACACCATCCATCTAGGTTTGGAAGAGAGCTTTTAAGAATGATGTCACCCTAGCTGTGGATGGGGTGAAAGAACAGTCTAGAGTCTAAGACTATCTTTGATTAATTAGAAAATCTGTAATTGCAACCCTTAAAGGTTTGTATATTATTTTCTCGTCCTCCCCCTTCTCTCTCTCTTGTACAAACTCTTTAACTTCCATTGTAACTTTCAACCATTGGGACCTCTCCTACTGTTACCTTTGCAAGGAAAAAGTTACAATGAAAGTTAAGAAACTAAGATAAAATCACCAGTCCTGTACCTATAACCTTGTGCATGAGAGTATTGTTTTTCCTATATTTTCACTCCCTTGATTCTACATTGGTCCATTGTGTGCGGGGTTATGCTTACGCCAGTCCCTCTTCTATTCCAAATCTTGTGCATGAATGCCCTTTCAATTAGGAAATTGAACTACCATTTTTTGAAGTCCTTAGCGTTACCTTTAGGAGACAAAGAGGCTATTCACAGTTGCACACTTTATTCATTGCAATTTTAGGTATATATAAAAGACACCACGGGCCCTATGGGCCAGCCCTATACTAGATGTGCCAAGAACCTATGCACATATTGGAGTTTGAGGAGATGAAACCGATGTTGTTCTTGAGTCTAAGCCTTGGTAAAGAATTCGGCAACCTAGAGCCAGGATGGCACGTACAAGCAACGGATGATTTTTGATAATGAAAGCATGCGAAGGGTGCATCCACATCAATTTCTATTTCACTAATATTGTCATATAGAGGAGGGGTAGGACCATGAAATGATACGTCAAGGTCAGCAAACAATGAAAGTACACAATCTCTGAGGAAGTAGTGGCAAGGGCTCAAAGCTCAGCCTCAACACTGAGGTGTGACACCATAGTTTGTTTCTTGGATTTCCATGCAAGAAGCGAAGAACCAATAAATATGCAATATCTCGTGATAGATGTGAGATCAATTGGATCATTCACCCAAGTCGAATCAAAGTAAGCATTAAGCCGGAGAAGACTCAAACGCTCATAAAACATATGGCGAGAAGCAGTCCGCCTGTAAGAATGAGGAAGCTGACTAAAGGGGGGTGAATAGACACCTTTAAAAACCACTTTGGCTAAAACCGAGTTTTATGTGAAATTGTAAATTAAAATGGTTTTGCACAATTAAAGCCTAAATCAACTAGTCTCAACTAAGTGCATCAATATTCTATGTCTATGTCAAGATTTGCAATCCTAGAGAAATAAGTAAGCAATTTAATTTTAGGAATGTAAAATTGCAAGAATGTAAATAAACACAAGAGAGCAGACCACAATGACACAGTAATCTTTTACCATAGTGTTCAGAGACTTCCACGTTGAGGTAACACCAAACAAATTAGACCAGCTCCACAAATTAAGTTAAGCATCTCAATCCACTAGTGATAGCTCTTTTCCCCTCAGATAGGTAAGCTCTAACCTTCACAATAACATCTAGCCTCTTCACAACTTCTTGAAAAGATCATCGGCTCTCATGCCTCCAAGTCGTCTAGGAGTCGGAAACCTCTAAGGGTAATAAGTTGATAACGCTCACTAAACTAATCAAGTGCCAAACCTCGATGGATACACAATCCACCATGAAATGCAGTAAATACACAAGGATTTGCCTCTCCTAGCTCATTAGGTGCAACACATACACACAAGAAGTGAGAGGGCTTGCTCTGAGCTTAAGAAGATGAAGGAATGCTACAACCAAATTACCCAATCGGCCACAAGGGGGTATAAAAGACATAAAGAAACTAGCCGTTAGAACAAGAGTTCAGCAAAAATAACTGAAACTGATCTGACTGCCAACAGATAGCTGGTCAACCTCCTCTACAATGGCTAGAAAAATAGTCGTTACAACAACTGCTAGTTAGACCGCCCGCATAGGTGCCGGTCAGACAGCCCAAGAAGGCTGGTCAGACCGCCAGACCAAATCAAAAGATGAGCACAAAAAAATAGCTCTATGGAAGAAAGCAACCAGGAACAAAAGTCCAGTCAAACTGCGCGAGCTAGTCAGACTGCTCACATGGAGCCGATCAGACTACTCTTGCATGGCTCAGAGAAAGACTCCCCATCGGTTCAACCGACAACACGTTCTCGATTAGACCGCGTGACCGGCCAACATATGGCAGTTTGTCTGGTTTGCAATAGTCAGCAAAGGCCACATTTGCATATACTTCAATCAATTTGCAAACCACATTCACAAATTATAGTACCATGTGGATAAAAGTTAAAACATGATTCACGACAAGTTGCAAAACACATTCGCACACTTTAAAATCATGCCACAAGGAGGGACATGGACTCAAAATCGTTTGTAAAACACATTTGCAAACTAAAGACGCATGCAACTATTTGCAAAACACATTTGTAAATACTAGTATCATGCCAAGGAGGACTAGAGCACACATAATGAGCTATCAACACATGACACATTTAAACGACTAGTCAAGGTCCCTTTTAATAGCACAGCAACCTAAGGATGAAATCACATTGAACGTCATCAGAAAATAGATATGCATGACGTCACTCAAAAAAACTCATTCCTTTTGAATTAATTTCGAATGACAGAACACCCCGAGTAATCGACCCGTTTCCCAAGCAGAGTCTCAGAAGTCTTTCAAAATCGCCCCCGTGTAAAGGAAAAAGCCCTTTCTCCTTATTTTTGAAAAGAAGTTTTTCAGCAAGTGTCATTCCCTTCATGACTCGTTTAGGAATAACCAATTCGTGGGTTCATTCAGTGCTCTTTCTCTCAGTAACACAATATTGCTGTGCTTTTTTTAGAAGGAACCCTGAATACCGACTAAAGGTGGATACAGAGAGAGAACTACATTCTCACATTTCTTTTATATAGAGAAGATCGAAATTCAACCCCAAATTTCACTCATTTGAGTGTGATTCGGCATAACCATAAGAAGTAGCGGTGTTCCAATCAAACCTCTTCGTCTCCGGTTTTCAATACGAAGCTTTTCCTGGAAGTATGGCATGGGTTACATACACTTCAGCGTCGTAGTGCCTGGTATGAGACCTACACAAGCAATGCGGTCTCACAACCAACCACCGAGACAAATAAAAGATTAGAAACATATCCTTAGCCTATATTGTTATACTTTTGCCTTGCGCATCCACTTAAAGCTTGACGACAAACATCTTCAAGTCCGGGTTCTTGACTTGATCATCAACACACGAGACATCAATTAGATGCTGATTAGCCATCTAGTTGTTGAAGAGCTATCGAGTAGAGCCTATGACTCAACTAGAATGGCTAGTCGGACGACTTGGATTTCAAGTTTACTAGTCCCGCGACCATTCGTGCGATTCGGCTAAATTGTTAGGGCAACTTAGAACCATGGGGAAGACTGGATGGGGAAGGGAGACTGGAGGGGGAAGGGGGCTGGCAAGAGATGAAAGGCCCTTGCGAATGGCAATGGCAACAAAGGAAAGAGTTGGCAACAACATTTGGTCCAAACTTCATTGTTGGATGCTCTTGGATGTTGGGCTAGCCTTACTGGCCCATCTGGCCCAGTGATGCTCTAAAAGAGTATAAGGGTCCACTTGGATGTTGGAATTGAACTGGACTTGTGGAATTAGGGTCCCAATTCAATTTCATGTGGAAATGAAATCGACATACAATTCAAAAAATTTTGTTTGGTTGCCAAGGAAATTGTTGCATGGAAATGAAATCACAATCCAATTGTAGATCATGTTTAGTTGCCAAATACTCACATTCCTTGGAAACTTGCAAGCACTCACAACAATATTACTTATGCTCAACGCTATAGCTTAGAAAGATGCACTCCACGGACTGAGCGGTCAACTTGGGGTGCTCACAAGGTACACCTCAGAATCAACACAAAAAACATGAATAGGAGTCAAACTGAGTACAGATCATGGTGGCAAAATTCTTATAGACGAATAAAACCTCACTACAAGATGACATAAAGTATATCCTTATTGTCGAGAAAAATCATCAATAAAAGTTATATAATATCAATGACCACCTTTCATAATGAAAGGAGCCGAACCCCATACATCAGAATGAATAAAATCAAAAGGACGATATCACACTAAATCACTGGAAGGATAGGGGAGTTGAAACTGTTTGCCAATCTTGCAACCCTAACAATGTAAAGAAGCATCAACAGACACAGACCTTAAAAGACCACAACAAACTAAAGAAGGGCCCGTTCATATAAGTTTTTGACTTTTGAGTTATGAATAGTAATAGCTTGTAGAGAAACTTTTAGGGAGAGAGACTCACGTGCGATTTTGGCCGATATAAATAAAATCGGTGAAGTGTGCATACTATGATCGACAAGTAGACCCCACCTTGAAAAGACATGTCGTCGGTTCAAGTCCGGACAGTAAACTTATAAGCACCCCTGGTCAGATACAAAGACCGTCGCGGGTGCGAATGGATCTCAAAGTAGCAGAACCACTGTGAAGAGACCTCGAAGTATCTCCACCACCACCAAGTGAATTCAAGAAAAGTGTTTTAGGATACAAGAGTGGCTGACCCCCTCTCCTATAACGAGGGTTCCTATTTATAGAGGGAAAGGCCTACGTAGTTACAACTTTGCTCTTAGGATTTGGTCTACTCCTGGAGACATTTCAGTCATATGCTTTGCGCGGGCCTCGCCAGGTCGAGGACCCTGGGGTCGGCCTGGGTTCCTCCTACGGTCGGTCTTGCGAACAAGGGACTCCGCGTCTCGCAGGGCGGTGGGCCAATAGAACCTCTATCGGAACACTTTCGAGACTAAGGCGCGGAGTGCAAGGTGGGAGTCGCAAAGCCCCTGGTGTATTTCACGAACCAGGTCGGCACCCTCGTCTTTGGATACACATCGGAGGAGCGGTGGCAGACGCCATACTTGTAGAGGATGTCATTGTGCATGATGAAGCCCCTTGCGCGATGTTTCAGCTTTCATGCGTCGATGGGATCCACAGGCTCGAGCTCGTCGGTAAGATATTCAACGATTGGTCTTCTCCAGTCTTGCTCCCCAATTGCATGCACCTCCAGGAGACCCTTCACCGCCGGCTCTACCAATACCTCGTAGAATGTGCCCGCAGGCCTCTCTGTCTGTGTTGACGGCCTTCGCCAAGATGTCTGCCTCGAGGTTGTCTGATTGCAGGATGCTTCGAACAGTGATGCCATTGAAGTACTTCTCCATGGCACGAACGAGAGCTAGGTACTTCACCAACGCCGGGTCCTTGGCTTGATAACTTTTGTCTACATGGCAAGTGATGAGCTGGGAGTCACTCTTCACCAAGAGCCGCTTGGCCCCCGACGCCCAAGCCTTGCGCAACCCAAGTAGCAGAGCCTCGTACTCAGCGATATTGTTGGTAGCTTCAAAGTTTAGACGGGCGGAGTAGAAGGCGCGCGTCCCATTCGGGGACTCAAGGACTGCCCCGACCCCTGCACCTTCCGAGCACCAAGAGCCATCTACATAGATCGTCCAGAGGGGGTCAGCCGACAGGGCAGCTGGGGGCAACTCCACAAGAGTCCATTCCACAAAGGAGTCTGCCAGCACCTAGAACTTGATGGCCATGCAAGGAATGAAAGTGATTGAGAATGGTGCTAACTCAAGCCACCCACTTGCCCACTCGCCCGGATGCCTCCTTGTTACGAAGCATCTCTCCAATCAGGAAGGATGACGGTATTTGGATCTCGTGCGCTAAGTAGTGTCGGAATTTTTGCGAAGCCATGGGGACGACGTAGGCGAGCTTCTCCAACTCGGTGTATCTCACCTTAACCCCTTGTAAAACTTTAGACACATAGAACCGGATGCTGCTTCCTTCTTCCCGGAGTAGCACAGCGCTTACGATGATGGGACTTGCCGCGACATAAGCAAGCAAGCCCTCTCCTAGGTTGGGGCTATGCAACAACGGAGGGAACGTCGGGTGGTTCAGGTCATCAAGGGCAGCTTGGCTCTCAGCATTCCATTCAAATGTGCCCCTCTCTCGGCTGAGTGGGAAACGAACCGCCCCAGTGTGGCCAGCCTGTCGGTCAACTTCTGCACCTCGCAGATATTTTGGGGAGGCTTTATGTCAAGGACGGCTTAAATCTTTGTGGGATTCACCTCGATCCCCTGCTTTGACATCAGGAACCCCATAAGCTTTCTAGCTTGAACCCCAAAGACACTTCTCTGGGTTGAGTCTCATGCCGGTTCGACGTAGGTTGTCAAAAGTCTCCTGGAGGTCGGCAGCATGCACTTGTGCTAGAGTACTCTTGACTACAATGTCATCCACATAAGCCTCCACATTGCGCCCGATCTAAGTGCGATGCGCCTTGTGCACAAGCCTAGCGAAGGTGACACCGGCATTCTTCAGCCCAAACGCTATCCGGACGTAGTAGAATGTCCTAGAGGGCCCGATCAAGCTAGTCTTCTCTTTGTCTTCCTTCTTCCCAGACTAGCACGACACTTACGGTGATGGGACTTTCCGGGACATAAGCAAGCAAGCCCTCTCCTAGGTTGAGGCTATGCAACAGCGAAGGGAATGTCGGGTAGTTCAGGTCATCAAGGGCAGCTTGGCTCCCAGCATTCCATTCAAATGTGTCCGAGCCCCGTAGGATCTTGAAAAAGGGGAGTCAGCCTGTCGGTCAACTTCTGCACCTCGCGGATATTTTGGGGAGGCTTCATGTTGAGGACAGCTTAAATCTTTGTGGGATTCGCCTCGATCCCCCGCTTCGACACTAGGAACCTCATAAGCTTTCCGGCTTGAACCCCAAACACTTCTCTGGGTTGAGTCTCATGCCGGTTCGACGTAGGTTGTCAAAAGTCTCCTGGAGGTTGGCAGCATGTGCTTGTGCTAGAGTACTCTTGACTACAATGTCACCCACATAAGCCACCACATTGCGCCCAATCTGAGTGCGATGCGCCTTGTGCACAAGCCTAGCGAAGGTGGCACTAGCATTCTTCAGCCCAAACACTATCCGGACGTAGAACGTCCCAGAGGGGGTGATCAAGCTAGTCTTCTCTGTCTTCCTTGGCCATCCATACTTTGTGGTACCCCGAGTAGGCATCAAGGAAGCTCATAAAGTTCATATCCCGATGTGGCATCGACTAGCTGATCGATCCTCGGAAGCAGGAAGTCATCTTTGGGGCATGCGCAGTTCAGGTTGGTGTAATCGACACACATTCGCCACCGTTCGTTGGATTTTTTGACCAGGTCAGGGTTGGCCAGCCACTTGGGGTGCATCACCTCCCGGATTACGCCGGTGTTGCGAAGCTTCTCTACCTCGGCACACCGGGGACGTCTTCAGGCCCCCAAGCGAAGATGTCTTGATTAGCTCGCAGGGCGGCTAGGATAGCCTTAGCTATCATGGGGTCTAGCTCTACGCCAAGTAGAACGGTTTTGGTTGTATCGGCTTCCAAGAGAGGTTCGGCTCGGGTCTTTCCATCGGGCATCGGCTTGGGAACCCACTTGCTAGGAGAAGGCGCCTGGACCCCCGATACATCTTCTGCGGCTCTCGGGTCAACCGAGTGCACGTATCAAGTCGTCGCCTGGATGTTCTCATCAATCCTCCTTGAAAGGTCCTGGTCGCCACGCACAGTGATGACTCCTTCGGGTGGCAGCTTCATGCAAAGATAAGCGTGGTGCGGCACTGCCCCGAAGCAGTTGAGGGCTGCCCTGCTCAGGATCACATTGTACTGATACAGGATGGCAACAACGTCGAAAACTATGCTCTGACTTGGGGTCCCGACCCCAACTCCAAACCCCATGATTAGCTCAATCCTGCAGAGGGCCAGAATAGGGTTGCCCTCGAATGCAAGCAGCGAGACACCAGGTTCTGACAGAAGTGCCCGTGAGACTCAAGCTCGTCGAAGGTGGAAGCGAACATGATGTCCGCAGAACTCCCATCATCCACGAACACTCGCCTGACCTCGCACCCGGCAATGGAGGCGGAGATTACTAGGGCGTCATGGTACGAGAGGCTGACTTCGACTGCGTCCTCCGAGCCAATGTGATTGGGGTGTTGACCCACTGTGCGAGCTCAGTTGGTGGAGACGCGCAGATGTGGTGCATTTGGTGGGCGTAGGCTCGACGTTGTCGCTTTGATGCAAAAGTGTGTGTGCTTCCACTGGTGATTGCGTGCTGTTGTGGCTACAGACCAAACAGAGAAAGTGTGTAGTGGAGAGTTAGGTGAGACGTCCCTTCTCCCTGTGACTTGTATCACATATATATCTCATCTTTACAAGAATACCCTTCGAAGGCATTTACATCATTATACATGCCTCGCTCAATACTTACGCTTTTCTAACAGGCCAGTTGGGTTTAGGTGGGGGCCACCCCTACAACAGGAGCCTCTCATGGTGAAGGGCTTCACAGGCCCAAACCATGTTACCGAGTCCTTTGGCCCCTCTGTCCCTACGGCCTGTGACCTGTAGATAAAAGATGCAAGGGCGTAGTACAGGCGTGCTTCGGCGAGGCGTCGAAGTCGTCCACGGTCGTGGAGCCATTCATCGCGGTGCCACAGTTATCGGCGAAGTTACGTTGCGAAGCCGAAGGTGTTGAACATGCGAGGCGTGGCGCCGAGACTCCACCTGGCGCGGAGCGGACCAGGCCTTTATGCACAACGCTGAGTTGATGAGGCAAGTCTTCGCCTAGTCCGAAGTTGTCGCGCCCCGACAGCGACGCGGGTCCGAGATGACGTCTTAATTGTTGGCGTGAGTCGCGCGGAGTAATGAAAAGACAGGGGCGGTCTGGTACGGCCGTACGCACGGTCCCGAGGAGAGTTACATGTGGTGCGACGCGGTTGGTGCGTCGTGGGATGTCGGCCGCACGACCGCGAGCCGCGTCCCTTCCCGAGAGAGGCGGGACACGTGGCGGGATGTTACTAGCGTGTCGTGCGTTACTCGGCAGTCTTCAACGCGCGCCTCGGTCTGTCCGCGGTTGCCCTCCTCGATCGTGGGGAGCCGAATCGACGGGCTCCCACTGGTTGCGCTCCCGATCGTGGGGATGTGAAGGGTCTTTATAAAGCGTCAATGCCGGCATGCGGACGCATCTCTACCATTGCCTGCTTGCTCTTTGCTGCTGTGCGAAACCTGCGCGTGCTCCTGTTCGTTCAGCCCTCCGCTTGGGAAGTAGGATGGCAAGCCGTGGAGATCCCGGCCGTCGGCTTAGCGGCAGCGCCTCGTCAAGTCGGCGCGGTCTGACGCCACCACCAGCGGAATTTCCCCTTGTGGCTCGCAAGCCGTCGCAGGCCAACAAGCGGTACGACGCCCTGCGGAGCTCGCGAGGGCATTGCTCCTGGGTTCTAGGGCGGAGTCGTGCCACCAAGGAGACGATCGAGGCCCTTTTTCGGGAGAAGATAGAGGAGCGCGCCGGGGCTCACCTCCCCACCCGCGACGAAGTGGAGCCTCACCCAGAGGAGTCGGAGGCGATTGTCTTCGCCGCATTTTTTGAGGCTGGGCTCCGAATGCCTTCGACGCTCTTCGTCGGCCAGGTTTTGCGGGCTTACGGGTTGGAATTGGCGCAGATGACCCCGAACGCGATAGTCCGCTTGGCGGTGTTTGCCTGGGCAGTCCGAGTAGAAGGCATTCGGCCCAGCGCAAACCTGTTCGCCCTTCTTCATGACGCGTATTTGTCACCAAAGAAGGTCGAGGCGGCGCCGTCCAATTTTGGCGATGTCCACTTGGCGAGGAAGAAAGTGCTCGAAGCTTTTCCCCGCTCTGGCGACAAGAGATAAGTGGGAGTCCGACTGGATGCGACGATGGTTCTACTATCGCGTGACGCCAACCTTCGGTGCCGAGGTGAGCCAATAGCTTTCAACGGCTCTCCGGGGATGGAGCCGGAGGGCACCGATGAACAGCAGGCGCGGAGACTCGCCGGCATGGCCCTCCGGTTCAACATGCGCGACCTCGCCGAGGAGTTTACAATGTATGGGGTGTCTCCTCTCTCCGCGCGGTGGAAGTATGAACGAGACCACCGCGGCAAGATGGCGTCCACCCTACCGTGTCTTCACTACAGCCACCCCCCGTCGTGGTAAATACTTTGGCCGTATGCTGCCTTTATACATGTAGATGTTTTGTGAACAAAGCACCACTTCATGTGCAGTGCTCTCTTTGGAAGACGCGGAGCGTGCAGTAGAGGCCTTCCTCAGGCCGTACACGGGGAAGAAGCACGCGCTGCGCGAAGCCGCGACCGAGCCTGCGAAGTTGGGGCGGATAAGTCGGGTGTGCGAGGTCCTAGGCCTCCCCGTGCCAGCACGCGTGGTACCGGTGCGGAGTCCGACTCGTCGCCGCGATGATGTCGGCGAGGTGGGGGCGTCTCCCGGGCGGCGGAGGGCCCGGTCCAGAGCCGCCGTCTACAACTAACCAACGGTATTTCTGGCAGTCGCCGTTGGATCGGAGGGTGTGTCGGGCGGTGGGTCCGAGCACGCCAGCTCGGGGGGGCACACTACTCCCAGCGAGGAGGGCTTAGGCGGTGGTGAAGCGGGCCTCGGTAGCAACGTCGCCGAGGATGGGGCCACGTCGCCTGTACGGACTGACGAGGACCTGCGTCCTGTGCACCCGTCGCCTGTGGTAGCCACTGCGAGTCTTGTGCAGCTCTAGCGGCCGGGATGCGCCCTCGGCACCTGTGGCGGCCATCACGGACCTTCCGCCTGCTCCAGCCCTTACAACGACCGGAGCGGTGGAGGGCTCGTCGTCGTCACCTATGGCGGCCATCCCGGATCTGCGCCCGCCCCGCCTTCTGACTCTTTGGAGCGCCGAGGGCGCGTGCGGATTTCGATGGCGGCGCGCGAATCGATCGCCCTCGCGCGGCGGTTCCATGGCGGCGCGGTCGCCGGGGCCTAGGGTCCGACCGGGAAGCCACTCCGACCAAGGAGTCATCGCTTCCCGGGCTGGTGAGGCGTCGGCGACCTAGCCAGAGGCTGAGCAGACGTCTTCCAATGCCCTGGCGGAGGGTGCCGAAGGTAGGCGTAATTCCTTCTCCCCTTGACTTCGCGAAGCTCTCTCCGATTTGCTCGCTCATGCCGTCGTCGACATCAGGAGAGACGAGGTCTCCCGGACGTGGCCAAGGATCGAGCAGCGGAGGTGTTCGCGAAGACGCAACGTGGACGCTGGTCTTTGTCGCGCAGGGCCCCGAGGGTCGCCGTTCAGCGGGGCGCGAGTCGCGGCGACAGCAGTGGGCCGGCGGCGCGCGTCGCCGCGCGAGGATCTTCTGGCACTCGCGATGGGCGCGTTGGAGATGAGGGTAAGTACCTGAGCCCGCGAATGATATCGCTTGCTGAGCACATACTAAGCACTCATGTCTTCCCGCTGTTAGACGGTTGCCATCAGCCGGGCCCTAGAAGAGGCCCGCACTCGCGAGCGGAGGACGTTGGAGGCCCAGCTTCGCGCTGCCGACGAGGCTCATGCGGCCAAGGACGAGCACATCTGTATGTTGGAGACAGAGATCACCATGGCTACGTCCGACACGCGGAGCGTTGCGGCGAACGCGGAGATCGCGGTGGCGACGGCGCAACGTGCCTTGGAAGAGAAGAACCGGACCCTGGGCGACGCGTCGACGGCGGCGTGGAGGGCCATGGAGTTGTTGGAGAGGGCCCTTCGGGACCTTTCTGTTGATGTGCCAGACCGTAGCACGATCCCGTGGACGTGGCACAGTCTGGCACGGCTCGAGGAGGGCTCGAGCCTGGCACTCCGTGGTGCGAAAGCTTTCGGGGATCATTGCGACTTCGCCAGCGCCTGCCTCGCCTTTGCCATGCTCCACGCCCGGGGGTGTGAGCATGTGAACGAGCTGGTCGATCCCCGGGTGGGTCTGCCGGCCGGAGGCAGGGTATTGTCCAGCTCCGCCCGCACCACTCTGCCCGCCGTCCAGGGTTTCTACGACCGGGTCTGGGGCTACATAGGGGAGGACGCAGCCAAAGTCCCGCTGCGACGAACGTTGCACCAAGAGGGTAATTTCCTCCATTGGCTGGAGGAGGTCTGTCGGCGCAACGAAGGCGGCGCGGCCCCCTAGGTGTGCTGTCCGGAGCCGGTGTGTTGCGCGATGTAATAATAAATTTTTTTTATGAAAGAAACGACCGACGCTCCGAGTATTCTGTCATTGCGTACTACCTGTGTGGTCGGTTGTTGACATGACGAGGGTTAGCGCCTTGTAAGCGAGGTAGGGCCGCGAGCATTCCGTCGAGGTGATAACACCTACGCGTGCGCGGGACATCTGCGTCTTGTTTATACTCAGTAGAGTGCGCAGAGACGACATCCGCGTCTTGTTTGTACTCGGGAGGGGGCGTGGGACTATCAACCACGGCTTAACGAGTACTCCGGAGGGTACGCCAAAGTGTGCGCGGGACATCCGCGTCTTGTTTATACTCAGTAGAGTGTGCAAGGAAAACATCCGCGTCTGGTTTGCACTCCGGAGCGGGCGTGGGACTATCAACCACAGCTTATCTGAGTCTCCGAAGGGAGTGCGCAGGGAGAACATCCGCGTCTTATTTATACTCCGTAGAGTGCGCTCGGAGGCGTCCCCCCGCTGCATCTTATTTATACTCCTTAGAGTGCGTGCGGAGGCGGACCTCGACGCTACGTCTTATTTACACTCCGTAGAGTGCGTGCGGAGGCGGACAATCGGCTTTATTGATCTCCCGCTTGCACGCGCAAGCGACGATAATAGACAGTGGTGCTGCTGCCACATGTTGTCCTTTGCTATCCTAAACATAATACCTCCGTAACCTATCCGCATTGCACGTGTGGCGGAGCGTCTGCCCTTCGAGTGTGACGAGGTGATAAGCCCCTCGCTGTAGAGCTGCCGCAACGATGTACAGACCTTCCCACTTGGACTCCAGCTTGCCGACTGTGTCCGCACGGAGTGCCATCTTGAGGACAAGGTCCCTCGGCTGGAATTCTCGCGGGTACACGGAGCGGTTACGCATGCGCACCATTTGCCGGGCGTACTTTGCGACGTGCTGGGTGGCATTTACTCGCTCTCCATCGAGGAGGTCCAGAGACAATCGGCGCTCTTCTTCTGGCGCCTGGGCGAGGACCCTTCGCGAGCCGGCCTTGATTTCCTCAGGCGTCATTGCCTCATCGCCGAAAAGGACTTTAAACGAAGTAGATCCCATCGGGCGTGTCGTCGTTGTGCGGAGAGACCAGAGGACGCTATGTAACTCGCTTGGCCACTTGCCCTTTGGCAACCCGACAAGACGCTTCTTGACCCCGGCGGAGATGGCGCCGTTCGCCCGCTCGACCGCTCTGTTAGACTGTGGGTGGCCGACCGAAGCGAATCGGAGCGTGATGCCCATGTTGTCACAGAACTCCTTGAACGGGGCCGAGTCGAACTGCAGGCCATTGTCAGCGATGATCTCCTTGGGCTGCCGAAGTCACCTTGGCTAGAGCCACAGCCTCTGGCCACCTGGAGAAATATTCCAAAGCGACCACTATGAATCGCAGGTCTCTTAGGGCCTGAGGGAGAGGTCCCACGACGTCGATGCCCCAGCGTGCCAGTGGCCATACGGGGGGAATGGGGTTGAGGCCGGTAGGGGGTCTGTGGATGACCCGCCCCATCCATTGGCAACCTTGACATCGACGCACGAGGTCTTGGGCATCAGCAACGGCGGTTGGCCAGTAGAAGCCTTGCCTGAACGCCTTGCTGACGAGCGACCTCGGCGCCAAATGCGAGCCGCAAAGTCCCGCGTGGATTTCCGCGAGGTGCTGTCCCTCGCGTGAGAAGCACCGTAGAAGCGATGCACAGACCCCTTTTTTCTAGAGCACTCCGTCGAGCACCTGGAAGGACCTGGCGCCACATTGTAGGCGGCGGAGCTCGACGGGGTCGTCCGGCTCGACGATGCCCTGCAAGAAACCGTAAATGGGCTCTTACCAGTCACCCTGCTGGGTGATCTAATGGACGAGAGCCGCGTCGCGGTTGTCCTGCGCGATGGCCGCCGCAGGTAGGACCTCATAGAATGCTCCTTCTGGAGTGGGGAGCTGTTGGCTGGCGGCTTTTGCGAGGATGTCGGCCTGCTCACTTTCTGCCCAGGGAATGGTCTTGACCGTGACGCCCGAAAGTGCCGTTCCTTTGCTCGCACGGCTGCGAGGTACTTGGCCAGTTCGGGATCCTTGGCCTAATATGGCTTGTCCACCTGGCCCACCACCAACCGCGAGTCCGTGCGGACGAGAACTCGTCGCGCGCCCAAAGCTTTAAGCTTCGCGAGGCCGAAGAGTAGCGCCTCGTATTCGGCTGTGTTGTTGGTGGCGGGGAATGCAAGGCACGCCGAGTATAACAGGCGGTGTCGTTCCGGCGTAGTGACCATCGCACGACGCGCGCTGGCGGAACGCCAGAGGCGCCATCAGTGTCAAGCATCCACACTGGGTCCTCTGGTTGCTGGGTATGCTGGGTCGAGAGAGTCCACTCCGCGAGAAAGTCTGCAAGGATTTGGGACTTGATAGCTGTTCGCGAGGCATACGTCAGAGAAAACGGTGCGAGCTTGGCTGCCCACTTGCCAATGCGTCCCGTGGCCTCTTTATTGTGCAACATCTCCGCCAGGGGGAACGAGGACGGCACGGTGATTGGATGAGCCAGGAAGTAGTGTCAGAGCTTTCTCGAGGCCATGACGGTAGCGTAAGCGGCTTCTCAAGCTCCGTGTACCACGTCTTGGCGCCTTGCAGGGCTTTGGAGACGAAGTACACGGGGCACTGAAGAGCGCCCTCCTCGAGGACGAGGACGGTGCTTACCGCTGCCGCTAAGGCAGCGAGGTAGAGCAAGAGGGGAGCCTCTGGCGCCGGGGCGACCAAAGTGGGAGGCTTGCAAGATGCCTCTTGAGGTCGTCGAAGGCGCTGGCGCAATCACCGTCCCAACGAAACCCGTCACAGCCGCGAAGGGTCTGGAAAAACGGCAGGCCCCGCTCCGCTGCCCTGGACAAAAAGTGGCTCAACGCGGCCATACGGCCAGCGAGACTTTGGACTTCCCTTGTCGTTTTGGGCGGCTCCATTGCGAGGATCGCATCGACCTTATCGGGGTTGGCTTGGATGCCGCACCCAGACACCAAAAAACCCAAGAGCTTGCCCGCCCGCACGCCGAATACACACTTGTCCGGGTTGAGCTTGATGCCCACCTTCCTGAGGTTGTGAAAGGTCTCTTGGAGATCTTCGCCATGGGAGGCCAGCTGCCTGGTTTTGACGACTACGTCATCGACGTACGCCTCCACATTCCTTCCCAGTTGGGAGGTCAGCGCGCGATAAGGCGGGTGAAGGTTGCGCCCGCATTTTTCAAACCTAAGGGCATCCTGACAAAGCAATACGTCTCTATCGGAGTGATAAGGCTGGTCTTGTCTTCGTCATCCTTGGCCATGTAGATCTGGTGATAGCCGGAGTAAGCGTTCAAGAAGCTCATGAGTTCGCAGCCGGCGGTGGCGTCAACCAATTGATCTACGCGTGGTAAAGGGTAATCATCCTTCGGGCATGCCTTGTTGAGGGCAGTGAAGTCGATGCACATACGCCAAGCACCGTTAACTTTTTTCACCAACACCGGGTTGGCCAACCAATCTAGATGTTGGACCTCGCAGATGACTCCAGCCTGAAGAAGCTTCGCGACTTCCACCTTGGCTGCTTGCTGCCGGTCGACGGACATACGCCGAAGCCTCTGCCTGACCGGCTTAGCATCCGGGCGGACCGCTAGGTTGTGCTCGATGAGGGAGCGGTTCACGCCTTTGATGTCCTCCGGGGACCATGCGAAGACATCCGCGTTGCTCCGGAGAACCCGGAGCAAACCTTGCACCACCTCTGGGGCGAAGCCTTCGCCGATGGAGACGACTTGGCTGCTACGCCGGCAGTGGGGTGGGGCGTCCCGGCGTTGGCGGCGTCAGTCGCTGCGTCGACGTTGGCGAAGTCGACCGTTGCGTCGGCGTTGGCGAAGTCGACCGTTGCGTCGGCGTTGGCAGGGTCGACCGTTGCGTCGGCGTTGGCAGGGTCGGTTGCTGCGTCGGCATTGGCGGGGTCGACCATTGCGTCAGCGTTAAGCGAAATCGGCCGTTCGTCGGCGTTAAGCGAAGTCGGCCGTTCGCGTCGGCGTTAGCGGGTCGGCCGTATGTCGGCGTTGGCGAAGTCGGCCAGATTCGCGTCGGCGTCGCGGTCGATTCTTTGCGTCGGCGTTAGCGGTCGGTATTCGCGTCGGCGTTAGCGGTCGGCCATTGCGTCGGCGTTAAGCGGTCGGCCGTTGCGTCGGCGTTGGCGGGGTCGGCCGCTGCGTCGGCGTTGGCGAAGTCGACCGTTGCGTCGGCGTTGGCGGGGTCGGTCGTTGCGTCGACGTTGGCAAAGTCGACTGTTGCGTCGGCGTTGGCGGGGTCGGCCGTTGCGTCGGCGTTGGCGCTCGTGGTTGCCGCGCACGCCCCGTCGTTCGTGTCCACGACCGCCGATGCCCACGCCCCGGTGTCGACGCGAGACTTCGCCGCGACCCTTTCGTTCTTCTTCGCCGCCGATGATGAAGATTTTTTCGGTGCCATCCTTCTTGAGGTCTTGAGGCTTGCTCATGTCGTCCCCACGGACGGCACCAACTGTTGTGGCTACAGACCAAACAGAGAAAGTGTGTAGTGGAGAGTTAGGTGAGATGTCCCTTCTCCCTGTGACTTGTATCACATATATATCTCATCTTTACAAGAATACCCTTCGAGGGCATTTGTCATTATACATGCCTCGCTCCATACTTACGCCTTTCTAACATGCCAGTTGGGTTTAGGTGGGGCCACCCCTACAACACGTGCACTATGCGACGCGGAGGATCAGCAGCTTGTTCCCTACCCTCTAACCGAAGTGGGGCGGTCGGGGCCAGTAGGCGGGTGCAATTATAGGTGCAGGAGGCGGGCTTGCTGCCGCTAAAGTTGTCGGGTCGAGGCGATGAGAGTAGAACTCGAAGTCTCATTAAAGGTGACCCATGTAAAGTGCAGAAGCAACGGTTGCCACCGCAGTAAGGACATTTCTTCCACCTTCGGCTACTCTCTTGTTCATACCCTTTGAGGCGAACCTGATGGCCACCATAAATATCGTCTCGACGATCATCATTGTGGTTGCCGGGACGGTCGTCATTGTGGCTAGCGCGGTGACCATCATGAGCCTGGTGCGATTGAGTGTCTTTAGACTTGACGTGATACACGGGGTTGTGGTGTCGCCGCCGCCTCTCAGCAGCTTCGGGGTCAGGTGGGTGTGCCAGGGCCATGGCTGCTGAGGCCTCTTTCGATCTAGCCTGTCAGCCAGCTCTTGTGCAGAGCCCACCGTGCTGCTTCAACGTCGCTCGTGTCGGAAATGCCTTGAACTTGGCAATGGATGTGAACAAACTGGCTCATCAAGTCTCGAATGGACTCGCCCGGCATTTGCTTGAGGGTGTGCAAGTCGGAGGACATGACAGGCTTGTTTCGGCTCCCATGGAAGTGGTTACTCAACTTCTCACGGAGTTGCTCCCATGAGTACAACGAGCACAGACTCAGCGGATTCGAGCAGTCGATGAGGGGGATTGCCCCGTGGACGGGAGCCCCTTGTGGTGAAGGGACGAGTGGGGGAGCCGGCACAAGATTGAGCCCGAGGTCATGCGCTTGGCCGACCATGATGAGGTCAGCCCCTTGGTGTTCGCGCGCATTCCAGCGGCCTCCGCTAAGGCTAGGGCTTCCCTTCACACTTGGTCGATTTGTGCCCGTAGGTCACCGACTTCTCGAGCCCCAGCCGGTGGTTGCAGGTTCACCTGAGCTCTTACTCCAGCCAAGTCGGCTCAAAGGACTCTGACCTCAGGTACCTCAGTGTGGGTTGCCTCCGATGCCAACTCGCGCGCCTCCTCCAATTGACTCCTTAGCTCCTCGACTTCTCGCGTCTCAACAGCCGGCGGGAGTCGTGCCTTGCTTCGGCTCGCGCTCTCTCGAGTTGTGCTCAGAGCTCCCCCGCCTTCGGCCGTAGACCGCAAGGCCTCAATCTGTGCATCCCTCAACTGCCTTCGAAGGTCCTCCAACTCCAATTCCTTACGAATCCTTGGGAGGTCGGCCTTGTTGGTGGTTCAAACCTCCGTAGAACTGTCCGCTCGCACTCCCCGCCTGGGGTGGCACGACCTGCGACCTGAGCCGACTTCAGCCTCAAAGGGGGGTTTGAAACCCCAACCTTAGTGGTCTTCTGCACCTTCTTCTTTAGCGGCATGGTTTCTTATTCAAGTCCCCACGGACGGCACCAACTGTCGTCACTTCGAGTCCAGACAGTAAACTTATAAGCACCCTAGGTTGGATACGAAGATCGCCGCGGGTGTGAAGGGACCTCTAAGTAGCACAACCATCTCAAAGTAGCAAAACCACCATAAAGAGACCTCAAAGTATCTCCACCACCACCACCAAGTGAATTCAAGAAGTGTTTTAGGGTTATAAGAGTGGCCTCCCCATCTCCTATTACAAGGAGTCCTATTTATAGGGGCAGAAGGGGAGGCCTGTGTAGTTACAACTTTGCTCTTGGGGTTTGGTGTACTCCTGGAGGCATTTCGGTCATTTGCTCCATGCGGGCCCCGCTAGGTCTGGAACCCCAGGGTCGGCTTGGGTTCCTCCTAGGGTCAGTCTTGTGCACTTTGCCCAGGGTTGACCCAGGGTCCTCCTAGGGTTGGTCTTGCGCACTTCGCCTGGGGTTGGCCCGGGGTCCTAGGGTCGGTCTTGCACACTTTGCCTGGGGTTGCGCACTTGGCCCAGGGTCCTCCTAGGGTCAAACTTGCGCACTCTCGGGGTTGTGCACTTCGTCCGAGGTTAACCCGGGGTCCTACTAGGGACAGTCTTACGCACTTCGCCCCAGGGGTGGCTTAAAAACTTGGCTCGGGGTAGACCTTCCATGGGCCCGAGGTAGCGTGTGGACCCTTTCCCAAGAAGACACTCCATTTGAGAACTAGATACTGTAGAAAAGCCATTTACTATAGAAAAACTGCTGACGCGACCCGCAAATATTCTCAAACGATGATGCCACTAAGCAAAAGATGTAATGGAGGATGCAGTAGAAGCAGAGACAATGGTAGAGGCGACAAGACCGACAGGGGCAGCAAAAAGAAAATGAAGCTAGCTAAGCTCCCAGAGCCGTCGTGAGTCATGGCGGCGAGGGGCAGTACCAACCAGTCGATGTGCATCAATCCTAAACACAATAAGAATAAAAATTGAGAATAACACAAAACCATGATCAATGAGCTGATCGGTAGATATAAGCTATGTGGTTAGTTTTATAACAAGAGAAACAACAGGAATATGAAAAGAGGAATTCAAAAGAGTGCCTCGCCCTACGATAGAAAGAGTGGTACCATCTGCTGTCTGAACAGTGATAGGAACAGTGAGAGGACTAATGGAAGTGATACTAGTGGAATCAGATGTCATATGAACGGAAGCACTAGAGTCAAGAATTCAAGGTGATATACCTGAAGAAAGCAAATTAGAAGGTTGTCTCACTAGAAGACTATGCAGCAGAACTGGACAGTGCAAAATCAGCCATGCGACGCAGCAGTGTGAGAAGCTCCTGAGTATCAGAAGCACCAGAGCTCCTTTGAGAGGAGGAACCTCCAGTACCCTTCAGAGGATGGCCACCATGATGAAAATCCTTCTTCCTGTAGCAAAATTGCTTCACATGTCTATTCTTGTTGCAGTAGATGCAGTGGAGTCCCCTACCAACAGCAACTATCACTGGTAGAGGCGCCACTGGTGAAGGAGTAGCTGGAGCCATAGCGAGTGTACAAGTTAGAGGAGCTGCCAAAACCAAGGGAAACGACGGCGACAGTAGCAGGCCCACATCACGAAGGTGAATCTCCTCGGTATGAATAGCTACAAGAGCCTCCAACAGAATCACACGAGGGTGGCGAGCCAACAACTGAGCACAAGTCTGCTCATACTCAGCCCAGAGATGTGTCAAGAAGTCGTAGATGTGACGAAACTCCAGGTGAGACTGCTGACGCTAACAGCACTGACAAGTGTAGCAAACATCCGGTCCCAAAGAGTCAATCTGATGCCATACCGCGGACAATTGGGCATAGAACTCGTCCACAGTGGCATCCCCTGCTGCAACAACTGCTACTGATGAGCAATAATAAGGTACAAGGAATCACCAAACGGCTCGTAGCAATTGCACCAAATGTGCCCACATGCCAAGTGAGAGACACCTCCATGTTAGCAACCAAAATAGCAAAGGCACAAGCATCCTTATCAATCCATGTCTTGTAGGCAACATACTAAGTCTGAAAAGTGTCCATGGCATCTTCAAAACATCACATGCCACCGTATGAACGTCTTCGAAAGCATCCTTCGGGAGCACAGGCTTAAGAGGTGCAACCAGGCGAGATGGACAACGTAGCTCACCTATGAAAAACTCCCAAAGGTGTTGACCACGCATGTGGAGGCACATGTGCTAAAACCAATCCCAAAAATTGAGACCATCGAAGATCACCAGGCAATGAGGAACACAAAACGGTGCCTGAAGAGTATGACATTTTTTCCTACTCTTTTTTCTTTTCTTTTTCTTTTTTTACTTATAAGGTACGTTCGGAACCTAACCATATTCGTATCAAAGAACCGAGTCACAAGAGAGGAGGCGTAACTCACGGTGGTTCAGACGCGTGGCAGGCGACGGCTCTGGCGGCCTCACATCGACGAATGAGGTTAGCCTGCGGGCGAACGGCGCTGAGCTGTCGGCGCGAGTGAAAGATGGCGATGGCGACATGCCCGCTGCTCAAATCGAAGGAGGCACCGACGAATCGAGTCATCCCGCAGCTGCGCTGGTGAGTCGAGGCAGAGGCGTCGATGGATTGAGGGGATCAATGGCATCAGTGGATCAAGGTGACATTTAGAGCAGCGGCGGTGACGGCGTCAGGCAATGACAAGTGGAGGACAGATCCGAGCGGGCGGGAGGTGGTGGTGGCTACGACTGTAGAGGACAGCAACGACGAATGGAAGATGAACCAGGGGTGGCTTGATAAAGAAAAACCTAGGTGCGCTCGATACCATGTTATGAATAGCGCTTGTATTCATCATGAGGCCAATAGGCCAATATATATACACGTATAGGTGTGATATATATGCAGGTAACCCCTTATACAACAACAAAAATACATAGGTAGTAATACACATCTAACAGATACCACGTAGGCAACCCCGAAGTACTTTGACTTTGTCTCGTGGGTACACCATATGGCCGATTTGGGCTACCACCCTTAGTGGCCATGTGGTGTGCCATGATAGCCTTGTGGACACCCAAGCCACCATGGTGTACAACCCTAGGGTAACAAGCTTAGCTTCATGAACACCCGTCAACTAACCTTAGGGTACCACTAGCAACCTCAAGGTACCATCAGACTTAGTCTCGAGGGCAACTCACGAGTCCGTCAAAGGTAACACTCGAGGTGATGCTAGGGTGCCCTCATACTTTATCTCATTGGCAACCCATACCTCCTAGGGGCTACCACCCATACTTTGTCTCGTGGGTACACCATATGGCCGATTTGGGCTACCACCGTTAGTGGCCATGTGGTGTGCCATGATAGCCTTGTGGACACCCAAGCCACCATGGTGTACAACCCTAGGGTAACAAGATTAGCTTCATGAACACTCGTCAGCTCACCTTAAGGTACCACTAGCAACCTCAAGGTACCATCAGACTTAGTCTCGAGGGCAGCTCATGAGTCCGTCAAAGGTAACACTCGAGGTGATGCTAGGGTGCCCTCATACTTTATCTCATTGGCAACTCAAACCTCCTTGGGGCTACCACCCATATTCGTTGTGTTGTGAGCAACCACTTAGTATCGTGGGCACCTCTCAACTCGCCATTGTACCACCCTTGGTGACCCCAAGGTGATGCTAGGGTGCCCTCATACTTTATCTCATTGGCAACTCAAACCTCCTTGGGGCTACCACCCATGTTCGTTGTGTTGTGAGCAACCACTTAGTATCATGGGCACCTCTCAACTCACCATTGTACCACCCTTGGTGACCCCAAGGTGCCACTCAAATACATCCCGATTGCCAGATTTTTTGGTGAATTTTAAGATGAAAGTTTCAACTCAAATTTGAATTTTATATTTCAAAATTAAGGATAAAAGTATTTTCAAGCCTAATGGGGGCTACCACCTCAACTCACGGGCACCACCCTTGGTGACCTCAAGGCATCCTTAGACTTTTGTCTCTTGGGCACCCTATATGCTCGTTGTGGGCTTACCATCCCTGGTGGCCATGTGGAGTGCCATGACAGTCTAGTATGCACTCTTCAAGTTATCATCAACACCACACTAATGCCCCTAAGGTGCCCTTCGACTTAGTCTCGTGGATATCTTTCAAGTCTACTAGGGATTACCACCTCTTTGCGCACCATCCCTGGCGACCTTATCACCTTAAAGCACCCTCAAACTTAGTCTCATCAGCACCCCATTTGCCCAATGAGGACCCCCTAGTGGCAGCGTTGGTGCAATTACTTAGTCTCGTGGGCAGCCGTCAAGTCACCATGGTATACCACCCAAGATGACCCTAGGGTGCCCTCAGACTTATCCTCGTTGGCACCCCTCAAACTTGTTAGATGTGTATTATTACTTGTGTATTTTCCCAGTTGTATAAGGGGTTATCTACATATATGTCATACTTGTAAGTGTATATATATTGATCTATTAACCTCATGATGAATACATGCGTCATTTATAACATAGTATTAAAGCTTACCTAGGGTTAGGGTTTTCTTGTCAGGAGCCGCTAGAAAAGGATGAGTGTTGTGTGAGTTGGCAAGAAAAGGATGAATTATTCTTTCACTCCTAAAGTCTTCCCACTCGAAAGTCTTCTCCCATATCTCTTGAGCTGTAACCCTATCCCCATTTCTTCTAATACCAAAGACTCAAGGATCATTGCATCTTGCCTAGAATACCAAGGAGTGGTAGAGAGAGGTATATAATAATTCTTTGCAAGAGGTTGTAACAGTGTTACGTGGCGTACTTAATGTTGGACATTCTAAGGTACAGTTCAGGTATTTCTTTTCTCTGTTATGTTAGAGGAAGCAATTCAGCTGCTCTCATTCGATTCTAATTTGTATTTTGCTATTTGATTTCTACAGAAATAGTCCTTAGATGTAACATCTACAGCTGATGTATAATCAATACAACTAACAAAATTGTAAGCCTCTGCAACCAACAAATAGGAACACAAACTATATGCCTCATCTTTCCAGTAAAAAGACAAAACAAAAGGCAAAAATACCCTAGTGATCATATGCCTCAACATTCAACAAACAACAGAAATATTAAAAAACAAATATATTATCACTAAGATTTTGTGTAAAAAAGTAGATCAAAAACAGCTTTAGTAAGAACTAAAAATTCATCCCCGCCTAAGCAAACAACAGAAATACCAAGCCTTAAACTTTGGAGTAAGTAAATAAATCGAATGAGAGAATATCCTCAAGGTCAGCCAGAGAGCAGAGAGTGAGACGAGACAAGAGAACAGAAATGAAATCAGAGTAAGTAATGGCTATGGCAGAATAGGAGAAGTTTAGGAAAAGAGAGAAATAAAGAACAGTAGTGTCCACCACCCAATTTGTTGTCATCTCTTTTAAGCGTTCATTTCACTGAGAAGGGGCCCAACTGGTCAGTGACACAAGTGCTTAAGAGAGATGAGAGAATATTAGATGGAGGGTAATGCTGTTTTTTCTTTCTTTCTTTTCCTTCATCTCTCTTATTGTTAGAAGATATATTGTGTCTACAAGGAGGTGCATCTTGGGAAGATTATCAACAAAACAATTGAGTGAAGGTTAAGAATGTGGATGAAGATGAAAGGAGTTCTACAGCCAAACAACAAGCTGGCATAGGAGAGACAATAAAGGACAAGGATGTTTTGGAATCTGAAGCTCCAACTGAGAAAAGGTGGAACCTATGACATAGCTAGGCACACATTACGAATATTGTTTCTAAAAGATACCTATCCTAATCAAAGTTCTAAGTACCAAAAAGAGGCGGAATAATATCTAACAGTGCAATTAGCAACAATAATCATGTCATCAAGTTCCAAAAAGAGGTGGCATGTTATATAAACAGTGCAATATAAACAACAATCATGTCACACCATTCAAAGTAAATAAGCAATTTTTTAGAAAAGAAGAAAAATATACCTTTTTATATATACGGTGGCACCAACATGCAAACTAATAAGAAGAAGAAGCTCCTTGATGTTCATTCTGAGGTGTGCTGATTCAGCATAAAGGAAGCTGAATCCTTATCCGTGCTCATAAATGTCAATATATAAATTGCCAGAATTGAGAGATAAGCTATAAGATTTACAAAAAGACACGATTACCTATTTGATGCCCCTAAAAAAACACCAATTTGATGCAAAGAAAGGGAGATAGGAAGAATGGTATGAACCAAATACAGGCATAAGTAAATCAAGAAGTTTCAGGTAATGATTACAAGGTACTTATAAGAAAGGAAAGTCGATGAACGTAAGCATGAAATCAAAAAGCATCTATGGAGACAACAAAATACAGAGGAAAAGAACACTTCTTTTGTATTTTTTTTTAGCTATTTGCACATCTGTTCTAGCAATAAAATGTGCCAAACTGTAAAATAACTAACTTATCAGAAACAAGCAGAGCAGTATAGATAGGTTGACATTGAACATATAAAAGAACATATTTTATTGAGAGCACTAAGGCTGATCTATCTAAACAAGGAAATGGTATTCAAATGCACAGATTCCTCTACCAATGAGATATGTATTAACATGGATAGCATACACCTAAATCTAAATTGAAAATCATACAGTGTTGACTCCGTGAAGATACATTGAGTAAAAGATGAGCAATTCATACTATGCTGCCAGACACTACAAAGAACCAGATCATGTTTTGTTTCTAATGGATCATGATGTACAAAGAAGAGTAAATCTGCATGCCCATGTAAGATTTCAGCTCAAAAATAAAAAGCACTTGATGACCTTCTAGGCTCTGTTGGGATTGTGAACACACCCCAACCCACCAACCTATGTTACCTATCTCAAATTTCTATGCACAAAACTCCACACACAAGTGAAATGAAGAAGGTAAGTAGTTGTGCGCGATTTTTTCCTAAAGCAAGGCACTGATATGTTATTTAACAGCAAAAAATAAATAATTTCCGATGCATTAAATAAAAAAGAGGTAAGAGTTATTACCAAAATAGCAAAGTTGAATCTACAATCTCCCAATTTTCACTACCGGAAGCTGTGTATCTGCATGAACATCCCTTAGATAAGAACATATATGGAAATAAGGCAAATAAAGTAAGTATAGCATCATGTAAAGCCTTGAAACAAAAAAGAAAAAACTAAGGAAAAGCACCACATAAAATGACCTAAAAAACGTATCAGAGGGCAAGTGCTTCACAAACACCCTACTGCAACTGAAGCAGGTGCCAATGAAAGCTCAATATTTCTAAGCTTGTATTCAATAAAGATGAGAACACATGACAAATGAATGGACCTGGAAACTGTATATAAATGTTATCTGCATGTTTTACTATCCTTTCACTATGGGTCATCCTGACAATGGCATATAACCTTATATGACCTATGATTCAATTGGTTTCTACTGAGAGATTTATTATTCATTTAACATATTACTTGTACCATGGATGAAGCATTAAAAGTGACAATGCTCAGAGGCTAATAAAGGACAAAATGAGCACAGGAAGAAGTATAAGAGAAAAATTGATGCTAAAGCATCAGTATTAGAGATCCGTGGTAATAGACTGCAAAACATGGAACATAGAGTAATGCAAACTTACTGGCTGAGCAAATTATTCAGGTAAAACCAGCAAAAATCTTCTAGGCTCAGTTGGAGCTGTAAATCCAGCACATGAGAAAGCAGTATGCAAAGAAGGACTAACTGGTGCATTATAATTACTAAGTTAGATTAGTAGATTACTTGTCTGCCAACGAACTTGCGAAAAACACATGCCTATCCAATAGGACTGTCCTACCTAATTATGACAGCCAGATGACAATAGAACCATAAATCTGCAAGAATAGAAGACAGGAAATCAAGTAGGTCCTCACATACGTTATCCAAAACAAAATATGTCCAATAATACACTGAACCTATATAATTTTTGACAGGACACAGAGAATAAACCCATATAAAATTGCAAGGATTGAGCAAGAAAACAACAATAGGCCTTCAACCAAGTCACCTAAAACTGAATAACTACAAGAAATGTGCAATCTTTGACCGCTCGAAACAGAATGCCAGCTCCTATGTAATTTTGATTTGCCACAGTGAAGCACCATAAACCTGCCGGAATTGTGTCAAGAAACAAACCAAGCACTCTTTTAAGTCTTGCAAAACTAATTAACCACAACAATTATCGAACCATTCACTGTTCAACACAATATGTTGGCTACTGCGGAATCTACCAAAATCGAAACAATTAACTAAATAGGTCCTCATCTAAGGCATCCCAGAAGCAAATAACCAAAAGAAAAACTAGGCGAATTGGGCCATCGGCGAACAGGAGACTTACACCTGGCCACGAACATGGAGACCGAGCTCCAACTCTGCTCCACCTCTCACCGGCATCTTCTCCTCTTCCGTCCTCCCCCGCCGCAGCCACATCCTCGCCCCTTCCCTTTAATGGCCAAGTCAAGACGATCAGGCGAGCAACGCCAAGTCGCCAACAGAATAGGAGGAAGGGAACCGGAGAGAGACGAGGCACCACGCACCAGCGCCTCCCACTTCTGCTGGCGCTCGTCGGCGATGTTGCTTCCGTCGTCGCTTCCGAGGAGCCGGAGGGCTTGCGGTCCTGCGGACTGCACGCGTGCTCCGCCCAAGCCAACACCACCGAGGCTGCATTGGGCGGCCACCGGCCACGTGCGTCCCTCCACCGTCGCCGCCTCCTCAACCCACCAGCTCACGGCCATTGGGAGGCAGGTGATGCTGGAGGAAGCCGAGGAGGGGACCATGGAAACGCACGAGGCGCCACCGCCTCGGCGCCTCCCCTCGTCTTCCTCGTTTCCGTCGATGCCGAGAGGAGGGCTTGCGCCCAATGCGGAGGCCTCAGGCCACCCCCCCCCCCCCCCGCACAAGCTTGGGATAAAATCGAAGGAGGAGGCTCCTGCCGTCCTCGTCGCCGCCGAGGACTCCGCCGCTGCCTACTCGCCGTCGGAGTAAAAAGCAATAAGGGGGAAAACGGGAGAGATTGGGGAGAAGTGGGGGTTGAGATGGAAATGGAAGAAATAGAAGGGCCTCTTGGCTATTTGGTTGATTCTTTCCGACCGTTGGATACATAGGCACCGCCTCTCTCCACGATATGACCGCTGGACTAGGCTTCGTAGGGGCTACGTTTTGAATTTTTGATATTTGGAGAGATAGGAATGGAAGTCCAGAACTCCAGAACAACTAACGGCATCTTTCTAGATTTTAGGTCGGTTCTTCTTCCAGGCTGTCTTATAATTTATAAATTGTTTTTAAAAAAATTATTTCGATAAATAATAACAGAGAAATCATTCTACTCTTTTATTCAAAAAAAGTAATAAATCATAAACCATAAGCTTAAATAAGTCAAAAAGAACGTGACAATCTTTTCTCTCACAACGGACCTTCCAATTTTCACACGAACGCTAATCTCTCACAACAGAGAATAGCAGTTAATTTATATGGATTAACACGGGTAAATAGCTCAGTGTAAATAGATTACTTTAGAGATCATGAACATAAGCTAAGGTTCCGATTAGTTGGTGTTGATCCATTAGTTGTTGTTGATCCAATTGATCACCTCAATTAGTTTACGACAGTATCTGATATACTCGAGGCAAAATTTTCATGTAAGTTGTTGACCAAATTTAGCATTTCATTTCTCGAGAAGCAATTTTGATCTACGCCATAACTTTTTCACACTTTCTGTCATCGGATTGCTCTGTCACGTGACTAATGTGCTAGCAGTAGCTCGTTAACGCTCTAGGGCGACTGCCCGTCCTTTCCCTTTTCGGTACGTTTCTCATCTTAAATTTGAAATGATATCATGAGACAAAAGAATTAATACAAAAGTATTATATAGGTTCGTCTGATATTATCTTTATGTATGTTTGAGAATCGTTATGTCCTACCAGAGACCGCTAACGACTTATAAACTGGAAAGGAGTTTTCAGCCTATGTCCAAATATACATGATCTACAGGGTCACACACTTAATGGGCTAGAACGATATGGGTTTGGATAATAGTCTCTGGGTGGAATACGATCTCTACTCGTATCGGATAAGGAACTGATTAGAGACTATATAAGGAGAGGTGCGGGGATTAAGGAAGGTATCCCGAAACATACCCATGAAAACCCTAACCGCCACCTCTCATAACCCCTACCATGCACGCTGGTGCTTGCACACTAACGCACGGTGTTCTCTCTCTAGATGTGTGGATTTCAATAGAGGCGCTGCTATGACTGCGATGCTAATCTAGACGATCGCAAGAAGGAGGTTGGCCAGAGGACGATCGACTATTTCCACTACACCGACACGCTCTATTTTGAATCAGTTGTTTCAACTCTACTTCCGCTGCACTGCGCGTCTAGTGGTAATGATCTATAATTTCTTACTCATATGGCTTCCTAGTTTACATAGTCAAAAAATTTTATTTATGTTAGTGTAGCCTACCCGTATCCCAATAAACACCTCAGTGCCCTCCCGCCTCCCCTTGTCCTCCTTGTGGCCTTCGATGCGGAGGGAAGGGAGTGATGCGCCACCACCTCCATTTTCCCCTGCCCCTATCTGTCAATGAACACGGGAAATGTGAGTAACATGAGAGGGACAACCGCCTCCCTCCACTCCTTTCTGCATCGCTCTTGTCTACTGTTATTTATTTTAAATTGGAATTCTTCTATATTTCTTAAGAGATGTTTATTTTTTTTGTAGCTTTCAACATGTGTTGTTAGTTGTCAAGGGCAAATTAGTTAGCAACTATTTTATAAAGCTACAAGTAAAGCGTAATGTTGGTAAGTTCATGTGTCACTTTATTCATTATGTGTTAATTATGTAATGTGTGCCTGTTGTATCTTTTATTTAGATCATAGTCTGCATACTACAGTCTTTAAATAGGGTGCACTTTGATTCGGATATTGCAGCTGCCCATGATTTGAGGTGGAGGTAAGTGGAAGTTTGGTGGTATTTATTTTATTGTTTGGATTTTTATTATTTATTAATTATAAATGCTTTTGTTTAATCAATAATCAACTTAACTGATAACTCGGGACCATGACACCAGAAAGGGAGAAAGAATATTGGATATGTAATAAAGTTGAAGGAATCATTGGCCCTTAGATATCTTTTGTTGTAGTTGTACTATGAAAATGTGTTCATGTTATGTGTCGGATTTCAAATGTAGATTTGTGGCATGGAAAATCTTTTGTTGCGGTAGTACTACAAACATGTGCTCGTGTTATTTTATCTGGTTTCAGATGTAAGGTTTGAAGTGTAGAATATATTTTTGTTGCAGTAGTACTATGAACATGTGTTTCTGTTATTTTGTCTGATTTTAGATGTAAGGTTTGCAGCATGGAACTTTCATGTGTACTTGTGCAGTGCAATGTAATGGATAGCTCCAACATGCAACTAAATCTGAATATTGTTCATAAAGTCTAAACGCTCTCACTCATCATTTAAACTACTTGTGATCATTTGCCGATGGTTGTAAGTGCTTAGATTTTTTCCATGATAACGCACAGGCACTCAACTAGTTTCCTCAAAAACAAGTGTCTAGCCTCCTACAGTAAATTGTGGACTCACATGGAACACAGACATTTCTTTGAAAATTATTTTCAAATTTTAGTTCCTCTAATAAAAGGTTGATGCTATGCAAATGCATCTGCAATTGATGCCAATTTATGCCTAAAGGAAACAATAGTCTTTAGATTTGTAAGACCGAAAAGGTAACAGAGGGAGCGCGAATAGTGCAGATTAAAAACCCAAGTCAAAGTTGAGACCTTTTTGAGATTTAGGCAAGAATACACCAAAAGTGACTTAGAACTAAAATCAGAGATCAAGACTTGCTCGAAGGCGAAGAATAGACAAGATAGCTTTGGATATGTTCCCACATATCACAGCAAGCAAAAACACTGAAGAAATCACTCTAAAAATCCTTAGCTCAAGAAAACACTTGGAAGATCAAAAACAAGCAAAAACCGAGTTTCTTGATGAACTTACTACCATAGTGCCAAAATGGGGGTAGGATGATTTCTAGAGGTTCTATCTATCTTTTACATGTCCTTAGCACCACATGATCAAGAAAAGAGTGAAGGGAGAGGAAAAATTAACCAAATCAAGAGCAAATAAATCAAATAGAGAGATAGTCATAGAGAATATTAAAGATTGATTCTATTACTGCTTGAGGAGAAAAGTTTTGTAGCCACTCTACCTTCGAGAATAGAGAGTACACCATGCACTCAAAACCCTAATCCTAAAACAAGAGAGCACATGAGAGGTGAGTTAGATAGTGAACTACATGTCTGCATCCCAATCCCCTTTTATAGATGGGCTAACCAGTCACATGCACACTTTAGTAGATACTATCCACTTAGCACAATAGAGAAAACCCGTTGACCCCACACATGCAGATTTTACTTACACAAGTTCACTTATGCACGCTTTTTAAAGCGTATAAACCCAAATCCATTAAATCATCAGCCTTGATTCGTCTTGATCAAACCAGCTCCACCTTGACTAAAACTACTCTCCCAAGCACCACTCATGCACAACAGTTTTGGTCCAAGATAGTTTTTAGTATTTTAACCAAACTACCAAAATATCCCTTGCTGACCCGGTCACCATCATCTATTGCAAGCAATTGCCATACTTGCCATGTGCAGGTGCACCACTAGCTTACCACGTATCACTAAGTCTCTCCCGTCCTGGTTCCACTAAACCATAGCTCACTTTGCCTATCCAAGCCACATGGTATAATCCCGTCGTTTGAACTTACCTTCAACATTTTTTGCCTTTCTCTTACTATGCTTGAGCTAATCGTCTCACCCAGCATCCTCGATTTTTCTGGGCCTCAGCTCCTCTATGAGCTTAGCCTCGATTCTCGCCGTTGACCACAGTTAACTCCAAGCGATCCTGCACATCCAAAGACAAAGAAATTATTTTCGGGTACAAGTTCTTCACAACTTGACCCACGTTAGCTATAACATAGCTCATGCAACCTAAAACCACTGACCTTAGTCACCTAAACCCATTTCACAACTGAAAAACATAAGAAAAGGAATCTGGCCAAAAATACACATTGCAGCCAGTCTGATCACTTGGCTCCAGTGGTCAGACCGCTACCACCATATGGTCAATCCGATATAGCCAGGCTGTTGAACCAGAATTCACATCCAAGCATGCAGTCTACCGAATAACTAATGGCACACACACAAGTAATGGCAGTCATGGTATGATTAATCAATTCAATCAATCATCAATCACATCAATGCACCACACGACAACACGCGAAGGAAAGTTCTCATGTGACTTAGTAAAATGCAGTTAGATCTCAACTAGTACTCGAACGCCACAGTCAATAGAACATGTATGCAAAAACGCAATAGGCTGCCAACTTTCAAATAAACACTGGTTACTCTCAAATACTACATGCATGCAAAGACAGTGTATGCCTGGCTTTCAAATAAACACTGGTCACTATTTGTCGAACCCCGAAGTAATAACTCCGGATCCTCTGTGTAAATCGCATTAGTCTAGGATCAACTAGTGCACACAGCGGTAACATCGATTCATATAATCACAAATGTCAATCTTAATTAAATAAAACAATACGGCTAAGGTTTACATCAATGCTCATTGACAACAATAATAACATAAATAACAGCGGAAACAAACTGATAAAAGCGAAGCCCAAGCCTGCCTACAGGCAGATAACAGTAAGACATGGCTTACTCATCCTGGTCCTCACCATAGTCGTAGTCATCCACTTCAAAGATGATGATAGCAAGAGTGAGTATAAACTTTTACTCCACAAACCACATAAGAAAATGCAATATAATAATAAAGACAACAAAGGAAGACTTATATGACTATTGGAGCATAAAATAGCATTTAATGAAATGCAATAATTAGATTGAAATCACAGAATTTAGTACTGTAAGTAAAAACTGAATTAAACAAAGTATTATTATTAGTGTAGGCACTGACTTAGAACTAACCTAATCATGGGCATCCCACCTGGACCATCTTTCTCTAAAAAGATACCTCATTTCTATCCAAAAACCAATTTTTGAAAAATAAAATCTGATCCGTGAAAAACTTTACGCAACATGCCCATGACCGTAGACATGGCTATCCAGAATAGTTCATACACTCTACAGAGGTCATATAACTTTACCCACAAGATATGATTAACTCGTTGTATCGGCCATTATATGTTTTCTTAGACGTGCGATTGAGTAATCATAACAAGGCCTTTACAAATCTAACCTGTCAATCTAGCCACGCCTCCACTAAGATTTCACCTCAATAAGAAATTCATCAGATCAGGGGGCCCCTCTTGTGCCATTTGAGACTTCCTATAGCCTATGCCACGCTCACATTCAGCCTGTGGTGAGACTAAGGTTGGGACCTGCTAATTAGTCAGTCAGGACTGCCCCATACCAGTCTTATGGAAGTACGAAAGGGCTTAGTAGTAATAGCTCATAAATCGGTCCTTAATTGACTTCGGCTCTTTCCACATTTCCCTCATGCCTAGTTTCCATGTTGAGGCACCGAGCTACAACGTATACTAACAAGCACCCACCACCTATCTATTGCCTAAATCTAAACCAAGTTTTATAATTTATTTTGAAACATTCCATAGACTTTCTTGACTAACCAAAGTCAATAATACATTTTAAAAACTCGTTATTTTATGTGAAATGGTTATTCTAATCGTAAAATTATATCTATACGGGTCTAAGCTTTTGCTACATAAATTCTCTAGTCATACTAGTATATCAACTAGAATTTTAATCTAGAGTGACAAGGTACAAGGGTTCGCAATATCAAAAGTATCATAACAAGTGGGTATTAACTAAGTTAAATCTGGAATTGAAATACGTCGAATAGAAATTAAGCATGTAATATAATTTAAAAAACATAAATTTATTTATAAACTGAGTTTAACATGATCAAAGGTGTGTGACTTGCCTTACTCTACAGTCTGATGCGAATCATCGTCGTAAAATTCTCTGGAATCATCGCAGTCTACAAGTGAAAACAATCCACCAAATTCAAATAAAATCCAAATGAACTCCAAAATTTGAAAACTTTGCAAATTTAGATAGATCTCAATTTTAGATGAATTTAGAAATTTGAACAAGTTCAATCGGAGTTAGGATGAAGGAGAATGGATCTTTTGAAGTTTAATTCCTAAAGAAATGAATAAAAAGAATTATTAGAATTATTTTTGTGAAGGAAAAGCGATCAGAGCTACAGTGTTTTTTATGCGTGGTCGGTGGCTGAAGTGGTCGAAAGCTGTGGTTGGCAGTAGTGGTCGAAAAGCCATGGTCGGAAAGCACTGTGTGGTCGGATGACTGTGGTTGTGAGTGATTGTGGTCGTGGGCAGCTGTGGATGTGCAACATGGCATGGTCGAACAGGGCCATGGTTACTCGTCAAAGGTGGCCATAGTCGAATGAGTTAAAGTAGTCGGATGGGCTACCGTTGTCAAGTGTACAGTAATTGGTCGAAATGTACCATGTGGTCGGAGCTACGGTCGGAAAACGTAGTCAGAAGGCTGTGGTTAGAAGCTTAGGGTAGTCGAAGGTTTAGAGCGGTGGTTGCTGGTGCTTCGATGACCAGCGGTGAGTGGCGAGGTGCCCAAACAGAGAAAAGGGAATATGAGTTATACATTGGTAGGCATGGGGTTTACCGGATATGGCCGGAGAGTAGTCGACGATAGGCGGGAGACGACGGTGGCGGGGTGCTCCAATGAGGGATGGCTCCGGCGGCGGACTTGGACGGTGAAGGGGCGGTCGAGGTCAGTGAAGGTGCAACGGTGCCGAAGACGTGCTTGGCAGGGCTTGAGTGGCAGCAGTGCGCCAGGGATTCCTCACCAAAGTGGTTGTTGGTGCGAAGAACGAAGGGAGACGGCGCATAAGGGTATTTATGTCTTTTCCTAGTATCTAATGTTTAATTGTGTCCCTTGACTCTTGTACTATATATTGTCCTTTGGGCTATTCAATATATGCGCGATTCATCTATTCATCCATAGATCTAATAGGTACTAGCATAGGGGAGCACTTTACAATGTCTGCTAAACTATACCAACATAGGGAAGCACTTACACAAGACTGGAGTTCGCTTATGCAGATTGTGGCTATTCCAAAAAAATATTTCAATTTTTTATAATAGCTTACAATAAATGATGCCCTTTCTAGAGAAGGTTGAAATGAAAGTAAATGCAACCAATTGAAAGAATCAAGAAATATCAGGTAAAGACTAGAGTTTTCTAATTTGCTCATGCAAAGCGTTCTCTACATTGTCTTAATTGGGCTGTTACTGAAAAAAGATTCATTTTAAGAAATAAGTTAGAAGGCATGCAGTACTTTGTAGAAAAGGCACTAATAAAGGCAAAGGATGTGCATTGCTTGCAAGGCTAGACAAGGGTTGAGATGATAGGAAAACAAATTAGATATTATATTCAACAGTACAGAAAAGCTAGTACGAGTTACCTTTTGTTAAGTAGGGCCCAGTCATCTGGGGTTCACCAGCCCAAAATTAGGATATAAAACACTTAGTAAGCCCAAACAACTTAAATTAATTTGTTTTGATCTAACAATTTTTTAGGCAAGGTGAATTCTATATGTCTATAAGTAATAGTACTAATTTACTTGAAATTTCTACTACTCCAAAAAATAAGTTGATGGACCACCAGTGATTTATCTGTCACTTTCTTCTCTCATATAACTTAAGTGTGCTGACCGCACAACGCCCCACCCAAACTCATGCTCGCCTCCCTCAAACTAGCCACCGGCTCAACCTTTCCCGCACTGCCTCCTCCTCTTCCCCTCCCCACATGCCACCGCCCCTCCCCTGTCATCGCTTCCACTGGCCGGATTTCCCTCTTCACCCCCACACCGTGTCTTCCTCCTCCCCACATGCCAACACGCCTCCTCCTTCCCTCCCTACCCCTCACCTCTACCTCCACCTCCCCACCCGCACCGCGCTGCCACCACCTCCTCCTTCCCTCCCCACCCCATGCCACCGCCGCCTCCTCCCCACCCTGCACCGCCTTCTCCTCCCCACTCCTTCGTTGCTCCTTCTCTCATCTTGCTTCCTTCCCATCTCCTCCCACCCCGCGCTGAAACACCCCAAAACTTCAAACTTCTTTTTGAATTTTCTTGGAATTTTGTTTGAATCTTCAGCCAATTCTTAGCCCTTGATCTTCTTTGAGATTTGTGCTTCTCCCCTCCTCTCCTCCCTACGCTGGTGTGATCTCGTGCGCTCGCTTGCACCCACGCGCTTGCCCTAGCTCGCCTGATGTTGCGGCGCCGGCTCCCCTCAGGTGTTCACACCCCGAACCAACTTCCTCTACAGTGGCCCCACCTTCCAGTGTCTACTCCCCAACCGTCCCAGCTGCTCCCGCCCTCGTTCCTCGCGCCAAAATTGACGGAGTGGTGCCCCGTTGTGCGGCCGAGTGACTTTGGCCGTCCATGCGTCCCCCGCCCATACCCGTGTGTTGTCACCTTCGTCTGAACCTCGCAAGAGTTGCTCACCAGCTCCCTAGCTCGTTCACTCCCCCTGGCGAAGCTCCCCGCAGCAGCGCTACCGCTCCCACCGCCTCATCCTCCCTTTAAAGCCCAATTGCTGCTGTAGATCGCTTCACCTCTCCTCCTAGCGCAACCAATTGCATTCTAGCTCGCTGAAGCTCCTCCACCACCGTCCCCTGGTCCCAGTGAGCTCCACTGCCGATCTCCCTCTTTATCCAATTAAAGTTTGATTGCTCACGGCTAGAGCACCATCATAATGTCGCAAGCCCGGAGCCCAGCTCAATTTCACACGAGCATTTCTCTGTTGGTCCCGCACCATGCACCCCTCCCCGACCGCCACCCTGACAACCCGACCGAGCTACCATTGAGCTAGGCCAACCCTATGCCCATGAAACTCACTCCCTAAGAATGGTGAAACCAAGGCCGTTCGCACCTGAGCATTCCCCAAACCGCCATTGCACACCCGAACAACCACTGCCTTCTCTCTCGCCGCCGGCCACCACCGCTTGTGCTCTCACCGACCCGAGCTCAAAAATGGAACCACTACACCCCCCAAGAACCCTCCAGTGCACCCCCTTGGCCGCGAGAACCTTTGTAGGGGCCGGATCACCGCAGGGAGCTCAGCCCTGTCTTTCCCGCCGCTGCGATCGGTTGGAGGTGGAAGACAACTCCCCGAGGTGACGTGGTCGCATCCCGACCCTCCGTGTGCCATCTAACGGCCATCGGGCGCTAGTATAACGTTCCCCGGCCGTTTCGGCCAACCGCTCGCGTGAGCGTGGGCCGCGCCCGACGACCCAATGACCGATTTGAAAGCGCCCACGCGCGCGTTGAATTGGCTCCGCTCGTTACTGTAGCAACTGGTGGCAAAAAACTTTTCCAGCTTAGAAAATTACAAAAATACCCTCATTTGACTCGTTTCGACGCCCTGAGTCCATTTCCGATGTCCGTTTCTCCAAATTCCACTCCCAAAATTCCAACCCAACCCATTTGAATATTTATTGCATTTATTTCTTTTTAATAGATTATTTTATTTTATTTTTCCTAACTTGATCAGAGGCAAGCATGGATTGAAGTTATTTTGTGTGTTTTGCGTTAGTGCCGAGGATTCCGGCGCGACCGTCCACGGCCCCGAGCAAGATTTCGAAGTTTACGAGATCGTCAAAGTTGCTGATCCGCAAGGCAAATTGCAAATTTTGATCATACTAAACCCATGAATTTCCATATTATTTATTTACGCTATTTGCATTAATATTATTTACCCAATTTATTTGTTTAAAATAAATATTTAGAATAACATGTGATTTAATTACGTCCTACCACTGAAAAATGCCCTGCTTTACTTTGAGGCCACATTCACCTTGACAACCTTAGCATTATTAAATTAGAGTATAAATAACCAGTAGATACTCTCACATAAAATAACGAGCTACCGAGTGACTTGGTAGTTCGCCGGTAAAAACATTTTAAAATGTTCTAGGGTAGAGCGGAAGCCGTGGAATGCCCTGTAGTGGTCGAGTCCACAACTCTACCCTAGGATGGAGATTGCAACAGGCGGGTGTCGATACAGGTGTGTATCGGTTACCGGTTGTGGTTGGTAGTCTCAGGAGAAAATGTAAGGACTAGACTCTTATGCCAAGTATAGAGCACATTGACCGCTCAACCACAAGTCCGGTAACTGCTCACTTTAATTATACCCCTACAGGAGTTTCGAAAGGTGGTACGGATGAGTTGACGCTGTATGCACAACGATAGGTCTTCACTAACTTGGGCAGTTGTGTTCCGCATTGGCCCGTGGATACCCAGTTCAATGGAGTTCACAACCCATCGGGTAGAGTCTATACAGTAAATTGAGCAACGAAAGATGTTGTTTTCTCAATTCAGTCGCACGTGTCGGACCCCAGTGCAACGACTCCTGGATCCTCTGTGTAAATCGCACTAGTCCAGGATCAAGTTAGTGCACACAGTGGATAACAAAGATTCATATCATGCACAATGACATTTATTCATTAACTAAATATGGGCCTGATGGCCAAAGGTTACATCAATGGTTCATAAACCAAAAATAAATATAAGCAACGAAAAAAATCATAAAGCAGCAACCCATCCTGTCTGCCCACAGGCGAATAATTGTAAGACGTGGTCTACTCGTCGTTATTCTCACCAAAGTTGAGAAGTCCCTTTCTGAAAATAGTGAATGAAGCAACATGAGTATATATAGTACTCCACAAGTTACACCAGGAGGTTTAACAGAGTTCATGCATGCATAAGGATTGACAATGGAAGGCATAATAGGTTATTTATGCGTAAAAGCAGAATTAAAGTAAATACAGTAAATAGATTGAAAAGCTGATTTGCATACAATAGATAGAAAGAGTAATTTAACAATAATATCGTTAGTACAGACTTTGACCAAATACTAACCTATTCACAGGTATCTCACCTAGTCCATCTTTTCCAAAAGATCTTATATGGATTCCATCCATCCATATGCTTTTTCATCTCCCATGGATTCCATCCATCCATAGGCCTTTTCAGAAATCATTTAAAAAAAAAATCAAAAACTAATCTAAAAAAAACTTTACTCGGCTTGCCTATGACCGTGGGCATGGCTATCCAGGATAGGTTATACACTCTGCAGAGTTTGTACAGTTTTACCCACAAGACATGATCATCCCATATTGCCACCTGATAAATACACTTCCTTTGGTGTGCGGCGAGAAGATCATGACAAGAGCTTTGCAATGCTAAGTCATTAATTTGGTCACGCCGTCACTAAGGTTTCACCATAACATGAATCTACAAGTTGGAGCCCCCTCTTGTGCCGTGTAAGACTTCTCATGGCCTATGTCACGCTCACATTCAACCTATAGCGAGACCAAAATTGGAACCACACAAATTAGTCAGTTAGGACTGTCCCATACTAGTCTTGTGGTAGTACAATATGGCTTTGCAATAGTAGCTCATAGACCAGTCCTTAATTTGACTTAGGCTCATTCCACATACCCCTTGTGTCTGACAATCAATATTGTGTCACCAAACAATAATGCATACCAGCACCCATCACCTAACCATTAGCCTAGATCCAAACCAAGTTTTTCTATTTTGCTTTGAAACATTCATATACCTTCTTGACTCACTGAAGTCAAAAATAGACTTTAGAAAATCATTGTTATGAATTGAAATAAATATTCCCACTTAAATCATTCTAAGCATGGCTAAATAATTCTGTAAAATTTCTAGTCAATACTATTATACTAACTAGGTTTTCATCTAAGGTGATAAGGCCTAAGGAAGTTCAATGTCAAATTTGGCCATACACAAATGATCTGGGTATAACTAGAATTTAAATCGAATTTAAACTAGATTTGAATAGAAGTACACATGCATAATAATTTTAAAAATAACATAGATAATTTAAATTACTAGGAGTAACATGATCAAAGATGTAACTTACCTTGTTTTGAAGTTTGCTGAGGTTAGCTGAAGTTATACTCTCCGGACTAGTCGTAGTCTACACGCGAAAAGTCAGAACAAACTAAACTCAAATAAAATTCAAATAAACTCTAAAAATTATACAATATATAATAGGAGATAGAATATGAATTTAGAAATTTGAATGGGTCCAAATGGAGTTAGGGTGAAGGAGAATGACTTCTAGTAGTTTGAATTCCAAAGAAATGAATAAAAGTAATTATTAGAATTATTTTCATTGTGAAGGAAAAGTGATCGGAAGCTACAATATTTGTGTATGGTCGAAACCATGATCGAAGGCGTAGCCGAAGCCATGGTCAAAACCATAGTCGAAATAACGGTTGAAGATGCGGAGGTCGAAGTCGAAGACAAAGACTCCAAGTACGGGTGCAGTTGAATTCCAATTCAAAGATTCGGTCGAAAACCTAGTCGGAACTGTACAATGGTTGAAAGAATTGCATTATGCAGAGTGGTCGAAAGAATCGGACGGCTTGGACGGCTTTGAGTGGTCGGAGAGATCGGAGAGTTCAGAGAGATCGGAGGGTGCGAAGGTTAAAACGGTCAAACATCCATGGTCAATTCGAAGACATAGGTCGAAGTCGAAGGCTCTGAGGTCGAAGTCTTCGAGGTCAAAGGTCGAAGACTGGAGTTAAAGTCTCCAAAGGTTAAAGTCAAAATTGGAGTCTCCGAAGGTCGAAGTCGAAGGCTCTGAGCAGTCAAAGTCTAAGAAGCCTCCAAACAGCGGAGTTTAAAGAGCCTCCGGATGGCGGAGTCTAAAGAATCGGATGGTTGGGAGAAATCGGACGGCTTCGCATGACAAGATCCGAGTGATCCAACGGCGGCGAAGACCGATGAGATGTACAAAAGAGGAAGAAGAGTATGAGTTTGGTTTTACCTTGGCGCAAGGTTTGGGCTGCACAGAGTTGGCTGGCGGCGAGGGTGTAGCAGAGGCGGGGTACGATTATCGACGACGGAGATTCTCAGACGACGGCTTGCTCGGAGAAGGGGCGTCATAGGTTCGCGTGGGCCGGAGAAATGTCACTAGCGGCGGGGTACTCCAGTATTGCTCTGGCTCAGAGGTGTGCGTAGTCCCATCGACGATGTTGGCAGTGGCGGTGGTGTTCCGGCGGTGAGGAGACTCAGCCAATGGCCGGTCGAGAAAATCCAAAAATTATAAAATATATATTGAAAGATAGATTAAGAATTTAGATGAATTTAGAAACTTTAATCACTTAATTCAGAGTTCGGAGGGAGGAGAACGAGCAATTGGAAAATTGGTAGATCAGAAAATCCTGAAAAAAGATAAATCAGTTCCTGTGCGGAAGAGTAGTTTTTGGTGTTTTGGCTGTGGCATTGGTGAGGAAAGATCTGGGAGGTGAAGCCAACTAGCATAATGGGTTACTAATGACTCGAGGCACATGTAGGAAGTGACGGCACGTCAAACGGAGCACGGTGACGACGTGGATAGCGACAATGACATAGGGTTATAGAGAAGAATATGTTTTTGGCATAGAACATAGAGAAGTAAGGTGAGCATGGCCTAGAACGCGGCGAGACGATGCTAGAAAAATAATCGGCTAAGCCGAAAACTCACCAGAGACGACGCAATCGTCGTTTGAATGACGTTGGTTCCAAAAAATAAAAAACTCAATATATTTGTGCTCAGTGGAGCGGATCTAAAACCATCTGAAACGTAGCCACCTGGGATGGTTTGGCACGTTTTGACATGAACGGATTGTTGGAAGTATCTCCGGACAGATGGGGACGCGAAGTGCCATTTGCGGCCTTGGCTAGGTATTGGACACAAAAATTCGTGGAAGGTTTTTAGACAAACGGAGGGGAGCACGGCGTAGAACGCGTCGAGATGAACTCAACGGCGTAGACGGCTCGGCCAATGGACTAGCGAAATGCTGTGGACAAGACTTTATGTAGCTAACAGGCTGACATCGACATTTCGGGCAAACGGAGAGGAAATAGCATGGGAGAGTTGCGGCGAAACGAAGAGTAGAACATAGGGAACATGATGCTCACCTTGGTTATGGTCAGACATACACGGTCGGTCGGTGGCGACGCGAGGAACGGTGACCCGATTTGGCCTACGGTGACAACGATGCTCCCGCGAAGTTTCGGCAAAGGCGAGGTATGCACCGCGTAGAACGCGTCGAGACGAAGCCAGGGATGTGGTCAAACGTGGTGGGGCTCCACTGTAGGTGATGCAATAAGCCGAAGAACGACGCATGGAACATGAAAGAACAACTTCAATTGCGGCTAAGAGGAAAGGAGTGGGGACTTGAGATTTTCAGGGTTGAGTGAGGATGAGGAGGGGCTCACGGTGCTTCCTTTTATAGGGGCTGAGGAGGTCCGAGGAGGGAGATCAAGCAACCATGTTTTTGAATGGCATGGGTTAATTTTCGTGAAAATGCTCATGAAGGAGAGGGGAAACGGTGGGGAATGAAGGAGTCTTGATGATGGGAAGTAATACAATTTATTTCACAGAAAATGGTTGAGAAAATCATAAGATTTCAATGCTTCAAGAAACGGTTATGGTGGCGCGCACGCACGGATGTCTCACTGGAGAAAGGAAGAAGAAGAAAAGAAGGAGAGAGAAAAGAGAGAAAATGAAAAAAAGAAAAAAAATTTAAAAAATTTCAAGAAATTTTATAAAAATCCTTGGAACCTGAATAGATTAAATAAAATAATTTCAAAATTACTTCACATTTATTTTAATTTTTAAAAATATTTTCCTTTTTCTAGCTTAAATTAATATAATAATTTACAAATAAAGCTTAAAAATCTTAGAAAAATTCATAGAGATTTCTAAAGCTATTTTAAACTTATAAAAATATTTTCAATTAGAATTTATGTATTTTGTCTTTATAATTTTTTTAGAAAGGCCCACTTTTTTTTTAAAAAAAAGAAGAAAATCAGGTCAACTAAAATTTTAAAATTTCAAGTAACCAAATAACATTGATTTTTATTTTAAACTAAATTAATTATTATTTTATTTTATTTATATTTTTATTATTATTTCTCTTATTTTTTAAAAAAAACTTGGGCTGTTACAGCACGCTACCGGAGCCTGTATATCGCATGATATTAGGAATTGAGAAATCTTGTGGGTAAAGCTGAGCAACTCTGCAGAGTGAATTTTAATGGTATTCAAATATGCCGTGCTTCCAGTTAATGGAGCTGTGTTTGATAGGTGAATTCAGTAACAAAGCATAAGTAGTATTCTGATGATTTAATTTGTATAAATTAAGGAAAGAATGTTTAAGATCCCATTTCTTTAAACAGTATAATTGTTTTATTGTTTCAAACTGTTCACAAATAAAACTCCATCCACATAAAATAATAAAGCTTGTACACTCTCTTCCTTGGAAAATCCATACATGTAATAAGTCAGATTTTACCATTGTAACTTGTTGAATACTGTTGGTTGTACTCAAACTTGCTATATCCCCCACTACAGATACCAGAAAAAGAAAGCATATTTCAAGTGTTCGTGTTAGTATTGCGACCGCACCTAAGCGTTTTGTGGGAGTTTTCTTCAGTTTTTCTGATTGTAAGTTAAGTTTTGGGTTTGAACGCCCATTAATCTGTTAAAATTCACCGCTAGGTCTTAATTTTGTCAAACTAATCTTTTTAAAATATTCATAAGTAGATATGATACTCTTTCTTCTGTAACTGATCTTTTAAATTGTTGAGGGATGTACATAACCCTATTCCAAAAACAGGGGTGGCGCCTCCACCCCACCAAAATGCCTCTAGTCGAGGAGGAGGTTGACCAGATCCACCACCACATGCGGCGAAGACGATAGCTGTGAGGATGTTGCCGGACGGTGGCGCTCCCTGCTCCGCATCCGCTCCGGCGACACCTCCCTCGCTGCCATCGCTCTCCTCTACCCGATCCAGTGGCCGCTCGCCCGTGACGTCGCCTCTGTGAAGCTCGACCCCTGCCACTCCCCCACCGTGCCCCTTCCCCCGATGACCCGAACCCCTCCCACCCCGACCCGCACCTAGATGGCATCCTCGCCACGTACACCAACTTCTCAGTCCAGTCCGTGGTCGGCGGCGAGGCATTGGCGAATACGGTGTGCGGCAAGGTCAAGGCGGCGGCGTACTGGACGGTGGTGGCACCGAATGTGGAGGAATACGGCGGCGCCATGGCAAGGGCGATCGCGATGGGTGCCGGGCACCTGGCAAAGGGGATACTGTGGTGCGGGGAAGTGACGGTGGAGAGGCTCTGGTGGTGGAACAAGGTCCTCAAGAAGAGGATGCAGCCCAGCGATGCTGATGCTGAGGTCTGGCTTTCTCAGCTTTTCGTATTAATGCTTTTAGTTGCAGTCATGGAAATTTATCCAGTATGATTTGTGATATACTATAAGGAAACGCAATAGTTTTAGGCTTTCAGCACTTCATAGTCCATAGATTAGTAGTTTTACCGTGATAAAATGTGCCATCATGAGTATTTCATAGTTCTTTACGGGTACATCAGTTGAGTTAGAAAACCTTATGATGAGTAGGGATAATCTCTGCATATTATTCGTGTCATCAAGCTGCCATTCACATGTGTTTTACTTGTTCGATTGTTTGGCATCCCTGGTGTTGTGTTAACATAGTCCTGTCCTGTGTGGTGAATTCTAGCTATGGTTTGATTCGATGTTTATGTCATATAGGAAGAATCCCTAGCATTCGTGTAGTGAGGTCCAGTACAGGTGATTGTAGACACCTGCATTTTGGAATGATTTTTGTAAATGAACTAACTTAAACTGAGGGATATCGTAACCATGATACTGTTGTTTTTTATCATGTAATTGCTTTATTGCCAAGTACATCATGTTGGCATAATGTTAAGCTGTTAAGATATCGTAAATCATATTATCAGTTTAGTATAAGGATGAATTTAAATGTACAAGGAGTTTAAACGCTGTGCCTTGTGAGTAGTGTCACAAATGTTGATCACCAACCGTCTGCGGATGTTTAAGTAACTTGATCTTCTTGGTTCAGCTGATTGTATTGTCTCATTACGGGATTTCTTGTTTTGCTAGGCTTTGATGGTTTTAGTTTTCCTTGAGCTTAATTACACAACTTGGACACATATAATTTCTATAAAATATTTTAGTTATTTTCTACCTCAAAGAGTTAATGTCTTTAATTGCTGTCAGGGCTAAGAAAGTGACAAAAATGTCTAAGAAAGTGGCAACTGCAATTTTGTCTGGAGTTGTGAAGGTTACTGGTTATTTTACGAGCTCAGTGGCTAACTCAAACGCTGGCAAGAAGCTTTTTAGCATACCTGGAGAGATTGTTCTTGCTTCGCTTGATGGATTTGGTATGTGATCTTTAATTTTTTTAAACGGAATGTGATCTATATTTGTGTTAGTAATACATCATGTGTCTCTGGTATTATTGATCTTATTTCATGGTACACTGAAGGTTGGCATCTTTTTCTTGATTCAAACAGGATGCCCGACTTACATAATTGAGCATATTATCATTATTCTAAACCACGCCTAGACAACAATTGTCTCATGAAGCAGTGGAATTATTTTATTTCAGTTGAGAGAGAATTTTTCCATGCATTGAAATTCTATTTAGTTTCTTCAGGGATGGTAGAAGTTGATGGTAATTTTTGATAGCTATAGATTCTTTACAATATTTCTTACCATATTATGTGTAATATTCTGTTTTGGTCAAGTAGCTAAAATATTATCTTCACTCATTCTCTCTCATTGCCTTTGTACATACCCAAATGATATATTGTGTATTAAGTGGTTAGGCAGTGCACTCTTGAATTTGCTATATGATGTAGCTATTTTTTGGGGGGGCAATTTGATTACACAAACATTGTGTATTTGCCACCCACGTCCATACTTGTTCCTTCCTAAAGTGACGCATTTCATTTCAGCCATCCATGTGTTTGATCGTGCGGTCGTTATTAGCCTTCATATGCTGATTTAACTCCAGCCTATAATTGCCTTAATTATGTCAATAATGATAATTAAGACAAATAATCCAAAAACAAATCAACGTTGCCTCCACTGCATCCTTGCGAGCTGTGTCCTCACTCCATTGTCTACCTCTACAGCAACCATACTAAGTAAAAAGCGGTATTTATTTGCTTTTTCATTATTTCATATTGATGCAACGTGGATTTCATGGTGCCCATTGACTATATATATATAAGACCTGAGTCGCCGCCTGGGTCCCCTGTTGGTATCAGAGCCATCCGGTGGGCCGAGCTCCCCAAGCCATCTTCTCCGAAGGGGGAGAGGGGTGCGGTAGTCGTAGCTGAGGGCCGCAGAGATCCCGAGGAGCAGCGGTACGCTGAGACGCGTAGATCCCGAAAGCCTCTAACAAGTGAACCGAAGTCGCGTGGCCGAGTAAGTCGTCAAGAGAGCGCAGTAAGTGGCATAAATCGTTGTCTGGGCTAGCTTGTTAGGAGTCTAGGTTGATCGCAATCAAGGGTTTACCCTGTCGTTGTCTGGAAACCGTCTTTCTAAGGCTGATCTTAATTGTGGGATTTGCCCTGCCGTTGGTCCAAAAGAGTTCCTACTTATCCATTCTCCTTTTTCTACGTATAAGATGTCTTGGTTAGCAAGGTCTCTAGGTGTAACTGACAAATCAGAAGCCTCTAGCGGTAACAATAGGTCTATCAAAACGATGTCAGTTAAGAATGCTTCGTCTGTTTGCTTTGAAGATTTAGAGCAAAGTATTGCAAACTGGAAAGTACCCAAAGTAAATATTAATGATATATATCATATAGGCACGTTTGCTTTAAGGTCTGATTACTATATTAAAACTATAGAAAAATCTTTTTCTATTAGTTCCTTGCATGAAACTTTGCATCTCCTTTCTGAAAAGGAAATCAATCGTATAAAAGCAAAACCTCAGTATCATTATCTACATTTCGGTTTGGTTCAAGCTGCTATCCGATCCTTATCTCGAAAAGGTTTAAACACTTCTGTGTTGGCTTGTCTAAGAGATTGCAGAAATAAAAGATTTAATGATTCCCTGCTAGGATTGGTTGAGGCCAGTCTTAGTAATGGTCCAGTGTTCTTTAACACATTCTCAGACTTTTCTGTATCTCTTTCTGATCCAAATATCCACAAGGTTTTGTCTTTAAGCTTACAAACATCTGGCTTTAATCTTAAACCTGGAAGTGAAAATATTTCAGTAACCTATAGGATCTGTTTCAAAGCCATGACCACCTTAGCCCCTTGTGCAAAACAAAATACGCCAAAAGGATTATCCACTCTCCTCCAAGCTAATCTTAGAAATCATATTATCACTCCAAAAACCTTGAATTGGGACAAGATAACCCTTCCTGAGAAGTGGATTCTTCCCCAAGCAATAGAACCAAAGATTATCCAAAATAATGAATTAGAATCCTTGGCTGAAACACCTCATGGAGATGTTGAGATAACATTTTCCTCAAAAAGAATGACCTTCGTTCAGTCTAGATCCTCTGTTAGTCTTGATAATAGACCTGTTTTAAAGCCAAACAAAATTGTCTATGCAACCTATGAGGATAATTCGTATGAGCCCTCAATCTCAGATTTTGAGATCAATGTTATAGAGGAAGTAGAAGAATATCAAGGATTTAATATCAATTCTGTCTATGAATTAGAAGAGGATCAAGAGTTTGAAATAGATAAGGACCTCCTTAAGAAAGAACTTGATCTTCCCAAAAATAAGGACAAACTCGAAAGATATTACAAAAATATAGACAATCCTTATATCAAAAGAATAAGAGAAGTTTGGTACAAAGAAATGAAAGAGCAAAAAAGACATATCTTCTTCTTTGAATGGTATGAGAAAAGCCACATCAAATATTTTGAAGAGTTCTTCAAACCAAAGAAAAAACCACAGTCTGATTTGGAAGAATTAAGGTCTGAATTAGAAAACCTCAAATCCAAACTAGAAACTCTCAAATCAGAAAAGCAATTTAGGTCTGATTTAGAAAATATGAAATCTGAATTGCAAGCTCTCAAATCAGATCAAGAAAATTTGAATGTCATCAAAAAGGTTTCAAAAGATTGGAAGACTTCCGGTGGAAAGATTGAGGAATCTGTCCATCCGCCCTTCGAGTCTATCCAACTTCTAGAAAATGCTAAGGGAGAAAGTGTAAAAGCATCTCCAATAAAAAGTATTTCCAAAAACACTTTTGGTGAGCCTGTTCGAGTAGAACATGTGAGTCACCTCGTGGAACAGCAAAATTATGCAAACATATCTTTACAGACTCTTGGACAGCAAACGGATCGCATCGAGAACATCCTCTTAGAAGGCGTCAAGACTGCCAAGCTTGAGGTAAAGATAAATTATCCCTTCAATTCGCAATATGAATCATCTAGTTCTCAGTCCATTGTTCCTTTGTTTACCCCACATATAATAAGTCCTAACATAAAACTTGGGAAACAAAAGGCAATAGGATCATCCGTATCTACAGATCTGGTCAGTGAGTTAACCAACAAACTGAATAGTTTGAAGGTAGGCAAAAATATCAATCACATTTCTGATGAAGAAAATAATGATGAGATCAATAAGATCTTCAAACCTGCTACTTATACTGCTAGGACAAGAAATTATTATCCTCGACCAACCTTCGCTGATCTACAGTTCCGTATCTACAGAAAGAGAAGCAGCCTCAATGATTGTTGTGGGATTCTCTGGTTAATTGAGAGGCTGGTGGGATCACTACTTCGATACTGATCAGAAGCAAGCAATTATTGATGCAGTCAAGATTGATGAAAATGGAAGCCCCATAGTCCGGGTAGATATGCATGGAAATCCTATCGGTAACATTTCGAGTGCCCTGACTACTTTGATTTACAACATAGTCTATCATTTTGCTGGAAATTATCAAGATATCTATGAGAAAAATAGAGAACAATTGATAAATCTAAGGTGTAAGACTATGTCAGATTTTAGGTGGTACAAAGATACATTTCTTTCAAAATTATATACACTACCTGATCCTAATCAAGAATTTTGGAAAGAAAAGTACATATCTGGTCTACCTCCCTTATTTGCTGAAAAAGTTAGAAACTCTTTGAGAAAAGAAGGACAAAGGAGTATAAACTATCAATATCTAGATATAGGCAAAATCAGTCAAAAGAAATCGTATGCTATAAATGTGGTCTAAAAGGACATATAGCAAGCAGATGCTTGAAAGCCAAAGTTAAAAAGGAAAACCAAGCCTTATTAGAATCAGAAACTGAAGATATTAGAGAGAGATTAGGAGAAATCCTAAACAATATTGACAATAAATCCAGCTCTGGAAACGAATCTGAATCAGAAGTAAATCATTGTGAGAATAGTATATGTTCTTGTTGTGAGCAAGATGCCTCTGAAGATATCTCTGATGAATGTGTACTAGTCCTCACGGACTTAGAACAATTTGTATTAGACACCTTTGATACGGTGCAAAATCCAAGAGAAAAGGAAGCCATCTTAGAAAAATTCCTGTCGAGAATCAAAACAAATAAGGATAAGTTAGTCAAAGATATCCAACACAAGAAGTACTTCTCCATAGATGAAGTCTTTCGGAGAGTAGAAAATCATAAGAAGACGAACAAACAAGTAGAATTAAATGATCTTCTTCAAGAACAAAATTATATGAAAGAAGAATTGCGAGACCTCAGAAGGAGAATTCAAATATTGGAAATTCAAAAAACAGAGCCAATCCTTCGAAATAATCAAGGAGTTGTAGACTCAATAGAAACTTATTTCAAGCAAAAATGGTACGTGGATATTACGTATAAACTTCCTGATGAATTTCATTTCAAATACAAAACTTTAATTGACTCAGGAGCTGATGTAAATTGTATTCGGGAAGGAATCATCCCTTTCAAATATTTTCAAAAATCCACTCATAAAATCCATGGTGCTGATGGAAACCCTCTCATGGTAAACTATAAAATTCTTGAAATAAGTATTTGTATTTCTTGTGTTTGCATCAAGACTTCCTTTTTGCTTGTGAAAAATCTAAAACAAAGAGTCATTTTAGGAACACCATTCTTATCAACAATTCGTCCTTTTCTTGTAACAAAAGATAATATCAAATTCAAAATTTTGGGAGACGAGATAGAATTGAATTTCTGCTCTAGACCCGAAGAAAGCTTAGTAAGTCAGGTTATTGAGATCGTTTCGGGTAAAACGAGTGTTGTTAATAATATATCGGTTGAAAGTATATCAGCCAAAATCCAAAGTTATGATAAGATACAACTTATAAACCATCTTCATGCACGTTGGAGCCATCAAAGCCATGCTATGAGCTGTCATGAACCATTTGCCATCAATTATATAAGCCATTCCATGTCACCTTGGCACACACATGCTCAAAGTTATGCTACAAGCTGCCATGAACCCTTTGCTATCAATAATATGAGTCATTCTAGGTCATATTGGTATACACATGCTCCTATTTTCAAATTCATTGACCTTCCAAAGTCTAGCTATTCATGGCATTATAGGCTAGTATTCAAGGCACTACTTGGGGATAAAGCATTACACCATCCAAAGCCAAGAAAGTGCATGAAACATTATCTAAAGTCAAGCAAGTGCATACTTGAGTGTCCACTCCATTCTGAAAATGGTTGGAAGCTACATGAATATCATGGTCAAAAAGCCATAAACTTTGATAGCCTTGACAAAGTATCATCCAAAGAAATAAAATGCTGGTTAGACAATACATATGATTGTTGGTTGCACTTCAAAACATCTTGTTGCACGTTTCTCCATGATCAACATCATATAGGCAAGGCCATATGTAAAGACTTATCTTATGATTATCAACTAACACGGCATTGCTTTGTCGCATTCAGGAAACAATGTCCCGCTTAAGATATGACTGGTTTACCCAGATGAGCTCTTGGAAATTACCCCAACTACGGGAGGGGAATCACGAGCGCTTCAATCATAATTTTGTTTCTACAGAATTACAACAAGGCTTGCTCAACTTACTCTGGCAAGCGAAGAGTAAGAAAGAAAAAGCTCATGCATTAAATGGGCTAGCCTACTACTTCAATCATATAAGGCCCGAAGGACAATGGGCAAAATCATCAGATTATAGGCTCTTGGAAGGAGCTCCTGGACCAAGGGTTCCAGACTATCTTATCCAGAGCAAAGAAAAAGCAACAAAGATATTGGATCTGAATATCAGATCATCAGATATTTCTTCAAAATTATCAGATTTGAATATCAGATCATCAGATACTTCAAAAATATTAGATCCTAGTATAGGATCGTCAATAGATTCAAAAGTATCATGCCCAAATATCGGAGCATCATCAGATGATTCAAAGATATTAGGTCTTGAAATAAGACCATCAGATTATTCAAAAAGATCAGATCTAGATGCTAGACCACCAAATATATCAAGCTTGAATACAAGCTTACCAAACAATGACTCCACTAAGAGACAAATATATGCATCCACAAACTGCATAAATATAAGAGAGCTACTCAAAGCATTTCCACAAATCAAAACTATTGCATTATCAGAACCAGACCACGATACTGCATGTAGCCACAAAAAACAAAAGAGGAGAGAAATATGATAAGAGACTTTTCCAGCAATACTACTCATGAAATCCTCATTTCCAGATTGAGCTTCAAAACCCAACAGACATTATCTTGTCTAGGTCCAGACATTCAAGATTTGACTGGAAAAAATATCAAGAAAGACAAATGGGAGTATTCACAGAACTTCAAGAATATTTCCTTGATCTACACGAGGGAAGAGAGATCAATCCCAATATCAGAATTAATGTCCATACATTTCCACTCCTCCACTTTGAAGACCAAAAGATTTTTCGTCCATACCATAAATATATAATATTGCGAGCGGAAATAGATCTCAAACTCTTCCAAAACCCAATGCCTCAAATCCACAAAAAAATCTCTCTTCAAGGCATGATCGACCAAGGCCTAGTCCATATTATCTATGGTACATTAGACCAAATTCTTCAGTCTAAACTTGGAATTGCAATAAAGGAAGCTTGTAAAAGAATATTTTCCTGGGGAAGATTTAAAATTATCTTCTATTCTACCCCTCCGAGGTTCATACCACCAATAAGGCCAGCAATTCATGATATTTACATTCTCAAAGGATGTTCCAACTTCCTTGATAAAGGAAGGATTGAAGCCCTGACAGAAGAACAGAAGGAACTCCTCTCTCAGGATACAAATCATAATAAGTGGCGATGGTTCAGAGAAGCCATGGAAATTGAAGAAAGTGTTCATCTGGACACAAGTTATCAGATGATCTTCCAGAATCAAATAATGAAAATATGGTGCGGTGGAAACAATGGGTTTTTACACAAAGGAGTAGGGCGCCTGATAAAACCAAGTTATGGCAACGACACTTTAATCAGAAAAGAGTATCAACAGCTGTCAAGCTGGTATGAAATAATCCAACCTGATGAAGATGCAGGCACATTCTCTGCATTAATGATGGCAGATGATGACTATTAAGACCTATAATTGTTCGCTCTGAATATTCCCTGACAAAAGGTGTCGAGACCCGAATATGCAAATTCGGTCTCTCTGTGTAAACTGCACTAGTCCAGGATCACGCTAGTGCACACAGTCAAACATAGATGTCATCATAGTCATACACACGATAATAATAAAGGAAAACTCGAATATCGATAGAATATCAAGGGTACGACCTTATGGCCAAGCTTACAATATCTCTAGCCGGAAGGGCTTAACAAAATAGCATGAAATCCAAAATAAAGCGTAGCGACCAATCGACAAGCCACAGGCTATCGAGTGGAGAACGAAGCCTAATCCGTGAAGTCGTCGTAGTACTCTCCTTCTGGCACCTCCTGCTGATAGTACTCCTCTCCCTCAACTGAGCAACATAGGCGTAAAGCCGTGAGTACATTGGTACTCAGCAAGTCGTTTGTAACAATAAATGCAATATAATATGCAAGGCTTACCAAAGGAAGGCTGAAAGGTTAATTTGCATAAAGGCATTTATTGATGAAATATATTAAATAACTTGAAAGCGAAAGTTAACTGAAAACAGTAGCAATAGATAATCAAAGGAATAAACATGAACCACTTGTGAACACCAATTCACAAGTTTGAACCAACAGTGAACTACCTGTCCACTCCCAACATAAACCACCAGGTTTTAAATGAAACACTAACCCTCGTGTGAAATCCCCGAGCATTGTCCATGACCGAGGACGCGGCTATTCGAATAGTTTTACACTCTGCAGAGGTTGCACAACTGTACCCACACGATGTGATTAGCCTAGGCCTAAGGAAATCACAACAAGGCCTTTACAATGCTCTACCTCAACACAATCCTGCCCGCTAGGGTTTCGCATCACACCCCCCCTTGCGCCACATGGAAATCAGCAACCATGTCCATCACAATGGCAGAATTGAATTGAAATATTACAAATTAATCAGCCAGGTCCATCCCATAATAGACATGTGGTTTGCACGATTAAGCTCAGATCAATGGCGCACAAAGTTAAGTCCTTAACATTACCCGGGCGAGACTACCACATCCCCCAAAGTACAAGCTGTACTTCCCCTTTCTTGCACGATCACTGCTTGAGTGCAAAACCAATTTGTATAACCAAGCCATCGTCACACCAATGACGTGGCACAAATTTTAATACACGTGGCACCAACCACGATTCCATATGTCATTAATTCAAATTAATAATTTAACATGCGTGATGAGACCAATCGTAAATATAAACGGCTAAGCAATCTAATCGTACCAACCCATGTGATAAATAAACTAGCATCACTAATAAATTTCCCAACCTATGGTGACAAAGGCATCATGGTATTTCAAAGTGTCAAGGAGGTATATTTGCAATTGGGACAATAACTACGTAAGCGGTTTGAATAAAAATAGCAATGCAATGTAATTTAAAGCAAAATATTTAAATAATAGTTTGTAAAATTGGGTTCAACATGATCAAGGGACACGACTTGCCTTCGTTATGCTCGTGAGTACTCCGGTCTTCAGCGCGAAACACTGCTCCTCGGAATCCGAATCTAACGAGAGAAAGCGATCGAAAACAAAGAAACACATAAAATGACAAGCAAATGAACTCCAAAATTCACAAAACCAGAACCAACAGCTAGAGCTCGATTTTAGATGAATTTAGAAAAAGAACGGGTCAATCGGAGCTAGGGCGGAGGAGAACGGGCTCGGAAAATTAATTCAAAATTAATTCGGGAAAATCGGAAAAGTTCTTCGTGCTATGGACTCGGTCCATGAAATTCGAGTCCACCGTGGACTCGGTCCACGAATGATGCATGCAGGCGGGCGGCGACGCGGCGGCGTGGCGGCGTGGCGGCGGCATATCTTGCCGCGTGCACGGCCGGCGTGGTAGCCGGCGTGGCCTGCCACGTGGCTCGGGAGGCGGCTAGGGCGGCGTGGCACACGCGGTGCTTTGCCACGTGGCTAGGTGGTGGCGGCTCGGCGCGGCGGCGTCGGCGAGATCCGACGGCGAGGACGCGGGCAGCGCGGCGAGATCTCGAGCCCTCGGCTCGATCTGCGAGCGAGCGAGATTGCCTTGCGCGAGCGTGCGTGACGACGGGTGGAGGAGAGAGGGGATCGGTGGTGAGGTTAATTCTTTTTCTTTTCTTTTTCCAGAAATTCAAATAAACTTCTAAAAGCTCTAGAAAATAGCAAATAAATCCCAAAAATTCACCAAAAATACCAGAAAATTCCTTGAGACCTGAGGAACACAAATAAAATATTTTCCACTTATGTTAATGTTTATTTTAATCACATTAAATCATTTAAAACTTTAAAAATTCATTTGAAGCTTCAATTAATTTGAAAATTCAGAAAATTCATTTTTGAAATCCGTGCTTTAAAAATCTTTAAAAGCAGGATGTTACAAACCTTACCCCTTAAACGAGATCTCGGCCCGAGATCCGGGCCAACTAAGAGAATACGTTCGAAACTCCGCTCCGAGATCCTCCTCGCGCTCCCAGGTGGCTTCCTCCTCGGAATGGTTGCTCCACTGAACTTTGCAAAAACGGACCGCTTTATTCCGGGTGACTCGCTCTGACACTTCCAAGATTTTGACTGGGTGCTCCTTGTACGACAAATCCTCCTGCAGATCAACGGTCTCAACTGGCACAACCTCCTCTGGTACGCGCAGGCACTTCTTCAGCTGGGACACATGAAAGACGTCATGTACCCCACTGAAAGACGCGAGTAGCTCAAGCGATAAGCAACCTCTCCCCTTCGTTTCAGAATCCTGAACGGACCAACATATCTCGGTGCAAGCTTCCCTTTTAGCTGAAATCTCTTCACACCCTTGAATGGTGTGATCCTAAGGTACACAAAATCATCTGGCTCAAAACTCAGCTCTCGGCGTCTGGTATCTGCATAGCTTTTCATGCAGCACAGCGCGCTTTCAACCTTTCCTGTATCAAGCGGACTTTATCCTCAGCTTCTTTCAAACAATCCGGGCCAAAAACCTGACCTTCCCCCGTCTCTTTCCAATTGAGAGGGGTCCTGCATTTCCTGCCATACAATGCCTCAAACGGTGACATCTCGCAAACGGCACGATAAGCTGTTATTGTATGAGAACTCGCAAAGGGTAAACAATCGTCCCACTTAGACCCATGATCAAGCACACGGGCTCTCAACATGTCCTCCGTAACTGATTAACTCGCTCTGTCGACCATGCATGCAGGGGTGATATCTTTATCTTGAAATTGGTGAGTTCCCATAGCCTTATGGAAACTACCCCAAAACCGAGAGGTGAATCTGCGATCCACGATCGACACAATCTTCTTGGGCACACCATGCAACCGACAATCTCGGACATATATAGCTCGCCAACTGTCACCACTGTAAGTCGTCTTAAGCGGAATGAAATGAGCAACCTTGGTCAAACGGTCCACAATGACCCAAATTGAATCATGACCCTCTTTGGTTTTAGGCAAACCGACTATAAAGTCCATACCAATTTCTTCCCACTTCCACTCGGGGACTTTCAATGGTGTAGCAAACCTGCAGAGTCTCGGTGCTCTGCCTTTACTCTCGACAAACATCACAAAGGGCTACATACTCGGTGATCTCACGCTTCATGCTTGGCCACCAATACTTATCCTTAATGTCTTGGTACATCTTGGTCTTGCCGGATGAATCGAATATAGTGACTCATGAGCCTCTTTTAATAACACATCCTTTAGTTCTTGCTTGTTGGGCACACACAAACCTTTGCTTGAACCACAAGGTTCCTCGATCATCCACTTGAAAATCGACTCTTTACCTTCACTTAAATTCTTTTCGATCCATTTGAAATGCCTCATCATCCGGTCGAGCTCGCGAATCGACCATCCAAAGTAGGTTTGCATCTCCATAGTTGCCAAAAATCTTAGCTCAACCAACTCAAGGCTAAGCTTCAAATTCCTCATGCAAAGTGGTGACTCTCTCGAACCATCACCGAATTGCGGTATACCTTTCGCTCAAGGCATCTGCAACAACATTAGCTTTCCCGGGATGATAATGTATGCCCACATTATAATCCTTTATCAGCTCTAACCACCTCCTCTGCACGAGGTTAAGCTCGGATGGGTAAAGATATATTTGGACTCTTATGATCCGTGTAAACCTCACATCCGTTACCCATCGATAATGACGCCAAATCTTTAAAGCATGCACTACATTTGCAACTCTAAATCATGGGTAGGGTAGTTCTCCTCATGCGGTCTCAAGCGGCGTGAGGCATAGGCTACCACTCTCTTGTCTTGCATCAAGACACAACCCAAACCTTGCGCGAAGCATCGCAAAATATCTCAAAATCCTTGTTAATATCAGGCAACACAAGCACCGGGCTGTGGTCAAACTCTTCTTAAGTTTTCAAAACTCTTCTCGCACTCTGGCGCCCAAGTGAATTTCTTTTCCTTTTTGAGCAATCTGCGTGAGGAGTGCGCCACACCGAAAATCCCTCAATAAAGCGACGGTAGTATCTGCCATACCAGTAAAACTCGTGACTGGGTAGCAAGTGGGTGATTGCCAATCCAAAACATCACTTACTTTCACTGGGTCAAGCGCGACTCCTTCTGCTGTCAACACATGCCCTAGAAAGGCGACTTTCTTCATCCAAAACTCACATTTGCTGAACTTTGCATACAACTGATTATCTCTCAATTTCGCAATGCTAACCTCAAGTGCTCTGATGTTCCTCCTCATCCTTGGAATATATCAAAATGTCGTCAATGAACACAACGACAAACTTGTCCAAATATTCCATAAACACCTTATTCATCAAATACATGAAATATGTTGAAGCATTAGTCAAACCAAATGACATCACCGTGAACTCGTATAGACCATAACGAGTCGAGAAGGTCGTCTTGGGTATGTCCTCCTTACGTATTCTCATCCGATGATATCCCGATCTCAAATCAATCTTGAGAACACTCCTGCTCCCTTAAGCTGGTCAAACAGTCATCGATCCCAGGCAGAGGGTACTTATTTTTGACGGTGACCTCATTAAGTGCTCTGTAGTCCACACACATGCGCCGACTACCATCCTTTTCTTGACGAACAACATCGGCGCTCCCCACGGGATGAACTCGATCGATGTAACCCTTATCCAACGACTCCGAATTTGCTTCTTCAACTCGCTAAATCATTGGCGGGCATCCGATAGGGTCTCTTGGAAATCGGGCGGTACCGCACAAGCTCAATCGAAACTCAACCTCCCTCTCTGGTGGCATACCGAAGATCCTCTCGAAACACGTCAGGTACTCTCGACCAACTGGTACACCCTCCAACTGGATTACCTTGCTCGGCAAATCATGGTCGCTCGCCGACACTCTCATCGGTGCGATCGCACCTTAACTCCGTCTCGAATTGGTTAAGGTCACCGCTCTGCTCCCACGTCTAACATCACTGCTTCGCTTCAAGCCAATCCATTCCCAAGATTACCTCTAGGGATGCATATCCAACAAAATCAGTCGGCCACGAACTCAACTCCACGAATGGTTATCCTAACTCTGGACAACCTAGGTTGGATCTCAACTCGGATCCGGGATTGGATTAAAAGAACAGATCCAAGAGCAACGATTTTCAATTGTTGCTTTAAAGCAAAACTCCAGAAACAAACGAATGCGAAGCTCGTAATCAAATAAAACGGTGGCGGAGGCCAGATATGCGAAAGCGCATCGATCACAACGTCCCGTGCTGCTGGGCATCCTCTGCGGTGACGTGGTTCACACGACCTCTCACCACCGCGCCCCGCTGGCCTGCCCCGAGGCCGGGTGCTCCAAATCCCGCTCGGGGTAGGGGTACGGCCGGGTGTGGCTCCCAAGTCAAAACGAATCGTGGCGTCGGGGCACGCTCGAGGGCACTTGCTAGCATAGTGTCCCACCTCGTGACACTTGAAGCAAGTGATGGATCTTCTTTGAATTATTGCTTTTGCTGCTGCTGTCCATTGGAACCACCGACGCCGACTGGCAAATCGGCGCGTGTGCGAGCCGGGTCGGAATCAAGACTACCGCTGCTGCTGCTTCTTTGTGGCGCTCGTGGCGAGCTAGTAGGAACCAAAACGCAGGCCTCGAGATGGTGTGACCGTGATCCCTGCTGGATCAACCTCCTCTTGCGAGACTCTCGAGCTCGCGGCGACTCTCCTCGATGAGAATGGCCTTATCCACGATTCTTTGAAAATCGCATAGTCGTTGCCTACGACTTGCACCTTCAAAGCGGGTTCAGCCTTTCTTGAACCTCTTCTCGCGAAGCTGCACTGCCGCTACATCCTCAGCGCGTAGCGAAGCCAAGTGAGTGAATTTATTGAGATATTCACTCACCGATGTGTTCCTCTGTTGGAACTCCCGAAACTCATCCTTCTTCATCTCAACCACTCCCTCCATGACATGAGCGGTGTGGAAAGCCTTTGCGAATTCCTTCCGAGTGATGTTGTCTTTGGTTCTCATGGCGGCATGAATTCTCCCACCACTCTGCTTCTTTGGTCCCTCAGGCGATGTCTTGCATACAAAACCTTCTCCCGTCGGTGCAGAGCCAAGTTCGATTTCTTCTCAATCGAACGGACCCAATCGTCGGCCTCCAAAGGCTCACGAACCTGGAGAAAACAGCGGTCTCGTCCTCATAAACTCTGCATAGCCGGTCTGCCGACGAGTCTTGGCGGTGGTCTTGGCTCCGTGTCTTGTCATTGCATCATAGTGCGCATACCTCGCATCATAGTCCGCATCATCCGAGTGCAGGCCATCAAAAGCGATCGAGGGGGATCCAAGGTAGGTGGCACCGTCGCGCAAAGATCGCTCTCGGGGTCTGGTTCGCCTGATTGCGGTGGAGGAGTTCCCGTATCAACCATCTTTGCTCAAAAGAAAACAATGGCGATGACCAAAGGTGAAAGACGAGAGGAAAAGCATAGATAAGAGGTAAATGCGTCTAAGGGGTTTTGCTTAATGGAGACCTAACTAAACAAACACTTAGCCAAAAGGCTAACTAAGAAAGCGAACAAAAATAAACTCCATTAAAAGATTGACATGATCGCAATATAATGCTTTCAAGGCAATATTTGCAGCTCACATCACACACAATCGCAAATAAAATCCAACGTGTCTACTCGCACTATCTACTCGAGGGCTCCCACCGGTCCCGACAAATAGGGTACCACGCTATCGTCCTCGTAATCGCCAGACAACCCACGAGTTGCGGATCGGCGCGATCGCTCTCGATCGGGTGGAGGAACCGACCGAGGTAGGCGTGACGATCTCCGGTGATACGACGTCTCTCCTCTAGGCTCGGCGGTGTAGGCGACGGTAGAGGTCTCGCGATCGCGTCGGCTCCTCCGGGCAGCGCTCGTAGTCTCGGTGGCTCGCATCGCTCCTTGAACTTCCGGACGAGTCCGCCATGTTGATCTTGTATAGCTTGCAAAGTCGACGGATGGCTTTGTGCGCAACTCCTGGCCGACATCTCCCACCGCACCGGTGTTCTTGAAAGCGTGATGTAGCACCGCTGCCGACTCGGGTGGTGAAGTATAGCCCGAGATGCTCCGATCGTTGACCTTTTGCTTCTCATCCTTGGTGCGGTGGAAACAATGGGTTTTACACAAAGGAGTAGGCGCTGATAAAACCAAGTTATGGCAACGACACTTTAATCGTAAAAGAGTATCAACAAATTGTCAAATTTGGTATGAAATAATCCAACCTGATGAAGATGCAGGCACATTCTCTGCATTAATGATGGCAGATGATGACTATGAAGACCTATAATTGTTCGCTCTGAATATTCCCTGACAAAAGGTGTCGAGACCCGAATATGCAAATTCGGTCTCTCGTAAACCGCACTAGTCGAGATCACGCTTAGTGCACACGATCAAACATAGATGTCATCATAGTCATACACACGATAATAATAAAGGAAAACTCGAATATCGATAGAATATCAAGGGTACGACCTTATGGCCAAGCTTACAATATCTCTAGCCGGAAGGGCTTAACAAAATAGCTGCGGAAATCCAAAATAAAGCGTAGCGACCAATCGACAAGCCACAGGCTATCGAGTGGAGAACGAAGCCTAATCCGTGAAGTCGTCGTAGTACTCTCCTTCTGGCACCTCCTGCTGATAGTACTCCTCTCCTCAATCGAGCAACATAGGCGTAAAGCCGTGAGTACATTGGTACTCGAAGAAGTCGTTGTAACAATAAATGCAATATAATATGCAAGGCTTACCAAAGGAATTTGAAAGGTTAATTTGCATAAAGGCATTTATTGATGAAATATATTAAATAACTTGGAAGCGAAAGTTAAGCGAAACAGAGCAATAGATAATCAAAGGAATAAACATGAACCACTTGTGAACACCAATTCACAAGTTTGAACCAACAAATGAACTACTGCCCACTCCCAACATAAACCACCAAGTTTTAAATGAAACACTAACCTCGTGTGAAATCCCGAGCATTGTCCATGACCGAGGACGCGGCTATTCGAATAGTTTTACACTCTGCAGAGGTTGCACAACTGTACCCACACGATGTGATTAGCCTAGGCCTAAGGAAATCACAACAAGGCCTTTACAATGCTCTACCTCAACACAATCCTCGCCCGCTAGGTTTTTCATCACACCCCCTTGCGCCACATGGAAATCGGCAACCATGTCCATCACAATGGCGAATTGAATTGAAATATTACAAATTAATCAGCCAGTCCATCCCATAATAGACATGTGGTTTGCACGATTAAGCTCGAGATCAATGGCGCACAAAGTTAAGTCCTTAACATTACCCGGCGAGACTACCACATCCCCAAAGTACAACCGTATTTCCCCCTTTATCGCACGATCACTCGCCCGAGTGCAAAACCAATTTGTATAACCAAGCCATCGTCACACCAATGACGTGGCACAAATTTTAATACACGTGGCACCAACCACAGTTCCATATGTCATTAATTCAAATTAATAATTTAACATGCGTGATGAGACCAATCGTAAATATAAACTGGCTAAGCAATCTAATCGTACCAACCCATGTGATAAATAAACTAGCATCACTAATAAATTTCCCAACCTATGGTGACAAAGGCATCATGGTATTTCAAAGTGTCAAGGAGGTATATTTGCAATTGGGACAATAACTACCTGTGCAACGGTTTGAATAAAAATAGCAATGCAATGTAATTTAAAGCAAAATATTTAAATAATAGTTTGTAAAATTGGGTTCAACATGATCAAGGGACACGACTTGCCTTCGTTATGCTCGTGAGTACTCACGGTCTTACAGCGCGAAACCCGCTCCTCGGAATCCGAATCTAACGAGAGAAAACGACCGAAAACAAAGAAACACATAAAATGACAAGCAAATGAACTCCAAAATTCACAAAACCAGAACCAACAGCTAGAGCTCGATTTTAGATGAATTTAGAAAAAAGAACGGGGTCAATCGGAGCTAGGACGGAGGAGAACGGGCTCCCGGAAAATTAATTCAAAATTAATTCGGGAAAATCGGAAAAATTATTGTCTTTGTGGACCCGGTCCATGAAATTCCGAGTCCACCGTGGACTCGGTCCACGTAATGATGCACGGGCGGCCGACACGGCGGGCGTCGACGGCGTGGCGGCGACATATGCCGCCACGTGGCACGGCCGGCGTGGCACCGACGGGTCTGCCACGTGGCTCGGGAGGCGGCTAGGGTCGACGTGGCGTGTACCTGTGCCGGTGCCGCCACGTGGCTAGGCTGAGTGGCGGCGCGGCGCGGCGGCGTCGGCGGATCCGACGGCGGGACGCGCACGCTGCCGATTCGAGCCTCGGCTCGACCGAGCGAGCGCGGAGATTGCGCGTGGGCGTAAGCGGCGGGTGGAGGAGAGAGGGGATCTAAGCGGTGAGGTTAATTCTTTTCTTTTCTTTTCCGAAATTCAAATAAACTTCTAAAAGCTCTAGAAAATAGCAAATAAATCCCAAAATTCACCAAAATACGAGAAAATTCCTTGAGACCTGAGGAACACAAATAAAATATTTTCCACTTATGTTAATGTTTATTTTAATCACATTAAATCATTTAAAACTTTAAAAATTCATTTGAAGCTTCAATTAATTTCAGAAAATTCCAGAAAATTCATTTTTGAAATCCAGGCTTTAAAAATCTCAGAAAAACAGGATGTTACAAAAGGTATCCACCGGACAATTATGGAAGTACTATCTACTATTGCAGACGGAATCTGAACTATTACAGATAGAATAAAGTCTGACCATCATGGCGAATATTCTTCTCAGAGTTTAAAGAGCCATCATGAAGCATAATATCGACGGCCAGAAGGCGTCATCATGAGGGTCCCTACCCATGCTTATCCCGAAGAGTGGCCACATCCATCCATATCCTGAAGACCTGCAACCCCTATAAAAGGGGCACGAAGCCTGGGGAAGACAGCACAAAACACACGAGTGAAGCTCACAAGCACTCAAGCTCTAGCCAAGTGCTCCTCCACTAGTGGCACCATAGTTGAGGCCTTCAAGGCCTCATCTCCACCAAATACTCCACTACAACTTGTAAATAGGTAGTAGTAGTAGCTAAATAAAGACTCAATCTTGAGTCAAGAGTGTGTAGTCTTGTAAAATATAAGTGTGTAAGCTTGTAAAAACTAAAACTTGTATCTAGTTTCTGGTGTACTTATCAGAAGGCTCCACCTTCTGTTTATCAAAGGTATATGAATGAACGCCAGAACGATTTTCTTCTCAGATCTCTTTACATTCTGTCTTTAATTTTTGCTATGTCTTTTATATTCTGTCTTTTACTTTCAGTTCTTTACTTTCTGTTCTAAGTTTACGTTCTTCTTCTTTATTTCCTTTCTGTTCTTTATTTCCGTTCTATAAGTATATATATGTTCTAAGTTCTATATATTCTTCATTTTTATTTTCTTTGTGTGCTTACATTCTGTTCTTTACTTACGTTATCTTTCTTTGTTTTAATTTGTGCATCTACCATTCTTTATTATATTCAGTTCTGCATATGTTCTTACTTTTCAAGTTCTTATTTACTGTTTGTGTTCTTATTTACTATTTATGTTCTTATCTTTTATATTAGTATGTTTACTTTTTATGTTCATTACTTTTGTTTAATATAATTGCATATCATACTGCATATCATTCTGTTTAAATTACATATCATTGTCAATATCATTCTGCATATCATTCCGCATCCCTGCATATCATCCTAACTCTGTCCTTCATCTGCACACCCGAAGCCATTCTATCCTCCATTGTAGCGACCAGATCCCCGAGTCGCCGCTGGTCCCCGCCGTATCGAGCCATCCGGTGGGCCGAGCTCCCAAGCCATCTTCTCCGAAGGGGGAGAGGGTGCGGTAGTAAATGGCGAGGGCGCGGAGATCCCATTTCCAGCGGCGACTCGTGATCCGGTCGCTACAATGGAGGATAGAATGGCTTTGGTGTCTTAGATGAAGAACAGAGTTAGGATGATATGCAGGATGCGAATGATATTGACAATGATGCAAGATGATATTATGCAAGATGATATTATACAAGATGATATGCAAATAATATAAAGAACATAAATAGTAAATAAGAACTTAAGCAATAAATAAGAACATAAATAGTAAAAGTAAGAACATATGCGAATCGAATATAATCTGTAATGATAGATGCACAAATTAAAACACAAACGAACTGAAAGTAAATAACATAAGTAAAGAACAGAATATAAAGAGCTTATATTATATATACTTATAGAACGGAAATAAAGAACAGAAAGGAAATAAAGAAGAACATAAATAAAGAACTGAATGGTAAGAACACAAAGGAAATAAACTTAGAATATATACTTATAACTTAGAACAGAAAGTAAAGAACTGAAAGTAAAAGACAGAATATAGAAGACATAACAGAAATTAAAGACAGAAATGTAAAGAGATCTGAGAAGAAAATCGTTCTAGCGTTCATTCATATACCTTTGATAAACAGAAGGTGGAACCTTCTGATAAGTACACCAGAAACTAGATACAAGTTTTAGTTTTTACAGGCTTACACACTTATATTTTACAAGGCTACACACTCTTGACTCAAGATTGAGTCTTTATTTAGCTACTACTACTACCTATTTACATTGGAGTAGTGGAGTAGTGGAGAGGAAGTGGAGTATTTGGTGGAGATGAGGCCTTGAAGGCCTCAACTATGGTGCCACTAGTGGAGGAGCACTTGGCTAGAGCTTGAGTGCTTGTGAGCTTCACTCGTGTGTTGTGTGTTGTGTTGTCAGGCTTCATGCCCCTTATATAGGGGTTGCTGGTCTTCAGGATAAGCATGGGCGTGGCCGCTCTTCAGGATAAGGATGGACGTGGCCGCTCTTCAGGATAAGCATGGGTAGGGGCTCCCATGATGACGCCTTCTGGCCGTCGATATGATGGCTCTTTAGACTTTGAGAAGAATATTCGTCATGATGACCAGACTTTATTCTGTCTGCAGTAGTTCAGATTCCATCTGCAACAGTAGATAGTACTTCCATAATTGTCTGGTAAATACTTTCTGTCAGGGAATATTCGGAGCGAACAATTATAGGTCTTCATAGTCATCATCTACTACCATTGGTGCAGAGGATGTGCCTTCAATTTCATCTGGTTGAATTGATTCATACCAATCCAGCATCTTTCGGTACTCCCGACGGATTACCGAGTCTTCACCATAATCTGGCTTTATTAGGCGTCCGATACCTTTATGCAGGATTCCATGATTCCCTCCGCAAAATATTTTCATAATCTTGTTCTGAAAAATCATCTGGCACGTGGTGTCCAAATAAATGCTGTCTTCAATTTCCATAGCCTCTCTAAACCATCGCCATTTATCATGGTTTGTGTTATGAGAGAGGAGCTCCTTTTGTTCTTCTGTTAGAACACCGATTCTTCTGGATGGGAAGAAGAAGCACCCTTTAAGGATATAAACATCATGCATTGCCGGCCTGATTGGTTGCACAAATCTTGAAGGTGTTGAATAAAAGATAATCTTGTATCTTCCTCCGAGGGATGCCAATTTCTTGCATGCTTCCTTTATTGCGATTCCGAGATCAGATTGAAGAATCTGATCAAGTGTGCTATAGATAACATAGACTAATCCTTGGTCTATGATACTTTGGAGAGAAATATTTTTATGGGTATGTGTTTGTAGGGTTTTGAAGAGTTTGAGGTCTATTTCTGCCCTCAATATCATATATTTGTGGTGTGGCTGGATGATTATTCTCTCATCAAAGTGGAGGAGTGGAAACGTATGGGCATTGATTCTGACATTGGGGTTAATCTCTCTCCCCTCATATAAGTCAAGGAAGTATTTTTGGAGTTCCATGAATACTCTCATTTGTCTCTCTTGGTATTTTTTCCAAATCAATTCTAAGATGTCAGCCCTGAGGCAAGACAATGTTTGTTGGGTCTTGAAACTCAATCTAGAAATAAGGATTTCATGAGTAGTATTGCTAAAGGGAATTTTTTGGAATAAGGATCTATTATCCAGATCCAATATCTTGAAATTTTTTGAAGATCTGTAATCTAATATCTTTGCTGATTTTTCTTTGATATGATAATCTGGATATATTGGACCAGGAGCTCCTTTCGAGAGCTTATAATCTGATGATTTTGCCCATTGTCCTTCGGGCATCATATGATTGAAGTAATAGGCCAGCCCATTTAATGCATGAGCCTTCTCTTTATTACTCTTTGCTTGCCAGAGTAAGTAGAGCAAGCCTTGTTGTAATTCTGTAGACGGGAAATTATGATTGAAGCGCTCGGGATTCCCCTCCCGTAGTTGGGGTAATTTCCAAGAGCTCATCTGTGTGAACCAGTCATATTTTATCTGGGACATTGTTTCCCTATAATGTGACAAAGCAGCTGGCCAAGTTAGTTGATAATCATGAGGTAAAACTTTACATATGACCTTGCCAATGTGATGTTGGGCATCTTTTTCATGGATGAACGTGTAGCAAGATGGTTTGAAGTGCAACCAACAGTCAAATGTGTTGTCTAACAAGCATTTCATTTCTTTGGATGATACTTTGTCAAGGCTATCAAGATTTATGGCTTTTTGATCATGATATTCATGTGGCTTCCATCCATTTTCAGAATGGAGAGGACACTCATACATGCACTTTCTTGGCTTTTTCATGCACTTTCTTGGTTTTGGATGGTGCATTGCTTTATCCCCAAATAGTGCTTTGAATACTAGCCTATAATGCCATGAATAGCTAGACTTTAGAAGGTTAATGAATCTGAAAATAGGAGCGTGTGTATACCAATATGACCTAGAATGACTCATATTATTGATAGCAAAGGGTTCATGGCAGCTTGTAGCATAACTTTGAGCATGTGTGTGCCAAGGTGGCATGTAATGGCTTATATAATTGATGGCAAATGGTTTATGGCTTTGATGGCTCCAACGTGCATGATGGTGGCTTACAAGTTGAAACTTGCCATGACCTTGGATTTTGGTTGATATTCTTTCAACCGATATATTATTAACAATACTCGTTTTACCCGAAACGATCTCAATAAGCTGACTTTCTAAGCTTTCTTCGGGTTTAGAGCAGAAATTCAATTCTACCTCGTCTCCCAAAATATTGAATTTGATACCAACTTTGGTTACAAGAAAAGGACGGATTGTTGATAAGAATGGTGTTCCTAAAATGACCCCTTGTTTTAGATTTTTTATAAGCAAAAAGGAAGTCTTGATGCAAACACCAGAAATACAAATATCTATTTCAGGAATTTTGTAGTTTACCATGAGAGGGTTTCCATCAGCACCATGGATTTTATGAGTGGATTTTTGAAAATATTTGAAAGGAATGATTCCTTCCCGAATACAATTTACATCAGCTCCTGAGTCAATTAAAGTTTTGTATTTGAAATGAAATTTATCAGGAAGTTTATACGTAATATCCACGTACCATTTTTGCTTGAAATAAGTTTCTATTGAGTCTACAACTCCTTCTTGATTATTTCGAAGGATTGGCTCTGTTTTTTGAATTTCCAATATTTGAAGTCTCCTTCTGAGGTCTCGCAATTCTTCTTTCATATAATTTTGTTCTTGAAGAAGATCATTTAATTCTACTTGTTTGTTCGTCTTCTTATGATTTTCTACTCTCCGAAAGACTTCATCTATGGAGAAGTACTTTTTGTGTTGGATATCTTTGACTAACTTATCCTTATTGGTTTTGATTCTCGACAGGAATTTTTCCAAGATGGCTTCCTTTTCTCTTGGATTTTGCATCGTATCAAAGGTGTCTAATACAAATTGTTCTAAGTCCGTGAGGACTAGTACACTTTCATCAGAGATATCTTCAGAGGCACCTTGCTCACAACAAGAACATATACTATTCTCACAATGATTTACTTCTGATTCAGATTCGTTTCCAGAGCTGGATTTATTGTCAATATTGTTTAGGATTTCTCCTAATCTCTCTCTAATATCTTAAGTTTCTGATTCTAATAAGGTTTGGATTTCCTTTTTAACTTTGGCTTTCAAGCATCTGCTTGCTATATGTCCTTTTAGACCACATTTATAGCATACGATTTCTTTTGACTGATTTTGCCTATATCTAGATATTGATAGTTTATACTCCCTTGTCCTTCTTTTCTCAAAGAGTTTCTAACTTTTTCAGCAAATAAGGGAGGTAGACCAGATATGTACTTTTCTTTCCAAAATTCTTGATTAGGATCAGGTAGTGTATATAATTTTGAAAGAAATGTATCTTTGTACCACCTAAAATCTGACATAGTCTTACACCTTAGATTTATCAATTGTTCTCTATTTTTCTCATAGATATCTTGATAATTTCCAGCAAAATGATAGACTATGTTGTAAATCAAAATAGTCAGGGCATCTGAAATGTTACCGATAGGATTTCCATGCACATCTACCCGGACTATGGGGCTTCCATTTTCATTAATCTTGACTGCATCAATAATTGCTTGCTTCGATCGATGTCAAGTAGTGATCCCTGACCTCTCAATTGACCGAGAATCCCACAACAATCATTGAGGTTGCTTCTCTTTATGGATTACCACTAGCTATGCAAGCATTAGCATACATAATCATTTGATGGCAAAGTGTAAAGATTTGATATTCTGTATATCCATCTAAATTCCATTCCACAATTTCTTTGCCATTAAAGTATGTCATATTATTCGATCCGAGGCATCTCTTGAATTGTAAATCGTGAAGGTTGGTCTAGGATAATAATTTCTTGTCCTAGCGGTATAAGTTGCAGGTTTGAAGATCTTATTGATCTCATCATTATTTTCTTCCTCGAAATTTGATTGATATTTTGCCTACCTTCAAACTATTCGGTTTGTTGGTTAATTCACTGACCAGATCTGTAGATACGGATGATCCTATTGCCTTTTATTTCCCAAGTTTTATGTTAGGACTTATTATATGTGGGGTAAACAAAGGAACAATGGACTGAGAACTAGATGATTCATATTGCGATTTGAAGGAATAATTTATCTTTACTTCAGGCTTGGCAGTCTTGACACCTTCTAAGAGGATGTTCTCGATGCGATCCGTTTGCTGTCCAAGAATCTGTAAAGATATGTTTGCATAATTTTGCTGTTCCACCAGGTGACTCACATGTTCTACTAGAACAGGCTCACCAAAAGTGTTTTTGGAAATACTTTTCATTGAAGATGCTTTTATACTTTCTCCCTTAGCATTTTCTGGAAGTTGGATAGACTCGAAGGGCGGATGGACAGATTCCTTAATCTTTCGACCGGAAGTCTTCCAATCTTTTGAAACCTTTTTGATGACATTCAAATTTTCTTGATCTGATTTGAGAGCTTGCAATTCAGAATTCAGATTTTCTAGCTCAACTCTTAACTCATCCAAATCAGACTGTGGTTTTTTCTTTGGTTTGAAGAACTCTTCAAAATATTTGATGTGGCTTTTCTCATACCATTGAAAGAAGAAGATATGTCTTTTTTGCTCTTTCATTTCTTTGTACCAAACTTCTCTTATTCTTTTGATATAAGGATTGTCTACATTTTTGTAATATCTTTCAAGTTTTTCCTTATTTTTGGGAAGATCAAGTTCTTTCTTAAGGAGGTCCTTATCTATTTCAAACTCTTGATCTTCTTCTAATTCATAGACAGAATTGATATTAAATCCTTGATATTCTTCTACTTCCTCTATAACATTGATCTCAAAATCTGAGATTGAGGGTTCATACATATTATCCTCATATGTTGCATAGACAATTTTGCTTGGCTTTAAAACAGGTCTATTATCAAGACTAACAGAGGATCTAGACTGAACAAAGGTCATTCTTTTTGAGGAAAATGTTATCTCAACATCTCCATCAGGTGTTTCAGCCAAGGATTCTAATTCATTATTTTGGGTGATCTTTGGTTCTATTGCTTGAGGAAGAATCCACTTCTCAGGAAGGGTTATCTTGTCCCAATTCAAGGTTTTTGGAGTGATAATATGATTTCTGGGATTGGCTTGGAGGAGAGTGGATAATCCTTTTGGCGTATTTTGCTTTGCACAAGGGGCTAAGGTGGTCATGGCTTTGAAACAGATTCTATAGGTTACTGAAATATTTTCACTTCCAGGTTCAAGATCAAAGCCAAATGTTTGTAAGCTTAGAGACAAGACCTTGTGGATATTTGGATCAGAAAGAGATACAGAAAAGTCTGGGAATGTGTTGAAGAACACTACATCATTACTAAGACTGGCCTCAACCAATCCTAGCAGGGAATCATTAAATCTTTTGTTTCTGCAATCTCTTAGACAAGCCAACACAGAAGTGTTTAAACCTTTTCGAGATAAGGATCGGATAGCAACTTGAACCAAACCGAAATGTAGATAATGATACTGAGGTTTTGCTTTTATACGATTGATTTCCTTTTCAGAAAGGAGATGCAAAGTTTCATGCAAGGAACTAATAGAAAGGGATTTCTCTATAGTTTTAATATAGTAGTCAGACCTTAAAGCAAACGTGCCTATATGATATATATCCTTAATATTTACTTTAGGTACTTTCCAGTTTGCAATACTTTGCTCTAAATCTTCAAAGCAAACAGACGAAGCATTCTTAACTGACATCGTTTTGATAGACCTATTGTTACCGCTAGAGGCTTCTGATTTGTCAGTTACACCTAGAGACCTTGCTAACCAAGACATCTTATATGTAGATAAAGGAGAATGGATAGGTAGGAACTCTTTTGGACCAACGGCAGGGTTAAACCCACAATTAAGATCAGCCTTAGCAAGACGGTTTCCAGACAACGACAGGGTAAACCCTTGATTGCGATCAACCTAGACTCCTAACAAGCTAGCCCAGACAACGATTTATGCCACTTACTGCGCTCTCTTGACGACTTACTCGGCCACGCGACTTCGGGTTCACTTGTTAGAGGCTTTCGGGATCTACGCGTCTCGCATCGCGCTCCTCGGGATCTCGCGGCCCTCAGCTACGACTACCGCACCCCTCTCCCCCCCTTCGGAGAAGATGGCTTGGGGAGCTCGGCCCACCGGATGGCTCTGATACCAGCAGGGGACCCAGGCGGCGACTCAGGGATCTGGTTGCTACAATGGAGGATAGAATGGCTTCGGGTGTGCAGATGAAGGACAGAGTTAGGATGATATGCAGAGATGCGGAATGATATTGACAATGATGCAGTATGATATTATGCAAGATGATATTATACAGAATGATATGCAGATAATATAAAGAAGATAAATAGTAAATAAGAACTTAAACAGTAAATTAGAACATAAATAGTAAAAGTAAGAACATATGCAGAACTGAATATAATACAGAATGATAGATGCACAAATTAAAACACAAACAAACTGAAAGTAAAGAACATAAGTAAAGAACAGAATATAAAGAACTTATATTATATATACTTATAGAACGAAAATAAAGAACAGAAAGGAAATAAAGAAGAACATAAATAAAGAACTGAAAGTAAAAGACAGAATATAGAAGTCATAACGGAAATTAAAGACAGAATGTAAAGAACAGAAAGTAAAGAACTGAAAGTAAAGAGTTCTGAGAAGAAATCGTTCTGATGTTCATTCATATACCTTGATAAACAGAAGGTGGAACCTTCTGATAAGTACACCAGAAACTAGATGCAAGTTTTAGTTTTTACAAGCTTACACACTTATATTTTACAAGATTACACACTCTTGACTCAAGATTGAGTCTTTATTTAGCTACTACTACTACCTATTTACAAGTTGTAGTGGAGTAGTGGAGAGGGAGTAGTGGTATTTGGTGGAGATGAGGCCTTGAAGGCCTCAACTATGGTGCCACTAGTGGAGGAGCACTTGGCTAGAGCTTGAGTGCTTGTGAGCTTCACTCGTGTGTTGTGTGCTGTCTTCCCCAGGCTTCATGCCCCTTTTATAGGGGTTGCAGGTCTTCAGGATAAGGATGGACGTGGCCACTCTTCGGGATAAGCATGGGTAGGGACCCTCATGATGACGCCTTCTGGCCGTCGATATTATGCTTCATGATGGCTCTTTAGACTCTGAGAAGAATATTCGCCATGATGGCCAGACTTTATTCTGTCTGTAATAGTTCAGATTCCGTCTGCAATAGTAGATAGTACTTCCATAATTGTCCGGTGGATACCTTTTGTCAGGGAATATTCAGAGCGAACAATTATAGGTCTTCATAGTCATCATCTGCCATCATTAATGCAGAGGATGTGCCTGCATCTTCATCAGGTTGGATTATTTCATACCAGCTTGACAGCTGTTGATACTCTTTTCTGATTAAAGTGTCGTTGCCATAACTTGGTTTTATCAGGCGCCCTACTCCTTTGTGTAAAAACCCATTGTTTCCACCGCACCATATTTTCATTATTTGATTCTGGAAGATCATCTGATAACTTGTGTCCAGATGAATACTTTCTTCAATTTCCATGGCTTCTCTGAACCATCGCCACTTATTATGATTTGTATCCTGAGAGAGGAGTTCCTTCTGTTCTTCTGTCAGGGCTTCAATCCTTCCTTTATCAAGAAAGTTGGAACATCCTTTGAGAATGTAAATATCATGAATTGCTGGCCTTATTGGTGGCATGAACCTTGGAGGGGTAGAATAGAAGATAATTTTAAATCTTCCCCTGGAAAATATTCTTTTACAAGCTTCCTTTATTGCAATTCCAAGTTCAGACTGAAGAATTTGGTCTAATGTACCATAGATAATATGGATTAGGCCTTGGTCGATCATGCCTTGAAGAGAGATTTTTTTGTGGATTTGAGGCATTGGGTTTTGGAAGAGTTTGAGATCTATTTCCGCTCGCACTATTATATATTTATGGTATGGACGAAAAATCTTTTAGTCTTCAAAGTGGAGGAGTGGAAATGTATGGACATTAATTCTGATATTGGGATTGATCTCTCTTCCCTCGTGTAGATCAAGGAAATATTCTTGAAGTTCTGTGAATACTCCCATTTGTCTTTCTTGATATTTTTTCCAGATCAAATCTTGAATGTCTGGACCTAGACAAGATAATGTCTGCTGGGTTTTGAAGCTCAATCTGGAAATGAGGATTTCATGAGTAGTATTGCTGGAAAAGTCTCTTATCATATTTCTCTCCTCTTTTGTTTTTTGTGGCTACATGTAGTATCGTGGTCTGGTTCTGATAATGCAATAGTTTTGATTTGTGGAAATGCTTTGAGTAGCTCTCTTATATTTATGCAGTTTGTGGATGCATATATTTGTCTCTTGATGGAGTCATTGTTTGGTAAGCTTGTATTCAAGCTTGATATATTTGGTGGTCTAGCATCTAGATCTGATCTTTTTGAATAATCTGATGGTCTTATTTCAAGACCTAATATCTTTGAATTATCTGATGATGCTCCGATATTTGGGCATGATACTTTTGAATCTATTGACGATCCTATACTAGGATCTAATATTTTTGAAGTATCTGATGATCTGATATTCAGATCTGATAATTTTGAAGAAATATCTGATGATCTGATATTCAGATCCAATATCTTTGTTGCTTTTTCTTTGCTCTGGATAAGATAGTCTGGAACCCTTGGTCCAGGAGCTCCTTCCAAGAGCCTATAATCTGATGATTTTGCCAATTGTCCTTCGGGCCTTATATGATTGAAGTAGTAGGCTAGCCCATTTAATGTATGAGCTTTTTCTTTCTTACTCTTCGCTTGCCAGAGTAAGTTGAGCAAGCCTTGTTGTAATTCTGTAGAAACAAAATTATGATTGAAGCGCTCGGGATTCCCCTCCCGTAGTTGGGGTAATTTCCAAGAGCTCATCTGGGTAAACCAGTCATATCTTAACTGGGACATTGTTTCCCTGTAATGCGACAAAGCAGCTGGCCAGGTTAGTTGATAATCATAAGATAAGTCTTTACATATGGCCTTGCCTATATGATGTTGATCATGGAGAAACGTGCAACAAGATGTTTTGAAGTGCAACCAACAATCATATGTATTGTCTAACCAGCATTTTATTTCTTTGGATGATACTTTGTCAAGGCTATCAAAGTTTATGGCTTTTTGACCATGATATTCATGTAGCTTCCAATCATTTTCAGAATGGAGTGGACACTCAAGTATGCACTTTCTTGACTTTAGATAATGTTTCATGCACTTTCTTGACTTTGGATGGTGCAATGCTTTATCCCCAAGTAGTGCCTCGAATACTAGCCTATAATGCCATGAATAGGTAGGCTTTGGAAAGTCAATGAATCTGAAAATTGGAGCATGTGTATACCAATATGTCATAGAATGACTCATATTATTGATAGCAAAGGGTTCATGGCAGCTTGTAGCATAACTTTGAGCATGTGTATGCCAAGGTGACATGGAATGGCTTATATAATTGATGGCAAATGGTTCATGGCAGCTCATAGCATGGCTTTGATGGCTCCAACGTGCATGATGGTGGCTTACCTGTCGAAACTTGCCATGATCTTGAATTTTGGCTGATATTTTTTCAACCGAAATATTATTAACGACACTCTTTTTACCCGAGACGATATCAATAAGCTGACTGACCAGGGTTTCTTCGGGTTTAGAGCAGAAATTCAATTCTATCTCATCTCCCATAATATTGAATTTGATACTATCTGTAACACCCCAGTCAAATACGACCCGGAATGCTACCCAACTAGAAGTAAATCAAAGTTAACTAATTACGTTGTACAAAATTTCGGCAGAGCCTCCTTTGCTAATTATCTAAAGCAGAGATTCTACAAGTAAAACAATAATAATAGACAATTCTCAAGTAATAAGTTCAAGGCTAAGCAAATAGACTAAAGTTTTCTAAACCAATCAGGAGTATAATACTTAGAGAAGAGCACCGGAAACACCCTAAATTCTTATTACAAGGAAATTCAAAGATAATAACCAGATGAAATCTAAACTGTTCTTGCATCAATCACTTAATTCTTCTGCCTTTAATTCTATTCTGTGTGAAACGTGCATGTGCAACAAGATGATTCTTTCCCTTTTCCCATGCATGCCGATCTCGTAGCGGTACCTAAATAAAACAACAACAACAAGAGTGAGTCCAACGACTCAGCAAATATAATGGATAGAACGAATTCATTTATGCCCATCACTTCACAAACACATTCATCATTCATATAAACAAGCCATGCAATGCACAATGATCAAAAACTCTTTATCTCTTTCTCTTTTGCATTTTACGGTATTACAAAGTGTGTATCCGTCGATACACACTCATGCCCTGTACACACAGTGCATGTGGACCATTGCCCATACTCCACAAGTATGGGGACCTTTAGCCCGTCATGATATCAACATGACGGGGACCTCGGTGCTTGGTCATCTCGTGAACAAGACTTCAAATAATCAACGTGATGCATATGCATGAATGCTCTAATAAAGTAAATCTTGTATTCACGATATCTATGCACCAGAAATACTCATGAACGCTGAAAATCACAACACCCCTATATAGCATCAATGCATTGTTACCACAACCATAAACACACATATATTTATACCATTGAGCAAACAACGAACTTCCACCTTATCAATATTAAACCCTCATTATACTTGCCTTAACCGCGAGAAAACAGAGAACGTGTAGAAGGTGCCGCCTCTGTGACCCGTCCTCCACCCGGAGCACGCTCAACGGCACGCCGCACGAAGGATCTAAAGTGTGTCGATGCCCGAAAACTCCCTCCACTGATGCGTGAGAACTCACTGTTCATGAGAGACCATTAATTTGTTAATTAGTGACCTCACTTACTAATAAGTGCATGTTCACATCGCATGCAAACTGAAATGGTACTCTTCAAGCCTCCACTATATTTCCTATCATGTACCCAACTCTACGATGGCCTCTATACATCATCATGTAATGTTGAACTAATCAAATCAGTAATAATATACACCAAAATTTTCAGAATAAGCCGGTGAGATGCATAATTATTAAAATGAACAAGTGTTTACCGAGTTTTCGGGACTCAAGTTTCTGTTTCCCATGACAGTGACTCCAACCAAAGTTATACGTGAAGCAAGGACGGATGTATACTGGATTGCACCATGCTTGTCCAAGTTGTTCGGTTTCCAACAACGAGCAATCGATATTTTCGCCCCACCGTGTCATGAAATTAACATCCAACAATCTGATCTCACCTCATCGGCTCATCTCATGGAATTAACAATTCGATTATATGAATCATTCATGGCATATTGGCTATCAAATGACTCAAATATCAAGGGATTGCACGGGCTTACCATAGAACTTAGTAGTTACCAAGTTAGAAGCTCCCCATGGCCCACTCTCCACGATCTTTGGACAAGAAGACCATTGGACCGGGCTCAAGCACGGATCTTTGGAGAAGGCAGCGCGCCAACAAACACAGGGTATCCGCATTGCTACGGATCAATCATCTTAAGAAACTCACGGAGACATGAACTCGCCTCGATTTCATGTAGCGATCCAGTGAACGTTCCACGACATCAAAAGCGTATGCGGCATACAATCAAACACCTTCCGTGCATCCTCCGGCCAGTGCAACTCGGCCTAGCACAACCCGACGAAGCGGTTCCAACGCAGCGTCCGCGAAACACCGGACTTCACAGCCCGCGGTGGACTGCCCGCGCCTTGCGGCTCGCTGCTGCTGCCTGCCGCCGCCTGCGGTGTGATCGTGCCGCAAGCTTTGCTCGCTTCGCGCCGTAGCCCAGACGCACCGCGCTGCTGCTGCTGCTGCTGCGGCTCCGCCGCGGCCGCCGTGCCATGCCGCTTTGCCATCTTTGCCTTTGCCGGGAGAGATTGAGAGGGGTGAAGAAGGGTGTTATTACTGGAGAGAAAGAGAGTTGGAGAGAGACTTTTGGAGAAGGAGATGGATCTGGGAAGCCAAAGCAGTGGCGGCTGCACCACAGGGAGGAAGGGGGAGGGCGGCGCAAAGCAGGGAGGAGCACTCGGCCAGGGGCTCCCCCAGGGGGTGGCTCACAGGGGGAGGGGAGGTTAGGGTTTGGGGGAGGGGAGCCTCCCCCCTTGGGCCACAGCCCAGGCCCAAGTTACAGGAATTTTCAGAAAATCCCCTCTCTAAAAGGTCAAAATAAATTTGGAATATTACACTCTATCCCCCTTAAACAGAATTCGACCCCGAATTCTTCCCGTGCTTACGCCAAGGGTTTTCCACAACTAAAATTAATCATACTAACATGCACCTATTATGAATAATTCTGGGTATTGCTCACGCATGTGAGACTCTAATTCTCAGGTGGCTTCTATCTCTGTCTACTGCGACCAAAGCACCCTGACATACTTTAAGGTTTATTCTTCAATGCTTCTCCTGATCTTTACAGAATTCGCACTGCTGGGACTCAAAGGACAGATCATGCTCAAGTAATAACGGTTCTAGTAAAATTTATAGCTCCGGATCTCGCAGGTACCTCCTCGACGCCGAGTCAAACATAATGTTGTGTATCCCACCCTAGGACCCAAGGCGGTCCTAGGGATACACCACCCTCCAAATCCTCACAACTACAGATGCAATTAAGTATACCTCGAGTTATCATTCTCTTTGGTACCAACCCACACAACCTGCACATCAAACAAAACTCTTGTTCTAACTCTCAATCGATCTCTTTACCTTAACAAGGAGCACCTCCTTTAACCATTGACAAACAAAGGTGTTCATTGTAAACAATCCCTTTTATAACCAGAATCCAATTAAAAACAAAGGACTCTCACCCCAACTACACTTCACCAGCTTCCCACCAAAATAAACAAATCTAAAAATCAAGGATTCAACACGAGAACCTTCCTACATTCCAAGTAGGTAATTTGCAAATAAGGAAGAGGGGAATCACTCCAAAGCCAAACCCTTTCCTTTGGTTTTTTTTTGAACTGGAAAAACCACACATGCCAACATACAGTCAACTCAAACCACAAAAAACTTTTGCTATCATCACATAGCTTAAATAAGAATCAAGAGAGCATTTTACTACCGAAAAGATATATATATATATATATATATATATATATATATATATATATATATATATATATATATTAGAATAAACTTTCTCTTGAATCACAAGATTCCAAATCATCACACCCCACACTAACTCTTTTATCTTAAACTGGCAACATCGACACTATACTCAAACCAAGTGCATAAATCACACCTTTGTGGAGAGATTCTACTGTCCTCACAATAACATACTCTAACCAACTCCCCTACCAACAGGGTTACTTTGATAAATAATTTTCAATGCACATCATAATTGTTTTCACCCACAATCACTTCACCACAATCCTTTAAGGATAAACAACTTGAAATTCTCAGCACACACACTCAGTTCCCCCACCCAAAGGACACTATCAAGGAGCATCACACTATTTAGAATTCCCTGGTTCCAATATTCCCACACAACATCATTAGCCTCCAAAGTTCTAGCATAAAACACCAAACCAATATATTATTTTTTTCCATCTCCAGGGCTCCTATATATGTACTTCGATAATTGACATGAAAACTCTCGAATTGGTGACTAAAATTACCACAATCAAGCATGGTCCATCATTCATAATCACATGAAAACATATTCTCAACCTAATTATCTTTAGAAATGTTCTGACTCTTGGAGGGTTACTCACTGAAGCCAAGTCATGCATAGCAATAATTCAACAATTTCTACTATCCCAATGATTTCCATAATGGTTAGATTTCTTCACCATTACAATCTCACTAACTACACCACCATAATCATCCTACTAAACCTTGCAAAGTGCTCAATCACAATACTCTAATAAGATCAATCAAGATTCTCATATGTTTGATAATTCTAAGGTCCCATCAAAATAATCGAAACATTCTTGAACCACAATCTACTATAGGTTCTACTAATTGCAATCCATAAGAACAATTAGCTCCAAAGACAACATTCTATATAAATCAAATCCCCACCGAAAGTTATTCCAAGAAATCAATTTATCACTCAATGAATCTCAAACAACTTGACACCTACAATCTCACCAAAATCATCTACTTGACCACCACTATCGAGTTGCCATTATACAACCTAAAAGGCTTGGCAACATGGATTGGTTAATCCTTCCTCAAAAGAAGATATAAATAGAAACTTCTCTTTTTTTTCTTTCAGCACATAGTAAAACATTTACCACTCACCGGAGACGCAAGACCCAGGAAAAAGAGTCAAATAGCCAAGAGCTTGGAAAATAGAAGACGAGACCACAGTTGAGTGCACAAGTCCTACAAGAAGAAAATATCAAACTTCAATCGGAAATAAATAAATAAATAAAGCACTACTTTTGGAACTTGAGGAACTCCTTTGAGGCAACCCAACGAGGTTAAGCACGCTTCAATAAGCTGCAAGGTACAAAACTTGAATCCATCCGCGAATGCCTCTACTACACCCTTTTCTTTAATAAAGGACATAATTTTCCTTAATGGAAATATCACTTTACCACCTTCAAGCAAACGATCCTTTAAGCTCAAATCACAAGAGTCACTTAAGAATCGATAGAACCTTCCAATACGTCACTCTGCGCAACTAATTTCAGATACCACAATAATTCATGAACTCCCATAGGATCATGAATGCAAAACTCCAAACATTTCATTTAACTGACATCACGAAATACGGACAAAAGCTTTTACTTCTAAAAGAATCAACACTACCCTCACCCTCTCATACTCAGTTTTACTAACCTCATCATTATATATTCTTAGCATGAATCATCATAGCCTACAAGCGCACCATAAACCTTTCCAAAAGAACACAATAACTTATTTCAAAATGTTTTTTTCCAATAAGATGGCAACAATCTCACTAACATCAAGAATAATACACTCCTAACAAGAATCGTTATCGTCTACCCTTCCATTATAAAGCCCTCCAAAATCTCGTCAAATAGTTCCATGCTACTTTATCATCCATTCCTCAAATTGGAAGTGTTTCAAAACCTTACAACCTCACTACGCCAACCGCTTTAAATTAGAGGAGACCTACTACACACTTTTAATGATGCTACCAAAACTCTTTCATCAAAGACATAACATCATCTGACAATCCCACCTTCATGTAAATATAGATCACATTTTCAAACCCCAACGTTGCACTTAGCCATTACATACGAACCCTAAATATCCACAAAGATAACTCCAAGATCCACTAATACAGTAATCCAACACCTTTTGAATTTAACTATCCTAAACAGTTAGATTACGCCATTGAGGCCTGTCGATCCAATTTATCCCAAAAGTTTACTAGTTTTGTCTCTCCTATTGATCAACTAGTTCATCGAAGTTCCTCACCTCTTGGCAACTCTATTAATTCCATTAGGAATAGTCCTATTCCTAAACACAGTTCATGAACAACCACAAAAGACAACATCAACTTATTCGGTTTCACTTCCAAGGATACTCATACCATATCAATTTATTTGATTACAACCTCTGACTCAACCCTAACAAGGCATCACAAAAGGATTTCTAACACCTCCTTTCAGAAAAGAGAGGTATTAAACTTCAACATTTAGAATAATCCAAAAGAATTACATAAAGCCAAAGCTTTCACAACAAGACAGAACTCCCATGAAGGGACCCACCTTGCAAATCCACAATGCTCCCAAGTAGCAAAAGTGTCTCACTGGTCCGATGAACAATAATTACTTCAAAGAACAGGTAGAAACCAATTGAAAACCCTCAACTACAATGAACCACGAGCCCAAGATAAATTCATCCACCACCACGGGATAAGAATTGACCAAATTCAGGTCAGGGAAGAGAAACTTTTCTAAAGAACTTATTCCTAACCTCTGAAACTAAGTGGCTCAAGGAAAAACCCTTCACCATCCAATACCACGAATAGTGATATAACCTGGCCATGTCAATGGCCACACCGCGATCTCTATCTCTCGACATCAACTATCACCACACATAACAATTATATAATCAAATCATAGGCACAAAAGATTATCTCATAATACGTTCAAAGTCAAACATTAAACATACATTCAACTATGTTGACCGACGGAAACGTAGAAGCAATGCAAACCCCATTCCCACCTACAGTGCTTAGTGTGTCAAAATTAATATTTTGGTAACCGCGGACCTACCGCCCGCTCTGATACCAACTGTAACAACCCAGTCAAAAACGACCCGGAATGCTACCCAACTAGAAGTAAATCAAAGTTAACTAGTTACGTTGTACAAAATTTCGGCAGAGCCTCCTTTGCTAATTATCTAAAGCAGAGATTCTACAAGCAAAACAATAATAATAGACAATTCTCAAGTAATAAGTTCAAGGCTAAGCAAATAGACAAAAGTTTTCTAAACCAATCAGGAGTATAATACTTAGAGAAGAGCACTGGAAACACCCTAAATTCTTATTACAAGGAAATTCAAAGATAATAACCAGATGAAATCTAAACTGTTCTTGCATCAATCACTTAATTCTTCTGCCTTTATGATGCGGATACGCACGTATCTTGTACTTTTCAGTTAAATATATTATTCAACTGGAAGGAACTATTGAGCCGCATCAAACATTGCCAGGTGAACTCATTTCAAATAAAATATTATGTTATTATTCATAAGAATGAAATACTACCTCATGTTATCAAATGGTACATTCTTAGGTTTGCCAATGGCAAAGGAATGGAGAGACAAAAGGAAGAAGATAACGACATTAGTTGCCAAAGACATGAAGGAGGAAAGCCCATACAGTAGGAGAGCAAAAGGGAGAAGCCCAAGGACTTAAACTACAAGTTTTGGATAATATTTTCCAGCAAAATTCGTACCTCCCACAAGGCCAATTGGATTCAAACTCGGATTCAACTCAGAATTCAATTCGGATTCGGTTCGGGACAGCCTGACAGGTGCTTACTAAAAAGGTCATAACTTTCACAATCGGACTCCGATTTGGGTGTTCTTGTACTCCTTGGAAAGATATTTTCAAGAGCTACGCAATGGATCTGGTCCCAACATCAAATTCGTCACGGATCAAAAGTTATGGTCGAAACAATGTGACGGCTGTAAAATCTAGTTTCCTTTTTGTGAGAGTTCGTATCTAAAACCATATAGGGTTGAGTTGTACTAGGTTTGTGGACTCTATGGACGTCCCAAGGTCCTATATAAGCCATGTATTGGCAGCCAAAGAGCTCAGACCACCTTTGAGAATAATCAATATACTTTGTTCGAGTTTTTAATTGCTGCTGAAATTCCGTGAGGGAATTAGGAGTGTTCTTCAATCAAGATCGTTCAGCCTTTCCGCTGGGAATTGGGTGCACGATAGATCTTCGCTTGGTGGTCGGCGAAATCGACGCGAGTGTGTTTTGGCGGATTAAAGAGTGTTCGTCCCTTGCATTGGCATTGGAGGATCATTGCGATTCAACAAGACTCCCGCGAGTATCCATCCTACGTCGAGAAGATCGGGCGACCCCGTATCATCTGGTATCAGAGCGCGGTTTACTCGGTAGGATCTTATCCCTTTACTTTTAGATTGATTTATTTCTGTCCTATAGTCCAATAAACCGAAAATTGCAACAAAAAATCCAAACCCTAGTTTCGCATCTGTTATTTTCGTGAGTTTTATTAAGTTTTGATCCATTAGAAATTTTGTTTACGTGCTGATCGTGTCCTTTTGCGTTGCTTAATCGTTGTTATTTTGAAACCTTGAAAATCCGCTAGTTGATCTTTCAATTAGCATCCAAAAAAAAGTAGATTCAATTTACTTTTTGAAACCTTGTTCTTGCTGTCCACATAAGATCTTTGTGCATCTTGAAAGAATATCACATCCGAATATATCTGGTATTCCCTTAAATCCTTTGAACCTTGAGACTAGTCTTTGATAATTGCTTTAGGGCTGTTCTAGAATTATCTACACATTGCTGAATAACTTTGGACTTACGAACAATTAAACCTAGTTTGGCCTTGAGTATAAAAAAAGAGCCAAAAAGAGAGAAGGCAAATGATTGAAAAAAAAAAGAGGAGACACGGCTTGAGCAAAAAAAAACAAAGAAAGAAAGAAATAAAACAAACAATTGGCCGAATTTGGGTGAGTTAATCTTAATCCATAAATTCAGATTGTGTATTTAATTTCTTTGGACAATCTTGTGCCCTCAAATTCATATTATTGCAATTGGCTAGCGTCTCTCCTAGTACTTGGTGCAAAACGAGCTAATATTCCCGATTGTTTCCTTTAGCTCATTCATTTTGTTTGCATTAAGTCACATTGATCATTGTGTGTGCGTTCATATACTTCACTTATATCATTTGGATCGGCACATAGGCAATACTTTCTACCTTGGATTATTACTTAATTTTACAACATCGTGAATTCAGATTGCGTTGAATAAACACTTCCATACCAAGCTCCACTAAATATCCTTTGCCTGCAATTGTGAGTCACTTTTAAATCCGCTTGATCATCACTTGCTATTGTAGCCACCACCAAGTGTAAGTTTCTTTTTGGCCTCAATTCACTTCGGAAAGGTAAGAACTTTACTTCGGAGAGGAAAGAGTGAGATTGAGTGAATTCCACATATCATACATATCTTGGAGTTGTTTCGTGTTGCTTTGCACAATCTAACCATGACAGGCGAAGAAAATAACGATGATGATGTTTCTAACATTTGGCAATGAGAAGTGCTATGAAACAAGAAATTGTAGCTAGCACAGCTACAATGGATGGACAGCTCAAGACAGATATGCAAGATCACCGCATTGAATTCAATCATCAAATGAAAGTATTATGCTCAAACATTGTGAATGATATTGTGCGGGTACTTCATCCACAACAAGAAAAAGATAACTTTACTCCTTTCTATGGAAGTGAGGATCCAGAAGAGTATCTTGAGTGGGAATGGCGCATGGAGAAAGTATTTAGATTTCAAAAGCTTCCCAAAAACCAAGAGGTGATGTGTGCCACTAGAGAATTTGAAGATTATGCTTGTAGTTGGTGGCATCAACGATTTGGAAACGAACTCATTAAATCTTGGTCAGATCTGAAAGCACTCATGAGGAGAGAATTTGTGCCATCCTATTATGCACAGGGATTGCTTCGCTATTTGGAGAGTATCACACAAGGGAGTAATACAGTGCAAGAATATTATTTTGAGCTACAAGATGCATTACGTCGAGCCGGTGTCATTAGTGAACTACAAAAGAAGACATACTTCAAAAGAGGATTAAATTCTAAGATTGCCGCTACACTTCAACATAAATATTTTGGTAGTGTGCAGGATCTTGTGAATTGTGCTATTCAAGAGGAGAAGAGACTTATGGAGAGACGTACACCACAGTTTTCTCCCAGTTCATACTTCAATTCTGCTGCCTCTACTAGTGTGACACATGAGAAGATGACCGAGCATGGGACTTTTCTTTCGGTCAAGGAGATATATAGTATTCCAAAACTACATATAGCTCCTAAGATACACTACAACCTATGTGAGGATGAGAGCCACATAGCCAAATTGAGTGAGAGTGATAAAAAGAGTGAGCTGTGTGATTCCACCATATATGAGGTTGAGAGCATCCAAATTGAGAGTGTGAGAGAGACACCAAAAGAAAAGAAAGAATTAGAAGATAGACAAAGTGAAGATGCATCTGAAACTAACACATTAATATCTACTTCTAGTGTTGTTTCTCACATTGTGCAGGTTGATATTAAAGATGAAGAATTGAATATTCAACAACCGGCACCTTTGAAGCCAAATGAGGAGATAACCACGGGAAGGGATAAAGTGCTTGCTGCCCCGTGGGTACGTCCTAATAATTTTAAACCCTCAGCGCCTACATCATCTGTGGAGGACGACAAAGGTAACACTATTGGTGCTGAATTTAATTGTGCAAAGGTGAGTAATTGTGAGAACTCATATCATCAACCAACAATTCCATGTTCTGAAATTTCTTTGCTCAATTTATATAATGTGGAATTGATTACTCATAAGGAAGTTCTTACTAGAATATCTCCTAATGATTCTTTGTACTATATCATGTTTGATGATCCTAGAGAGCTATCTAGTGTGATTGATAATGTTGCTGAAATTTCAAGTTCAAACTCACTAGTTAGTACCTATGCCTACACATATAAGTTTAATTTGATTGGAGATTATGGTGTAGATGACAAATTTTATGTTCACAGAATTTGCATTACATGTGATAAGCTTGCTGAATTAAAATCGAATATTATGGATATACAATCTCATATGCCATGTTATGATCACAATGAGATGGATTTCAACAATAGCACGTACTGTTTAGAAAGATTTCATAAGTCTACTTGTTCGATCTTTAATGTACAATCATGTAAAAATAATCAGTAGTAGCGCTTGATTGAAGCATGGAAGCCGATAAAAATTTTCTTTCCCATATCTAAACAACTAAATCTGATTTTGCCTCTTAATGATCTGTCTATGTCCTTAGAAAAGTCGAGGACGACTTTCTTTTATGGGAGGGAGAATGCTGTGAAAAATAATATTGAAATGTATACATATTTTGGTCACGACTATATTGATCAGTTTATGCAAAATAATGAGAATGTCACAACAATTGACACTTACATATACCATGCATATGTGTTGTTCTTTTTATTTATAACACCTTCTGAAATACATGATGAGATAATCCAAAAAAGTGTTGACGACAAATATATATACCATGCGTACACGTTGTATTCTTTGTTTAGTACAATTTCAGGCTATCAAAAGCCGAGGACGGCTTTTCTTGAAGAAGGGGAGGATGATGCGGATACGCACGTATCTTGTACTTTTCAGTTAAATATATTATTCAACTGGAAGGAACTATTGAGCCGCATCAAACATTGCCAGGTGAACTCATTTCAAATAAAATATTATGTTATTATTCATAAGAATGAAATACTACCTCATGTTATCAAATGGTACATTCTTAGGTTTGCCAATGGCAAAGGAATGGAGAGACAAAAGGAAGAAGATAACGACATTAGTTGCCAAAGACATGAAGGAGGAAAGCCCATACAGTAGGAGAGCAAAAGGGAGAAGCCCAAGGACTTAAACTACAAGTTTTGGATAATATTTTCCAGCAAAATTCGTACCTCCCACAAGGCCAATTGGATTCAAACTCGGATTCAACTCAGAATTCAATTCGGATTCGGTTCGGGACAGCCTGACAGGTGCTTACTAAAAGGTCATAACTTTCACAATCGGACTCGATTTGGGTGTTCTTGTACTCCTTGGAAAGATATTTTCAAGAGCTACGCAATGGATCTGGTCCCAACATCAAATTCGTCACGGATCAAAAGTTATGGTCGAAACAATGTGACGGCTGTAAAATCTAGTTTCCTTTTGTGAGAGTTCGTATCTAAAACCATATAGGGTTGAGTTGTACTAGGTTTGTGGACTCTATGGACGTCCCAAGGTCCTATATAAGCCATGTATTGGCAGCCAAAGAGCTCAGACCACCTTTGAGAATAATCAATATACTTTGTTCGAGTTTATAATTGCTGCTGAAATTCCGTGAGGGAATTAGGAGTGTTCTTCAATCAAGATCGTTCAGCCTTTCATTGGGAATTGGGTGCACGATAGATCTTCGCTGGTGGTCGCGAAATCGACGCGAGTGTGTTTTGGCGGATTAAAGAGTGTTCGTCCCTTGCATTGGCATTGGAGGATCATTGCGATTCAACAAGACTCCCGCGAGTATCCATCCTACGTCGAGAAGATCGGGCGACCCCGTATCACTTTAATTCTATTCTGTGTGAAACGTGCATGTGCAACAAGATGATTCTTTCCCTTTTCCCATGCATGCCGATCTCGTAGCGGTACCTAAATAAAACAACAACAACAAGAGTGAGTCCAACGACTCAGCAAATATAATGGATAGAACGAATTCATTTATGCCCATCACTTCACAAACAAATTCATCATTCATATAAACAAGCCATGCAATGCACAATGATCAAAAACTCTTTATCTCTTTCTCTTTTGCATTTTACCGGTAATGCAAAGTGTGTATCCGTCGATACACACTCATGCCTGTACCACCTGGTACAGGGACCAATTGCCCATACTCCACAAGTATGGGGACCTTTAGCCCGTCATGATATCAACATGACGGGGACCTCGGTGCTTGGTCATCTCGTGACCAAGACTTCAAATAATCAACATGATGCATATGCATGAATGCTCTAATAAAGTAAATCTTGTATTCACGATATCTATGCACCAGAAATACTCATGAACGCTGAAAATCACAACACCCCTATATAGCATCAATGCATTGTTACCACAACCATAAACACACATATATTCATACCATTGAGCAAACAACGAACTTCCACCTTATCAATATTAAACCCTCATTATACTTGCCTTAACCGCGAGAAAACGGAGAACGTGTAGAAGGTGCCGCCTCTGTGACCCGTCCTCCACCCGGAGCACGCTCAACGGCACGCCGCACGAAGGATCTAAAGTGTGTCGATGCCCGAAAACTCCCTCCACTGATGCGTGAGAACTCACTGTTCATGAGAGACCATTAATTTGTTAAGTAGTGGCCTCACTTACTAATAAGTGCATGTTCACATCGCATGCAAACTGAAATGGTACTCTTCAAGCCTCCACTATATTTCCTATCATGTACCCAACTCTACGATGGCCTCTATACATCATCATGTAATGTTGAACTAATCAAATCAGTAATAATATACACCAAAATTTTCAGAATAAGCCAGCTGAGATGCATAATTATTAAAATGAACAAGTGTTTACCGAGTTTTCGGGACTCAAGTTTCTGTTTCCCATGACAGTGACTCCAACCAAAGTTATACCTGTGAAGCAAGGACAGATGTATACGGACAGACCATGCTTGTCCAAGTTGTTCTGGTTTCCAACAACGAGCAATCTGATATTTTCGTCCCACTTCGTGTCTTGAAATTAACATCCAACAATCTGATCTCACCTCATCAGCTCATCTCATGGAATTAACAATTCGATTATATGAATCATTCATGGCATATTGGCTATCAAATGACTCAAATATCAAGGGATTGCGTGGGGCTTACCATAGAACTTAGTAGTTACCAAGTTAGAAGCTCCCCATGGCCCACTCTCACGATCTTTGGACAAGAAGACCGGCGACCGGGCTCAAGCACGGATCTTTGGAGAAGGCAAAGCGCCAACAAACACAGGGTATCTGCATTGCTACGGATCAATCATCTTAAGAAACTCACGGAGACATGAACCGCCTCTCGATTTCATGTAGCGATCCATCGAACGTTCCACGACATCAAAACTCTCGCGGCATACAATCAAATACCTTCCGTGCATCCTCCAAAGAGTGCAACTCGGCCTAGCACAACCCGCGAAGCGGTTCCAACGCATAGCGTCCGCAAACACCCGGACTTCACACCGCGGTGGACCTACCCGCGCCTTGCGGCTGCTGCTCTGCCGCTGGCGCCGTCGCTGCTCGCGCGCCGCGCTGGCCTGCTGCTCTGCCGCTGGTAGCCCCGTACGCACCGCGCCCTGCGCGCTGGCCTGCGAGCTCCGCCGCCGTCCGCCGTGCCGTGCCGCCCACTGCCATGCTGCTCGCCTGCCGGGAGAGATTGAGAGGAGTGAAGAAGGGTGTTATTGCTGTGAGAAAGAGAGTTGGAGAGAGACTTTTGGAGAAGGCGATGGATCTGGGAAGCCAAAGCAGTGGCGGCTGCACCACAGGGAGGAAGGGGGAGGGTGGCGCAAGGCAGGGAGGAGCACTCGGCCAGGGGCTCCCCCAGGGGGCGGCTCACAGGGGGAGGGGAGGTCAGGGTTTGGGGGAGGGGGGCCTCCCCCCTTGGGCCACAGCCCAGGCCCAAGTTATAGGAATTTTCAGAAAATCCCCTCTCTAAAAGGTCAAAATAAATTTAGAATATTACACTATCTTTTGTTACAAGAAAGGGACGAATTATTGATAAGAATGGTGTTCCTAAAATGATTCCTTGGTTTAGATTTTTCACAAGCAAAAAGGAAGTCTTGATGCAAACACCAGAAATACAAATATCTATTTCAGGAATTTTGTAGTTTACCGCGAGAGGGTTTCCATCAGCACCATGGATTTCATGAGTGGATTTTTGAAAATATTTGAAATGAATGATTCCTTCCCGAATACAATTTACATCAGCTCCTGAGTCAATTAGAGTTTTGTGTTTGAAATGAAATTTATCAGGAAGTTTATATGTAATATCCACGTACCATTTTTGCTTGAAATATGTTTCAGTTGAGTCTATGACTCCTTGATTATTTTGAGAGATTGATCTTTCTTCAGATTCACTTGCAACTTCTTCTTGATTATTTTGAAGAATTGGCCTTGATTGTTGAATTTCCACTATTTGAACTCTCCTTTTGAGATCTCGCAATTCTTCTTTCATATAATTTTGTTCTTGAAGTAGATCATTTAATTCTAATTGTTTGTTCATCTTCTTATGATTTTCTACTCTCCGAAAGACTTCATCTATGGAGAAGTACTTCTTGTGTTGGATATCTTTGACTAACTTATCCTTATTGGTTTTGATTCTTGACAGGAATTTTTCCAAGATGGCTTCCTTTTCTCTTGGATTTTGCACCATATCAAAGGTGTCTAATACAAATTGTTCTAAGTCCGTGAGGACTAGTACAGTTTCATCAGAGATATCTTCAGAGGCATCTTGCTCACAACAAGAACATATACTATTCTCACAATGATTTACTTCTGATTCAGATTCATTTCCAGAGCTGGATTCATTGTCAATATTGTTTAGGATTTCTCCTAGTCTCTCTCTAATATCTTCAGTTTCTGATTCTAATAAGGCTTAGATTTCTTTTTTAACTTTGGCTTTCAAGCATCTGCTTGCTATATGTCCTTTTAGACCACATTTGTAGCATACGATTTCTTTTGACTGATTCTCCTTTTTAATAGGTTTTTTGTGTCTTTTCCTCTTGATATAGTATGCCTCCTTCTTATTATGAACATGACTTTTCCTAAGTCGTTTGACATACTTTGCTTTATTCTTTCTTTCATGTGGGTCTTCAAAGCCAAATTGGTAGCAAAAATCTCCCATTTCCTTTTTCCAATGGCCTTTTGTTTTTTAAGTTGTTCCTTGATTTTAAGGTCATTACACAGTTCAGCTCCTACCAACTGTATTTTTTGCGTGATTTTGCCTATATCTAGATATTGATAATTTATACTCTCTTGTCCTTCTTTTCTCAAAGAGTTTCTAACTTTCTCAGCAAATAAGGGAGGTAAACCAAATATATATTTTTCTTTCCAAAATTCTTGATTAGGATCAAGTAGTGTATATAATTTTGATAGAAATGTATCCTTGTACCACCTAAAATCTGACATAGTCTTACACCTTAGATTTATCAATTGTTCTCTATTTTTCTCATAGATATCTTGATAATTTCCAGAAAATGATAGACTATGTTGTAAATCAAAGTAGTCAGGGCATCCGAAATGTTACCGATAGGATTTTCATGCACATCTACCCGGACTATGGGGCTTCCATTTTCATCAATCTTGATTGCATCAATAATTTCTTGCTTCGATCGGTATCAAGTATTGATCCCTGACCTCTCAATTGACCAGAGAATCCCACAACAATCATTGAGGCTGCTTCTCTTTCTGGATTACCACTAGCTATGCAAGCATTAGCATACATAATCATTTGATGGCAAAGTGTGAAGATTTGATATTCTGTATATCCATCTAAATTCCATTCTACAATTTCTTTGCCATTAAAGTATGTCATATTACTGATCTGAGGCATCTCTTCGAACTGTAGATCAGCGAAGGTTGGTCTAGAATAATAATTTCTTGTCCTAGCAGTATAAGTTGCAGGTTTGAAGATCTTATTGATCTCATCATTATTTTCTTCCTCAGAAATTTGATTGATATTTTTGCCTACCTTCAAACTATTCAGTTTGTTGGTTAATTCACTGACCAGATCTGTAGATACGGATGATCCTATTGCCTTTTATTTCCCAAGTTTTATGTTAGGACTTATTATATGTGGGGTAAACAAAGGAACAATGGACTGAGAACTAGATGATTCATATTGCGATTTGAAGGAATAATTTATCTTTACTTCAGGCTTGGCAGTCTTGACACCTTCTAAGAGGATGTTCTCGATGCGATCCGTTTGCTGTCCAAGAGTCTGTAAAGATATGTTTGCATAATTTTGCTGTTCCACTAGGTGACTCATATGTTCTACTCGAACAGGCTCACCAAAAGTGTTTTTGGAAATATTTTTTATTGGAGATGCTTTTACGCTTTCTCCCTTAGCATTCTCTGGAAGTTGGATAGACTCGAAGGGCGGATGGACAGATTCCTCAATCTTTCCACCGGAAGTCTTCCAATCTTTTGAAACCTTTTTGATGACATTCAAATTTTCTTGATCTGATTTGAGAGCTTGCAATTCAGATTTTAGATTTTCTAAATCAGACCTTAATTGCTTTTCTGATTTAAGAGTTTCTAATTCGGATTTGAGGTTTTCTAGCTCAGCTCTTAACTCATCCAAATCAGACTGTGGTTTTTTCTTTGGTTTGAAGAACTTTTCAAAATATTTGATGTGGCTCTTTTCATACCATTCAAAGAAAAAGATATGTCTTTTTTGCTCTTTCATTTCTTTGTACCAAACTTCTCTTATTCTTTTGATATAAGGATTGTCTACATTTTTGTAATATCTTTCAAGTTTTTCCTTATTTTTGGGAAGATCAAGTTCTTTCTTAAGGAGGTCCTTATCTATTTCAAACTCTTGATCTTCTTCTAATTCATAAATAGAATTGATATTAAATCCTTGATATTCTTCTACTTCCTCTATACCATTGATCTCAAAATCTGAGATTGAGGGCTCATACGAATTATCCTCATAGGTTGCATAGACAATTTTGTTTGGCTTTAAAACAGGTCTATTATCAAGACTAACAGAGGATCTAGACTGAGCTTAGAGACAAGACCTTGTGGATATTTGGATCAGAAAGAGATACAAAAAAGTCTGGGAATGTGTTAAAGAACACTGGACCATTACTAAGACTGGCCTCAACCATTCCTAGCAGGGAATCATTGAATCTTTTATTTCTGCAATCTCTTAGACAAGCCAACACAGAAGTATTTAAACCTTTTCGAGATAAGGATCGGATAGCAACTTGAACCAAACCGAAATGTAGATAATGATACTGAGGTTTTGCTTTTATACGATTGATTTCCTTTTCAGAAAGGAGATGCAAAGTTTCATGCAAAGAACTAATAGAAAGGGATTTTTCTATAGTTTTAATATAGTAGTCAGACTTTAAAGCAAACGTGCCTATATGATATATATTCTTAATATTTACTTTGGGTACTTTCCAGTTTGCAATACTTTGCTCTAAATCTTCAAAGCAAACAGACGAAGCATTCTTAACTGACATTGTTTTGATAGACCTATTGTTACCGCTAGAGGCTTCTGATTTATCAGTTACACCTAGAGACCTTGCTAACCAAGACATCTTATACGTAGAAAAAGGAGAATGGATAAGTAGGAACTCTTTTGGACCAACGGCAGGGCAAATCCCACAATTAAGATCAGCCTTAGAAAGACGGTTTCCAGACAACGACAGGGTAAACCCTTGATTGCGATCAACCTAGACTCCTAACAAGCTAGCCCAGACAACGATTTATGCCACTTACTGCGCTCTCTTGACGACTTACTCGGCCACGCGACTTCGGGTTCACTTGTTAGAGGCTTTCGGGATCTACGCGTCTCAGCGTACCGCCGCTCCTTGGGATCTCCGCGGCCCTCAGCTACGACTACCGCACCCCTCTCCCCCCCCCCTTCGGAGAAGATGGCTTGGGGAGCTCGGCCCACCGGATGGCTCGATACAGTGAGGACCCGGCGGCGACTCAGGGATCTGGTCGCTACAATGGAGGATAGAATGGCTTCGGGTGTGCAGATGAAGGACAGAGTTAGGATGATATGCAGGGATGCGGAATGATATTGACAATCATGTAGTATGATATTATGCAAGATGATATTATACAGAATGATATGCAGATAATATAAAGAAGATAAATAGTAAATAAGAACTTAAACAGTAAATTAGAACATAAATAGTAAAAGCCTAGCTATTACTTATGTTCTAATTTCTGATAAAGAACAGAGTTAAGATGAAGAACTCCTTACTTTCTGTTCTTTATATTCTGTCTTTAATTTCTGTTATGTCTTCTATATTCTGTCCTTTACTTTCAGTACTTTACTTTCTGTTCTAAGTTATAAGTATATATTCTAAGTTTTATTTCCTTTGTGTTCTTACCATTCAGTTCTTTATTTATGTTCTTCTTTATTTTCTTTCTGTTCTTTATTTCCGTTCTATAAGTATATATATGTTCTAAGTTCTATATATTCTTCATTTTTATTTTCTTTGTGTGCTTACATTCTGTTCTTTACTTTTAGTTTGTTTTAATTTGTGCATCTATCATTCTGTATTATATTCAGTTCTGCATATGTTCTTACTTTTACTATTTATGTTCTTATTTACTGTTTAAGTTCTTATTTACTATTTATGTTCTTTATATTATCTGCATATCATTCTGTATAATATCATCTTTCATAATATCATTCTGCATATCATTCCGCATCCCTGCATATCATCAGAAGTAAATCATTGCGAGAATAGTATATGTTCTTGTTGTGAGCAAGATGCCTCTGAAGATATCTCTGATGAAAATGTCCTAGTCCTCACAGACTTAGAACAATTCGTATTAGACACCTTTGATACGGTGCAAAATCCAAGAGAAAAGGAAGCCATCTTGGAAAAATTCCTGTCAAGGATCAAAACCAATAAGGATAAGTTAGTCAAAGATATCCAACACAAGAAGTACTTCTCCATAGATGAAGTCTTTCGGAGAGTAGAAAATCAACTTTCGGAGAGTAGAAAATCATAAGAAGATGAACAAACAAGTAGAATTAAATGATCTTCTTCAAGAACAAAAGGAAATAAAGAAGAAGAACATAAATTTAGAACAGAAAGTAAAGAGTTCTGAGAAGAAAACCGTTCTGGCGTTCATTCATATATCTTTGGTAAACAGAAGGTGGAACCTTCTGATAAGTACACCAGAAACTAGATACAAATTTTACTTTTTACAAGCTTACACACTTATATTTTACAAGGTTACACAATCACTTATATTTTACAACATCACAATAGTGTGTAACCTTGTAAAATATAAGTGTGTAAGCTTGTAAAAACTAAAATTTGTATCTAGTTTCTGGTGTACTTATCAGAAGGTTCCACCTTCTGTTTATCAAAGGTATATGAATGAACACTGTAACGATTTTCTTCTCGTAACTCTTTACTACATTCTTAATTTCTGTTATGCCTTCTATATTCTGTCCTTTACTTTCAGTACTTTACTTTCTGTTCTAAGTTTATGTTCTTCTTCTTTATTTCCTTTCTGTTCTTTACACCACAAATATATAATATTGAGGGCAGAAATAGACCTCAAACTCTTCAAAGACTTACAGACACATACCCATAAAAATATTTCTCTCCAAAGTATTATGGACCAAGGATTAGTCTATGTCATATATGGCACACTAGATCAGATTCTTCTATCTGATCTCGGTATTGCAATAAAAGAAGCTTGTAAAAGATTGGCATTCCTCGGAGGAAGATACAAGATTATTTTCTATTCTACCCCTCCAAGATTTGAGCAACCAATCAGGCCGGCAATGCATGATGTCTATATTCTTAAGGGGAGCTTCTTCTTCCCATCCGGAAGAATCGGCATTCTAATAGAAGAACAAAAAGAACTACTTCAATTTACTATTTATGTTCCTTAGCCCCTTGTGCTAAGCAAAATACGCCAAAAGGATTATCCACTCTCCTCCAAGCCAATCCCAGAAATCATATTATCACTCCAAAAACCTTGAATTGGGACAAGATAACCCTTCCTGAGAAATGGATTCTTCCCCAAGCAATAGAACCAAAGATCACCCAAAATAATGAATTAGAATCCTTGGCTGAAACACCTGATGGAGATGTTGAGATAACATTTTCCTCAAAAAGAATGACCTTCATTCAGTCTAGATCCTCTGTTAGTCTTGATAATAGACCTGTTTTAAAGCCAAACAAAATTGTCTATGCAACCTATGAGGATAACTTTATGTTCTTACCATTCTGTTCTTTACTTTTAGTTTATTTGCTTTAATTTGTGCACCTGTCTTACCATTCTGTATTATATTCAGTTCTGCATATGTTCTTACTTTTACTATTCACGTTCTTATTTACTGTTTAAGTTCTTATTTACTATTTATGTTCTTTATATTATTTGCATATCATCTTGTATAATATCATCTTGCATAATATCATACTGCATCATTGTCAATATCATTCCGCATCCCTGCATATCATCCTAACTCTGTCCTTCATCTGCACACCCGAAGCCATTCTATCCTCCATTGTCAAGGGTTTACCCTGTCGTTGTCTGGAAACCGTCTTTCTAAGGCTGATCTTAATTGTGGGTTTAACTCTGCCGTTGGTCCAAAAGAATTCCTACCTATCCATTCTCCTTTATCTACGTATAAGATGTCTTGGTTAGCAAGGTCTCTAGGTGTAACTGATAAATCAGAAGCCTCTAGCGGTAACAATAGGTCTATCAAAACGATGTCAGTTAAGAATGCTTCGTCTGTTTGCTTTGAAGATTTAGAGCAAAGTATTGCAAACTGGAAAGTACCTAAAGTAAATATTAAGGATATATATCATATAGGCACGTTTTCTTTAAGGTCTGATTACTATATTAAAACTATAGAAAAATCTCTTTCTATTAGTTCTTTGCATGAAACTTTGCATCTCCTTTCTGAAAAGGAAATCAATCGTATAAAAGCAAAACCTCAGTATCATTATCTACATTTCGGTTTGGTTCAAGTTGCTATCCGATCCTTATCTCGAAAAGGTTTAAATACTTCTGTGTTGGCTTGTCTAAGAGATTGCAGAAATAAAAGATTTAATGATTCCCTGCTAGGATTGGTTGAGGCCAGTCTTAGTAATGGTCCAGTGTTCTTTAACACGTTCCCCGACTTTTCTGTATCTCTTTCTGATCCAAACATCCACAAGGTCTTGTCTCTAAGCTTACAAACATCTGGCTTTCATCTTGAGCCTAGAAGCGAAAACATTTCAGTAACCTATAGGATCTGTTTCAAAGCTATGACCACCTTAGCCCCTTGTGCCAAGCAAAATACGCCAAAAGGATTATCCATTCTCCTCCAAGCCAATCCCAGAAATCATATTATCACTCCAAAAACCGTGAATTGGGACAAGATAACCCTTCCTGAGAAGTGGATTCTTCCCCAAGCAATAGAACCAAAGATCACCCAAAATAATGAATTAGAATCCTTGGCTGAAACACCTGATGGAGATGTTGAGATAACATTTTCCTCAAAAAGAATGACCTTCACTCAGTCTAGATCCTCTGTTAGTCTTGATAATAGACCTGTTTTAAAGCCAAACAAAATTGTCTATGCAACCTATGAGGATAATTCGTATGAGCCCTCAATCTCAGATTTTGAGATCAATGTTATAGAGGAAGTAGAAGAATATCAAGGATTTAATATCAATTCTGTCTATGAATTAGAAGAAGATCAAGAGTTTGAAATAGATAAGGACCTCCTTAAGAAAGAACTTGATCTTCCCAAAAATAAGGAAAAACTTGAAAGATATTACAAAAATGTAGACAATCCTTATATCAAAAGAATAAGAGAAGTTTGGTACAAAGAAATGAAAGAGCAAAAAAGACATATCTTCTTCTTTGAATGGTATGAAAAGAGCCACATCAAATATTTTGAAGAGTTCTTCAAACCAAAGAAAAAACCACAGTCTGATTTGGAAGAATTAAGGTCTGAATTAGAAAACCTCAAATCCGATCTAGAAGCTCTCAAATCAGATCAAGAAAATCAAGCTTTCAAATCAGATCAAGAAAATTTGAATGTCATCAAAAAGGTTTCAAAAGGTTGGAAGACTTCCGGTGGAATGATTGAGGAATCTGTCCATCCGCCCTTCGAGTCTATCCAACTTCCAGAGAATGCTAAGGGAGAAAGTGTAAAAGCATCTCCAATAAAAAGTATTTCCAAAAACACTTTTGGTGAGCCTGTTCTAGTAGAACATGTGAGTCACCTAGTGGAACAACAAAATTATGCAAACATATCTTTACAGACTCTTGGACAGCAAACGGATCGCATCGAGAACATCCACTTGGAAGGTGTCAAGACTGCCAAGCCTGAGGTAAAGATAAATTATCCCTTCAATTCACAATCTGAATCATCTAGTTCTCAGTTCATTGTTCCTTTGTTTACCCCACAAATAATTGGTTCCAACATAAAACTTGGGAAACAAAAGGCAATAGGATCATCCATATCTAAAGATCTGGTTAGTGAGTTAACCAACAAACTGAATAGTTTGAAGGTAGCCAAAAATATCAATCAAATCTCTGATGAAGAAAATAATGATGAGATCAATAAGATCTTCAAACCTGCAACTTATACTGCTAGGACAAGAAATTATTATCCTAGACCAACCTTCGCTGATTTACAATTCGAAGAGATGCCTTAGATCAGTAATATGACATACTTTAATGGCAAAGAAATTGTGGAATAGAATTTAGATGGATACACAGAATATCAAATATTTACCCTTTGCCATCAAATGATTATGTATGCTAATGCTTGCATAGCTAGTGGTAATCCAGAAAGAGAAGCGACCTCAATGATTGTTGTGGGATTCTGCGGTCAATTGAGAGGTGGGATCACTACTTGGATACTGATCAGAAGCAAGCAATTATTGATGCAGTCAAGATTGATGAAAATGGAAGCCCCATAGTCCGGGTAGATGTGCATGAAAATCCTATTGGTAACATTTCAGATGCCCTGACTATTTTGATTTACAACATAGTCTATCATTTTGCTGGAAATTATCAAGATATCTATGAGAAAAATAGAGAACAATTGATAAATCTAAGGTGTAAGACTATGTCAGATTTTAGGTGGTACAAAGATACATTTCTTTCAAAATTATATACATTACCTGATCCTAATCAAGAATTTTGGAAAGAAAAGTACATATCTGGTCTACCTCCCTTATTTGCTGAGAAAGTTAGAAACTCTTTGAGAAAAGAAGGACAAGGGAGTATAAACTATCAATATCTAGATATAGGCAAAATCACCCAAAAAATACAGTTGGTAGGCGCTGAACTGTGTAATGACCTTAAAATCAAGGACAACTTAAAAAACAAAAGGCCATTGGAAAAAAGGAAATGGGAGATTTTTGCTACCAATTTGAGTTTGAAGACCCACATGAAAGAAAAAATAAAGCAAAGTATGTCAAAAGACTTAGGAAAAGTCATGTTCTTAATAAGAAGGAGGCATACTACATAAAGAGGAAAAGACACAAAAAACCTCTTAAAAAGGAAAATCAGTCAAAAGAAATCGTATGCTATAAATGTGGTCTAAAAGGACATATAGCAAGCAGATGCTTGAAAGCAAAAGTTAAAAAAGAAATCCAAGCTTTATTAGAATCAGAAACTGAAGATATTAGAGAAAGATTAGGAGAAATCCTAAACAATATTGACAATGACACAAGCTCTGAAAATGAATCTCAATCAGAAGTAAATCATTGCGAGAATAGTATATGTTCTTGTTGTGAGCAAGATGCCTCTGAAGATATCTCTGATGAAAATTTCCTAGTCCTCATAGACTTAGAACAATTCGTATTAGACACCTTTGATACGGTGCAAAATCCAAGAGAAAAGGAAGCCATCTTGGAAAAATTCCTGTCAAGAATCAAAACCAATAAGGAAAAATTAGTCAAAGATATCCAACACAAGAAGTACTTCTCCATAGATGAAGTCTTTCGGAGAGTAGAAAATCATAAAAAGATGAACAAATAATTAGGATTAAATGATCTACTTCAAGAACAAAATTATGTGAAAGAAGAATTGTGAGATCTCAAAAGGAGAGTTCAAATATTGGAAATTCAAAAAACAAATCCAATCCTTCAAAATAATCAAGAAGAAGTTGCAAGTGAATCTGAAGAAAAATCAATATCTCAAAATAATCAAGAAGGAGTTGTAGGCTCAATAGAAACATATTTCAAGCAAAAATGGTACGTGGATATTACATAGAAGCTTCCTGATGAATTTTGCTTCAAATACAAAACTTTAATTGACCCAGGAGCCGATGTAAATTGTATTCGGGAAGGAATCATCCCTTTGAAATATTTTCAAAAATCCACTCATAAAATCCATGGTGCTGATGGAAACCCTCTCATGGTAAACTACAAAATTCCTGAAATAGATATTTGTATTTCTGGTGTTTGCATCAAGACTTCCTTTTTGCTTGTGAAAAATCTAAAACAAGGAGTCATTTTAGGAACACCATTCTTATCAACAATTCGTCCTTTTCTTGTAACAAAAGATAATATCAAATTCAATATTCTGGGAGACGAGATAGAATTGAATTTCTGCTGTAGACCCGAAGAAAGCTTAGTAAGTCAGCTTATTGAGATCGTTTCGGGTAAAACGAGTGTTGTTAATAATATATCGGTTGAATGTATATCAGCCAAAATCCAAGGTTATGATAAGATACAACTTGTAAGCCACCATCATGCACGTTGGAGCCATCAAAGCCATGCTATGAGCTGCCATGAACCATTTGCCATCAATTATATAAGCCATTCTATGTCACCTTGGCACACACATGCTCAAAGTTATGCTACAAGCTGCCATGAACCCTTTGCTATCAATAATATGAGTCATTCTATGTCATATTGGTATACACATGCTCCTATTTTCAGATCCATTGACCCTCCAAAGTCTAGCTATTCATGGCTTTATAAGCTAGTATTCAAAGCACTACTTTGGGATAAAGCAAAGCACAATCCAAAGCCAAGGAAGTGCATGGAAAAGCCAAGAAAGTGCTTGCATGAGTGTCCACTCCATTCTGAAAATGGATGGGAGCTACATGAATATCATGGTCAAAAAGTCATAAACCTTGATAGCCTTGACAAAGTATCATCCAAAGAAATAAAATGCTGGTTAGACAATACATATGACTGTTGTTTGCACTTTAAAACATCTTGTTACACGTTCATCCATGTAAAAGATGCCCAACATCACACTGGCAAGGTCATATGTAAAGTTTTATCTCATGATTATCAACTAACTTGGCCAGCTACTTTGTCACATTACAGGGAAACAATGTCCCAGTTAAGATATGACTGGTTTACCCAGATGAGCTCTTGAAAATTACTCCAACTACGGGAGGGGAATCCTGAGCGCTTCAATCATAATTTTCCCTCTACAGAATTACAACAAGGCTTGCTCAACTTACTCTGGCAAGCGAACAGTAATAAAGAAAAGGCTCATGCATTAAATGGGCTGGCATATTACTTTAATCATATGATGCCCGAAGGACAATGGGCAAAATCATCAGATTATAAGCTCTCGAAAGGAGCTCCTGGACCGCTCTCGAAAGGAGCTCCTGGACCGATATATCCAGATTATCATATCAAAGAAAAATCAGCAAAGATATTAGATTACAGATCTTCAAAAAATTCCAAGATATTGGATCTGGATAACAGATCACTGAGATCATCAATAATATCATGTCTGAATATCAGGCCACCAGATACTTCAAAAATATTGGATCCTGGTATGGGATCGTCAATAGATTCAAAAGTATCATGCCCAAATATAGGAGCATCATCAGATGATTCAAAGATATTAGGTCTTGAAATAAGACCATCAGATTATTCAAAAAGATCAGATCTAGATATTAGATCACCAAATACATTAAGCTTGAATACAAGCTTACCAAACAATGACTCCATCAAGAAACAAATATATGCATCCACAAACTGCATAAATATAAGAGAGCTACTCAAAGCATTTCCACAAATCAAAACCAATGCATTATCAGAACCAGGCCACGATACTGCATGTAGCCACAAAAAACAAAAGAGAAGAGAAGAAAATATGATGAGAGTTCCCTTCAGCAATATTACTCATGAGATCCTCATTTTCAGATTAAGTTTCAAAACCCAGCAGACATTGTCTTGCCTAGGGCCAGATATTTTAGAATTAATTTGGAAAAAAATTCCAAGAGAGACAAATGAGAATATTCACAGAACTCCAAAAATATTTCCTTGACCTATATGAGGGAAGAGAGATTAATCCCAGCATTAGAATCAATGTTCACACATTTCCACTCCTCCACTTTGATGAGAGAATAATTATCCAGCCACACCACAAATATGTGATATTGAGGGCAGAAATAGACCTCAAACTCTTCAAAGACTTACAGACACATACCCATAAAAATATTTCTCTCCAAAGTATTATAGACCAAGGATTAGTCTATGTCATATATGGCACACTAGATCAGATTCTTCTATCTGATCTCCGTATTGCAATAAAAGAAGCTTGTAAAAGATTGGCATTTCTCGGAGGAAGATACAAGATTATTTTCTATTCTACCCCTCCAAGATTTGAGCAACCAATCAGGCCGGCAATGCATGATGTCTATATTCTTAAAGGGAGCTTCTTCTTCCCATCCGGAAGAACCGGCATTCTAACAGAAGAACAAAAAGAACTCTTCTCCCACAACATGAACCATGATAAATGGCGATGGTTTAAAGAAGCTATGGAAATCGACGACAGCATTTATCTAGACACCACCTGCCAGATGGTTTTCCAAAACAAGATCCTGGAGATATTCTGCGGAGGAAATTATGGAATCCTACACAAAGGTGTTGGACGACTAATTAAGCCAGATTATGGTGAAGACTCGGTAATTCGTCAAGAGTACCGAAGAATGCTGGATTGGTATGAATCAATTCAACCATACGAAGTTGAAGGCACATCCTCTGCACCAATGATAGTAGATGATGACTATGAAGACCCATAATTGTTCGTCCCGAATATTCCCTGACAGAAAGTATTCACCGGACAATAATGGAAGTACTATCTACTATTGCAGATGGAATCTGAACTATTGCAGACAGAATAAAGTCTGGTCATCATGGCGAATATTCTTCTCAGAGTCTAAAGAGCCATCATGAAGCATAATATCGACGGCCAGAAGGCGTCATCATGGGGGCCCTTACCCATGCTTATCCTGAAGAGTGGCCACGTCCATCCTTATCCTCAAGAGCGGCCACGTCCATGCTTATCCGGAAGACCTGCCACCCCTATATAAGGGGCATGAAGCCTGACAAAACATAACACACAACACACGAGTGGAGCTCACAAGCACTCAAGCTCTAGCCAAGTGCTCCTCCACTAGTGGCACCATAGTTGAGGCCTTCAAGGCCTCATCTCCACCAAATACTCCACTTCCTCTCCACTACTCCACTACTCCAATGTAAATAGGTAGTAGTAGTAGCTAAATAAAGACTCAATCTTGAGTCAAGAGTGTGTAATCTTGTAAAATATAAGTGTGTAAGCTTGTAAAAACTAAAATTTGTATCTAGTTTCTGGTGTACTTATCAGAAGGTTCCACCTTCTGTTTATCAAAGGTATATGAATGAACGCCAGAACGATTTTCTTCTCAGAACTCTTTACTTTCTGTTCTTAATTTCTGTTATGCCTTCTATATTCTGTCCTTTACTTTCAGTACTTTACTTTCTGTTCTAAGTTTATGTTCTTCTTCTTTATTTCCTTTCTGTTCTTTATTTCAGTTCTATAAGTATATATATATGTTCTAAGTTCTATATTTTTACTTTCTTTATGTTCTTACCATTCTGTTCTTACTTTCAATTTGTGTGCACTTGTTTTACCATTCTGTATTATATTTCAGTTCTGCATATGTTCTTACTTTTACTATTTATGTTCTTATTTACTGTTTAAGTTCTTATTTACTATTTATGTTCTTTATATTATTTGCATATCATCTTGTATAATATCATCTTGCATAATATCATACTGCATCATTGTCAATATCATTCCGCATCCCTGCATATCATCCTAACTCTGTCTTCACATAGACACCCGAAGCCATTCTATCCTCCATTGTAGCGACCAGATCCCTGAGTCGCCGCCTGGGTCCCCTGCTGGTATATATATATAAGAATGAGTTGATGGTCGTATGTCCGTTATCCGCCAACCGTCCCATTCTTTCAACTGCTTACTACTCTCTACTTTCAACCGATCAGAGCAACCTTTTTCTATAGCATGATTCTCTAAACATCTAATGAATTTCGTTGCAACGCACGGACATATGACTAGTAATTGAAAAAACAAGAGTGGGAATATAGAGCATTATTGCTTACCACATGCAAATAAACATTACTTTCACTATCAATATATATAGTTATCTCCTTTTTCAACAAATAAGTGAAATAAGATAACTTTTAGGTCAAAAAACTAGTTTTCCATTATGCTCTTAAAGAAAGTTTTCACGTCCCTTCAGTCTAAAATAGATGTTGCTTTCTAAGTTTTAACCTTCGTAGTCTCGAAGGTACAGCTTTAACAACTGGCTCTTACCATGTTGTGTTAAATACTAGCCAGGCGTCCGCACGTTATGGAAATCTACCATAAAAAGTCAATTTTAGAGATACAGGACACGGTATAGAGACCAGGACATGGATTTTATCTTGAGAAGTGTGTTGGGAGTTTATTTGGTGAATGGATTTATCTAGTTTTTGCTGTTTTATGGGAGGGGCAGTCTTTTTTGTTATTTCTTAGGGTTTCTTTTGGGAGGTGAACCTCTAAGAAAAAAACCAGAAGACATCATGCATTTACCCCTAGGGGTGCAAATGAGTTGGGTTAATCACGACCAATTCGGTGTCGAATCCGGTTAGTATTGGATTCGAGAAGAGAATTTGGTATCCGGTCGGATTCGGATTTGGTACCGGATAGTTCATGTCGGATTCGGTAACAAGATCGGGAGAGCTGCTATCTGACCGAATAGTGTCGGTATCCGGATATCAGATAATTATTCGGTCGGATATTTGGATCCGGATATCGGATAATTATCCGGTCGGATATTCAGATAACAGTTATTTTGTATGGAGGCATTCATGTCAAATATTATTTAGTGTAACAATTATTTTGCATAGGTTTTCTTTCCTACAATATGCTTGTTGAAGACTGATGGTATTGTAGTTTCTCATGTTCCATTTAATGATATTGGTAAATGCTTTTTTAATAATATTATCGCATTTATTACGAGTTTACAGTGAGGAAGCTGTATACTAACTTCGATACCTTATTGGAGGAAATCTGGGAACAGTGATAAATTTGTTACAAGGGAAAATTCCTAATGCACCCTTTCAATCACTCTACTTTTTTTTTCAATAATGCATCATCTAATAATTTGGTTCATTAATCGTTATGTTGAGTTTGTGTCGTGTTAGACTGTTGGTTAATGAATTATATATCAATTTACCATTTATACTGAACTTGTATTGTGCTAAAAACTTATGTTGAATGTATCATTTTGTATGAGCATGCTATCTGTTTATATTATCTGTTGTCCAATTCGAACCTGTCAAGTATTCGCCCTGATGTTACTGTTATTGAAAATCCGCATATTCTGAATTCATATTTGTATCTAGATTGACCATATTTGATACCGAATCTGGGGAAAAAATATGGGTTAGGATACGGTATAAGCAATATCCATCCGAATCCGATCCGATTACACCCCTATTTACCCCTCTCCCTCCCCCTTCCCACCTCCAACATAAAACTGCTAAAAAGCAGACAGAACCCCTCTCCAAACAAAAGTCCCAGCAGATACCTCATGACAAAACCTCCAGCAAATTCCCGTATAACTCTGCATCTTATCTTATATCACTAGTGTCATTTTTACAGTGGATCACAACAACATGGGGGCCTATGACTAGTTAAGTTATTAAAGGTCGAAATTATAATATTATGGAAGCATTTTTAGCATATCTACACAACAATTCCATGCGACCAATCTGAAGATTTATGCAACAAAGTTAGTGGATACACATGAACTTCAACGAGAACTACAATTTCAATAATCTCTCCTCTTGAACCTCTGTATGCATGCAACAATAGAATGCAAGGGTATGTGCGGTAGGTGTAACAATCTATGGCGCATATATGGATCCTCATATAAAATCAATGTTCGAGGATGCTAGGATGAAACGTTCTCTTAGTATTTGATACAGACCAACATAGAATTTAAGGGAAAGGGGAGTAAAACCTCTCTAATTTCAACTGAATGTTTTTGAATGGCAAGAATGGCCCTTGTAGGTGGGTAAGGGGGGGGGGGCAAACTCCATATTACTTGGTAGCAAAGGATTGCCAATATTTTTGTCCAAAGTTTTTTCAATTTTCATTAAATAAAATTGTCGAGCTAAAATGCAAACATGTCAAGCAATTTATATATAGCGCTTCAAGAGTTGTCCTCCCGAAGAGAGGAACAGATATCAGAACGAGAAAAATGGGAGAGACCGTATGGGTGTGTTCATTGGGAATCATACAAGGCTCATGTGGCCTTTGTGTAATACCCTATCCTAATCTGAGTACAGCCCGTAAGGCCCATGTAGATGTTCCATATAAGGGAGTAGTAAATTATATAGAACAATTTGGCCCAAAAAGTGGAATATCATGTATATTTCAGCCCAAATGGGATTTTTGTGTCCACTGGTATAGAATACACAACAATTACCAATTTCATTACAACATAAAGCTAGAGTAACCTGCATATTGCCCTTCAAAGAACTACCATCTTATCATCCTGAGTTTACATTGCGACATTCCTTTCTCATATCTTGCTAGCGTGCTACTTCTATTCAGCAATCATTTTTCTTTTATATCAGCGATGTTAACAACATTCACTACTATGCCAAAACAGGGGTGCAATGGGTTGAATACTAGTGGAGTGTATATTGCTTTCATATCCCCACATTTTCCCTAGATTCAGATGCATAATGAATATGGATAAAAACGAATTGTAGTTGCAAATATGGTACGGATAATGTTAAGAACAATAATAAATTTATTGCTGCCTGGAATTCCAAATGTTGAGCGCTTTCATTGTTGTGCTTTCTTCTACTTTGAAGTTACTACTGAATAGAGATGAAATACCTATGCATCACATTTTAGTGTTGAACAAAACAGAAATAATAGGCCGATTATGCTATATAATCACTACTATGTTGGATGACCGGTCGAGTACCGGTTACCGATTTTTGAAACCTTGATTCACTGCAAATAAATAATTGTCAACAAAAATTGAACATGATTATTTCATACAATATCAACAGGAAAAAGGTACATGTACATCATACACATCACAAAAATTTACACCACCATTAGAAAGTTAAAAGGTATATTTTGAACGTTTACCAAATGAGTAAAAGGTAACGGATATAGACCACAGCCATGTGGACTGTTTGCACATGAACCAGAGGCCCTAGAACCAAAACGTATATCCATTTTGACGTTTTCTTAGATATTGGCCCCACAGCCATCAAATGTGAATACAAGAGAGAATGACTCTGTTCTCATATCCTACAGAAATATCAGGTGCTCAAAATGAAAGGCCAAAGGAAGTTAGCAGCCACGACATCAAAAATTCCGTTGGCACACCAAATGGTAAGAACTAAGAACTGATGTTAACAGATTTGGTCTTGACAACAAGACCTAAACAGTCCACAGAGGGATCATACATGCATTCAGTTGGCTCCATTCAATGTTGAATCCTAGCCTTTCCAATGCTAACAAGTAAACAATAGACGAGAATCAGCAGGTCTGCCATCCAAGTACAATAGCATATTCAGTAGCATCCAAGCTTTGTGAACACTGGCTAAACACATTTTCTGACCTTAATGTTATAAATCTTATATGAACTCAAAATCTGTATCAAACTGTTGACAAAGGATATCTACATGATATGGTAGTTTACATCTAGATAAATGAATGATCTTACCCCCATGATTATTACCTATCTCCAAAATTAACAAGTAATCATTTCAAGAATTTAAATAACTTCACACGATGAGAAAACTTAGATTCCCTGTTTATTCCTTTTCCTTTCCTACAATCACTACTATATGGCTCCACTAATGAGCACTGTTACTCCACCAAGAAGCTAACCCATCAATTAGAACTTTTCCTCCCAGGATATTCTATTGACATGTTCCAGACAAGGGATGTCTATTGCTCTATGGAAGCATAGCACTATAACCTAAGTGCCAGTTATAATCTAACCGGTACCTCATAACAAAACTATAACCCAAACAGTAATATCATCCTACATGAGGATGCAAATTAGCAACAAGGCCGAGTCTACTGGAAATCACAGACTCACAATAAAAAAACATTCTGATGGAAGTCACAACAGAAGAGCAATTAGCCATCAAACAGCAGTAGCAAGAATGACGATTGTAGCAAACTAATTTATACAAGCATCATATTCCACCACACTAGTTCCTAATATAATTTGCATTCAGCAAGCAATGTTGAGTCCAACAATCGAAAATAAAATGTCCTGTTCATTTGTTCTTCCATTTCAATTCGACGAATTTGTTGGTGTTCCACGGACCGCCAGAAGCAACCACCAGGGAACAAAGATCCCGATCCCCCCAACCCTAAATTACAGGTGCGCGCATATATACAGTAGCGGATTTCAGGTAGAGGAATCGATCCGACATCACCAGAGACGAGGCAGGATGAGACCGAACAGTCCGATCCGGTCCCCGCCTCAGCAGACGGTGGGGACGAAGCGCAGCGCGGCGACGCGAGCGGCAAGGAGCCCCGCGAGCCTCCGCACGGCGAACTGGGTGCAGTTGGAGAGCGCGACGAGGCACATGAGCTCGTACACCACCCCCAGCGCCGCCTCGGCCGCGGACCTCCTGGGCGCGGGGACGTCGGGCTCCGAAGAGTCCCAGTCGGGCCCGGACCCAGATCCGGACCCGAAGCCGTGGTTCCACCCGCCGCCGCCGCCCCCGCCGCGGCCGGGACCGAAAGGGCCATCGCCGTCGTCGCCGGAGAAGGAGTCTCCCGCGTCGGAGGGGGCTTGGAGCGGCGGGTGCGGGGCGGCAGCGCGCGGCGGCGGACGGTGGCGGTGGCGGAGGCGGAGGGGCGGCGGCGGATGGTGGTGGAGTAAGCGAGGGGCCGGAGGAGGAGTGGCTTGGAGGACGCAGCGGTGGCTGTGGCGGCGGAGATCTCCATGGTTGGCGGGCTAGGGTTGTGTGTGGAGGAAGGCAACTAGGCAAAGGAACGAGGAAGACGTGGTGCGGTGGCTTTGTGTGCGCGAGTGGAGGTTACGCCTGACGTGTGTGGGACGCGCGGACACGCGGGATCGGTGGGCCGGAGCGCACGGAGAGTGGGTGTTTGGATTCTCCCCACGGGATCTTTGATTTGCGTTGCTCCGTGGTTGAGGATGAACGGGCGAACCCTCTGCTAGTCTAGTCTGGTGTCTCGAATAAAATCTCAGATATACGGGCGTTTACTTTGATTTTTACATATACCTTTTAGTTTATAAATAGTAATAATTTATAAAAAGATAATTATAATTTTAATCAATATAAATAAAATCATTATAGTGTGTACTATAATCAGTTAGATATCTAAAAATCATTTACTATAAGAAAAGACTTATAAAAGCCAGCACAAACAGGATGATACTAACTTGTTGCACAAAAGTACACCCTTTATCAGAGTATTTAGAATGGCGTTGGTTTATAGCTTTTTTTTTACTGTAATTGGTTTATTTTTTATTGCAGCTGAGTTGTCTTATTTGACATAATTAAATTAAAAAATTAAAAATAAAAAAATATGTTAGCCCATCAACAACAGTGCAAAGGAATACCGGAAAAAAAAGCAAATGCAAAAAAGTAAAAAAAATAGAAAAAGACGAAATTAATAAATAGTAAAAAAAGCAGAAACCAGAAACTAAATTGAACGGCGCCTATACAGACAAATGCCTCTTCTTAGCATGAGGAATCATAATTTGAACTAGAATAGAAAATTCCCATGGGCAGAAACATTGCAGTCGTGGCTTCTTAGCATGCCCTCTCTTGATGCAAAACTAAACTGAACAAGATTATGAAGTTAGTGATGTTGAAGTATAAGTGAATTGTCTGTCTTATTTTATTAGTTTAAATTTTTAGATGAATTAGCTGGTGTATAAAACTCAATATGGTATCAGAGCTAAGAGGTTTTAAGTTCAAGATCTAGTTGACACAATTAAAAAAATATAATTATAGCCCACTTCTATTCCGCATCTTAGGTCTGGAAGAACCTACACATGAGGGGGGAGTATTGAAGTATAAGTGAATTGCCCGTATTTCTTTATTAGCTTAAACTTTTGGAAGAATTGACTGGTGCATAAAACTTAATAAAATAATGCATATGGTAATTAATTAAAATAACAAGGAGAAGACGCCATGTTACAGTTCCAGCCTGCTGATGGCAATGGTAATTACATATTTACATGGCCAGCACTAAGTGGATGACCATGGCTCTCCAATAGTTAGATACAGTTCTAAGAGTAAATTACATTAGAGCTCTTTAAATTTGTATGGCTGTCTCACCTAGCACCATCAATTTGCATTTTACTTTTGTCAATTCACTGAACTTGCGTTCGTTTGCACCGCAAGTCACCAGCACTGTTGTTTGCTGATGGAATGGGCCGCCAGGGTTCCAATCAACTTGCCAACACGGTTTGGCGTGGATGCATATGTGGCTTGATCTACCCATTCATTCAACGGATCCATCAAAACAATTTCTTCCCCCAAGTCTTCTTCTCTCTCTCCCTCATCGTCTCTACACTCAACAGGGAAAGGGATGGGGATCCGTAACATACTGCTCATCGATAGGGACCGCTCACGGTCCAGATCGAACGGTTCAGATCGCAGGAATACAGAGGGGAACACCCATACGGAGACAGGGAAGCCGTTTTCATTTGGATTCTCCCCACAGGATCTTTGATTTGCGTTGCTCCGTGGTTGAGGATGAATGGGCGAATCCTCTGCTAGTCTAGTCTGGTGTCTCGAATAAAATCTCAGATATACGAGCGTTTACTTTGATTTTTACATATACCTTTTAGTTTATAAATAGTAATAGTTTATAAAAAAGGTAATTATAATTTTAATCAATATAAATAAAATTATTATAGTGTGTACTATAATCAGTTAGGTACCTAAAAATCATTTACTATAAAAAAAGACTTATAAAAACCAGCACAAACAGGACGATACTAACTTGTTGCACAAAAGTACACCCTTTATCGGAGTATTCAGAATGGCGTTGGTTTATAGCTTTTTTTTACTGTAATTGGCTTATTTTTTACTGCAGCTGAGTTGTCTTATTTGACAAAATTAAATTAAAAAAAATTAAAAATAGAAAAAATATGTTAACCCATCAACAACAGTGCAAAGGAATACCGGAAAAAAAAGCAAAGGCAAAAAAGCCAAAAAACAGAAAAAGATGAAATTAATAAATAATAAAAAAAGCAGAAACCAGAAACTAAATTGAACGGTGCCTATACAGACAAATGCCTCTTCTTAGCATGAGGAATCATAAATTGAAGTAGAATAGAAAATTCCCATGGGCAGAAACATTGCAGTCGTGGCTTCTTGGCATGCCCTCTCTTGATGCAAAACTAAACTGAGCAAGATTATGAAGTTAGTGATGTTGAAGTATAAATGAATTGTCTGTCTTATTTTATTAGCTTAAATTTTTAGATAAATTAGCTGGTGTATAAAAATCAATATGGTATCAGAGCTAAGAGGTCTTAAGTTCAAGATCTAGTTGACACAATTAAAAAAATATAATTATAGCCCACTTCTATTCTGCATCTTAGGTCTGGAAGAACCTACACATGAGGGGAGAGTATTAAAGTATAAGTAAATTGCTCGTATTTCTTTATTAGCTTAAACTTTTGGAAGAATTGACTGGTGTATAAAACTTAATAAAATAATGCATATGGTAATTAATTAAGATAACAAGGAGAAGACGCCATGTTACAGTTCCAGCCTGCTGATGGCAATGGTAATTACATATTTACATGGCCAGCACTAAGTGGATGACCATGGCTCTCCAATAGTTAGATACAGTTCTAAGAGTAAATTACATTAGAGCTCTTTAAATTTGTATGGCTGTCTCACCTAGCACCATCAATTTGCATTTTACTTTTGTCAATTCACTGAACTTGCGTTCGTTTGCACCGCAAGTCACCAGCACTGTTGTTTGCTGATGGAATGCGCCGCCAGGGTTCCAATCAACTTGCCAACACGGTTTGGCGTGGATGCACATGTGGCTTGATCTACCCATTCATTCAACGGATCCATCAAAACAATTTCTTCCCCCAAGTCTTCTTCTCTCTCTCCCTCATCGTCTCTACACTCAACAGGGAAAGGGATGGGGATCCGTAACATACTGCTCATCGATTGGGACAGAGACATAGTGTTGAGGGAGAGAAATGGAGATGGGGAACATGGATAAGGGAGAGGGACGGTGGGAGCTAGCAGGTGGCCAGAGGAAGGGGAGCACGACCATGTAGGACATGGCAAGGCAGCTCCTTGGGCAAGCAAAGAGGCCAGCGGCCGGGGATGGCTATGTGAGATGGGGTTGGCGACATGAGAGACAGGGATAACAGAGTTTGGACGAGAGAGGTGGAAGAAGGGGGGTTTAGATCATATACCCTCCCCTTAGTTGGGAAATTGAGGATTTACCCTCCCCACTCAATGACATGTAGGGTCATCATAGGTCACTGACACGTGGGCCAGGAGGGTAAATCCTCAATTTTCATCTAAGTGGAGGGTATATGATCAATAATCCCGTGGAAGAAGACGTATGACCTAGATGTTCTTTCCACGCTGACAAGTGGGGTTATTGCCGCGTCATCGTCCACCTTAGTGAAATTTCTTTACTATTATAAAAGAAGGAGTTGGTAGTTAGTATGACTTCTCCCACTTCCTTCTTACAAAAAAAAATCTATGGACCCCACCTCACGAAACCGTGCGCTACCTTCTCCACTAATCTTCTTCCCACCTTCTCCCCCATCTCCCCTCGTTCTCCGCCTCCCCCCACCCCACAGCCGCCTCCTCCTCCTCCCACCCCACGCCGCCGCCGCCTCCTCCCCTCCCTCCCACCCCGCGCACCACCTCCTCCTCACCCCACCCCTCCGCTCCTCCGCCGCCTCATCCTCCGCTCCGCCGCCACCTCCTCCTACCCCCACCCCGCACCGCCGCCTCCTCCTCCTCCCCACCTCGCACCGCCGCCTCCTCCTCCCCCCCCGCAGCATTTCGCTTTGCCCCACACCCGATGCGGTTGGTTACACACATCCCAATCCAATCCCATCTTCTCCTCCTCTCCGACTCTAGGTTCGTCGCGACCACCCAACCCGTGCCGCCTCCATGATCTTTGCAGCGGCAGCCGGTGTCGCCCTCCACCGCAGCGTCGGCGCGCGCCGCCGCAGATGGGCGTCATCCGCCGCCCATGCCGCCGCCGCCGCAGGCGATGCGCGCCGTCGTCGCCCCGTCGTAGATATGGGGACAGCGCCTCGAGCCGCAGACGGCCAGCCCGCCATCGCCCGTGCCGCGTACTACGAGGATCCGCTGGGGCCCCAGGCCATGTACTACGGGGGCCCGTCAGCATCTGCGGCCACCGCGCCCCCTACGGGGCCCAACAAGTTCAGAACGCTCTAGATCGGGGACCTGCAGTACCGGATGGACGAGAACTACGCCTTCGGGTGCTTCACGAGCATCGGCGAGGTATGCGCCTCTCGATTACGGTGCTCCCGTCTTGGAATCTGTGCTATAATTTTTTTGATCTGCGACTTTGGGGTCTGTTCGTGCTTGGTTGTGGACATGATTCGCTTGTGCCTCTCGCTGTATGGATCGGTAGGGTTTGATGCTATATGTGATGAATTGTGAACCTGTGCGTGCATTAGGTTGTTATGGCATGCGGAGGGGGATTTGCTGCCAAATTGTCTGGAGTAGTTGACCTCTGTTTTCAATTTTTATGTGAGATGTTGCTTCCGACGCGTCGATGGGTGTGAACACTGTGGTGAATACAGCAGCCAAGTGAGATTTGTTGTATATGGTGTGTTGTAGTAGTGAAATCACTTGTTGGGTCTGTGTGATTTCCCCCCTTTTTGTATGATGTGGATTGGGTGGTCCTAGCATGTGTTTAATGCTGTTGTTGATTGGCTTATCGGGGTGGTAGTGATTGCTTTCTTTAGTGTTTTGATGGTTCACTGATTCTAATATTAGCAGTGTTTTAAGATATTTTAACGGAAAATATGTCGATGGTTGTAGATAATTTTTTTTGTGTTGTTTTGGTTTTGCCATCTTTCTTTTTTGTTAGTGCTTGTAATGAGGTAGTTTCTCATGCATATCTGCTTTCATGGTTCGCTAAAACATAATTGTACAAACCACTGGGACCATTCGGGATGCGAGACCATGAAACATAATTTCTATTTTAACTTCTTGGTTGATTCAATTTTAGGATATTTATGTTGTCATCACATGCCGTTGCACAATTTGTACTCCTAAATTGTGGCATTTATGTAGTTATAGTTTGTTGATCTTTTGTTTTGTGTTCCATCAATTTGTAGGTACAATCTATCAAGCTAATTCCTGATAAGCAGACTGGACAACTTCAGGGTTATGGCTTTATTGAATTTGCAAGTCGTGCTGGTGCTGAAAGAGTTCTTCAAACGTACAATAGGACAATGATGCCAAATGTTGAGATGACATACCGATTGAATTGGGCCACTGCTGGTAAAAAACGTGATAACACCCCTGATTATACAATTTTTGTTGGTGATTTGGCTGCTGATGTTACAGATTACATATTACAAGAGACATTTAGGGTGCACTACCCATCTGTGAAGGGTGCAAAAGTTGTAACTGATAAACTGACAATGTGCTCAAAGGATTATGGCTTTGTGAAATTTGGTGATCCTACTGAGCAAGCTCGTGCAATGACTAAAATGAATGGGATGATCTGTTCTTCAAGACCCATGCGTATTGGTCCAGCTGCAAATAAGAAAGCAGCTGGTGTTCAAGAGAAAGGTAAGCACTGACTGACTGAATCTCAGTTGAATTTATCCTGTTTCAGCTGCATTTTCAAGTTAATTACATTTACATTTGGTTTGTAGCTGAATCCATGTGTTTATTTTGTTACTTAGTTGCTGTGTTGCAGTTACATGCTACTTGTTACTGATTGTATTGGTTTTCTGTTTTGCTTTCTTTACTTGTTCAAAATGTAGTGAAGCTGGGTTGCACTCCTTGAGCAAGAACTTAGTAGCTCCACAGTATTTACTTCGTGAATTTGGATCATTTAATACATTAGGATTCTGAAATACTCATAAAACTCCCATTGTCTGAAAGCAGGACACCAACAGGCTCTTTTCATATAGGAGCCTTGGAACTGACTTGAGTTGCAATGCATGTCTTGTATAATGCGTGACCTCTGTTAGGTCAGTGTTAATTGTTTATATCCTAAATTTGAAGTCGGTTCTTTCGGTATCTAGTACTTAATTTCTCAGCTTTTCCTTCCTGCCACATAATCCTTTTTTTCTTCCTGTATCTTTTATTAATACTGTTACTTGAAGGTAAGAACCTTCACTGCTCATAGGTTTTATGTGGGATGCACATGAATAGTGTTTATAAGCCTCATAACGCAGTAATGGGAAGCCCAACCATTTTTTCATGTAGTTGTGTACTCTTTACCTTTTCCTTCTTTTTATAACCTTTTCTTGGAAAGATGCTATGTTCGAAATATTAGTGTGTCTTTCAGGGTCAAGCCTTTTGTATTGATGCCTTTTGTTCACTTTCATTTGATATTCACTTATCAGTTTTTTAAATTTAAGATTGACTTTATGACCTCCCTAATTAACAATGAAAAACAGGCTAAACTGCTGATTCCTTTACAATGTTGTAAGCTATTAAGCTATCAATGGCTTGTGCCACTAGACTTGTTTTAGAATAGTACCATCTCTCATGCTCTCCATCCACTGTTTATGCAATGCCTGTTAGATTAAGTTCCTTTCTAGGCAACCTTTCCAGAATATGTATAGTTTTTGGGACATCTTAATTCTTAGGCAAGCTTAAGAACCTTTTGTCCTAGGAGGCTGAAGCCCCTTTCTGCTAGCTTCTCTAAGAAAGCAGTTTATGCAAGAAGTGCATGTGCACAAGGAAAAGAGTAAAAGTGGCCACTTTTGTGATGATTTCTCTTCCTTGCCTTGTTTATTCTGTTAATTCATTGGTTGTACCTTATGATTTTATTTGCCTTTGTAGCTTTGTTAATTGGCTTTGTTAAACTGAGATTTGGCATCACAGATGGATGTTGTATTTTCAGTAGCCTTGATGTTGTATTTCTGTGTTCTCTTCTATGAAGGATAGGATTACCTACGTATATGTGTACGCATGTGATTCATGGCATGATTTGTCTTACTTGTAACATGAATTTTTATGCTATTTAAAATTTAAGCTTTAACTATTTTTCCACGATAGATTCATAGCGAAAAATTTGAGTCCCATGAACAATCAACTCATAGATATAGGGAAAGTTTTATATTAAAAAATAGATGTAGGGAAACCCATATTAGTTTATTTGAGACTTTAGAATTTACGTTATCAATTATTTAAGATCCGTTGCAACGCACGGGCACTTGACTAGTTTGATGCAAAGTTTTGAGTTTTCGTTGCAACGCACAAGAACCTTACTAGTATTAGGAAACGAGAGAGTATGTTATAGCCTTAAATAAGACCGAGCTTGGCTTCATAGTCTAATTGAGACAACTGAGCCTAGGTTCTTTTTAGAACCCGCTTAGTTGGGCTAAAAAATAGTAGTGTATAGTTGAATTTGCACTGTAAATCATTTATTTTGTACTGTAGCGGATAGTAGTTTATTTGGCATAATTAAATTTAAAGAAATTAAAAATAGAAAAATGTGTTAGCCCATCATGTATAATGTAATCGAATATAGAAAAAAAGAACCAGCAAAAAACTAAAAAAGCTAAAAAGTAAAAAAATAGAATATAAACATAGTAAAAAACTAAATTAAAGATTAAAAATTTAAGTCAAAATAAGTAGAGCCTTATAGCCCTAGTTGAGACTACTTGGAATTTCAATACCAAACGTGAAATCACATCGATATGACCATGTGGGTTCTACCTGCCTACATCAAGGTGACACGGCCAAGATCCGATGTCTCTAGTTGTTGTTTGCGTAGAACTACCACTCAATGGTCAATTTGTACCAGATTGTTGATTATATTTATTTCACGAGGTCCTAGTCTCTTAGATATTATTGGCTAATCAATATTTATTTTTGGCAATGTTGTTACTTTCCAATCATTCAAAAACATATCACATATTTTACCGCTATGATACGTAGTGGCAGTCTGGCAGAGTTAGAGATTAGGAGCTCACTCATTCAAAAACATCACATCTTTTTTTGATTTTCAGCTTTTTTGAGCTTTTTTTGTCAATTCTTTTTTTACATTCGTTTGTATTATATGTGATGGACTAACATGTTTTTTATTTTTAATTTTTTAAATTTAATTATATTAAATAAATCACCATCAGTTACAGTATAAAAAATCATAAAACATAACTTAGTATCTAATTTAGTACCCCTCGGTATTATAAAGCAAAATCTTGCTCAACCTACCTTACGACGCTAACGCCCTCTCTCCGTACATACAAAATCATCCCTCCTGATGAAGTCAAAACACAGTGATGGGATCTTCAGCACTAAACAATCTGAACTACTGAATGTCTGAATTCCGACACCTCGTGTCATTTTCTTAAGATCTCCCATTTACTTCACCGAAGGACAAAAAATTGTTACCAATGGCGACAGTTTACGTATGAGAGGGTGTAGTTAGCAAAAACAAACCTATGTAAAAACAAAATGTTTGCCACGTGTGCACACTCTCCTGACCTTTTCTGCTATGTCTCCACCGAGGAGGCAAAAATAAAGATGGCAACGGGTATCTGAAACCCGAGTACCCGATGGGTTTTACCCGATAAGAAGGCGGGTATGGAACGATATCTTTACCCGCGGGTATGCTAATGGGCAAAAAACTCTACCCATCGGGTATACGGGTACGGGTACGGGTGTATACTACCCGTACCCACATACCCGCGGGTAAAAATACCCGGAGGCCATATACCGGCGGCCCATATACTCATGGCCCATGGCCCATAGCCCATCTCTATATATTAAATTGAAACCCTAGCCCAATCCCCATTCCACTCTCGATCTCCAGCCACTTCCCCCGATCCTGCCTCCCCAATCCCCCGCCGCCGCTGGCCCTCCCCCTCCTACCTCCCCAATCCCCCGCCGCCGCCGGCCCTCCCCCTCCTGCCTCCCCCAATCCCCCGCCGCCCGGCCTCCCCTCCCGCCTCGGCCTCCCAATCCTCCGCGGCCCCCCCCGCTAGTCGGCGTGGCGCGCGCACACCCTGCGCCTACTCCTGCGCGCGCCGCCTCGGCGCCGCCGCTCCTTCCCTCCTCTCTTGCGTCGCGCGCTCCTCCTCACCTCTCTGCGCGCCGCGCTCCTCCCTTGGCGCGCGCCTCCTCCTGGCTCCGCCCTCGGCGCACTGCACCACGCGCCGGCGCCTCGCGCCAGACCCGGCTCGGCGCGATGGCCTCTCCCGGTGCGGCACCGCGCCTCCTCGCGTCGCCAGCTCCGCCGCTCGGCTTGGCTGTTGCCGCCCTCGCCTCCGCTGCGGTCCTCGCGCCCTCGGTCGGCTCCACCTCCTCGCGGCCTCGCCTCCTCCTCAGTATCGGGTATGGGTTACCCGTCGGGTACAAATACCCGCGCGGGTGCGGGTATGGGTAAGTTTCTATACCCGTGTGCGGGTACGGGTATTGTAGCGGGTACGGGTATTGTCTGTCGGGTACGGGTATGGGTTGGTTATACCCGACGGGTATCTACCCGTTGCCATCTTTAGGCAAAAAGATGCCACCTTCCCTCTCTCCACCCACCTCCCATTCTTTTCCCACAAACTTCTTGTTGGATCAGCATAGCAAATCCGAGGAAGAGTGAATGAATCTTTTTAAATCTTCCTTCAAGAATTATCAATACGCAGCGAAAATATAAATTCACAAATACACAAAAGCCAATAGTTAAAGAACACAAAGATCGCTCAAGACTTCTTTCTCAACCGGTCAACCATCGGGATGGAAGCAATCTGACCGCTGGCCGGATTAACCACGCCAGTACGACCATTTCGATTTGACTAGGAACTAGTCTGACTGCTCCGTTCTTTGTGGTACGACCACTTACTGCTCAGTTCTTTGTGGTATGACCACTTGCTGAGAAATAGTACAAATTGCACTGTATGTGATCCAAGAAAAGAGCTAACTCTCAAACCACTAATCTAAATACGGTAAAACTAGACACAAACCCTTCCTAGAATGTCAGGAACCTATTCTAATAATAAATCATGAATATTAATATCAAAGTTCTGATCTTTATCCAAAATAAAAAAGGTCACACTAAGACCAAGCAAAAGAGGGAAACTTTGATCTATTCTTGCTTGTGAGTTCTTGATGATCTAAATGACTTTGGATGTGTTCTCACATGTCATAGCAAACTAAATTACAACACGAATTCAAGTCAAATTTCCTGCAATAACAAAACCCTAAAAACACATATCTCTTAAAGAAAATCGAGCAAACTCAAAACTCTTCTTAGATCATACCTAGAAGGATATGATGTAGTCTCTAAGAGATATCTTCATCTCTTACACATCCTTGGCATCAGGAGAGATTAAGAAAAGAGAAATCTAAATAAGAAAACCAAACAAATCAAAAGCATAAGATGACATAACTCACTTGAGTAAACTTTAGATGCTCATTTCACTTGGAGAGGAATGATACACTCACTCCTTTATAAGGACAGTGCTCTAATCTTAGAACATACACACAAGGCTTCAAAAACCCTAGAAACTCTCTCCAACTCTCTTCTCTAGTCATTCTCTATCACACAATGCTTATATAGTGAAGGCTCTCACCTCATAGCAAACCCTAACAATCAGTTACTTCGGTCTATGTGCATACACCCTCTAAAGACAACTGGCTTGCTCGCACTTCATGGTGTATTGCTTAGACAGGGCTCGTAGCTTGATGGCATTCTGCAATGATGCCTTGTCAGCAAATATTGAGTACAACTGAACCTTTATGCCATGATACTCCTACGGTGATTCATACTCGTCATGCGCAGCACACCCTCATCGTCAAATATGTTCTATTCTTGCAAAATGGGAGCTTTGTCCTCATCAGAACCATCATTGTCGTCCTCCTGTACAGCTTCCTTTTTAGCCCAGGCCATCCAGTCATCACTCTCTATTTGATACACTATGTACTCCATATGCTCCCCCTTCATCAGCCTATCCTGTAGGCTTAGCATGCTGTGACCCTTCTTCCTCTGCTTCATCTACCGCATCGACCTCATCACGAGCAACTTCCTCCGCAACCATTATGACACCGGCCTCCGGGTCCTCCTCTTGACCAACATGCTGAATGCCCAAGCTACTCCTACCACCCGGATGATAGCTGTATGACGCACTGCACACCTCAGGGTCCAAGGAGAAGCTACAGGTGAGCTAGTGCATCACATTTGTGATTTGAGCATTCTCGCTGTTCGGGTGTACCAGAGTGGCTTACGCAAAAATTGCTCAAGTCAACACTGTTTGGACCTTCATGAACAGTGTCAACACTGTAATGAACTTTCAATGTAATGGGTATCGGTATTGTTGATGTTTGCCTGCAAATATTTTTAATGTTGTAACTAGTTAAATCGTATCACACATTATAAAACTACTATTGTACTGTAATTTAAATTTCTACGACTGTTCGCCTATCATGAACCACTACACTACCCTTATAGCGTAATCCCTTCTCATTCGCACCAACACCGCTCCCTTTCCTCTGCCCAAATACGTATCAACTCCCTATCTGCTCCCACGCACACCGACGCTACTCATTTCTCATTATTTGAGCTCTCTCCTATTGTAAATAATTCCTAATGGATTTTGAGAATTTACATGATATACTAATTTAAATGTCAATATACTAGTTCTAACGGTACGCGTGAATTTTCAATTTACTAACGATATTAAATTCATTCCTAATTAACCATAAATGTTATCTAATAATGTTTTGCACAAAGTAAACTATTTACTTCATATAAAAATATTGACTAAAGTTTCTACAATTATAATTTTCTACGGATGCTAATTTTCTATAATTATTTTCACTAAATTTTCTATAACTATAATATTGACTACATTTTCTACAACTATAGTTTTCTATAGATACTAACTTTTTATAACTATTTTGATTAAATTTTGTATAACTATTTATTTTATACCAAAGTCATATTACCGTTTTCTACAACTACAATTTTCTATGGATTCTAATTTTATACTAAATAAACTATTTACTTCATATAAAAATATTGACTAAAACATAAAAAAATTTATCTAACAGAAGTAGCGGAATCTCTCCTCTCATTCTTCCTCTCCCTCTCCCTCTCCTCTCTTTTTTTCTCTCTCCTCTCTTCTTCTTTCTTTCCCTTCTCTTCTTTCTCTTTGTGTGCGGCGGATGGAATCGGTTGGGAGCTCGGCTGAGCAGCCGAATATATATAGCGTCCAGTTGCCAAATAGTTGGGTGACTGGACCTCCAGTCATCCAACGGTTAGGTAACAACGTCCAATCGCTCGACTGTTGGGCGACTGTAATTATATCGCCCAACGATCCACCGACTGCTTGCATGATGCGCAGCCGTTGGACGGCTGGAGGTCGTTCATGTAAAAATTTATGTGTCGGTATATTTTTGTAATTTCAAATAAAAAATAGATTATTTTTTAGAAAAAATCCTCAAACCACCAAAACCAAGTTTGGTTAAAGGGGTTTCCTGAATTTGTAACTCGACAGTAGCCAGCGATTTAGCCGTGCACTAGTTAATGAAATCTTGGTATTCTATCTCAAAAAAAGAGAGAAAGAATTCATGGATGAATTAGTCAAGCTCTCCTGATGGATCAGCACTCAGTTCATGACTTTTTGCTGCAAATAGGAGGATAAGAACTAATCGGGATGGCTTAGCGCGAAGGAATGCAAGACCACTTGCCCAGTCGTCGCCGTTAGGACCTCCACTAGAGTCGGCCGTCACCGCCTTGCGGGGTCTTACCGTTGCGGCAACGCTCGACGGACATTATGAGACAAAAGAACGTACGTTGCGGGATTTGTCCATATAACAAATGGTTATCTTAGCCTTGGGAGGCATCGAGAGTTTAATTATTGATAGTTGAGTAGTGGCGAGGATTGTTTGTCTGTCCTAAAAATGATACTCTCAAGAATCAGGAGCATCACTCAGGCTCCGTTTCAAAATGGTTTTTAGCTTTTGTCTTCTAAATTTTAGAGGTTGATGTTGTTTTAAAACCGTTGTCTTTTTGACATGGTTTTTTCTTTTTCCTTTATATTGTCCGTAGAGATATTACTTTTTTATTTTTTCTTTATTTTTTTAATTGGATATCCCAGTCAAAAGCTAAACAACCGCTATAGTGCTCATTTTACCCCAAAGCCAATAACCAAAGTCAAAAGTCATGAGTAAATGCCGTTTTGAATGAGGCCTCAAGTGAACCTGTTGAAGGCTGTTTTGTATAGTATCAAGTTGCTGGACTGCTATTCCTTTGAGTGGCGAGTGGAAATTTGCCATCATGCCTTCACCAGCTAGGAAATCAGCTACAAAAAATTGATGGCTTCTTTGCACATGAATAAGAGTTGTTCAAAGTCAACTCAGTGATAATGGTAAAGAGTGGTTCTGCTGGTGAGTTAGGCGCTTTGTGACTTCAATGAAGAGGATATGGATCTCAACAACTATATATGCTACCTTAAAAACGTTCTTTCATCGTGTGCAGACGTGCATGATCAATTAAATGGCGGAATGAAATCATGCAGGTACCTTTTGGAGGTGTGGAGTTTTAATATTCCATTGTTTGTCTCTGCATATATATAAGACGGTAAGTGAGTCTTGATCGCAATTCTTGCGTGCACTACATAAATCACTTTAAAGCGATTAAATGGATTTGCTCACGAAACACATGATCATCTTAGGTTTAGGAGGCACCGGGAATGTAATTATTCCCAATTGTTGATATGTGAGAACCGGTCATGTCTCTATCAAAAAAGAAGAAGAAGAAGAAGATAAGTGAAGTGTTTAATAATTCAATTTTCTGTTCACGCAGGGTACGTTTGGATCTTGGACAAGTTTTTCCCTCTCCTAACCGAGCGAGGCAGCGCTCCAGATCATAACCACTGAGCTCATTGGAAAATCCAGCCTGCTAGGGAAAGGCAAAATATGCATTCCTGCAGATCAAACATGCTCTCCAGCCTCTCCTGCATGGTGAAACTCTGGAGCGGAAGGGATGACTGGCAGAACAACCCTGCAGCAACTAGCCACGCCGCGTGCCCCTACAAGCTGGTCACCGTCCTCCATGCCACAGCTTACTGTAACATCTTAGGCCCCGCTCAATGTTTGGACGCTGACGGTGACAATCGATGATAGACTTTTTTTTTTACTGTTTGTATTTTTGTATTTTTGCTTTTTTTTGTTTTTTCAAATTTTTGTGTTTTGTTTTTTTTCTCATATTCTTTTGTATTATCCGTGATATGTTAGCATATCATTTTTATTTTTGCATTTTTTAAATTTAATTATGCCCAATAAGCCAACTCAGCTACAGTAAAAAAATAAGTCAGTTACGGTGAAATTTCAGTCAGAAGCCAGAAGCCATCGCTATTCCAACGTCACCTTAAAAGTTTAGATCCTGAAAAATATATAATTACAAAAAATCTTATGAAATGTATTCTCTTTGTAATTGGATCTTATTAGATATTTCTTGATTCTTGATTAAGGTTTCAATAAATAGAGATAATGAAAACCTAATTCAAAAAGGAAGGTACAATTAATAGAAGTTAAATACAAAATAATAGACAAATCTGAAAAGATGATCCAGCAATTAGGGTATGATAACATACTGGAAATCTAGTTGTAAATTGAACAATAAAAGATACGTGCAAATAAAAAATTAAATTTAATGAACATATGAAAAATTTTCTTTGGCCTTTTCGGCCTGGCCAATCGGCTTAGTCCCAAGAATTTTCTTTGGCCTTTTCAGCCTTGCCAGGTCAGCCCTAGGCCGGCTCCTCCCCTTGCCAATGCTCTGCCATGGCAGGGCCTTCCCTCGCCAACCCTACCACGGCAGCCCCATCTCTCTGCCGTGCTTTCCCCTTGTGACCACCGGTCGCCGGCTTGCTCCTGCGCCCATGCCGCTGCTGATCGCCTACGCTGTCGTAGCTCGACTCCTGTGTCACCATAGAAGTGCTGTCGCATCCAGCTTCTCCCTCTTCTTGACCCATTGCTTGGCTGAAGGACGATGAGGCATCACTCGGACCACCGCGCCATGCCACTTGAGTCAGCCATAGTGCGCGCCTACACCGCCGTGAGCTGACGCTACATTCTCTCTCATCAGCATTTGCTCACTCACCTACTCTGCTGTGCTATGGCTCCCGCATCACCGCGTGCATCACCGCTGACTGCCCTGGCAGTTCTTCCCCGACCATCCCTTCTTTTGTGCCATCCGAACTGTCGGCCATGGGCCACCTTTAATGCAATAAATGCTGCCACACCCTGCAGCGCGTTGCCGTCGTGACAACAAGCTTGAATCACCAGGCCCTGTAGCCACGTCGATGTCACGCCGTCCACCATGATTGACCAACCACCCCTCACGCCACTAGCCCTTCTCGCCAGCTATAAAGCCCTGCTCAAGCTTCCATCCTCATCTTACCACAACTCTCTTCCTCCCACTGTGAAGAATTGCCTCATAGCTGCCCACAGAAGTGTCGATGGCACTGTCTTTCCCAACTTCGATCATTGGGCAACCCATCGATTGGAGCTGTACCAAGCCAATTCCATCGAGTCGGACCATCCTCGTAGTAAGGTGATGCCGTCCCCACCCTCGGTCGGACTCATCGACACCTGTACCTCGCTGGCACCATGCGCCTCCTCCGCTCATCGCCGTCTTACACCACTAGACCATCACCGCCATTCCAAGCTGCGTAGACCGCCAAGATAGCCTTCTGTCCGCCTCTAGATGCTCCCAGACTAAGGAATTGCTTTTAATTGCCTTGGATCGTAGTAACTGCCCCTCCCCTGTTTTGCCACCGCCTATGGTCGCCATCGACCGCCACCACCATCAAATTGGTCAGCAGGACTAAGCCCAAACATGCGTTCAAGCAAGAACATCCCATTTTTGAAATGCTCACATTTAGCAACCGCCTCTACTGCTGGCGGCGAGCCCCTTCATTGCTCGCAAAAATAGGGCGGGTGCTCTGTGTTGATGAAGGTGGCCATTTGGATAGTTCAAATGTTCTCTTTCAGAAGATCAGATGATCTGAACGACACCTTAGCCGATCGGACGACTCGCACGTTCCAGCTGTTTGGACAGTCTGAACGTTCTCATGGACGATCAGACGGTCCGAACGACCCCTCAGCTAATTGAACGATCCAAACGTCTCAAGACGATTGGACCGGTACGAACGTAACCATCGTAGGCCCCACCTATCAGTGAGATCTCTCTCTCTCTCCCCCCTTTTTAATTTTTGGATTAATTCAAACAGAGAACTTTAAATATGCATAACTTAATAATCTTAGCTCCAAATTTGATGAAATAAAATTTTAAATTCAAGATCTATCTAATGGAATCAAAACCAAGAATTGTGGAGCTCATTTGATCACAAGAGTTATCGTTGTTATGATCCATATACTCGTCACATTCGATTTTCTCAAGATATCACCTTTGTTGAGGATTGACCTTTCTTCTATTCTTCTTCCACTTAATCATCATCCTCAACTTCTTTAAAGTCTACCTCGTTTCTTTCTCTTCCATCTATCTTCTCTATAGATTCTGACTTGCCAGTTTCTGATCTACCATCATCATCTTTATCACCAGAGCCACCTTTATAGGTTCCTCCCTCTCACTCACCAGCTCCACCTTCAGATACTTTTCCTTTCTATTATAGTCGTCGTTCCAGAGTTTCATCTGATTACGAGCTTTCTATTTCTTTGACTTTCTATTATAGTCGTCGTCCCAGAGTTTCATCTGATTATGAGTTGTTGCTAAAGATTTTCAGTAGACTCATGGTCGAGATTATAATAAGACCTTCTCTCCAGTTGCTCATATGATGATAGTTTGCACTTTGATTGCTATGACTGCTGTTTGGTCATAGAAAATTTCCCAAATGGATAGTAAGAATACCTCCCTTTATGGTGATCTACATGAGGAAGTCTACATGGAACCACCTTCGTGTGTTAAGGTTCCATCTGGGCATGTATGTCGCCTTCGAAAGGCTCTCTATGGGCTCAAGTAAGTCTCTCGTGCCTGGTTTGAGCATTTTAGTCATGTGGTCCGAGCTACTGGTTTCTTTTCTAGTGAACATGACCTTGCACTCTTCATTCGCATGTCTAAGCGTGGACGTATATTGCTTCTGCTATATATTGATGACATGTTAATTACTAGGGATGATTCAGAATACATTACCTTTGTTAAGCAAAAATTGAGTGAGCAGTTCCAGATGTTAGATCTGGGGTCTCTCAGTTACTTTCTGGGAATTAAAGTTGATCATACTGATGATGGCTACTATATCTCTCAGCATCGGTAGACTTAGGATTTGATCTCTCGCTCAGGTCTTACTGATACACACACTACTGCTACACCTATGGAGCTCCACTTGCAGCTGCATCCTACTGATAGCACCTCTCTTGAGGATCTCTCTCGCTACAGGCATCTTGTAGGCAGCCTTGTGTATCTCACTATGACTAGGCCTGCTATTGCTCATGCAGTTCATATTCTCAGTCAGTTTGTCAATGCTCCTAACTCAGTCAGTTTGTCAGATCCATCCTAAGTTTTAGAAAGAGATGTTAAGGCCCATGAGGCCCATCTACGCTATATATACTCCTCTGTACAAGGAAAAGCTTACTTGAGCTGAGCAAAATCATTCACCTCTGTTACAAAAGAATGATTCGGATCGTCCTTGTTTTGGATAACTACACCAGAAGTTCCTCGGGATGCCCAACAACCAAGTGCAACAAAGTAAAGCTGCTCATGTGCCTCGGCATGAGATCGTCTTAGGCTTGGGAGTCATGCGGAGTTCAACTGTTGCAATGCTGAATAGGTAAGTAATCATCGTGCCGGCATGCCCAATGGACAGAATACCATGTTTACGTCTCTTTTTATCTTCACAATTTAAATCCTGCTCATCGTGAATTGTACGGACGTCCTGAGAAAATAGAACTCACTCACCTTTCTCTAATTTTATCCCCTTTGTCTAATCTGGGCTTGTAGTATTCCGACCAAGAGCAATGCTGGGGGGCAAGCATGCTGTTCTTCTTGCTGGCAACGGTTGCCTTGCATGGCAGCAACTCTCGGTGTCCCTGCAGCATTCAAAGCTGACCGGAGCTGCAGCAGTACACATCCTCTAAACCTGCGGAAAGATCAGTTGTGCCTTACTTAGGCTGTTACGATTCTTCCCCCTGGATCAATTGCCTGAATGGCATGTTGTTAATTCTAAGGCAAGGTCTGTGTGTCTTGGATAGCTAGATGCCAGATGGCCATGGGCTAAAATCACCCATCACGATGTCCTCGTCTTCAGGATATACTAGTACTTAATCACCAGTTAAGCTCTAATTAAGTTAGGTGATTTATTGCAGCGATGGATCACAAAAAGAATCATTCCTGCTGCGCAGCAGGACAGGATGGTTATGTGCTTATGTACTTGTTACAATATGGCATCGAGTTCCCTTATAAATGTGTAGAAGTCACTCCCCTGCTAGCTTGCATTTTTCTCTTAGAAATTAATGTGACGATGAATTCGCGAGAATGTATCAACAGTACGATTTTGACCTTCGGTGCAAAGCGAGATTTTGTATCATGAACAATCCCCTTGAAATGGTGATCGTCTGAACAAAAGATCCTACTCTCATGAATAAGATACCAGCCATTTATTTGGCGTTAAAATACCAGCCATTTTAAGTTAAGAAATTTTACGATGCACACTTTACAAACATTAATTACTTCTGATCCACAACTAAATGGTCGAGTTATTTCATAAATATTATGAGTGTTAATTTTCAATCAAAGAGAGGCCCTCGGAACTGCATCAGTATGGAATCATTGAGCACAGGCCACAGACCATGCATACGGCATCTGATCGATAAATGTACAGTGCCTTCCCTACCAAAGAAAAAGAAGCAACGCCTATATTGATGGAGCGTGGCTGATGGCATGGCATCAATCACTGCATTGTCTAGCCCAAGAGGCCTGTAGCCATGTGGGATTTGCCAGTGAAAACCAAAAAGATAGGCTTCCCTTTAGGCCTGGGAGGCCTCGGGATCCATCTCTACAATGTAATTCTATACACTCTAAACGGTTTCCGCTTCTATCTTAGGTTTTTTTGCTTTTTCTTTTTTTCTTTTATTTCTTAGTATTGGCTAACACTTGTCTTTGCTACTGGACTGCTATCATTTCTTGGGATACGAATTAGACGTCTGTCCAGTGTTTGTTCAGCCCATCCTTGCCACACATTCTGGAAGCATGTCTCAACACTCTCATGAGGAGAAAATGCTGATTCTAGGTTGTTTTCTGGCTGGCCGTGGGTAATGTATTTTTTTTGAAAGCCAGCAGATGTTGGAGCCATATATTAGAATGGAAAAATAAACCAGGTTAATTTACAAAAAACACAAGCGACACTTGTGGAGAATTAGGAAAAATCGCTACTCTTTACGAGGAAGCAGGGGCGACAAAGTGAACTAGGCATTGCTTACTACACTGCATTGTTTGCCCTTGCAATTAACTCCTTGAAGTGTTTTGCTCTAGCCATCTCCTAGAGCTCGGCCTTCTCCTTGAGCAGTGCTAAGATCTCACGGTGTGTCGATATTTTTTGGAAAATAGGTCTGTTCCTTTCCTTCCACAATTGCCACATTACAAGGATGATGAGTGTGCTTGCAGCCTTTGTGAAACTGATCAAAGAGTCCATCCGTTTAAGCCACCAATGTTCAATTGCTATTGTTGGGGTCCAAATTTGTTGGGTCAAGCATCGACAGATGTAGCCATTTAGCTATTTTAGCCTATGTCCACCAGAATGTTGGATAGTCGATGAAGAGGTGGTTGTACTTTCAAGGTTTCTTTTGCACATTTGGCAAAAATATTAGTTTGGCCATCATTGAAACTGTAGTCTTTGAGCCTTCCAAATTCTGTCCTACAACACCAACCAAGCGAAGAACTTGCAACACAAGGGTGCCCAAGCTTTCCTAATGATGGTTCGATAGGAGGTTCAAACTAATCCTAGAAACTATGCTCGACAGGCCGAGGACGTTGAGTATGCGCCATCTGTTGTTAATTTCCATTGGATCTCATCCTCAAGTTTTGGGTTGATGTCAACTCGCTGCACCTTGCCCCATAGGCCCACATATTCAACTAACAAGTCAGTGATAAGGTTATGTCAGATGTCTCGCATCCAATTTATATCTTAGATGGCATTTGCAACTATCCTATTCTTTCGCCTTGAGTTTTTGCATAGTTTTGGGGCCAAAGAACATGGCGTGACACCATCAATCCAAGAGGAGGTCCAAAACTTTGCTTTACGGCCATTTCCTATTGATACCTTAGTGGCCACTGCAAAGAGTGCTTTGTCCCTTCTGTCATAGGGCATTGGAAGTCATACCTAGGGCTTTTATGGCCCTTTCCATTCATACCAAAGCCATATGAGTCTTAATGCAGCCTGTGCATTTTTAGCACAAGCCTCCTCAGCCGGTTTGACTGGCCATGCAACTCGGTTAGACCGGCTGAGCCAATGGAAACTCCAGAAATTGCAATTCCCAAAAACCTAATTCAAACTTCGATAAATGATTGTGCAACAATGTCAAATACTCATCACACACCATAGGGTGATCTCCACATGGCCTCATAATCTTCCCCTTGACATGTGTATTGACAGTCACCCAAAAGGCAAGAATTTGACTTTGTTTTTGAAAGGAAAAGTAAGAAGTTGCAAGAACTGCACATGGACCATTTGAAAGAGAAAGAGGAGCTCAAGACTTTGTTGGCCAAGTGTGAAATGAATCTAACAACAAGAAAGGGTAAGTTTTCCACAAAAGCTTCAAACTACACCTAAAATCTCACAGAAAACTCAATCTTGCTCATGGTCTAAAGAAAAGAGCAATTGCACACCATGACTAGTTTCATTGTAAGAGAAAAGACCAAAAATGCAAAAGAGTATTGTGAAAGACTCTGCACTTCTACAATAGCCTCTTGCAGGTCGGTAGCCAATGAACAAATGACCAGAGGTCCTGACCATTGTTCCCCCTGTCTGGTGGTTGAGGATCACATTTGATAGTATGCGAACGTGATCCATCAGGGTTTCAACTTGTGAAGGAGATGATATGGTGTTAAGATGTCTTATCGTTGTCCTAGGGATGACCTAGGGCATGGTTGGCAAATGTTGTTGAGGGTAATCCTAGATTGTGTTAGTGTTGGGCCTCTTGGTTGTCCCTAGTGCATTGAAGTGGTCCTACCAATGGGCCTCTTCCATTGCCTTCTGCTTGGCAGCAAGGAAGTGGTTGTTATGTTATTCCTACACTAAACGTTCGTTCGACTCCTGGGCCTCACGTTCATATGCCATCCGTTGTTCGTCGGTCTCATCGGCATTGATGACTGCACATGCATGGACCTTAGAGCAGATGGAGGGTGAAAATGTCCTTTCCCCATTAGAGGAGGGGTAGTAGTCAAGATCTCGGAGTAGATATTCTAGAGATTATTCTGGCAGAACCTTAGTATTGACATCATCAACGAGATCATCATTGGGCACCACATCATTGACATCGTGGTTACCTGTATCTCCAGTTGAGATAGGAGTGTGAAAGTACTCGCCCTCGTAGTTGCTTTGGGGCGGCAGCATCGCCTCCACCGCCTTGATCCTAGCGGATTAGGTTGTAGGTGGCGTAGGTTCTCCCATAGGAACATACTCTAGGTAGAAGTTACATTTGCATGCCTCGTTAGAGACGTAGTTCTCATCCATTAGGTCAGTATAGTCGACAAGGCTAAAGGTGTTCTCCTCATCCTTGTGTGAGGGCTTGAAAACATCATGGCAGCAATCTCCAGTTTGATTACGCTCCCCTTCTAATGCCAACTGTGGATGATTGAGTCCTAGGGTCCCTATCGAACTTATGGGAAAATAAAATAAGAGAGCATAATTAAACAGAGACTTTATTGTCGTATACTAAAAGAATGTTACAAGAATGAATTTGATGTGTTTTGGGGCATGCATGCCACCCTATTTATACCTATCTAAGGGGTGGCAGTTAATGCCACTAAAGGTGCCTTTTCTCATCACACATGTCTTCGTCGAGTCTTCAAATGGCACGTTCTTTGGCAAACCATCGTGTCCCTTGGTCATCCGTAAGTTGCCAGATGCACCAATAACTGCTCTTATGTTAATCACGTGGGAAACTATCCTGTCTCCTGAGCAGTTAACCTGGTCAAAGATAACAGAACCATATAATTGATTGTCATTGCCCATGATTGACCATTTCTTGGTTATAATAGGTCGTTATTAGCTTCTGACTAGTTTGTTACTAAAGAGATAAGGTTTCCTTTGAATCGTGCTCGTAGACATAACTTTTATATTAAGTGGACCCTTAATATGTGGGCCGCCTTTCATACGAAAATATTTACCCAAAAGTTTAAACTGATGAGAAAAGATAGACAATATACTTCATCGTCCTCTCCCTTTACAATGGTTTTAACTGACAGAATTGTTTGTACATAATAGGAGATAGCAGCCATATAGTTTTGTTGCTAATTAAACGACTTAATGTTGTCGACTAAGTGATCGAAAGTGCTTCAAAGTAACGATATGGTTTGGTGGATTTTCTCATCCATGGCCTCACCCAAACGGACTTTAGGGCAATGCCGCGAAAACTTCCCCTCCTAGAATATTCCATGCTTCAAAGTAATGATATATTTGGCGGAATAATCTCAGTCCAAAACTCTACGGCTGGTTAGGACAGGGTTTTTTTCCCCATCCTTGGCCTCACCCGAGCGCACGTTCGGGCAAGGTTGAGAAAACTTCCCTGCCTAGAATATTCCACATGGATTGGATTGGCATCCCGGCCCATCCAAACAAACCTTTATAGGTGTGTGTGTGATTTGATCCCTTCCCACACCTGTGTACATATCTACCGCATAACATTTCCGGGGGTTCCGGTCTCCCAGCGTGTTCACGTCAACACACGCTGACGTTTTCTTAAAATAGCCCTTTATATTTTCAAAATTACATACATATCCTTAGTTTTTGCAAAAAAGCCCCTGATTTTTTGTGAAAAAGTTCTCTACTTTTTTTTGCTGGATAGCGACCCGCGGTTTTCCGTAATTACGTACAGACCCTTGGTTCTTTAGAAGAGGCCCTTGATTTTTTTTTCAAAAAATCCCTCCGCTCTCATTTTATTGCGAAAAGACCATCGATTTTTTTTCAGGAAAACCCTCCGCTTTCCTTTTGCTGTAAAATTTCACCTCTTTTACTTCGGTTCATACGGTGACTGACGCGGTGTGGCACCGTGCCTATATGACTAGTATATGTAGAAGCGACTTCCATATCCCATCTCCACGCAACTTACACCCTTGCAAGTGTGAAGCAACCAAATCAATTAACTTGCATAGAGAACTTGAAATCTCTTAGGAGTGGGAAGCATGGGGAGCTTAACTATTACGTCGGCTGATCTGGTGAGTTAATCAGTAATCCTTCCCACACAAAGCTTTGTTCACTGCGTATACGTCCTAGAAATACGATGGCTTGCTTGAATTAAACCCTCCCTTTCTCACAGTGCTCTTCATCTGGCTCAAAGGGCACCGGCTCAAAGCATTCCAATCTGGAGAGAACGGTGTGCATCCCAGCGAGCCATGATGGAGACGGGTGGCATGCGCCGCACGCAGTGGCTGACACGCATCACGCATCACCCATAACCAGTGATGGTTTGAGACGGCAGCGCAGCTGGGAGAGAAGCAGGTGGCCAACAAGTTTTTCAACCGAACAAGTAGCAGCGCAGCTGGGAGAGAAGTAGGTGGACAAAGTAATTCAGCCGAGCAAGTATGCACGGTGCAGCCATCTATGTTACAACCAAAGTGACCAACGGTCCGGTGTACGGACACCGGCGTACGGACGCGACGTTCCGTACGGACGCCGGTACATCCGTACGGACGCGACGTTCTGTACGCCGGCAACTGTCACCATATCATCATCTATATATATGTAACACATACATGTAACAGGGACTGACTAATCAATAAAGCAATAGTTCTCTCTCTCAAGTTCTTGTCCAAATCTTCTTACAATACGTTATCAGTACCTTGCTTTTTCACAAGAACACAGCACAAAGAAAGGTAATGGAGAACCAGGAGATTCAACTCTGTGAAGAACATTACAGTGCATTACTTGGGATGCTTGCTGCGATCGATTCCTTGTGCGAATCACTGCAAGATTTCTTTGCCCCTTGTCCGTCGACAGTCACCACCATCATCGCCACCGGCCATGGATCTAGACCGGCTCGTCGTCGTCCATGGGAAGCGCACGGCGCCTTCCCACCGTCCAAAGCCCCACGCTACGGACCCTACCGGCGACTGCGCGCGCTTCGATGGCGGCTCACCGTCGTCCGGCCTCGGATTCGCACCCCTCCACGGCGTCCTCGCGAGGATGCTCTCCTCCACATAAACAAAAATAATAAGAGGAGGGGGAGTGCGGTCACCTGGCGGCGGCGGCCCGACGCGGACACAGCAAGCCGACGGTTGCCACGGCAAGCGGCGCGGCTGTCACGGCAAGCCCACGGCTGCCACGGCAGGCCGGCGCGCTGCCACGGCAGGCCGGCGTGGCCTCCCTCCCGGCCTCGGCGCGGACGGCGACACGGCTGCCACGGCAGGCCGGTGCGCTGCCATGGCAGCGCACGCGCGCGCCCCGGCCAGCGACGACCCGGCGCGAAGCCTGGTCAAGGCACAGCTGTCTAATAAAACAAAATAATCACGATATTCTGTTATAAGAAACGCACCCCAAGAAAATCGTGATAGTGTCACCTTTCACTAATTTTACTGTTTTCCTTGAGTCAAGCAATCATCACACAGACGTTTTTTTTATTAGAATCATTATGTTTAATTACGTGGGACACATTGGATTATAAAATAATCTTACATGGAAGGCTTGAAAGCCCAAAATTGAGATGACGAGAAGATCACCGAGGACCTACATGTACAGCAGTAGGATTAAGTCATATCGCCATGAAACATTTAAGGGAGCTTGTGTTTCACCTAGCCAACTTTTTTGTGTATCAGTGTTGTAGGAAGAGAAGGCGATTAGAAGTAGGACGAATAAGTGTCTTATAAATGCCTTTTGAAAATCTTTTCTCGTAAGAAGACCACAGGTTTTGCACTCCAATAGATGTAAGGAGCTCTGAAGAATATAGCTTAACCACTCACAAAGAAAACTTCAATAAAAAAAACTGAGCTAAAAGAGTATGGACATGTTCGGACGATTTAACCATAGTGTAAAGGATGGCTTGACCGGAGTCTGACCTCTCTTCCAGGTGGTCCGACCTCTCACTCTACACAAAATAGAAAATCAACACGATTTCAAAAACTCAAAAGGAGCTAACTTTCAAACGACAACTCCAAATCTCATGAAACTTAGAACCTATTTCAATCAATAATATCATGGATCATTGCCAAATTTTCAACCTTTATCCGTTTCAAAGAATATTGCATCAAAACCAGGTAAAAAACGAATCTAGGCCCTAAAGCTTGCTCGTGGGTTAAGGATGGTCAAGATGACCTTGAAACAACTATCATACGTCATACCAGGCTAAACTAGACAAAACTCTAAAGAAAACACCTAGAACAAAAGCTCTTAAGGAATCATTCCTTCCAAGCCAAAACCAAGCAAATATAAGACAAGCTCCAAGAACTTGCTATTGGGATGCCTAGATGGAAGAGATCTGGTCTCGAAGAGATTCTTCCATCTCTTACCTGTCTTTGGCAGCAAAAAAGATCAAGGGGAGAAGAAGAAATATCAAAAATCAAACCAAATCAAGATGTCAACAATTGAGCAAAGAGAAGAAAGACTTGAATGAATTTTCAATAGCTATTCATACTTGGAAACGAATGTTTATAGTCACTTGTTAGTCACACACAAGCCTAAGGATAACAAGAAGCTCACACATAAGAGCCACACTCCATTTCTCAAAAGTTCTCTAAAAAACCCCTAACTCTTCACTACTTGGCTTAACAAGGCTTAATCTCTAAGTCATCTCTACCTCACCTTTTATAATGGTGGTCAAGCCAACCACTTCACATTAAAACCCTAGATCTGAATACAAAGTGGATTCCATCCACCAACACATAGGCAAACCTGATAACCTAACACATAATAGGTTTTTCACTTACACATATATTTCTCATAGCGCAACTTCCACTTGGTTCCAAAAGACCAATTGATAGTGTCTTGTCCTTGAAGCATCCTGAAGCCAATTCAACTCATCAAAGCAACTCTGCATGCTTTGACATGTAGTGCGTGGTGGCCAATGACTTCTTGTCAAGTCTTCATACAAGTGGTCTCGCCTGAATCGTCTCTATTTACACTAGCCCAAGTCACTTAGCATACAATATGCATCAACTCGTCTCTTTATGATCCTTGTCTTTTATGTACTTCTCGCTTGAGTCATATAGTCTCACCTGGACTTATCTGACTGCACGGAAATTAGTTCTTCTGCCTAGTCTCGGTTAATTGCTAATCGCTAACGTTCTCCAAACCACATGTACATCCAAAAATTAAGCAACCATCTTGAGCATATATTCAATGCACTTGACTAGAAAAATATGCATCATGCAACATAACACAACCCAAACTTTAGCCATGTAGCCTCACGCCGATATACTCGACCACACAGACCTTAGCTCTACCACCAAGTCCCGATCAAGTACCGTGGACCGCTAACATTCACTAAGCCACCTGCACATCCAAATACCAAATAACCATCTCACGCACTATGCAAAACAGCCATCACTCTAACTGCATCCCTCATGCTGATCATACCGTGATCGCTCAGACCGCCAACCAATAGTTAGTCTAACCACTACCAAACACTCCCAAACCGACTCTACTCAATGTCAGTAACTAGACACCGATGTCACCGCAAACCCAATGTGGGTCACATTGTCCAACTCAACTTTGGTCTGACCACCAACCAAAGGCAGGTCTAAGCACATGGGTCTAACTCTAAAACATGCTCTCTACTAAAATGCAATTGGTTACCACAGCCTAGTCACATTGCAACTACCGGTCTAACCACACCCATATGCTAGTCAAACTGCTTGCACCTAAGCCAACTCAAACCAAAAGGCAAAGCCAGTCTGACCACCAACTAATAGCTGGTTAGAGTGCTTACCACCTGACAACAACACTGAAAACTGCTAAAACTCATAATCGAAATCAAAATTTGACAACTCTTGCGCAATAAAGTTAAATACTCATCACACACAATAGGGTCACCTCCATGTGGTCTTACAAGTGTGTATTTATGATAGAAACAAGTGTTATCCCCCATCCATGCACAGGTTAATTCCCTAAGCAAGCAATCAAATGGGTTTATGTGCCCGCAGAACATGAAATCATCTCTGGGTTGGGAGACATGTGGAATTTAGGGGTTGTTCATACTGGCTTCTGCTAAGTCAGAAGCTAATATGAACATCTGGCTTTTTGAAGTGGTTTCTTTACTCCTCTCGCTCCAAGGATAAGACACGATCACAGGCGTATCACACACTCCACTCCTCTCGCTCCCGTCTCGCGTATGTATCTCTTTCTTATTTTTCCTATCGCTTGCCTTCTCATTCTAAAAGATACTTCTTTTAGCCACTACTATAGGGTCACAGACATATCACGCACCTCACTCCTCTCACTCCCATCTCACACATGCATCACTCCCTTACTTTTCTCATCACTTACCCCTCCTTTTCAAAGCCATTTCTTTCAGCCACTACTACTTATTTTCAGCCAGAAGCAATCAGCTGCAACCAATACGAACACCGCTTAACTATCAGCCACATAGATTTGCTGAGTCGTTAAATCATGTGTAGGTCTTTGTTCATCTGACTCGTTACCGCTAGATATATGTAAGAACCCCTAACAAGTTGCCTCTAATTAAATAGAGCACCCTATAATTTTCTCCTAGTATGGGATTGTAGACTTGTAGTGTACCAGAGTAAGAGCTATTCTTTTGGGCTACGACCTATGCCTTATGGCTACGACTTGTGGCTTTTGACTATTTTATAATAAAGAGTATAGAGTAAGAAAAACTCGCGTGTAGTTTTAACCGATATAAATGAAATTGCTACAATGTTTACTACAATCAGCTTGTAGACTCTATCTTAAAAAAACACTCCGTTTGAAAACTAGTTACTGTAGTTAAACCAAAAAGCAGCTTTTAAAAGCAAAAAAGAAAGGCCTTAAACCTTGTCATCCGAGTAATGAGTGATGGTTGTGGAGATTGTCACTTGATGAAATTAAAATATTTAATAGAAGTTAAGAATAAATTCTTTAGAGAGAGGGGGCTATGAATCCCTATGGGCCTGTTCTTTTTGGCTACGGCTGATGACTTTTTGGCTGTTTGCGACAGAGATTACGGAAAGAGACATACTCGTTTGCGATTTTTGATGGTACAGATATTAGTTTTTTTTAACGTGTACTACAATTAAGTTGTAAACCCTATCTTAAAAAAATACTCCGTTTAAAAGTTAATTACTATAGTAAAAGTTAAAAATAGTTTTTAGAAATCGTAAAAGAACAAGACCATATGATATACTTCCAGTTTGGACGACCTCTTTCATCATTAAGTGGCACCACACAGCCACGTGACAAGCCATGAGTAGGACAAGTGATTGAATTATTTGATATATAGAATCATATCAATTATTTCCCATACCTTCTGTACATCTGAGTGTATATATAGAAGTGGGTGCCATGACATATATCTGCACACTCGAATTTCGTATGTACCACAGAACATAGAGATCATCTTTAGGGACGAGAGGCATCGGGAGTTTAGCTTTTCCTTATAATATTAACTTTCTCTTACGTTTTAGTGTTTTTCTGTCTTAATGAGTTTAGATTTATATTACAGAACGGATGATTACAAATGGTCCGTAGGTGAGTGATCGATCATGTCCACTATGTAAAACGTGATCTCTTCTGAGCAAAAATATCATCACCTTTATATAACACTATCCTTTATCCCTTCCTTCTCCTTTGCTTGTAGAACACCGCTACGGAGAGATCAGAGATTTCACAAGTATATATAATAAAAGAACAATAAAATGACAGCACACACCAAAATTTTAACACTTGGCAATGAGTTCACTCACAAGGCAGATATTTGCATCGCTATAATTATTTCTAATTATTATTATTATTATTATTATTATTATTATTATTATTATTATTAGATACCGCTAACATGAAAGCCAACAAACCTAAAATGAATTATGCAATTATCAATTTAATAAACTCTTAACAAGGATTATAAAAGATTATTATTATATCTTCAAACTTTCTAAAATTAGACTAAATTGCTTCATAATGTTTTATTACCCTATTCTAATTTTAAAAATTCACAAAGTATCACGGGATTACCGCAACAACTATAATATTTTAGCAAAACTCTTTAGTCAAGGATAAACTAATACTCAATCTCAGAAAGCACACTGGTGTAAATTATTTCTTATACTCCATTCATTCAACCCCTAATGATGCTCGACAACAATTTTATTATGTATTAATTGTACTATAGTGATTCTCAGTAACGATCAATAATTATCTGATCATGAAATCTATTTGTTATCCTACTATTAGATGCAATCATATAAACATTTAATAACACAAATTCAACATTCATATCTTATGCTTAAAACTTAGAGCAAACTACTATCAAAATATCAATATTATAACCTCTAGTAAACAAGATTTCATATGATACTACAATAATATTCATCCATTCATTTATACACAATAGATCAATTTAGTATGGCATGAAATATGTAAAGTAAGCATCGACATATGTTCAGCAGTATCATTAGTAAAGATTAGTTCAAGATTAATATTTACCAAAGATAAAAATCTCATATATCTTTAGCATAACCTTCACAAATAATTAAAGTAACCTATTGAGACCAAAATAATCTAATTCATCCAATAAAGTTTGAGAATTCTTAACATGTTAGTTATATAAACGATTCAACTATGCTCCCCACTTCACTATAACCATGACAATTCAAGTAACAATAGACATACTCCTACTCACTATTCATCCTAAAACTGCTGTAAATCACCATCACATTTAATTAGTTTGACACAAAGATGTTAATTAAAATCATTTATACACTACTTCCTTTCCCCAACTTGACATTTCATGCATGATCAATATCTTTTTTTCAAATTGAAGAAGTCATCACAACAAGCGCTTAGTATTTTTTTTTTCACAAAACCGGGCATTAAACTTCAACACACAAGTTACTTCAAAAACACAAGGGTTTAAAACTTCCACATAAAATATGGTTTGCAAAAGATATTTTCCCTTGATCCAAAAAGAAAATATTAAGCTAAGAAACAAGTCGAATCTCTTGATAAAATGATAAAACCACTACAAAAAGATGACCCGATAAATCAACAACTTTCAGAAGCAACAAGAATAGCTCAACAATTAAAAAAGCTACAATTTCTTTATAAAACAGAATGGCAAATATAAGCACATTACCAACACAGTAAATAACTAACCAATGCAAACTCATAAAAGGAACAATAACTCACTGATCAAATAAAAATGGCCAATAGAAACTTATTCATGATCAATGGTAACTAGGTTATCCTAGGAAAACTCTTCATTAATCATGCATCACATCCGATGGTATAGCCTAGCCATGCCACAACCACAACCATCAATCACCCAATACACATGTGGGCAACAACTTATCATTCATTAATAGTTATACAACTAACAGAAGTGTAAATGCAATACATAATCCAATCCCATCCTACTGTGCACCAATGTATCAAATTTACATATTAAGTAACTTAATTATCCTATGTCAAATTTTAGCAATAAGCTTTCCTATGTCATTTTATTATTATAATATTAGTTTCATTAAGTTACCAATTCTATATAAAAATTTTAGTTGATTAACAAGTAAATTTACCATTTCATTCACCACAGACCTAGATCCCGCTCTGATACCAACTGTAATACCTCGGCTTCTCAAAAGGCTAAGATGTCACCCATAACTACTGCAGAAAAGATTATCACAGACGGTTCAAAAATGTCATCCTAGATGGTTTCATAAGTCATCTAAATTTATAGGTAAGTAATGATATAAGGTCATCACGAACGGCTTTTAAACCATCTGTGATGTAACTATCATAAACGGTTTCAACAACAAACCGTCTGTGATAGTTGACTATTACAAACGGTTTTCAGTAGAAACCATCTATGTTATCTAAGTATCACGAATGATTTCAACTAAAAATCGTCTATGATATTAAACTATCACAGACGGTTTGTAGTTAAAACCGTCTATGATACTTATATATTATAGATTGTTTCTACATAAAATTATCTGTGATAATCAACTATTATAAACAGTTAACTAGTTAATAATTGTTTGTAGTATTCATTTCTATTCCTATCTTTTTAGTTGTGACAGCTGGTTTGATTAGAAGATAATAACACACTCGCTACTCCTACTACATCAATTATTCACTCTCAAAACAATCCACAACAATACAAGATATTAATTAATCGACAATGCTCCTACACACTTCCTAAAATCACCATTTTTCTCCCTTTATTCGACAGTTCCCCTTGCTGTCCCAATATTTAAAATATCATAACTCTCATTTTCCATATCGTAAAATAGTAAACCATACTAGTTATAGAAGCTACACAAAATTTTCTATATTTTTTTAGTTGGCCAAACTTTCATATTAAGTCATCTAAATCCATGTTTTTAAGCCTGAAGACAAATTTGTCATATTCTGGATAGCAGTCTTATTAATGTAATACCTTTCAATCTATATAAATGATATTTGTAGAATGTACAGAGAATTTTCTATCATTTTTAGTTATTTCTAAACTTTAATTCTGGCATTAAGTTAGGCAAATTAATGTTTTCTCATGACTGTGTCCATCAGCAACTTGACACCGAACAGCAGCCTCCCAAAATTCATACTTTTTAATCTACTTATCTAAAAATTATGTTCTTAAACTTTCTGAAAACCTTAAGAAGCTACCTACAAGGTTCATGTTGATCAAATTCCCAGATTAGATTATTTACTATTTTTAATCTACTAATTACTATAGACTGACAGAACACGCCTAATTCTATTGGACAACGAAACTATAAAAAATCATAACTCACAATCTACTCTTATGATTGCCATGAATAAAAATTCTATAAAGCTATCGAGAATCTCTACAACTCTCTACCCAATTTTTTTCCCCAATAAGCGAAAGCCATCTCCCTCTCTAATCTGGAAACTATAGTCTAAATGAAAACAACCAGCAGAGAGAGATTAAACCATTATCCAAACCTAAATTGCTACTGTTTAAATCTGATAGAATCAGTACAAAGGAGGAAGCTTTGATACCAATCCACTTCTAGTTTCGCACTGTAGACATAGCTTCTCTCCGGCTGACTTCCCGTCCAACACAAGTGCAACCGACTAACCCTCGCCGTGTCACTCGCAGGCTCCCGGCTGCCCCTTTCTATTCCTCTCGCAGGTTCGGTCGGTTGACACTGGGACTCCTTGCCGTGCCACTCGCATGCATTGGCTGGACGATGGCGACGCGTCACGCAGCCCAGCTGACACAAGGCCGAGCCTCACGCGGCAGGCGAGGCGAGCTCCCGCGCTGCTGCGATAGGGCGTGTGGCCAGCTCACCTTGACTAGTCGGCATGGAACGGCGAGGAGATAGTTGGCGGCTCCAGAGAAGAAATAAGAAAAGGCATCTAGGGTATTCAGGGTTTTAGGTCTCTCTCTCTCTCACGTCCTTTTTATCACGAGTACCGCTCTATCTCTAACTTTCCCATACATCTAGGAAACTAGCTCCCCCAAAAATTCTAGTATCTTTTTTTACGTATTTTTTTTACTAATTACACATAAGTTCTTGGGAGCTATTTTTTGGAGTATTAAGGGGCCCTGAAGAAATTGCAGCTAGAACAACCAAATATGAGCGACGAAGCACGTGCATATACAGACTTGCTGTGGCTCCTTTCTATTGGACAAGTATTTACTGGACTTAACTCCGGAATCCTATAATTAACAACAACAAACTATCATATAGCACTGTACAATACACATAATTGATGAGCCATAAAAATTTCTTTACCCCAAAATATCTTCGCAAGCTTTGACATGCAATTCATAGTGCCCAATGACTAGCCGTCATATCTTTATACATTCGGACTCCCTGAACCGTCTTTATATGCATCGGCCTCGTCACTCAGCACACTACATACACTAACATGCATCTTCACGATCCTTGTCTTCTCTATGCTCTTGTTTGAGTCACGCAGTCTCACCCGGAGTTACATGACCACTCCGAATCTCAACACCCCAACCTAGTCTCGGTCCATTTCCATTGACAATTACGTCCTTCAAAACACTTGCACATTCGAAGACCAAACAACCATATCGAGCACAAGTTTCATACACATGACTCACGTTAGTCAAATCAATACATCATACAACACACAACATAAAACACCGGCACACATACCGTGCACACACTCAACCATACTCATCCACTGATCCTAAACCTAGAACCAAACCTCAAACGAAAATACATAATTTCAACATTGCTCACCAAAAGTCGATCTGACCGCCATTACCTGGCTAGTTAGACCGTCAGTGCCAGTCTGACTTATTGCACCATACTAGTCAGACCGCTAGTGTTTGACTAGTCTGTGTTAGGATACGAGTAGGCTACACTAGCGTAAATAAAAATTTTCTACCGCATAAACTGAGAAGCCATGCGAGTAAGAGATCATAGACCGTTACCACTAGACATACAGTGCAGTAGAAGTAGCGTTAAAGCAGCCGATTTAATGAAGAGCACGTTGATGTTGTGGAAGTATATGGTCGTCCTCTGGCCAACCATCTCCTCCTCGCGATTGTCTCGATCAGCGCCACAGTTATAGCAACGCCTTTACCGAGGTCCGCACATCTAAGGATGTAACACTGTGCGTCAACATACTAGCACCAGCGTGCATGTCAGGGATTATGAGAGTTGGCAGCTAGAGTTTCGATTGGTGTGTTTTGGGATGGCACCCTCGGCCCCAGCACCTCTCCTAATATAGTCTCTAGTCAGATCCTTATCCGATACGAGTAGAGATTGAATCTCACTCGAAACTATTATCCGGACCCTTACCGTTCCAGCCCATTAAGTGTGTGACTCTGTAGGTTCATATATATTTGGTCATGGGTCGAAGACTCCTTTCCGGTCGATAAGTCGGTAGCAGTCCCTAGTAGGATATAACGACTCCCAAACATACATAAAGATCATATCAGACGAACATATATAATACTTATATACCGATCCCTTTGCCTCTTGATACCAGATCAAACTTAAGATGAGAAGTGTGCCATCCTATGATAGCTTGATCCTTCACTCGAAATTGTAGTGGATTAGTTAGTTATGATTGACTCCTCAACCACATTTGCAATGGCTATGCACTTCCTTAATCCAACCATATCGAGGGGCTCAGAGATATCTCTCCTGTTATATAGGAGGGAAAAATTCTATTTTTGTCGCTCATATTTCTCCATATATTTCATAGTAAACTCAAAAGTTACCTTTATGACTACCAGTTACAGAGTAGTGTTTGATAACCCCTAAGTAAACTATTATATATGTAGGAATCAATAGCGATATCAGGTTTAAGGATTCTACATATAGTATGTATGAGATCAACTTATGATATTTAAGAATATAATAATTCACACAGTGTCTCATGATGAGTCAATCAAATATTATATTCTTCAACATGTGTTTACATTATTGATTTGATATCTTATATCCGTGATCCATGAGACATGATGATCAATCAATATATGTGCTGATCTATAAATCATAACTATCCTATATAATAATATAAGATCAAGAATAATTTAGAATAATATTAAAATATGAATAAAGAGTTTCACAAACAAATCACATATTTGTTAATCAATATGAAAGATATTTATTCAAAGGATAAAATAATATATTATTTAAAAGATCATAAATATAGAAGTGATACAATCATCTCTATAATTACCTCTAAGGCATATCACTAACAGTCTGACCACTTAAGAGCAACAAAAAAATACTCTCTCTGGAATTTCAGTATTTCTGTATTTCCTAAACATTGACACACAAGTGTTTGGTGACCATTAACAAAAAAAGGTGCACCACTGGTCTGACTACCATTAAAAAACCGATCAGACCGCTCTTGGCCAGTCTAATTGTGACCTTAATACCGGTCAGACTGCCAGTCTTGATAGCAACTCCTCAATTGCAAAAACCTAAAATAAAAAACTAAATTGAAACTTTATAAACTCTTTTAAATCAAAAATTAATTACTCATTATAATCATAGAGTGACCTCTACGAAGTCTCTCTGTAGATAAAGAAAATTTCCTGTCCTACAATGTTGCAGGTGGGTTGGCAGGGACCCGGCCCACCAAACAAAGCCCTTCATAGCTGTGTGATTTGATCTCTTTCCGCACATCTGTGTGCATATATATGTGTGGAAGCGAGTGCCAATCCGTCTCAGCACTCAGCTGGACTAACACCCTTGTAAGTGTGAACCAACTAAATCGATTGATTTGCCTAGAAAACTTGTGATCGTTTAGGAGTGAGAGGCATGGGGAGCTTAACTAGTACGTATTGGGAAACTAAAGATAAGGATCCCCGTTTAAACGGATCCTCTCCGTTTAAACGAGTCTTTATCTATAATGGGCACCTCATCCCACCCCCTATAAATAGAGAGCCATATGGCTGATTTTGTACCCAATGCATATGAAGCAATAAAGAAAGACCAGGAGTTCTCTCTACCTCTCGTGTTCAATCTATTATTCTGTGTTTACGTGATTGATTCGTTCTTATTCTAAGCGGAGGAATCGCTCGGATTGGTCGCGCGAGAGTTCCTCAACACGTTATCAGCACGAATCGCTCCGGTGAACAAAGGTAATCATCGAAGAACTTAATAGATTGGTTTTCTAGATCGCTTTGAATTTGCTTTTTCTTCGCGTTCTAGATTGGTTTTTCTACGGTGCAAATCCCTAATCTACCGCGGCGGACTTGAAGTCGCCGGCACAATGTCGATCGGTAGATTGCGAAGCGGGTAGATGTTGATTGCTTTGTAGAAACGATGCAAATCCGCCCTAATCTACCGTGAGCGGACTCAAGTCGCGGCACAATGTCGATCGGTAGATTGTGAAAAGGGTAGATGTTGATTGCATCGTAGATTAGAAACAAAAATTTTATGCATCTTTTACGTTCGATAATTGCACAAGAAAAGATTCGCAAGGGCGACCCTGCATGGCCACCGCGCTGTATCGCACCGTCTCGGCATGAGGCAACACTCGGTCGCCGTCGCACCGCATGTGCACCAACGGCCCCGCGCCGCGGCCGTAGTTGTCGTAGTCGTCGCATCGGCCCGCCGCCGCGCGCCCGCGCGGCGCGCCACTCCGCCCCACGGTGCCACCGCCGTCGCCCGAAGCTGCGCGCGCGCCCGCATGGCACGCCACCGCCGGCCTCGCGACGCGCGCGCCAGCGCGCTGCCGCGCCGACGCCCGGCTTATCCGCTGCGCCGCATGCGCCCGCCTGGCTGGCCTCGACTTCGCGCGCCGAACGCGCGCGCGCCATCGGCGCCTCGGCTCCCTCCACCGCGCTGCATGCGCGGCGCCGATGACACCTCAACCCCTCCGTTGCGTGCCCGCGACGGCGCATCTTCCGCACCGCCGACCTCCTCATGCTGCGCTGCACGCGCTCGCGCCGCCTCGGCCTCCTCGCAGGCTGTGCGCGCGCAGCCGCCGCCGGTCTCCTCTCACCGGCCCCACCACGCCGGCGCGCGCGCCCGGCCCGCCGCGCACCGGCCGCGCGCGCATGGCGCCGCGCCGCCCTCGCCTCCACCTGCCGCCGCGATCGCCTCACCGTGCCGCCGCGCGCGCGCGCCGCCGCCCACATCCCGAGCATGTCTCGCACGACGGGCGCGCAAGCCTCGGCTGCGCCACCCCACGCGCGCCGTTCGCTCCTTCGGCGCCGCGCGCGCGCCGCGCGAACCTTGGATGCCGGCCGCTCGTCGCCCCGCCTCCCGCGCGGCCGCCCGCATGCCGCCGCCGCCACAGGTGTGAACGGGCCAAATGGGCCGATGGGCTGAAAGAAAGAAAAAAAAACGGGGGGGCCCGGCCGAATACTTCTGAAAAAAAAATCAGAAATTTGCGTATAATTTTCTCTGAATTGAAAATTTTCGTAAAAACCTCCAGAAATACCAGAAATTGCTGAAAATTTGTATTCTAGCATAAAAGGGCCTGAAGAACCCGAATTTTGCATTATTTTCAGCATTTGAAGCTTATTTATTTATGCCATTATTGTTTTATATAGTTTCTGCCTTTATTTACTGTTTTGATTAATTGTAATTATTTAATTGCTTTTAATCACTGAAAATTAGCAGTAAATTATGAAAAATATATAGAGAATTATGGAACATTACGATAATTTATTGTACCATTTATTTACCTGCAGTAAATAATTTCATGCATGTTTACCTGAAGTAAACTTATATGTTCCATTCATCGCATGTAGATGACTGGCATCACGAACCGGGAGTTCGAGGAGCTTGCCCAGCATGGCAAGAACTATCTGACGTGGGCATCCGATGTCGAGATAGTACTTGGAGCCAGGAAGCTCCGCGCAGCTATTGGGATTGGCGGACGGCATGACGCCAAACCTACACCTGAGAAAAATGATCAGGCACTTCATTTTCTCAGGCACCACCTCTGCATTACTCTCAAGAATGAGTATATGGCGGAGAAAAGCGCGCTAGCATTCTGGACCGCACTCAAGAAGCGGTTTGAGAGGCTAAAGTACACCATTCTTCCTCAAGCAGAGCAGGAGTGGATCGGACTAAGGTTTGCCGATTTCAAGACGGTCGAGGAGTACAATTCTGTCTTGCACAGAATTTGTACCAATCTTCAACTCTGTGGCAAGCAGATCACAGATGAGCAGAAGATTGAGAAGACCCTTCACCCCAATGCTGTACAGTCTACCCGCAACTATCGTCAAGACGGCTACAAGGAATACGCCGAATTGATTGATATGATGCAGATAGCGGAGGCTCAGGACGAATTTCTCCGCAAGAATTACGTCACTCAGCCATTGGGAGCTCGGCCGTGAAGCCAATCTTTGGGAGCTACAAGGTGCGAAAGCCCTTGATGAAAAGAAGGGGGAAGAAGGGTAAGGCCGTTGCCCAGAAAGGCAAGTCAGATGCTCCAAATGACAAAATGGCTAAGGAGAGTGGCAAAACCTATGGTCAGCAGAACCAAGGTTGCTACAAGTGTGGCAAGTGGGGGCATTGGTCGCGGATCTGTAAAGCACCGCAACATGTCATTGATGCCCACCAAGCCCAGAAGAACAATGGCAAAGGGCACTGAAACTCACTTTGCAATCTGTTGAGGGGAGCATCATGAGCCGTTGCTCGAAATGATGGAGGTTGAGTCCATCCACAGAACACCCCCTTACGACCTAGAGGCGATCCACCTCCATGATTTCTCTCGAAGAGAACATCACTCTGAAAAGATAGCCGAAGAAGTCAATGACTTTCTAGTTGATTCCGTCTGATGCACAGAATGCATGAGACATTAATTGTCATTTATTTTGCATTAAATGGACAAGTTAGATCTTGCATGGATGGCACTTTATTTTTGTCTTCTCGTAATGGTTGGATGATTTTGAAATAATTCATTCATTTATTCAGTTTATAATGGCATGAACACGTGTGGCTATATTATACCAACATTAAGGCGCCTGCAGCGTACTGCGATCAAGAGGCAGTATTCAAAAGCTACGAACTATTACTCTCTCGCATGACAGATTAGGCCACCAGTCTTAGAATGATGAGAAATATAATTAACAATTCTCACGGGCATAATATTAATGTGAAGAATTTCCGAATCACGAAGATTTTGTGTGCCCTGCATGTGCCACTGGGAAATTAATTATTAGACCCTCCACTCTGAAAGTGAAGGATGAAGTCCCTGCATTCCTGGAACGCATCCAGGGAGACATTTGCGGTCCTATTCAGCCCATCTCAGGGCCATTTAGGTATTTCATGGTGCTCATTGATGCTTCCTCAAAGTGGTCATATGTGGGTTTATTATCCACAAGAAACCATGCTTTCGCCAAATTGATCTCGCAGATCATTCGCATCAGAAATGTGTTCCCTGATCATCGCATCAAGTCCATCAGAATGGACAATGCTGACGAATTTACTTCAAAAGCATTTGATGATTATTGCATGGTGATGGGAATTACGGTTGAGCATTCGGTACCTCATGTCCATACCTAGAATGGTTTGGCGAGGCATTGATCAAGAGAATTAAATTTATTGCCCGACCCCTCTTGCAGAATTGTAATTTGCCAGCTACATGTTGGGGACACGCAGTCCTACATGCAGCGAATCTCATCAATTTTAGACCTTCGGCCTACAACATCCATTCACCTATGCAACTAGCGCAAGGGTCACCACCGAAAATTTCTCATCTCAGGAGGTTTGGATGCAAGGTTTATGTACCTATACCCCCTCCACAATGACGCAATGGGTCCTCTCCGTAAGGCGGGATATCGTTGGTTATGAGGCGCATCCATAATCGGTATTTGGAACCCATGTCGGAGATTTGCATCTTGCCGCTTACGATTGCATTTTTGATGAGGATAATTTTCCGACATTAGGGAGAAATCAACCCGTTGATGAAAAATGTCGGAAATTACGTGAGAAGCCACGGAATTCCTGCACATGACCAGCGACTGGTGAAACTGAAAAGAGGTCCAGAAGATCATCGATTTGCAAGCATTAGCAAATCAAGCGCCCGATCACTTTAGTGATTTGAAGAGCGTGACTAAGTCGCATGTGCTCGCACGCAATGCACGGAGAGGGTCGAAATACCAAAGAAAATTGAAGGTATCCTAATCCCGTCCGAGGCCTCGGAATAAAAGGGCGAGAACTCCGGCTCCTCGAATCCAAAGTAACCGGGGCGCTGGCGAAAAAGGATAAGAAGGACTTATCACGGCCGATCACCAAGTCCCCTGAATGAGAAGGGGAGCAGTTGAGACTGGCACAAGTATGACACTGTTGTAAAGGACATACGGATCTGAATATCCCCATCGGTATGGATGTGTGCGCACACATCGGAGCGAAAAACTAAAGGGACTTGCCACGCAATGGAAAGAAGCGTCGCAAGATGAAGCTCGAAGAAGCAACTCATGAAGAAATAGCTATAAATTATGTGCACACGGAGAGTCACTGAGCAGGACAACGGCCAATGTCGATATCTACTTCAAAGAAAATTGCCACAATCATTGATCTTGATCCCGAGCCGCATCGCTCATTGAATGTAAGAAAAGATCAGATTGGGAAGATTGGAAGAAGGCAATAGCAACCGAATTGCTATCTCGAACAAAGAGAAGTGTTTGGGCCCGTATGTCGCACTCCTCCCCATGTGCACCTGAGGGCACAAGTGGGTATTTGTTCGAAAGAGAAATGAAAGAAAGCAGTAGTGAGATACAAAGCAAGGCTGGTAGCACAAGGTTTCACTCAACGTCACGGAGTTGATTATGAAGAAACCTACTCCCGGTCATGAGTGGAATTACCTTTAGATACTTGATCTCAATGGCGGTGAACTTGAATTTAGAAATGGCTGATGGATGTTGTGATTGCATATCTTTATGGTAACTTGGATTGGAGATTTATATGAAAGTCCTGAAGGAATTCCTCTCCCGAACCAAGACAGAGCAAATAGAAATCATGCGAGTGTGAAGCTTAGAAAGTCCTGTATGGGTGAAGCAATCTGCGCGAATGTGGTATAATCACTTAGCGACTTTCTGCAAGAAAGGCTACACAAACAATGAAGACTGTCCTTGTGTATTTATACGGCGATCCTGAATGGATTCTGTATAATCTCGGTGTATGTAGATGATCCGAATATCATCGGGACGGTGGATGATATAAAGAAGCAAGCTCCTACTTGGAGTCGAGTTTGAAATGAAGGACTTGGGCAAGACCAAGTTCAGCTTAGGCTGCAGCTTGAGCATGTCCTGGAGGAGTCTTAGTACATCATCGACCTACACCCGGAAGGTGCTAGAAAGATTCGGCTTTGAGAAAGCATTCCCATCAAAAGTACCGATGATCGGAGATCTTTGCAGCAAGAAAAGATCCTTTCCGACCTAGGGAAGAGGGGAGAAGTCACGGGACCGGAATTCCCATACTTGAGTGCAGTTGGAGCACTCATGTACTTAACAAACTGCACTAGACCGGATATTGCCTTTGCCGTGAACCTATTAGCAAGGTATAGTGCGAGCCCACTAAAAGGCATTGGCAGGGCATAAAGGACATCTTCCGATATCTCCAAGGAAGCAAGGACCTTGGATTGTTCTCTGAAAGAATCAAGATCTGAACTTGATTGGCTATGCGAGATCTTTGGGTACTGTCGACCCGCATACCGCAAAGTCACAAACAGGCTATGTATTTACGTGTGGTGGAACCGCAATTTCTGGAAATCGTCTAAGCAAAGCCTTGTAGCTACCTCGGCGAACCACTCGAAATAATAGCGCTGTATGAAGCCGCACGTGAATGCGCAGCTACGCCGAATGGTTCACCACATCCAGCAGTCATGTGGAATGAACATTGTGCAAAACCCCACAATTATCTATGAAGATAATGCGCTTGCGTTGCACAAGTACAAGCGGGCTATGTGAAGAGTCATCTCACAAAGCATATCAACCCCAAGTTCTTCTATGCTCATGAATTGCAAAAGATGGGCGAGATTAAAGTCTCGCATACTAAGTCTTGTGAAAATCTAGCAGATTTATTCACAAAGTCCCTCCCGCATCTAGCTTTGAAAGGTGCGTGCGAGGATCGGTATGATGAGACTTAGAAGTGCAGAATTCGGGGAGAATTCTCTCAAGACCGTTAGTAAATCTTGATCACGAAGATCAAGTACCCAAAGAATAAAAGTCACGAAGACTAAATGAAGTTGGGTGAATTGTACTCTTTTCCCTTGTGAGTTTTCTGAAGTTTCTCGATAAAGGTTTTTAATGAGACAATTCGTGCAATCGCGACATAACATGCATCATGTACTCTTTCTCCAAATTTTTCCCATGGGTTTTTATGGAGTTTTAATGAGGCATGAGTATGTCGGATGAGTGCCCAAAGGGGAGTATTGGGAAACTAAAGATAAGGATCCCCGTTTAAACGGATCCTCTCCGTTTAAATGAGTCTTTATCTATAATGGACACCTCATCCCACCCCCTATAAATAGAGAGCCATATGGCTGATTTTGTACCCAATGCATATGAAGCAATAAAGAAAGACCAGGAGTTCTCTCTACCTCTCTGTGTTCAATCTATTATTCTGTGTTTCTATGATTGATTCGTTCTTATTCTAAGCAGAGGAATCGCTCGGACTGGTCGCCAGCGAGAGTTCCTCAACAGTACGATTGTTGAACTGGTAAGGAGTCAATCCTGCCCACAAATTAACTCTGTTCATTGCGTATGTGTCCTGGAAATGTGATAGCTTGCTTGACTCAAATCTTTCTCACTACTTTTCTGTCTCTTAGGCAACGCGCTCAAATCAGCCCAGTGGTGAGTGTTGGCTTTTGTTCTCCTGTAGCGTTTTTGTCCTTTTATTATTATTTTTTGTTTTTTGATATTTTTGTGTTTTATTTTTTTCCCGTATTCCTTTGTATTATTCGTGATAGATTAGTATGTCGCTTTTATTTTTATATTTTTTAAATTTAATTATATTTAATAAGTTAATTTAATTACAGTAAAAAATCAGCTAACTACAGTGAAATAACACCTCCTTAAGGAGAATGGTGTGCATCCCACCAGCCATGGCTGTGAATAGAGACGTGCAGCGGCAGCTGACATCTATGGAGCCTGTGGCCAGATCATGTCCAGCTTTAGAATGGGAACAGATTAGGACCTGGGTCCATTTGATGAGCCGGTGTTGTAGTTCAAGGTAGTGCTTCAAAGAGCTTATAGACTTAGGTTTTTGGTTTTTTTGGTATTGTAATGACTGAAAATACACTGTAATTGCTGTTAATTTTTTATATATAATTAAATTTGAAAAAATTATATCATCATAGATAATACAAAAGAATAAAAGAAAAAAGAAAAACAAAAAGCTTAAAAAACAAAAAAATTTAAGAAACTAGAACTCAGAAGCTGGTTGGAACGGGTCTTGACACGTTGTGCAACTGGGTGAGTGGTAGGTGTCACCCTATATGGCTTTGCTTGTTCTCCTAAGACGAGATGTTCAGTTCCACTATGGTATCCAAAATTCTATGCGTTGTGTACACAAAGGAAGCGATGAGAACTGTTTGAATCATGAACTGTTGACGTAAATGAAGATGAAGGACATGTGATGAATTGCTTTACATCAATGAATCGTGAATTTTACATGTGTATGACTTGGTTCACTTCTTTATGTTTTTGTATTTTTTTGTTGGCCAGAAAATAAGGCTGCCTCACATTTGCACGATTGAAATTCCAACGAAGCAACCAGTAGGATTGCCCACAAACATAATGGGCATAGATTTAGGATGCAAGCGGAACTTAACTATTGCGCATAATTTGCAGGTGAGTGATCAATCATGCCTGCTAGGTAAAATGTCATATATGTCTTTCTCCGTTTATCATCATAAAACCATGGTCATTGTGAAACAACTCAAAATTTCAAAGCAGCAGCTGTGTTGATTGGATTTCCTTGCCTGTTGTCGGTGCCGTCCTTAGCCCTCGATCTTGCCTCAAGATTCGTGCATCCTTCCTCCCCTTCCCCTCCCCGCCATCTTCCTCGCGCTGGCGCCCGAGCCCGAGCCGCCTTCGCCCCGCTCCCCTCCCCTCTGCGTTGTCGCCCCGCCGAGGACCTCAGCCGTACCTACGCTGCAGCCCCCCCAGCGCCCTGGCTTCCTCCCGCGTGTCGCCCAGCTAGCCATGGCCCTCCCCTCTGCGCTCCCTCCCCAACCACCCCGAGCTTCCGCCAGCAGATGCAGCTCCCCTCCCCTCACTGCAACGCCTCCTCGGACCGCAGGGTGATGTCGCCCGCTCCCGTGCCACTCCTCTCCACCAACTCCTGCAGGCACAGAGCAATGACCGGCATGGCCTCCTCACCTCGGGAAGGAACTCCCCGCCTCCTCTTCTGTGCGCCATGGCCGCCCACTCCCCCTCACGCCGGCCCACCTCTCTCGGCCACTATAACTCAATTGCTTTCGCCAGTGCGTTCCTACTACTCCACTCCCCCTCCTCGAGCAACCAATTGATCTCTCTTCCCCTCCAGCTTCGCCGCCGGCCACCCCTGGTTCCGGTGAGCCACTCCGCCGATCTTCCGCCACAGCCAACTAATGTTCAATTACTCTTGGCTGAAGCTCCACCATAACACCTTGATTGCAAACCCCAACTCAATCTTGCGTTTGCTTTTGCCTCCTGGTCCCGCGCCGAGCTCACCTCCATGGCCGCCGCCCCTCTCCGACGCCAGCCTCCCTGAGCCCCTCCCGAGCCAAGCCAGTGCCTCTCCGATGATCTCTAGCCTCTGTAGATGGTGAAACCGGGGCCCAAGCTGCTTGAGCATTCTCGCTCCTCCCCGAGCCACCATCTCCCCCTCAATCTCCTTCTCGACCGGCGACCTTCCCCTTGAACCCTCTTGCCGTGTCAAACTCAAAAATGGAAACCCCTTACTCTCCTGAACCGATTGGTCTAGGTCCCAGCCTTAGAGGCCCTCGGCCGGGGCGGAAGGTGGTGAGAGCGCGCCTCTGCCTCCCGCCGCCGCGCCCACTTGGAGGAAGAAGACACCCCCCTTCCCCCTCTCGAACCGGCGCGAACTCATCTACACCCTCCCCGCTCGATCGGACGGCTTCCGAGCGGGAGACGTCGCCCCAGGCCGTTTCGGCCGCGCAAGCGCTGGGGTGGGCTGAAGCCCAGTGGCCCACCAGCCGTTTAAGCGGAGGCCGCGCGCAAGCGCGCCCTTTTCTTCCCTACCGCGCGAGGCATGGGCCGCGCCGACGGCCCGTTGGCCAGTTTAAACCCGCGAGGCCGCGCGCGCGATTTCCCGGGCCAGCCCATCACTGTTCCAGTGAACAGTACCCCTTGTATATTTTCCAGAGCTGATATATTTGAGTTATATCTCATTTGATCCAGTTCGTTGCACTGATTTCCAATCCGATGTCCTTTTCACCTCATTCCAACTCCAAAAATTCAAGTCCAAGATATTCTACCATTTTTTTGTACTTATTTATTTTATTTATTTTATTTTCCTTTCCATTGCTTCGTTTAAAAACAAAAGAACTTATTGTTATTTCATGTGTTTGTTTTTGCGTTAGCTTTCGAGGAGTCCGAGGCAAGGGTGCAAGGTCCGGAGCCGTCGTCCACGCATTACGAGATTGTCGAAGTGATCGACACGCAAGGCAAGTTACAATTTTTGACGCATATTGAACCCCCAAATTCCCGTACTTATTAATTAAGCTATTTGCATTACTATTACTTGCTCAAATGGGTTATTTAAGTAAAATGAAAATATTTAGAATGACGTGTATAAGTTGTAGTTATGACCTACCACTGTATAAATGCCCCGGTTAACCTTGAGGCCACTTTCACCTTGATAAACCTAGTAATATTTAATTAGTGTACCATTAGACCTCGCTTACTCAATCACATAAAATGTCGGGCTATCGAGTAAACTTGATAGTTCGCCGGTTTACAAATGTTTTAAAATAGTACTAGGGTAAGGCGGAGTCTGTGGAGTGTCCGTAGCAGACAGGTCCACAACCTTACCCTAGGGTGGAGGGTGCAACAGACGGGTTTCGATACAGCGTGTATCGGGTACCGGTTGTGGTTGGCAGTCTCAGAAGAAAATGTAAGGATAAGAACCTTATGCTGAGATTAGAGCACAGAAACCGCTCAACCACAAGTATTGAATTGTCAATCCTAGTCCGGTAGCTACTCATTTTAGTTGAACCCCTACAGGAGTTGGTGAAGTGATACGGGTGTGTAGGCACCGTATACACAACGACAGGACTTTACGACTTTGGGCGGTCGTGTTCCGCATTGGCCCGTGGATACCCAAGTCCGTAAAGGTTGCAACCTGTCGGGTAGGGTCTATATAATAATTTGAGTAGTGAAAGATTTGGCCTTCTCAATGCAGTCGCACACTAACCGAAGTGTGTATATAGCTTGACATTTGAAATTGAGAAGTCTTGTGGGTAAAGTTGAGCAACTCTGCAGAGTGAAATAAATTGTATTCGAATACGCCGTGCTTCCGGTTAATGGAGCTGTGCTTGATGGGTGAATCTAGTAACGCAGTATAAGTAGTGTTTGAATGGTTTAATCTGGAAAGTTGAAGCATTAATATGTTCAGACCCCATCTCTTTAATTATAGTATATTGGAGTTATCGTTTCTAAATTCTTTATAAATAAAACTGCATCCACCCAAACTAATAAAACCAACATACCCCTTTATTTGAAATACCATGCATATAGTAAAGTGAGGTTTACTATTGTAACTTGTTGAGTACGGTTGTTTGTACTCAAACTTGCCTAAACACAAACTCAGAGAATGCCGGTCAAGGAGAAGGTCAAGAATACGACGAAGAATCGGATGGGCTCGACGGCTCCGATGATCAGTGGTCGTAGGTTTTAGCCGCCCTCAGGCTTGATCTTGGAAGGACTTTTGTAATGTACATTATTTGGGCTTGCCGCCCGCTCCGCTAAAAAAAAACTGGCCGATGTGCCATATGTTGTAATAACTTTGAACTCTATTTGTGTAAGCACGGTTGGCTGTGATGTTCATTTCATGCGGCATGTTGCAAGCATGCGGATCCGGCGATTGCGGGTCTCCATCGTCCTGAAAGCGGGCGTTACAGAAGTGGTATCAGAGCACACTTGCTTGACTGTAGGCTAAGACCTAAGGCTGATTAGGAGTGCTGTTGTATAATAAAAATTTAATTCAAAAATCTAAAAAGAATTTACATAAAATATAAGTACTATTGCTGTCTTTCTCCTCTCTTGTGCTACCTCATATGTCTTAGTTTATTTTTTTGCATAAGTTTTACTTTTGCAAATTATTTGTACCTGATCTCGTCTAACTTCAAAATCTTATCGTTTAAGCAGATGGTGCGATGCGTTCACTCCCAGCCTGAGCAGTTCCCAGGTTGGCCCTCGGAGCTATGGGCCATGCAGCAGTACCTTGGGGCCACTAGGGCCCACAAGCCCGTGTTCCACTCGGTCAGCCACATCTTCGACGACGCGAGCCACGAGTGGAGGACATCAGTTGTTTTGGAGCCCTTACCTATCCGGCCCGACCAACGCCGGAGGTTCCGCAGCAGCAGGGTCAGCAGAAATGATGCCATAAAGGACGCCGCCAGGCAGGCAGCGATGCACCTACGTCATTACTATGATGAGGAGTTTGACCAGTCACCCTTTGAGATGATCCCCGGGATGGATGCCGATGGGGCGATCCACTCCGCCCCTAGATCGACGGACGCGGCGACCGCGTCTTAGGTGACGGCCCAACACGTTATCCACCAGGAGGTGACCTACTCCCGGGCACTAGAGGAGAACAGAGGTCTATATCGGCAGCTTCGGGCCTCCCAGCTGGAGGTGTACCAGCTTCGCCAGGACCTCCAACGCTACCACGACTTGGAGTCAGGGGAGTTGTCTTCTTGTGGGGAGTCCCCGGATGTCCCCGCCTCCCCGCCTCCACGTCGTCGGAGGATGACAGCCCCTGAGTACCGGAGCCTCTTCAGGCCATCGACCTCCAGGGCCCCACCGCCGCCACCACCGCCGCCGTCGGCAGCGAGGAGGACCCGAGGAGCGGGTCGCTACGCCGAGCCACCCGCCGAGCGCGGTTGGTGAGCGGAGGAGCGGCGATAGAGGGCAGCAGCAGCTTTGGCAGTATTAGTAGCGCTAGCAGTAGGGTACGTTAGCGTAGCTGCACCTTTTGTATTTAGTGGTACTTTTGGTTGTAATATAAGTTGTAATGGAAGCCCTATGTGGTGGAACTTCGACTTATGATCAATGAAATCTATGTTTAACTATCTCTTAATTTGTTTGTCTAAGTTATCTGTATCTCGCCTTTCTCAAAATTTCTTCTTCCTCTATTCGCCTAGTTCTTATCTCATTTCCCCACACTTACCCGGATTCATCAATCTCACTTACATGCGATGTTATTAAAACCTCATTGCAAGACTAACTCCAAGGTCATTTGTGAGTCGGATGGCGAGATCCCAACTCGAGCCAAGGAGGACAACAAACAGGAGGAAATGCCCCAGCTGACAGCTTTGCCATGATAGCCAATGTATTAGCAACAATGGAAAGAAATCGACAAGGCTCATGGAACAACACACCAGATTGTTAGAGCAGGATGGCTGCGGGAACCCCATGGCGGGCGGTATTCCAATAACCGCCGTTCAAAGAGAAGGTGGTCCAATCAACTCTAAATGGGCGGATTTTCAAAAGACAAGACCACCAATATTCTCGGCATCCTCCGATCCAATGGCCGATGATTGGATCGAGGATATTGACAGAAGTCGAAGACCGTTCGATGCGAAGACAACGAAAAGGTTTTGTACACCTCACATCAGTGCAAGGACAGCGACAACGTGGTGGATTAATTTCCAAAAGATGAATGAAGATAAAGAGTTTACATGGGCGAGTTCGAGAAGCATTCCGTAAGGTCCATATCCCACTGGGGTAATGGAAACCAAACAACGGAATTTATGGCATTAAAGCAAGGTAGTAGTACCATAATGGAGTATCTACACCAATTCAATCACACGGCCCGTCGCCCTGAGACAGAAGTGAAGACCGAAGACAAAAGATGTCCCGATTTCGAGGAGGATTGCAGAAGTCATTAAAATACCACATTTCGGCAATGAGATTTAGAGATGCATCGAAATGGTGGGCGACCTCCTTTCTTGGAAGAAGCTCGAGGCGAGATGGAAGACTTTAAAAAGAGGAAAGCCACATTCAGATCATCACCGTCCCCCAGTAGCCAGAAAGGACGAACCATGATATCACCCCAAAATCAATGACAGTCAAGTCGACGATTTTATTGGTGTCAAAGCCTCAACAGACAACGACCTACCAGCAAGGTACCCCGCAGCCGGTGGCAATCAAATGCAGTACTTGTTCGGGGAATCACTACACCAAACAGTGTCCCCAAAGAACCAACGCATGCTACCACTGCGACCAGATAGGTCATTTCAAAGATCAGTGCCCAAAAAGGGGATTGCCTTCTGAAGTGGCAAAACTTCAAACTCGAACTCAAGGAGACATCGAGCCTATCATCAATACCAATGCAACCCCACAGACAGGCTACCTACAGCGTCCTTCAACACAGAAGCAGTACATTCCGACTGGAATCACTGTGGGAGCCCCAGCTGGATCATCCACGGGATATCAAGCAGGCAAAGGCAAAGGAGCCCCAAGACCACCCTATCAAGGAAGGGTGAATCACTTAAACGCAGAAGATGCGGCAGGATCCCATGATGTTATTGTCGGTATGTTCTCAGTCAACTCCAAGCCAGCATTAGTTTTATTTGATCCTGGTGCAACGCATTCATTCATTTCTATGGATTTTGCTAAGAGAAATCAACTATCATTTACTTCTCTACAAAAGTTTTATGCTGTGCAAACACCCGGAAGTAGGATGGAATCCCGCTTCGGGTGTAGTGATTTGAGTTTAGAAATTGAAGGGATAAAGTTTAAAGTCAATCTACTAGTATTAGAAATGAAGGGACTAGATGTCATCCTAGGGATGAATTGGCTGACAAAAAATAAAGCCAAGGTAGATTGTGAAGATAAGACGATAACTCGACAAGTCGGAAGGTCGTGAGGTCACGGAAAATGCAGACTCAAGAGGCGATCGGCGATGTAAAGGTAGTGTTCATAATATGATGATGGATGAAGAGAGTCAAGTGCCAGTAGTCTGTGAATACCCAGACGTATTTCCCGAAGAACTACCCGGAAGGCCACCGGATAGACAAATTGAACTCGCCATTGAGTTGATACCGGGCACTAGACCCATTACAAAACATCATTACAGAATGTCAGCACATGAGTTAAAGGAACTAAAGTTACAATTAGATGAGCGAAGGAAAAGGAATTTATCCGACCCAGTGTATCGCCATGGTCAGCTCCCGTCTTATTCGTTAAAAAGAAAGACGGTGCCCTCAGAATGTGTGTAGACTACAGAGGACTGAATGCTATTACCATAAAGAATAAGTACCCACTGCCACGAATAGATGACTTGTTCGATCAATTGAAAGGTGCAAGAGTATTTTCAAAAATCGACTTGCGATCGGGTTATCACCAATTGAAAATCCGGGAGCAAGATCGAGAGAAAACCACATTTACCACCAGATATGGATTATATGAATTTTCAGTGGTACCATTTGGTCTAACCAATGCCCCAGCTTACTTCATGAATTTAATGAACTTGGTGTTCATGGATCAGCTAGACAGATCTGTGGTCGTGTTCATTGATGACATACTAATCTACTCCAAAAGTGAAGAGGAACACAAACGACACCTACACCTAACCTTAACCCAGCTCAGAGAACATCAATTGTATGCCAAACTCTCGAAGTGCGATTTTTGGATGAAAGAAGTTGCATTTTTAGGTCATGTCATCACTGAAGAAGGTGTTAAAGTTGATCCCGAGAAGATCAAAGCGGTTATGGAATGGAAACAGCCAACGACAGTCACAGAAATAAGAAGCTTTCTTGGATTGGCAGGTTATTATCGCCGATTCATAGAAGGATTCTCCAAGATTGCTCGTCCACTCACACAACTACTTAAGAAAGAGAAACCATTCCAATGGACGGATCAGTGTGAGAACAGCTTCCAACAACTAAAGATCAAGTTGACTACAGCACCGGTGTTGATACTTCCGAATGCAGAGAAAGAGTTTCAGGTATACTGTGATGCTTCAAGACAAGGCCTAGGTTGTGTGTTAATGCAAGACGGAAAGGTCGTAGCATATGCTTCAAGGCAGTTACGACCACACGAAGAAAATTACCCAACCCATGATCTGGAATTAGCAGCTGTAGTCCACTCATTGAAGATTTGGAGGCACTATTTATTGGGTAACCATTGTGAAGTTTTCTCAGACCACAAGAGCCTGAAGTATTTGTTCACACAGCCGGAGTTGAATTTGAGACAGCGAAGATGGTTGGAATTGATTAAAGATTATGATGTAGATCTTCAGTACCACCCAGGAAAAGCCAATGTAGTAGCAGATGCACTTAGCAGAAAGGCCTACCAAAGCATAGCCAGTGAAACCCAGTGTCCGGAGCAACTGCAGAAAGACTTACAAATATTGAACCTGACAATAGTGGAGCAAGGATTTGTAGCAGCCATGGAAATTCAACCTTTGCTGACAGATAGTATCAAAGCAGCTCAAGACGAAGACGAAGAAATCCAACGACTGAAGAAGAACAGCCAAGAAGGAAACTCAATCGATTTCACTATAGATGAACAAGGAACTTTAAAATTTCAAGGACGATATTGCATACTAGATAAAAAGGAATTAAAAGAATTAATACTCGCAGAGGCTCATTCGTTCCAACTGTCAATACACCCAGGGAGTACGAAGATGTATCAAGACATGAAGAAGAGATTTTGGTGGAGGTCCATGAAGAAAGAGATAGCAGAATACATATCTAAATGTGATGTCTGCCAGAAGATAAAAATAGACCATCAGAAACCTGCAGGACTATTACAACCCTTGCCAGTACCTGAATGGAAGTGGGATGATATTGGTATGGACTTCATTACAGGACTCCCAAGGACACAGGAAGGGTACGATGCCATATGGGTCATTGTGGATAGATTAACTAAAGTAGCCCATTTCATACCGATTAAGCAGACCTATGGAAAGGATAAGCTAGCAGAACTGTACTTAACCAAGATTGTAGTACTGCATGGGGTGCCAAAGAGAATTGTGTCGAACAGAGAGCCGGTTTACATCTAAATTTTGGGAGAAGCTACATGAAGCAATGGGCACCGATTTGGCTTTCAAGATCTTACTTATCACATGCATGGATGGCGGACAGAAAGAACCAACCAGATCTTAGAAGATATGTTACAAGCATGTGCACTTGTATATGGAGCAGCATGGAACACTTGTTTACCATTTGCACAGTTCTCGTACAATAACAGTTATCAAGCTAGCATCAAGATGTCGCCTTTTGAAGCCTTGTATGGTAGAGAGTGTAGAACCCCACTAAACTGGACTGAACCAGGGGAACGTCAGTTTCTCGGTCCCCAACTTGTGCAAGATGCAGAGACCCATGTCAAAATAATCAGGGACAGAATGAAGATAGCCCAAGATCGTCAAAAGAGTTATGCAGACAATCGTCGAAGAGATTTAAGCTTTGAAATTGGAGATTATGTGTATATCAAGGTCACCCCCTTTAAAATTATTAAGAGATTCCAAGTGAAAGGAAAGCTAGCCCTGAGGTATATTGGACCTTTTGAGATTATAAAGAGAATAGGAGAAGTGGCATACAAATTGAGATTGACACCAGGGCTATCAAGGATACATGATGTATTTCATGTGTCGCAACTCCGGAAGTGCTTGCGTCAACCAGAAGAAGGCATACCCATAGAAGAAATTGACTTGCAGGATGATATGACGTATGCTGAAGAGCCACTACAAATACTTGAAACTACAGAAAGGCAACTCCGGAATCGGAACATCAGATTTTGCAGAGTCCAATGGAAGAATCACACTGCCGCTGAATCGACATGGGAAAAGGAGTCAGACCTACAGCGAGACTTTCCCAACCTATTCCTTGGACCAAGTTAATCTCGGGGTCGAGATTCTTCTAAGGGGGGTAGGTTGAAACAACTCAAAATTTCAAAGCAGCAGCTGTGTTGATTGGATTTCCTTGCCTATTGTCGGTGCCGTCCTTAGCCCTCGATCTTGCCTCAAGATTCGTGCATCCTTCCTCCCCTTCCCCTTCCCGCCATCTTCCTCGTGGCGGCGCCCAGGCCCGAGCCGCCGCCGCCGCCTCCCCTCTGCGTTGTCGCCCGCCGAGGACCTCAGTAGTACTGCTGCAGCAGCCCCAGTGCCCTGGCTTCCTCTCGCGTGTCGCCCAGCTAGCCATGGCCCTCCCCTCTGCGCTCCCTCCCCAACTACCCCGAGCTTCCGCCAGCAGACGCAGCTCCCCTCCCCTCACTGCAACGCCTCCTCGGACCGCAGGGTGACGTCGCCCGCTCCCGTGCCACTCCTCTCCACCAACTCCTGCAGGCACAGAGCAACGACCGGCATGGCCTCCTCACCTCGGGAAGGAACTCCCCGCCTCCTCTTCCGTGCGCCATGGCCGCCCACTCCCCCTCACGCCGGCCCACCTCTCTCGGCCACTATAACTCAATTGCTTTCGCCAGTGCGTTCCTACTACTCCACTCCCCCTCCCCGAGCAACCAATTGATCTCTCTTCCCCTCCAGCTTCGTCGCCGGCCACCCCTGGTTCCGGTGAGCCACTCCGCCGATCTTTCACCACAGCCAACTAATGTTCAATTACTCTTGGCTGAAGCTCCACCATAACACCTTGATTGCAAACCCCAACTCAATCTTGCGTTTGCTTTTGCCTCCTGGTCCCGCACCGAGCTCACCTCCATGGCCGCCGCCCCTCTCCGACGCCCGCCTCCCTGAGCCCCTCTCGAGCCAAGCCAGTGCCTCTCCGATGATCTCTAGCCTCTGTAGATGGTGAAACCGGGGCCCAAGCTGCTTGAGCATTCTCGCTCCTCCCCGAGCCACCATCTCCCCCTCAATCTCCTTCCCGACCGGCGACCTTCCCCTTGAACCCTCTTGCCGTGTCAAACTCAAAAATGGAAACCCCTTACTCTCCTGAACCGATTGGTCTAGGTCCCAGCCTTAGAGGCCCTCGGCCGGGACTGGAAGGTGGTGAGAGGCGCGCCTCTGCCTCCCCGCCGCCGCGCCCACTTGGAGGAAGAAGACACCCCCCTTCCCCCTCTCGAACCGGCGCGAACTCATCTACACCCTCCCCGCTCGATCGGACGGCTTCCGAGCGGGAGACGTCGCCCCAGGCCGTTTCGGCCGCGCAAGCGCTGGGGTGGGCTGAAGCCCAGTGGCCCACCAGCCGTTTAAGCGGAGGCCGCGCGCAAGCGCGCCCTTTTCTTCCCTACCGCGCGAGGCATGGGCCGCGCCGACGGCCCGTTGGCCAGTTTAAACCCGCGAGGCCGCGCGCGCGATTTCCCGGGCCAGCCCATCCATTCCGATGGAAGTACCCTTGTATATTTTCCAGAGCTGATATATTTGAGTTATATCTCATTTGATCCAGTTCGTTGCACTGATTTCCAATCCGATGTCCTTTTCACCTCATTCCAACTCCAAAAATTCAAGTCCAAGATATTCTACCATTTTTTTGTACTTATTTATTTTATTTATTTTATTTTCCTTTCCATTGCTTTGTTTAAAAACAAAAGAACTTATTGTTATTTCATGTGTTTGTTTTGCGTTAGCTTTCGAGGAGTCCGAGGCAAGGGTGCAAGGTCCGGAGCCGTCGTCCACGCATTACGAGATTGTCGAAGTGATCGACACGCAAGGCAAGTTACAATTTTTGACGCATATTGAACCCCCAAATTCCCGTACTTATTAATTAAGCTATTTGCATTACTATTACTTGCTCAAATGGGTTATTTAAGTAAAATGAAAATATTTAGAATGACGTGTATAAGTTGTAGTTATGACCTACCACTGTATAAATGCCCCAGTTAACCTTGAGGCCACTTTCACCTTGATAAACCTAGTAATATTTAATTAGTGTACCATTAGACCTCGCTTACTCAATCACATAAAATGTCGGGCTATCGAGTAAACTTGATAGTTCGCCGGTTTACAAATGTTTTAAAATAGTACTAGGTAGGCGGAGTCGTGGAGTGTCCGTGTGAGCATGTGTCCACAACCTTACCCTAGGGTGGAGGGTGCAACAGACGGGTTTCGATACGGCGTGTATCGGTGCAGGTTGTGGTTGGCGATCTCGTAAGAAAATGTAAGGATAAGAACCTTATCTTTGAGATTAGAGCACGAAACCGCTCAACCACAAGTATTGAATTGTCAATCCTAGTCTAGTAGTGCTCATTTTAGTTGAACCCCTACAGGAGTTGGTGAAGTGATACGGGTGTGTAGGCACCGTATACACAACGACAGGACTTTACGACTTTGGGCGGTCGTGTTCCGCATTGGCCCGTGGATACCCAAGTCCGTAAAGGTTGCAACCTGTCGGGTAGGGTCTATATAATAATTTGAGTAGTGAAAGATTTGGCCTTCTCAATGCAGTCGCACACTAACCGAAGTGTGTATATAGCTTGACATTTGAAATTGAGAAGTCTTGTGGGTAAAGTTGAGCAACTCTGCAGAGTGAAATAAATTGTATTCGAATACGCCGTGCTTCCGGTTAATGGAGCTGTGCTTGATGGGTGAATCTAGTAACGCAGTATAAGTAGTGTTTGAATGGTTTAATCTGGAAAGTTGAAGCATTAATATGTTCAGACCCCATCTCTTTAATTATAGTATATTGGAGTTATCGTTTCTAAATTCTTTATAAATAAAACTGCATCCACCCAAACTAATAAAACCAGTATACCCCTTTATTTGAAATACCATGCATATAGTAAAGTGAGGTTTACTATTGTAACTTGTTGAGTACGGTTGTTTGTACTCAAACTTGCCTAAACACAAACTCAGAGAATGCCGGTCAAGGAGAAGGTCAAGAATACGACGAAGAATCAGATGGGCTCGACGGCGTCGATGATCAGTGGTCGTAGGTTTTAGCCGCCCTCAGGCTTGATCTTGGAAGGACTTTTGTAATGTACATTATTTGGGCTTGCCGCCCGCTCCGCTAAAAAAAAACTGGCCGATGTGCCATATGTTGTAATAACTTTGAACTCTATTTGTGTAAGCACGGTTGGCTGTGATGTTCATTTTCAGACGGCATGTCATGCAATGCACGGATCCCGGCAGTTCATGGTCTCATGACGTCCTCGAAACGGGCGTTACACATTGCATTTATGTCAAGAAATTAAACCAAAAGTAATCTCTCAAACCAAACTTTTTTGTCTCCATTTCTTGTAGGACACTAGTTGAGAGCTACATATGGTGGCTATGGAGCAATTTAGTTTTTCGGAATTTTTTTGACGATGTTTAGTTATGTTGCACCATGATCAGGATTAAACAAACCAGTTTTGAATTTCAGAAAATTTCAATAGTTTTTGGGCCAAAATTTTCAAATAAAAATTGTTCAAAATATGTGTAAATCGAATAAACATCGCAATACATCGGATAACCTCGGAGTAAAACAAAATATTTGAGACCGGTTTGTACTCTACCTGTGGGTGACTGGTAAAACCAATTTTTGGTAAATTTTGGCCGATTTTCATAATCCTAACCATAATTGCACAAAAAAACTATTGCATACGATATGGTCCCTTAATAGCTTGAGTAGGTTGCAGTATCCGTTCATATGTCGCAGTCGCTAGTCATTATTGGGTGGTCCAATCTGTATAGTCACATGCAGTTTTCAAAATGCTGTGCATGAGCAGCGGAGGGCAGTATAAATTTATGCGATGCTAATTACCGGAGGACTATACAGTAACTGAGTCGTCAGATATGGGAAAGATCGGGTCTTGTGTAGTTGTGTTAAACTCAGGGCCTAACTCCCATTCTGCACCTAAATTTTTGAGGTCAGCTTTGACATCCGAATATATAAATACAGCCTCTCTGTATATATCATACTAGTCTAGAATCACTACTATATACAGTATAAATATAGATGAAATATCAACCAAAAGCACGATTAATAAAAGAAAAAACTCAAATATTATTAATATCAAAGTTGCGACCTTATAGCTAAGCTTATAATTAATAGCCTAAAAGATTAAATAAACTAGTAGCGGAAAACAAAAATAAGCGTAATAGCCATTCGACATACCCACAAGCAATTGACTAGAAAGCGAAGTATTAATCCGCGAAGTCGTTGAAATATCCTCCTTCTAGTACCTCTTTCTAATAGGGTTCTTCTTCTTCAACTGAGCAAAGGTAGACATAAATCTGTGAATACATTGATATTCAGCAAGTCATTTGTAGCAAGAATGTAATATAGTATGTAAGGCTTACCAACAGATGACTGAAAGGTTATTTTGCAGAAAACAATAAGTTAAAGTAAATACAATAAATAGATTGAAAACGAACTTTAAAAAATGATAATAAATAACTAATCAAAAGAACTTAATAAATCACTTGTGAACTAACCATTCACAAGTTGTACCACTAGTGAACAAATCATTCACTTTCTAAATTTAAATAAACCAAGTCTTTATGAAATCTACTATTCGTGTGAAATCATTGATCATTGTCTATAACTAAAGACATGACTATTTGAATAGTTTTACACTTTACAGTGATTGCATAACTTTACCCACAAGATATGATTATCCCGCGCTAGAAAAAATCACAACAAGGCCTTTAAAATATTCAATCACAACTCAATTTCGCCTGTTAAGATTTCGCATCATACCCCCTCTTACGTCTCATGGAAATTAGTATCCATGTTCATCACAATGGTGAAGTCGAAGTTGAAATATTACAAATTAATCAATCAGATCTATTTCATACTAGACATGTGGGTGCACAGCAAGGCTCAGATCAATGGTGCATAAAGTTAAATCCTTAAACATTACCTAGGCGAAGTATCCATATCCCTCAAAGTGAATCCACACTTTCTCCTTTACTACACGATCACTTGTTTAAGTGAAAACCAAATTTGTATAACTAATACCAATGACACACCAATGTTATAGTACATAAATTTTATAATTGTACCTACAACCATAATTCAATATCTTACTAAGTCAAATTAATTAATTGATTACATATGATGATGAACTCAATGAGACTATAAACATAGCTAACCATATTAAATGTACAACCCATATAACATTTAGTATTGCATCACTAAATAATTTTTTATTCTATAGTGACAATGTAATCATGATATTCAAATTATCAAGGTATAATTAATCAAATTGGTCAATAGCTACCATATACAAAGGTTTGTAATAAATAGCAATGCATAATAATTTAAAATAAAATAAATAAATAATAGATTTAAAATCTAGGTTTAATATGATTAAAGGACACGATTTTCCTTGGACATGCTTAGTTATGAATTCTTGATCTTCTGATGGTGCTCCCACTCCTTCGAAGATGTAATCTATCGAGACAGAAAATGAACGAGGTACAAAATAAATTCAAATGAAATACAAAACTATAAACTAGAATCAAAAGATAGAGGTCGATTTTATATGAATTTATGAAAAAGAATGGGTCAATCAGAGCTAAGACGAAGGAGAACATGCTTTTGAAAAATTTAATCTAAAGAAAATGCTAACAAATTAGAAAATGTTACTATGTTGTGGGCTCGGTGCACGAAATAGTGAGTCTACAGTATACTCGACTCATGGAACAGTGAATGGTGCGTGGCTGAGGTGACGTGGTGGCTAGGGCTGATGTGGCATCCGACGTGGACTGATGCATGGCTGACAGGTGGATATTAGGGTTGATATGGCATGACACATGACAGCTGATGTGGCACATGGGACGGTTTGAGTGCTGAAGTGGCACTAACATGGCATGACACGTGGCGAACATGTAAGATCTAGCGTTGAGCTAGCTGCTTGTGTGGTTACTGACTCGGCTTTGTTAGTTCATGGGGTCTATGGCACAGTAGACGCTGATATGTGGGACTCAGCTGCCAGTGATATGGCACAGGGTGGACTACGTCAATGGAGAAGGTGAACTGTTGGCCAACGCGGGTGCGGGGTGACGTGTGTAGGCACGTAGTGTGAGACATCGCTTTGGATGACGTGCAAGCACGGGCGAGGCGGCGGCTGACCAGCGGGAAGATGACAGAGAGGAAGGGAACAATAGTGGCTGGCTGGAAGGCAGGCGAGCACTCACCGACGGCGAGATCGACAGGGTAGCGTTGCTCGGCGGCGAAGGATGGGCTGTGGTGCAGGGGAGCAAAATGATAGAGCGGTGCACGAACCGGAGGTAGATGATGGCAAAGCTCGACAAACGGCGACGAGGTGAGCTCCGGTGGGACGGTGGCACACAGGCGAGCGTGAGCTGTAGTGGGTGTAGAACATGAGGGCGGTGTGGCTATTTATGGCGTAGATGCTGAGGAGGCAGGGTCGGGTACGGCAGCGAGTTCAACTCAGAGACGGCAGCGAAAGAGACCAGCTCGGGCACGAACACTGAGGCGTACCTGAGACAGGCACGACAGCTTCTCTGAGAAGGAGATGAATAGTAGCTGGGGTAGTAGATGGATGACATGTGGCTTTGAGGAGATTGAACAGCTGATGCAAAACGCATGGATGAACAGTGCTCAGTCCTCCCGATGGCTGACGCATGGCAACTAGTGAGATCCGGTGGTTGCTTTTGGTGGACGATCGGATGGGTGACGCATGAAAAAGGAGGGATCAGATAGCTGGGAATGGATGGGCCAGTTGAATAGTAATGAGCTCGGGCTATTACTATTTTTAGGTGTTTTAGGGCTTTTCTAATTTCAAAAATTCAAATAAAATCAAAGGGGTTCTAGAAAATAGCAAATAAATCCAAAAACATTCAAAGAAAATTTTTTGAGACACAAGGAACCCAAATAAAATATTTTTAGTAAATTTCAATGTTTATTTTAGTCATATTAAATCCTTTTCATTATTAAAAATATAATTTAAGCTTGTATTAAATCTAGAAAAATCCAAATAGTGTATTTTCTTTTAAAAGCTTCAAATAAAAAAATTAGGATGTTACAGTCAGACACTTTGAAAAGAAAAACAAGTATAAGTCATTCCATTCAAAAGTGTCTCATCCAAGGATAAGCCATGTTTAAAAGTGTTGTGGCTTCTAGTTTTTTATGCCTTTTGGCTAATTGTGAAAGAGATTGACGGAGTAAGAGATAATCATGTTGAGAAACCACTCCGTTCAAAGCGGCTCCTGCAGTGACTCCTACGAATGGCATAAAGAAACTACCTTGAGAAGCCACTCCATTCAAAAGCTAGTTTCTAAAAGCCAAAAGTCATAAGTTGCTTAGAACATGGTCAGAATAGGAAGTTGGGAGTCTTAACTATTTTGAAAAGGATGTAGCTCATCAACTATTGATAGTATCCTTAGACCATCTGCAATGTATGTGCTTAGCTGGTTCAATAGACTAAGAGTTAATGCTGGGAAATGATTCAATACGTTGGAATCCGTCGATTCAAAACAAAAGTGTAGAGAGCCGATGCGAACTTTGCATCCGAATACAATTCAATAAAATAATGCTTTTGCTAGGAAGTTAGCTGATACATTAAGTGAATTAACCATTTGCATTAACTTTTACCTTTTTTTTAGCCGATACAATAAAAGATAGAAATTGGGGAAAGTTTGTGCTGAATGATTATTTTATGTTTACAGTGGGTCCATCTAATGCATGGGTTCAATTCAACACACTAGAGAAAAATACACTTGCTTTGAATCAGTTTACATAGCATAGTTTTGAATCTACCTTGATTCAATACATTAGATATGCTCTTAGTCTACAAGGACATGTGATACAGGGGTGTCTGATCTTCACGACGTAGAATCTTTCTTGAACGGTAAATATGTGGATTCTGATGAATGGAAGAACACAATTATCAGTCTCAATTATAGACTCCCATGTACCAGAATTTCACTAGCAACACGCTCTGGATCTCTGTCTTTTCACCACACTAAGGAAGACGACTTTGCTAGTCCATAAGAACCAACGAGAATATTGGTAACAGGTAATTTGGTAGAATGCTAACTAGTCGGCTTCTCAACTCCCGTGGTAGCACATAGTATAAACCAAAGAGCAAAAAAATTGCTTTGACTCAAAATTAATGTTCGAGGGTTATAAGGGACGGTGTCCAAGGCTTTATACCCTCATACAAACCTAGCTAGACTCAAAGTAGGGAAACATCTAGAATTCTATTCTAATTCCTAATTTAAACTGAAAGCAATAATAAGTGGCTGGCTAGTCATCTTGGTTTGGGCACCCATGAGGTGGGCCCTACGTGGTGGCTGACCCATGGGGGTGGCATACAACTCCCTTGATAATAGCCCAACTTCCATTGTGGCTCAAATATTCGTTTTCAGCTCGTTTGAAGCTTCGGCATCGCTATCACCTCAAAATTGAACCAAAATGAATACTAAAGCCTAAAATAACCCTAATATGTCTTATTATAGATACCAACCAGCCTATGACACATGGAACTTGGCTAAAAACTCAAACCAACTTGCTCTAGCTCAAGTGATTGATCTCTTGTACAATTACTACAAAACTTCAGCCGTTAGATAAACACTAGTATTATCATTGTCATTGTTACTTTAATTCAGCCCACCATCAATTCAACAGTTGATAAACTTTTATTTTAGATGAGCTGTTGAGTCTTGTGGTTCGTGCCTTTGATGTTTAGACAGGAAGACGACCACAAAATACAAGAAAGGAATGTGTGTAGTGTCACCTGGAAGCAAGAAGAAACTTAGTTCTCAGATGTAGTGCAACTTTGTCGTGGATGAGGCCACAGTTGATTATGCTAAAATGATCAAACTCTTACCAAACTCTTACCAAGAAGTCACACATCTCTCAAACTCTTACTAAACTCTTACAAGTTCTTACCAATGCAAACAGGTGGTACAACCGGTGGCTGGTTCGTGATAATCTTGACTTGAGTGGTGAGTATAGCGATTGCCGGTACGTCAAGACCTGTAACGGTTAGTCGTAGGTATGGCATGGAAGGCTCGAGAGATGTAGCAATGGAGAACAATCGGTTAATTTCAGAAATTACATGGAAATATATTATAGTTCGTATTTAGCACTTAGCCTCATATTGCTGATCAAATAAGGATATATGAAAACTAAAACAAGTGGATGTCAAAGTATAGAAGTGGTAGACATGAGATAATTCAATTGAATGCAATTGGAAGTGCAAAGCACAAGTATTAACTCAAATATGAGAATGGCATATTTTTGCCCAATAGACCACTCATCAGTATTTTGGCTGTAACTTTTTGTCAGTTGCCTTTTTTATGATTCTTTTTTTCTTGTATATTGATGGCTTTTTCTACAACTTTCCTTTTGGGGCCAACTTCTAGAAACCAATAGAAAAATTCGCACAAAAATCACAAGTACTGACTATTGCAGATTCAAAACAGAAATTTGGGTCGACTTTCACTGCAGATATCTTTTAATTGCGGTCATGGAATGAAGTGACATTTTGCAGACAGATGGATAATGAAGTTGTGAGTCTAATGGAAATTGTCTCACTTAAAAAGGAGCAAATAATCAAAAGTTATGCTATTTTAGTGGCGGCTGCACAAGAGAGAGTCTTCTAGCCGAAAATAGGAATTAGGGTTTGATGTGTTCTTGATGGTTTTGGACGTGGGAATTTTTTTTGGGAGTTTTATGGGACCAAAAATATGACCAGCAACAAGATAAAGTTAAAATGGACACAAATTTAATTTAGAAAACCGAAACTAACAAATTGAAATGCACAACGGGGTTTGGACAGTGAAAATTAATTTTTTTTGTAGGGCAATTTTCTGGTATAGGTATGAAAAATAAATCTAAAACTAAAATCTCACCGGGTAATCTGTACTCTGATACCAACTGATGAGGGGCCAAACTAATGAGGGGGTGGTCCAATCTTCCGATGAGATGGATAACTTCGATTTGAAATGATGTTGACGAAGAGACTACTTGACCGAGACGACCAAGTCCATCCTGTAATCGCTACACCACACCCTAGTCGATATCAACCATGCCAAGAATTTGGATGATCTGAACGCGAGGTTCAATTCTTGCAAGCAATCAAGAACAAGTAAGAACAAGATAAAGAGCAATCTGACTGTTGCGAATATGAATGAGGAACACAAAGGGTTGAGTCCTGTAATCGCAGTTGTTGGTCTAGTCGACATAAGGACACACGATAAAATTTCACGATGAAAAACTAATCTAAACAAGCCTGAGTTATATGGCCAATTGAGTCTCTATTTATAGGAGCACGTAGGCTCTTGCTTATGAAAAGCTTTTAACACATGGAATGTCGTCAAATCATATCTGATTCTATCTATGTTTCTAAAACTTAAATATTATTTTGATGATTTCAATGCGCAGATCCATTGGAAAGAGGGCGAGATAAGCTTTCCATGCTGTACTCACACATTCCAGATGGACTCTTGATGCGAAATCTATGAGCATTTAAAGTTGGTCCGGTTAGACTGAGTTAGCGTCAGCTTGTTTTGATGATTGTGGTGCGTACAAAAGGAATTTGGAGGTAAGGATGGATTCATTGGAAAGTGGATGAATTCTTCTTTCTATGTTGTACTTGCACACCTCAAACAGAGTTCGTATGCAAAAGTTATGCACATTTGAAGTTGGACCTGTCAGGCTGACACCGAATTAATCCGAAGGCCAAATTGAATTCCAAAATGTGTCTCACTTGAATTCTTGCTTGAATTAATCCAAAAGTGACGTGATGACCTTGAGCAAGAGTTGAGGAAGGCATTGACTTAGTCTTGATATGTTAATCGGCTTCTCTTTAGATGGACCCCAACTACGAGCGCGTAGCGTTCGTGCAATCCTTCTTGTATAGCTAGACAAATATATATTTTCATCTTTAGATAGCATTGTATTCTCATTTAAAACAAATTGAAACCGAAGAAATGAATTCACCTTTTGTTTATTCTTGGGAACTTTGGTCGTATGCGTATGTGGCGTGATCACATCAGAAATGAGTTGTTCAAAACTAGCTACAAAGTCAAGAAGATTATTTGTCCATTAGGAACAGAAGTAAAAAAGAATACATGTACATCTGAACGATAATATCCTCTACCGTAAAGAGTATGAAAACATACATGTATATCTGATATGCAATGTATCTATATACAAGCGTAAGAATAAATTAGATGACGGCGAGGGAATAGATGTGAAAAAAGGACCTCCTACTAAGGTGGCATGATATCTTCATGTAATTCTCCGTTTGAAACGGTTTTTGCAAAGTCAAAGGAGGCAAAACTATTGTGTTGGCTCTCAGATGAGTATAAGAATTATGGAATGCTAAGAAACCTTACTGATTCCATCCAGTGGAGAAATATCGATAGGAGGTTTGCAGATTTTAGTGCAGAACTGAGGAATATAAGGTTTGAATTGAGTACAAATGGAATGAATCCTTTCGGTAATGTGAGCAGCTGATATAGCACTTGACCTGTGACTCTCTGTATCTACAACCTTCCTCCTTGGTTGTGTATGAAGCGGAAGTATATTTTGCTGTCGATATTTATCTACAAGCTGAAGCAACCTAAAAATGATATTGATATGTACCTAATACCATTGGTGGAAGATCTAAAAATATTATAGATTGTGAGGTATAGAAATGGGATGCGTACAGACTTGCCCTTGCTAACCTAAAAAATTATCCTACCCTTACTAACCTATCGAGTTAGAGTACGAAAGAGACCAAAGTCTATACTCACTGCTTAATGATAACGAGAGTGTGTGGTTGTAGTGCTCACGCAAAACTGTGTACATGTGTCACCATAGATTCCTTCGGAGGGCTTACCTATACTGCAGGATGAAGAAATAATTTGATGGAGAGAAGGACAACAGTTCAGCTCCAAGGCATTTAAGCATAAAAGTGGTCTATAATATGGTTAAAAACTTATGTGTTGTGCTTAGAAAGGGACATAAATCGAGGACCCATGAGAAGAATATCTAGAAAAAAGATCAATATTTTAGAACTTACCTTATTGGAAGCACCTAGAAGTTTGTCGCTGCATCGATGTTATGCACATAAAGAAGAATGTATGCGATAGCTTAATTGGTCTCTTAGTGAATATTCATGATAAAATAAAAGATGGTGTCAACACATGGCTTAACTTGGTTGATATAGACATTAAACCTGAGTTAGCACCGACAAAGACTGACAAAGGACGAACGTACCATCCCCTGGCTTGTTATACTCTATGAAAGGCTGAGAGAACTGAACTGTGCCAGTGCTTGCATGGTGTGAAAGTTCTGTTTGGTTACTCCACCAATATGAAGAAATTTGGTTCGATAGAAAATTAAAAATTAATTAGCATGAAGTCTCATGATTGTCATTTACTGATGACATATATGCTTCCTATTACAATTAGAAGCATTTTGCCGATCAAAGCCTAGAGACAATGATAAGGTTGTGTTACTTCTTTAACACAATTGCTCAAAAGATTATCAATCCCGAAGACTAGATGCTCTGTAGTATGATGTGGTGATGACTCTATATCATCTTAAGATGTATTTTTCTTCGTCGTTTTTCGATATCATGGTCCATCGCATTGTTCATATTGTATGGGAGATAGATATGCGAACCTATGCTCCTATGTAACATGTTCCCATTTGAGAGGTTTATAGAAATTCTCAAGTCATATGTACATAATCGATCTTGGCTGGACAGCAGCATTATCGAAGGTTACGCAATTGAAGAGGTCATTGAGTTCTATACCGATTACATAACTCAGATCGAACTGATAGGTATGCCTCAATCTAACCATGAGGGGAGACTCGAGGGTATCGAGACCATCGGAAGGAAAGCAATACATTCAGATATGAATGTGTATGCTCAAGCCTATTTCATGATTTTGCAACATATGACTGAAGTGTTCTCGTGTATCAACCAACACAAGGACATGCTTTCGCAAAAAAATTCAGAGTGGCCAAATGTTTAGATTATGAGACAATACAACAGTCAGTTTAACCAATGGTTGAAGGAGTGACTCACTAGGAGCACGTCAAATGATATGTTGATATGGTTGGCAAAAGGGTGAACATTTACAGTTATGACATGGCAAGAATACAACATAAATGAGTACACATTTTATACATAAACTCAAAATATAAATAGCACTATCCAGAACAGCGGTTCAGTATTGATGGGTTGATGAGCTTCTACTATGGGTTCATAGAGGAGATTTGGGAGTTTGACTACATGCTTTTAAGATCCCCCCTGTTTGACTACGTGAAGGTCAACATGTATAGTGTCACTATCATGGATTGCAAACATGCCAGATATAAAGATAAACCATTCGTACTCGCTAACTAAATTGTTTAAGTTATCTATATAACTAACTAGGCAAATAAGAAGCACCACATAGTTCTTCATGGAAAAAGGAGGATTGTTAGAATTGAGAATGTAGTAGATGAGAAAGAATACGATCAATTTGACGAGTTGCATCCTTTCAAAAATGGCATAAGAGTCGAGGAAGAACAATGTGATGAAACTGACTACATGCACATCGATCATCATAAAAGGCTAATTTTTAAAGTAAATAAGCAAGTGGAATAATGAATGAAACGTTGATATATTATATCTTCTATTTTTGCATTTATGTATAGGAGAATATATGATATATATATATATATATATATATATATATGTGTGTGTGTGTGTGTGTGTGTGTGTGTGTGTGTGTGTGTGTGTGTGTGTGTGTGTGTGTGTGTGTGTGAATTTGCATATATGTATATGAGAATGTGTGATATATATGTAAATTTGTATTTTTTGTATATGAGAATACGTGATATATATATATATATATGTGTGTGTGTGTGTGTGTGTGTGTGTGTGTGTGAATTTATATTTATGTATATGAGAATGAGTCATATGTATTTGAATTTACATTTATGTACATGACTGAACGATTTATAGACGGTTCTACTTTAGAACCGTGATGTATATTTATCACAGATGGTTCTAAAGTAGAATCATCTGTGATGTTTATTATCATAGATGGTTCTAAAGTAGAACCGCCTGTGATATGCAACCAATTTATATTCGGACTCTAGAGTTTGGTCACGCTCCCATGTACTCTGACTCCTCCCCCAAGCTGTCGCCTCCTCCCCGAGCATGCCTGATCCATGAGCACGCAGACTCCTCCCCCGAGTCACTGCCTCCTCCCCAGCGTGCCTCCTCCCTAAGCCTGCCACCTTCGCTCCTGAGCCCGCCACCTCCTCCCCAAGCACGAATCACCGCCTCCTCCCCCGAGCATGAGCCATCGGCTTCCCCCTGAGCCTACCACCTCCTCACCAGCGCGCCTCCTCCCCGAGCGTGTCTCCATCCCGAGCACGCCTCCTCCGCGAGCACGTATGCCGCCTCCTCCCCCCAGCGCATCACCTCCTCCCGGAGCCCGCCACCCTCCTCCCAGGCATGCCTCCTCCCCGAGCAAGGTAGTTACCCCGGTCATGATCTCAATGCTCTACTCTGTCCTCATGGCTCATGACCTCATGGGGTGCATCGCTCTTGTGATGAGCCTTGCCCCTAATGTCTTCTTGGTGGCTTAGATTTCCACTGCCTAGTGAGCTTTTACTTTCTAAAATTTCTATCTTGCATAAAGTTTGCCGTGCTAGTAGGTTAGTTCATTATCTTTGAAAATCTATGAATAGTACTAGCATTGGGAGGATTTTTGCATAATAGATTGTGGGCTATTTGAGATTGATCGATGAGGAAACTTGTCATATTAGAGATCATTGTGACTATGAATTGAAGTATTCTACCAGCTTTTGATTTTGTCGATTGCTAAGGTAGATACTTCTGTTTCGATATAGTTTACCGCTGCCCTGATTATTATTGAATTCAGTTGATATCACAGTAGTATATATCTGCTATATACTTCTGGTTATTGCCAAAACTCTATTGGCATTATAGTGGCAGTTCTCTGCTTCTATTGGTGCTTATAGCATACAATTGACTTTGTCTCTTATCTAAGGTTATTTATACATTGTTAAACTAGCAGAATAATAAAGAGATAGTCCCTTTGATTATTGATATATTGACAAAAGTGAAAAAAGGCCAAGATTTAATCTTATGCAACTCCTCAACTGAGAGAAAATTCATAACTTTAATCTATGCAATATGCAGTTTATAAATGCCTACTTTTCTATACAGTTCAGCATATGATCACGTGTTAATGATCTGAATGTTTTATCTATTTTAAGAGATAATAGGTTTATCTTCATGTTATTTATATATTGCTGGATATATGCTTTACTGTTAATACTTGGATTTGGAATTAACCTAAAATTATTACTAAAACCACTTAATTTCCAATAATCCAAGCCACTGAGAAAACAGTAGGGGCAAGGCTCAAATTGACTAGTACTCTTATTGTCATTTGTTACTGATAGCCAGTTCACTAGTCCTATCTGTTTCTTTGTCACTTCTATTATCTTGTGAAGATATCATCCACTCATTCTTCTTCATCATCACCTCATGCGTGTGATGCACCGTCCTTTGAAAAATCCAAGCGAAGGAAGAGGACTATCGAAAAGGCCCAAGGGCCAATTTACCATCACGGATGTCGATGTGTCTGGGACCCCTCTCAATCCTCACCGAGCAATGTCCGCATTCTAGAGAATAGTCAGAATAGTTGCACGGGAATGGGTTGAGACCACGTACGATTTATGGAAGGACTTGAGCAAATATCGAAAAAATGAGCTGGTGATGAATATTTTTGATCGTTCGAGATCTCGAAAGAGCACAGACCTTTGTATGGCAACATGTGTTGCTAGCAGTGTGCAAAGCATGGAATAATTTCAAGAGAATGCTTATCAAGCAATATGTGGAGAAGGATCTAACGCCATTTCGGAAATATCTATTCCTAGAATCGCTAAGTGTAGAAAGAGCTCTTTGTAGGAAGCGCTAAGTGTGGAATCTTCCCAAGACTTATTCTAGATAGTCAGGGAGAGAAATATACTCTCTGCGGCCCTAGAAAACAAAGAGCCCCGAGTCGCACGAGAGGCTATGGTCTTTATATTCCATGAAAACATGGTTTCGAAGAGGACTCCGAAGCGAAAGGGAATAGAAGGAGAGCCAAAATCGAGTGCAAGGCATGGATATCAGCTACGAGAGAAGATTAAGGCATCCCTTAGAGATGAGATCGCTAATGCCATTAGAGATGAGATGCAATGGCAGATAGAGAGCAAGAAAGAAAGGTTCAGGGGAAATCAGTTGGAAGTCTCCACCACTCTTGTGCTACCAGCCCCCTCAACCGTCAGAGTAAATGTGCATCCAACCCTACCTCAGAAAACTACCATAAATTTTTTGTTGATGACATCCTAGTAATAATTATTATATCTGGAATGCTCGATTCATTCATAGACCTATTGGAGTAGCTAATTTTGTATCATTATTTAGGTGTCTACAAAGTGTAAGCTTTAAGTGAGATATGCATCCTTACTCTGTACACTGCTTGAGACCAGGCGTATCTATCTGGTGTCAAGGCTTTGGTGCATGGTATAACTCTATTGTCAGGTTTCACAAAAGTGAATATGGACAGTGTTCATACTTATTTTGAGGTCATCCCGCTGCAGATGCCCCCAAATGACGAGGTCGCGACTCTAGGGCAGGCCATTAGAATATTCATCCAGTAACCCAAGAGGGTTAAGTGTTACACTAGTGGCCATACTTATTGATTTATGCTTTATAAACAACATGAACATAGATTTAATGAACATGATAACATACCTATGTAAGTTCCACTGGATTCTGATTTTAATTATACGAAAATAGAATAAGATAATATATCTTGATTTCCTAAGGAGGGTCAAAACCAACTTCATAGTTATCCAACAATTAATCGACAAGTAAACGCATCCTCATGTTTGTCAATCTTGCAATAATTATATTATACTTATCAATTTATATGTATGCATATTTTCTAGAAATATGCATATTTCTAGAAATACCCTTACTTGTCAATTCCAATTAAAGCTATATGTGTGGCCGCACGCTTTTAGGAAACTTGCGAGAGTGGTGAGAGGCAAAATCTGCCTGTTCCCCTAGTGCAAGTGAGAGGTGAAGATCCGGAATATTCATCACAGCTGTGGCGGTGGAGGGTCCAGCCCTAGCTAGGGCTGTAAAAAAAGCTTGAGGCTCATGAACTGCTCAAGCTTGGCTCGCTTTAGACTCGATTCGAGCTTGATTCAAGCTCCAAACGAGCCGAACTCGAGCATGATCTCAAGCTCGCGAGCTTCAACGAGCCGAGCTCGAATAGCTCACAAGCTTGAGATTTTTTTATCACCTTTCCCCAGGTCCCGCACTCCCCATCCTCTCCTGCTCCTCGCGTCCCCCACCCACCCCAAATCCAATACCCCATCCCCCGATCCTCAGTCCTATCCTCTCTCCATCTCCCGCCCACCCCATCCCCTCCTCGCGCCCCCCGCCGCCCTCCTCGCCCCCAGTCCCTCTCCCTACCCAATCCCCTCCTTGGCTCCTCGCGCCCCCCGCCGCCCTCCTCTCCCCCTGTCCCCCTCCTCGCCACCCCCTCCCCCCCGCCCCCTGTCCCCCTCCTCTCGCCACCCCATCCCCCCGCTGCCCCTCCTCACCCCGCCACCGCCCCTCCTCTCCCCATCTAGCGCCCCTCCTCTCCCCCACTGCCCCTCCTTCCCCTCCATCTGCCGCCCTTCCTTCCCCCCATCCGCGCCTCCTCACCCCCATCGCCCCCTCCTCTCCCCGCCACCGCCCTCCTCTCCCCACCCCGTCCCCCTCCTCGCCCCCCGACCCGGAGGCAAGCGGCCGGTGAGGTACACCCGGAGGCAGATCCGCTTGTACATGGCATTTCTTGCAGCGGTTGTGGTCATAGGAGCCTATCTGGGTGAGCATGTTCAGTACTTTTGTAACTTGGCATGTGTTATGTTTGAAGTGATGAGATGCTTAGAGCTAACTGTGATTCTTTACATGTGCATAGATCATGTGCTGGAGGATCATCGGCGAGAGGTCGGCGCTGCAGATGCGCCGGGAGTACATGAAGGTGGTACTGAGGCAGGAGATCGAGTTCTTCGACACGGACGAGAGCACCGGCGAGGTGATGCACAGCATCTCCAGTGACGTTGCCCAAATCCAGGAAGTCACAGGAGAGAAGGTAACAGGGCATCATTCATAGAGTTGAGACCCGTATGAATTTCTGCACTTTGGTTGATTGCAATTTCTGCGAAGTGATGAGCTACTGGCTGTTGTTCATGCTTAACGAGCCTCGACGAGCTTTGTTGAGCTGAGCTCGAGCTTCGTTTGAGCCGAACTCGAGCTCAGCTCAAAGCTTGACTGGCATCTCAGGCTCGCTCGAGCTCGGCTCGAGCTTCTATCGAGCTCAAGCCTGATAGGCCTAGCTCACTCGAGCTCGGTCCGTTTACAGCCTTAGCCCTAGCATAGGAGCTGGTTAAGAACTGAGCACCATTTGACCAACAAAAAGGTGTGGTTTAGGCGTAGGGTGGCTTCTCATTACAATATCGAGAAACAAGTCCTCCATTCGTTCTTTTTTACTACTTTTAAGAATTTGTACTATTAAATTTTCTAAAATTTAACTACTAATAAATTTAAAATTATATAAATTTATTATATAAAAATTATATCATTAGATTTATCGTAAAAAATACTTTTATAATATTATAATTTTATTAGTATATTTTAGTATAAAATTATAGAAAATAGCAACCAAAGTCACATTTCAAAGACTATAAAAAGTTAAAAATATTAAATAAAAAGAACGAAGGGTGTAACTGGTAGCTGGCCCTCGCAATTTCTGTTTCTTAGGAAAGAGGAGTGTCCTACACGGGCTGAATTCCATTCTGGTGTTCATTGAAATCATTTGTAATAACAACTGCATGTTGAATGCCATTGTGGTGTTGATTCTTTTTTTTAAAAGGAATTTTCTGGTGTTGATTCAAATCACCTGTTCGGCATGCTTGGAGTCATCAATCAACCATTTGGACATTCAAACTGGATAGCAAAACTACTACAAAAATACTAATACTAGACACTTCATCACAAATGATTTACCAAAACCGTCAATATTAAACACAACCACAAATAGTTTTGGTTTAGCGACCGCTTGTGTTACTAGCAGCGCTAAAATCTATCTGTGAATAGATAATATCAATATCATAGACGGATCATGTTAAAAACCGTCTGTAAAGTATCACAAACAGTTATTAATAAGAATTGTCTGTGATATTAACTCATTACAAACGGTTTATATTAAAAAATCATCTGTGATATTTTACCGCCCGATTTTGCCACCCCTTTATTCAAACTTTCAAACTAAAGTGGTTCACGACCTCTCAACTACTGGTCGGTTCCGCTACCCAAATACCTTTATGTATGATGCCCACACGTCTCCCCCAAACCGATCGAAGCGTCGCCTCCCCCAATGACGCTGACTACCTCTCCGAGCTCCTTTGCCTCTGGTTGTAACACCACGGTTCACTACACAAGTCACTCTTCTCGTAAGAGTGTCTTATGTAGTATCACCGTCATGGCACAATGGTGACGCTGCCATCATCTCTCCATCGTCGGGTGATATATCCCTCATCCAATCCCCTGCCCACTCTTCCTTGATGCTTAGATATGAAATTACGAAATTGTTGGATGGCTATGGTTTCAGCCATGTAAATATAATATTGATGCTCGTACATATGAAAATTAATTATTGGTGCTTTAGTTCTTGTGATGATTGATGGATGGTTAGGGTTTTGAACCTTGTTGAAATTCATATTTTGTTGCAAAATGAAGACATGGTGTCAAGATGAACGAAACCATCTTTTACACACCAAAGCAACAAAACAACAACACCTACAACGACCTATAAACAACAAGCCACCAAAGACATAGCGCCAAAGTTTATTGCACAATGATCTTGTTCTTATAAATAGGTCTGCTTTGGTTCATCTTCATTCTCTAATTGCCTCGTTTTATAGCATAATTAGATAATATTGATGAATTAAAGGAAGTCTATTTATAACAACGTGAAAATACCATCACAGACGGTTCAAAACCGTTTATAATGCCCTTTAGAATCGTCTATGATAAGATTTATTATCATAGCCAGTTCAAAACCGTCTATAATATTCTTAGGGTATTAATGACCCATAAGCATAGACGGTTCATAAAACCGTCTACGGTGATATTTCTGAACCATTTATGATAAGTTTTTCTGTAGTAGTGCAAACATAATATCACGTGCTTCGCAAGAACTTCCAAGTGTTCTAGTATCTCTTCCATGTGTATATGGTCATCGATTTATTGCTAGATGACTCGCAAAACAGTGTTGTCCACGTCTTCAGAAGATTTGGAATTTGAATCACAATGCGAAGGTTATCATTCCTTTGATTAGAGAGGCACTTTTGCAATTGCACATATATAGGAGCCCTAACCAAATCAAACCCAGGAACTATCAATATCTCTGGTACGTAGGACTCTCTTCAATTTGCCTTGCACATAATTAATTTGACTTGCAAGATACCACGGGCCCCTCCTCCGCTCCATCATGACCTGTTGTCTTTGTGTAGCACTTTCGGTGTTAGACTATATTGTCTATATTTTTTTTCATAAATTTAAGTTTTTAAGTAAATTAGTTATTGCATACAACTTAATATAATATCAGAGTCAAAACGTCATGATTCAAATTTGGCTAACACAATATTTTCAAAAATAATTGTGGCTCACTTCGAGTCTACGTCTTAGACCTGATGGAGTCTAGACGTAAGAGAGAATGTTGAAATATAATGTTCATTTTTTCTCATTAACTTAAGCTTTTAGGTAACTACTTAGAAATAGTAAACGAATTGACTAATTGCAATTGAACCAAGTGAACAATAAACTGCATGCAACTCAATATTCCGAAATAGTAAGGAGATCAATTATGGGGTGCTCATTTGGGCTTTTGAAACTTAAACTTCTGACTTTTTTTGCAACTATAGCAGCTTTATTTGTACTAGCTGCTAGTAGTTTTTTTTAGCTTAATTAAATTTAAAAAGTAAAAAAGTTATATCATCACAAATAATATAAAAGAATAAGAGAAAAAAAAGCCCCAAAAACCAAAAAAAGATAAAATTAAGAAATTAGAAGCTAAAAACTTAAGCTCTAATAAGAACCACCAATCCAACCAAGTGAACAATAAAGCACATGCATATATAATAATCTGCAGTGCATCAGAACAAGACAGGACAAAACATTTATTCTGAATGTGGCCATGAATCAATAGAACGGTTGAAGAGTTACTCCACACACATGTAATGCACTTCATGCAAAGCGGACAATATGAGACCTCTACATATGCGAGTGATCGGTGGACACGCACAATCCATGTTCACACTGCACATGACCTAAAAAAAAGTGGGATAAACCATGGATTTACAAGCAAAACCCATAAAATATGAGCTTGAATTTGGACTTGGGAGGCATGAGGATTCAGCTGCGCAGCAATCTTGGTAATGGGTAATCGACGCTGGTGATATGGCCCATTTGGTTAGCCCTGCGTATTTTATTTTGGATCTTGTATTGTTTTGCACCAAAAATCAAGGCCGGAGATGGTAAGAGTGCCTCCAGTCCAGCGGCGTTCTATGCGCCTGCCAGCAACAATTCGACTGTTTAGAAGGACTTCTTTCTGTGAGATGAGCTGTTTAGAGGACCACGCATAGGTGTCATAGAAGCACTTCTCTCCGATGACGCTTGTCATAATTTTATTATTCCTCTTACCTTTGGTGACGCCTAAACTCCGATCGAAACCATTATTTTATTTTCATTCACACAGCAATTTTCGCACACTAAAAGATGAGCTTCAGTTAATCCGTGGTTGTTGATTCTACTTGTCTATATAGACATGTGTCTCGTGGTTCATGCCATGATGTTACGACGGGATGAGATGTTGTTGAGCACAAAATAGAAGCAAAGAGAGTGTATCACCTGCAAGCAGGAAGTTGCGACATGTAGTATGTATTACGTACAACAGAATGTGCCTACAAATAGACACATGGAAATCCATCCTAGTGGAAAATTCCTTGACTGCTGATTTACTCTTTCCTCCTGTGTTCTTCCCCAAGGGGACTCACTCTCCCTCCCTTGTTTTTGAAACAAATCTTACATATGGTGAAGAAAAAAACAAAAATCATTCAGAGCTCCCTGTGTCATTTGATCCTGAAAACAAAAATTTATGCAAAGAAAAAGCTCAAGGGAGTAGTTGGTTTTGAAGGGAAGGAGCACTAGATACGCAGCACACAAGGAGGTCACGAGCTGCGAAGGAGTGGTCGTCGGGGCTCCAACGCTAGACAGCACCAACACCACTCCCAACCAATTTCCCCGCAAGTGCTATCTAGGAATAGAACAATCTGAGCGTGGAGCCTTGGAGGACAAATTACGTCAACTGAACTATACTCTTGCTGCGACGGCAAGATTCCACAGGCCCCTCTCCATCATGAATGCTCTTCGGTCTTGGCCATCCTGTTGTCTTTGTTTGACGCCTGATGTTTGTCAACTCGGTTCTGTAGAATTACTAAGCAGATTGTAGGACTGGTATAGCAACAAAAAGGGTTAAATGGTATCTTCAAATTTTTTCTTAAGTATTCGTCGATTCTTCACCATAATAACTATGAGAAGCTAAGAAGATCAGGAAGCCAAAAATCTGAAAATTCATGGTGCTATGGTAATTTCAATTTGGTGAACAGTTAACAATGATTATTTCAAATATAGAAATCCATGTAACTTTGAATCCGTAGATCTAAAAGGTTTGAAACTCGAACCAAGGTTACACCACGATCTTAAAAATCTATCCCAACCAAAAATTTGAAAGAACTTAAGAAAATTAAGATCAGTTGGTTCATGAAGCTTTGCTATACCAAAATATGGCAAAACCACAAATTGAGTATGTTGAAATACGGGTATGCTACACTAGCTCAAATTAAAATTTTCTACCACGTAAAACAAGAAGTTATATGAGTAAGAGATCATAGATCGTTACCATTAGACACGTAGTGCAGCGGAAGTAGAGTGAAAACAGCCGATTCAACGAAGAACCCGTCGGTGTAGTGGAAGCAGTTGATCGTTCTCTGGCCAATCGTATCATTCTCACGATTGTCTCGATCAGCGCCACAGTCATAACAATGTCTCTACCGAGGTCCACACATCCAGGAAAAAATACCATACGTCGATGTGCTAGCACCAGCACGTACGACAGGGGTTATGAGATGTGGCGGTTAGGGTTTTAATGGGTGTATTTCAGGATACCTCCCCAGCCCCTACACATCTCCATATATAGCCTCCATTCAGATTCTTCTCCGATACTGAAGGACTATGTGAGAAGGTCATGTTTAATATTATGATGAACCATTGCAATGTTTATGGAGTGGGTTTTTGATTTTGCAAAGATCGCTCTTTGGAAGGATTGTTTTTGGCAGAAATTGAGGATTCTGTGTTTTGAGTCATGGGTTGAGTTAGAAGGAACTATATCTTTGCATTAATGTTGCATAAAACATGTTTTGACTAACGTGGGTCAAGTTGTGAAAAAATTTATGCCCGAAAACGATTTCTTTGTCTTTGGATGTGCAGAGATACTTGGAGTCACCATGGTTGACGGCGAAGATAGGGGCAGCGCTCATGAAACATGTTTTGACTAACGTTGGTCAAGTTGTGAAAAATTTATGCCCGAAAATGATTTCTTTGACTTTGGATGTACAGAGATGCTTGGAGTCACCATGGTTGACGGCGAGGATCGGGGCAACGTTTAGGGAGGAGTCGAGGTCAAGAATGGTCAAAGATGCCGGGAGAGATGGTGAGCTCAAGTATGGCACAAGAAAGACAAAATGTTGAAGGTGAGTTCGAACGACAGGTTTGCACCATATAGCTTGGTCGGTCCAAGTGATGCGTGGTCCGGTCGAACCGGAGCAGGAGAGACTTGCCGACGCGTGGCAAGCCAATGGTGAACCTACTCGTGGCAAGTATGACGATTGCTTACAATGACATATGAAGACCTAGTCTGGAAAGGGTATTTTAGTAAGATTGGCCAAAATACCGGAATCCGCCTCAAATCAAGCGGAAAAGGCTTAACGGATTCAGACTTATGCGTTTTGAGAAGTATGCATAAGTGACTTGTGTGAGTTAAAACCCATGTGGTTGGGGTTAACGGATTTCCCTATTGTGTTAAATGGTTTATATCCATCAGGGCTAGGAATGGCTGGTTAAGCCTCCTATATAAAGGATTGGGATGGAGACTTATGTTGACCATCCAATTCATCTCTCATGTGCTCTCAAGTCTAGGATTAGAGTTAGAGAGTTGAGTGCATTGTGTGTTCTTTATCCTCTAGGGTGGAGTAGCTGTAAAATCCAACGCAAGTAAGCAATACATCAATCTTGATCATCTCGATGAATCTTCTCTATGTGGATTGATTTGCTCCTGTCATGGTTGGGTTGATCTCTTCCCATTTTTCTTGTTGATCTTGCTGTGCCAAAGATGTAAAAGATATGGAGATTACTTGTGGGAATCTATCCCATATCATCTAGGAACTTCTATAGCAAGTTTATCAAGAAACTCGATTTTGCATGTTTTAGGCCTTCTTGTGTGATTTCTTGTTTTAAAGGTTTTTGATAGTTGTGCTGTGACATGTGAGAACACATCTACAGTCATCTTGGCCGTCATATACTCATGAGCAAGTTGGATTCTGAAATTAGGGTTTTGGCTCGGTTTTGGTGAAATATTCCAACAAACTGAAAAAGGTCTCATCTTTGGCCATGTTTTTCATGATCATTTGTTGCAATAGGTTCACAATAACCTAGAGAACATTCATACAAAATTGCATATCATTTAGATCTACGGATCAAAAGTTCTCTTAGTTTTTGGATTTAAAATCGGGCTGAAAACACTATTTATCGCCTGATTTTACTGTAGTAGCGGTCAGACCGTTATTATAAGGCCGATCAGACCGCCTTTTGAATGCCAGTCAAACCGTCTGGAAGGGTTTGATTTCAAGTTTTGTTGATTTGGGCCAATTGGATTGATTTTTAACTGGAGATTCTATGTTCTACACCTCTGTAAGTGTTTGAGTATAGAATCTTGAATACTAGAGAGAAAATCAGAGTTGGCACCATTCACCCCCCCTCTATTGCCATATCTAGTCCTACAGATACGAATAGAGATCAAATCCCACTTGAAAACTATTATTCGGACCGTTATTGTTACAACCCATTAAAGTGTGTGATCTTGTAAGTTCATGTATATTTGGCTATGAGCCAAAAACTCTTTTCTGGTTCATAAGTCGGTAGCGGTATCTAGCAGGATATAACAGCGCCAAATATACATAAAGATCATATCGGACGAACCTATATAGTACTTATGTATCGATCTCTTTGCCTCATGATACTAGATTGAATTCAAGATGACAAGTGTGGCATCCTATGATAGCTCGATTCTTCACTCGAACCTGTAGTGGATTATTCAGTTGTGATTGACCCTTCAACTACATTCGGTATGGCCACGCACTTTCTTAATCCAACCACATCGAGGGTTCTAGAGATATCTCTTCTTTATATATAAGGGGTAAATTCTATCTTGATCACTCATATTTCTCCGCATATTTCATAGTAAACCCGACAGCTATCTTTATGACTACTCGATCATGGAATAGTATTTGGTAACCCCTAAGTAAACTATTACACATATAAAAAACAATGACGATCTCAGGTCTAAGGATCCTACATACACTATGTATGAGACCAACTGATGACACTTAAGAATATAACAATTTTCCCAGTATCTTATGGTGGGTCAACCTAACATCATGTTCTCTAACATGTGTCCTCGTTATTGATTTGATATATTATATCCATGATTCGTGAAACATAATAATCAATCAATATATATGCTGATATATAAATTATAATTGTCCCACATAATGATATAAGATTAGAGATAATTTAGAATAGCATCAAAACATAAATAAAGAGTTCCACGAACAAGTTACATACTTGTTGATTAATATAAAAAATATGTATTCAAGGGACAAAATAACTTATTATTTAAAAGATCTTAAATATAGAAATAATATAATCATTTTCATGATTATCTCTAGGACATATCACTAACAGAGTAATATCTAAAACCAAAGCTCCAAATCACTTGACATTTGGTATACACCAGACTTGTTCTTTTTGACTTCGACTTATGACTTTTAGGCTATTCATGAGAGAGTATGAAGTAACAGAAACTCACGTACTGATTTGACCAATATAAATAAAGTCGCTATAATGTATACTATAATCAACTTAAAAAACTCTGCCTTAAAAATACACTCTGTTTAAAATCTAGTTACTGTAGAAAAGTCAAAAAAACAACTTTTAGAAATTGAAAAGAAGAGCCACACCTTCTCTAGGATGTTAGGAACATATTTTGATCAATAATCAAGAAAATCATAACAAAAGTTTTGATCTTTTTCCGTTTGAAGGAATGTTGTACTAAAACTAGCAAAACAAAAAAGATGAATATGACTTGCTCGTGGGTGAATGATGGCCAAGATCGCTTCAGATATATTCCCACATATCACAACGGTCTAGAACATCCAAGGAATCAAGGCACAAAAAAAACAACTGGATCAAGAAATTACTCGGTGTGCCAAATCATTTAAAAATCAGGCAACTTCAAGAACTTGCCAAACCTAATACCTAGATGGATGGAGATTGATTTTTAAGGTATATATCCGTCACTTATTTATCTTTGGCATACCTCAAAATCAAGAAAGGAGATATGCAAGATCAAAAAGAACCAAAACAAGAGCAAATCAAACAAAACAAGAGGGGTCTATGAGACATGAACAAGGATGATATATTGCTATTTAAGGATGAAGGTTTTGATGCCACTTTACCTGAAGGACAAGAGAGCATACCATAATACCCATAATTCTCAAACCCTAATCTTAGAGCACGCCTTCACCCAGTGGATGAACCCTTTCTTGATCTGATCTTTATCTTTTATTACAAGCTATCGCTATGCTTGTCACATGTACATGCACCACTGACTTTTCACGCATCAGCAACTCTCTCTCGTTTCGATTCCACTGGACCATGCCTCACTTAGACCGATCAAGCCATATGGTGCAACCCATCGCTCGAATTTCCCTTTAATATTTTTCGTCTTTCTTGTGCCATGCTGGAGCTCAGCCATATCACCCGATATTTTTTATCATTCTGAGCCTTGGTTTCTTCATGAGTGTAGCTCTGGTCTTTACCATTGACCATGGTCGACTGCAAGTGATCCTGCATATATAAATATCAAAAAATTATTTTTAGATATAAATTCTTCAGAACTTGACTTACATTAGCTGTAATATGCATCACACAACACATATGTACTGACTTAGGTCAAACAAAATCATCATATGACTCAAATTCCTAAAAACCACAATTCAGCCGAAATGAAAATGATTCTGTTGGTCAGACCACTAAGGCTACAGCAAAACTGAATTTTTTTTTGTAAAATTCAAATCCCAAAATTTTCAATATGACAATAATTCATCACAACAAAAATTTAAACCTTCTCACATAGTTGAAGAGTGCTTCTAGTTGAACCAAGTGAATGATGAAGCATATGGGTATATACTCAAGACAGGACAAAATATTTACTCTGAATGGATAGAATGGTTGAAGAGTTACTGCATACATACACATGTGCGATCTGATCCATTATTGAACTATCGACCTTCAAACAAAGCCAACAAAGTCAGACCTCTATATATACGAGTGATCAGTGGGTATGCACAATCCATGGTCACACATGCCAAGAGATACGAAGTAGCACCACGGATTCATAAAAGATAAGCTTGACTTTGGACTTGTGTGTGTGTGTGGTGGGGCGCATCCGGATTCAGCTCTACTGCTCGACGCTATTACCCCGTTGAAACCAACTACGGTGAGGACCAATGAACTGCCAATGTTGTCATGGTTCAGGAGTAGCGTTGAGATGCTAATGTTGTCATGGTTCAGAGTAGCGTTGACCATAGCACAGTTCGGATGTTAAGTTCTATTGGTTGTTGGTCAAAAAGAATCTACACCATAGTCAATTCCATTACTGTAGTGCTAATTGAAATCAATGTACCAATATACGAAAGAAAGCAACAGAACACTGGTTATTTGTGTATGACATATAGTAACTAATTTGTAAGAACATATGGATTATGTAGCAACCGGAGCATTAGATGGAGCGAGAAATCAAATTGTTGTCCTCTAACTTTGAGGTAAGTCCCATTTGTGAAAAGGTGCTAACTGGAAGGACGGTTGGTGATGAATTATTTTGTAGAATCAAAATCTTCAATTTTAGAGGTGTGATTCGCTTCAATTTCTGCATAGCTGTGCATGTATATTTGCTGAAACGAGTCCCATATCTCCCATGCCTGCATATCTGAACCCTTTGGATAAAGCAACCAAATAGGCTAATTTGCAATGCAAACACAAGATCAATCATCTTAGGCTTGGGAGGCATGGGAAGTTTGCTTCCTTTGCCCCACCAAGCTATTTCCCATCTAACCCTGCTTTGCCGAGCAAGATTGTTGTACCACCACAGCTTAACAAAAACCTAGAATATCACCTACAACTACAGTTGTTATCAAATTAAACCATTAATTACACATTACCAGCGGTTAGGCTTCAAATACAATTTCTCAACATAACAATGTACGTAAAAATTTCAGCAAAACAGAAATCAGAACTTGACATTAGGAAACACCAATTCACAATAATATGAATCAACAATAAATCTAACCAAAGGGAATTGACAAATAGCAACAATATAAAACCATTACATGCTTAAGGGAACCATTATTTAACTAGGATTGCATGGATGGAATGAATTATTTCTAACAATGAATAAGTGACCACTAAGTGAAAAAAAAACTATAAAAGTGCAACAACATTGTTGTGTTACTTCCCGCCTATGCATGTCATCATCAATGAGCACCTTGTCGGCATTCTAATATCGATATTACTTGGTTCAGAGGATCTCTCAAAGACCTGACTACACAAAGAAAGAAACATGAATTTTATACAGGTTCAGGCCTTCTCTGGAGAGAATAATAACCCTACTCCTATGTGGCTATATTGATTACACAGATTACAATCGAGAGAAAGAACAATGCTGAATGACTTGCGCCCCCGCACTCTCCCACTACTTGCGCCTTTAAGTAGCATACGAAGAGATGATGGTTACTCCATAGGAAGAGGAGTCTTAACATATCAGACAAATAACAGTCTGACAGAAGTTATTGTCAATGACCTGATTCCTCGTCGTCGCCAGACGGTTATCGCTAAGAGTAGGGAATAATTACGAGCGGCTATTCTAGAGAACAACTGCATACATTAACTATCTTATCAGACAGACCTACGATACAGTAGGTTATCGTAGACAAGTTGGTCGTAGCGAGGCTAGTCGTAGAAGAGTTTACGGTCATAGGGTGATTGTAGAATGACTTACAATCATATCATGTTCATAGAAAGACTTATGACTATGAAGCGACCGTTGAAAGGCTCATGACCATAGATAGAGGTGGGAGTTGGTAGGGCTATTCAGTGGCGGCCCGAGGCTCGTGACGACCCGACCGCCCAAGCACGGCGCGGCACGCCAGTGGCGGCCGTCGGCGCATGACACGAACGGCGCGGCGGTGGCTTTCGAGCCCCAAAGACGGGGCACGGCATGGCACGGCATATCGTGCCGTGCTTGGGCCGGCCCGGCCCGATGGAGCACGGCCAGCACGGGGGGCACGGCCGGCATGCCAGCGCCCGCAGCCGCCTCGGCCTCCCCGGCTCCCCTCCCGCGTCCCCCCGCCCCCGCATCAACCCATAGTTCCACACCCCACATTCACACATGCAATCACAGAGAGAGTAGAGGAGAAGGAAAGGAGGTGCGTACTCGGCGATCGAGCTATCGGTGAAACCCCACCACGGGGTTCGAGCGTCGCGCGACATGAACTCGTAGATGAGGAGGCCGGCGATGTTGAGCTGCTTAACGGTGACGGGCTAGGGCTCGAGCTTCGGTTGCATGCCGGCGTCGAGGAAGGAGGGGCGGGGCGGCGAGCCGGTGATGGATCTCGTATTCGGGATCCAGAGATCCGGGAAGTGGGAAGGGGAGGCGGTCGGGGAGGACCGAAGGAGTAGGGGAGGAGGGGCGGGGGATCTGGGGAGTAGGGAGGAGGGCGGCGGGCTGGCGGGGGGAGGGGGAGGAGTAGGGGAGGCGGCGGGGAGGAAGGAGGAGGAGGGCGGGGAGGAGGGGGGGGGGGGAGAGGGAGGAGGGGCGGCGGGGAGGGGGCAGCGGGGGAGGAGTAGGGGGAGGAGGGAGGCGGGGGAAGGAGGGGCGGGGCGGCGGGGGGGAGGGGAGGAGGAGGAGGCGACGGAGGAAGGCGGAGGCCACGGGAGCAAGAATGGGGAATGGGGAATGGGGAAGAGGAATGGAGAACCGTTCGGCCGCCGAATAGATAAAGGGGGAGATGGGAAAGAGAAAAAGAAAAATAAAGAAAGGAAGGAGAGATAGAAAAATAAAAAGAAAAAATAAAAGTAATATAAAATATAGGTTAGATTTAGAAAATACATGCTGAGAGAATATTCTATAAAATCTAGCTAACACTATTTTCCTTATGAAGTTTTAACAGCAAACCGGCATATTATTACTAACTGAATAGCATGTCATTAGTATACCGAAAAAAGAGAAAATAGTGACCACTGATTGAAGTAGATATATTGCTACTAGATTTTTCAAACGCTTATTAAAATACTCACTTTGATGATTAGTAGATTAAAATGTAGTACGTACCGATTAAATAATGTATTGTCATCTAAATTAATCAGGATTGTAATTAAATACCTAATTAACCTGGCTTGAATATTACAATATTTAGGGATGAAAAAGGTTCTAGCTATTGTCCGCCCAAAGCGGAGATAATATAACTACACCTTATTACAATTGGATTCCCTAGGAACTATTCCGGTCATCGCCTCCACCTTCTACTCTTCTTATTACGAGTCTATCGTATTCCACCTCGGGTAGTACATAAATCCATTAATGTAGTCTTCACTAGATCCTAGCAATCCTTCGGTCTAACATACGCCACTCTGGCATTATCGTTGTTTGATCCTTCGGTCTTCACTAAATCCTAGCAATCCTTCGGTCTAACATACGCCACTCTGGCATTATCGTTGTTTGATCCTTCGGTCTTCACTAGATCCTAACAATCCTTTGCCTCCACCTTCGCGGTACTCAAGATTAATTCATATATGATACTCGTTGTTTGACATTATCGTACTAGTGTCAGAAGATAATCCAAATCACTCTGGCATTCAAGTACGAAGCGGGTACGAGAGAAAGAAAGATGGCGGTTGTCGCCACAATTGTTGTAGCCACCTTCGTCGTGCATAGTTACTTTGGGCTAGGCTTGGGCTGGCACGGCACGAACGTCGGCACGGTGGGCTTTAGGCCGTGCTTAGGCCTGGCCGAAGGTGAGGCAGACTGACACAGCACGGCACAGCGGGATGACTGGGCCGAGTCGGCACGGCACGAAATGGCCCAAGCACGACGGGTCTGAGCCGTGCCGGCACGACACGGCCCAACTCCCAGCTCTAACCATACAGTGGTCGTGAAAAGGATCACGACTATAAAGTGGTCGTAGAAAACTTATGACCACATAGTTAGGTCTCTCACTTACGAATATAAAGGGTATAATTAAGGAACAAAATGACGTAATAATACTATTTATAGATAAATAGTAAATTAAGGATTATTATATCCTGGGTACCTAGCCCCCTAATTTCATATGAAAATAACTTACTTGAGAAAAAGAGATCGTAGAGCTGTAAAGATCGAAAGCAAAACTTTTTCAATTTCATTTGACTAGAAGTAAACTTGGTCAAGAAGGTAATTTCGCTTGAGTTGTAAAGACACGGCGGTTTCGAATGGACAGATTTAAGAATTCCAATCAACTCTTAGTGATCTATCCGTTGGAGCGGTTCCCGAAGAGATGAAAACCATTGAGTTCCCGAGATCTTTAACTAAGCTATGCAGCTATAAAAACTTACCGCAAGATAACCTTAGGGGTTCTTACTTTCCCTTCAGTTCCATTGTTCTTCAAGTTTTCACCGTCAATCAAGTATTTTTTCCTCGAAGTCAGAGTCAGACACAGATAGTATCGGATAACTATTTATCCATTCCATATTCACTTCGCAAATCTTCGGTTGGTTAGTTGAACGAAAATTATCTGCTCTATTTGCACCTGTAATTGCAGTTCAACCAAGCGAATGATGAAGCACATGCGCATATACTCTAGGTAGGACGGACTATTTACTTTGACTGCGACCATGAACCAATAGAATAGTTGAAGAGTTACTACATAGGCGTGATGTGCTCAATTATCGCATAAATGTACTTCCTAAAAAGACAACAAAGTGAGACCTCTATATATGCGAGATTGATCCGTGGCTATGCACAATACATGGTCACGCTACACATGGCCTTAGAAAAAGAGATAAGAAATAACACCATTGATTTACATGCAAACCCCATAAAAAATGAGCTTACTTAATTTGGACTCGGGAGGCATCAGGATTCAGCTCAACAGCTCAATCTTGCTGAAATGTAGTCACCGGTGGAACTTTTGGGCTATGTTTCTCTAGGCTGTCAGACTTTACACAAGAGTTATTCCTGTAAGTTTTTTTCTTCCAATCTTGTGTTGTTCCGTATCAGTTCTTTCGGACTGTGGTTTATGATTTAGAATTTTGAATTCTAACTGTTTGAAATGACGTTCTGTGTGCCTGCCATCATTTCAACTGTTGGGAAGGATTTTTAGGTGAGCTGTTGAGAATTCCTCGGCACACGTATGCAAAGGCGCCACAGAAACAATTCTCTCCCGTTATAATGGCATTTTCAACCTTGTTACGCATGTCATACCTGTGATTGCATTACATTTTTAGTTGTGTTTGCGTTGATGACGACTCAACTCCGGTCCAAACCAAGGTCGATTCTATTATTCTGTTTCACGCGGCAACATTTTGCACACTAAAGATTAACAGATGCAGTAGAACTCGAGTTATTTGTGGTGGTTGATCCTGCTTGAATTGATATATAGATGTGTCAGGGACGGGGCCACCTCCCGACGACCGCAGTTGACTGTCCGGGCTCGCCGACGGCAAGCCGTAGAGGTCCGTCGCCGCCGGGCAGAGTGCAGACCGTGGGAGAGTACGTACGTCTCGTGGTTCATGCCTTATGTTTTTTAGATAACGGAATAACAATATTTCGATCTTGATTATTCCATGGGAATGATTACAGTCAACCAAAACCAAACACAGAAATCAGACCAGAATCCATCAAACAGTGTTACAGAATCATCCAAAAACTGAACTAACGACAAAGTACTTAATCCTTTAATCTAACAGAATCATCCAAAAACTGAACTAACACAAAGCACTTAATCCTTTAATCTAAAACAACTGCTCCACCCAAACTTGCTGAAAATCTCCAACACCACTCTCTCAATTCTTTTACCGCCAATTAAGAGTGCACTTCTCGCTTCCTCTTTAGATAGTTGCGACGAGCACTTGATCCAGTAAGTCCCCTTGAAAATAACCTGCAAGAAAGAGTGAGTAGTGGTCCTTTTGAAAACGGCATCATTTCTATTCAACCATAAAGCCCAGCAAATAGCCGCTACACCAACTAGAATATGATTTCTAAGCCTCAAAGAAAAACTTCTAAGCCAAGAACTAAACAACATCTCCACATTAGTAGGCGGTTGAAATCCAAAACTAATGACTACCATATTCTAAAAAGCCCGAGCCACAAAGCAATTGAAGAAAAGATGATGAATGCTCTCATTAGAAGGACAAAAACAACATTTGGTACTTCCTTACCACTGCCTTTTTGCAAGATTATCCTTCGTTAAAATAACTCCTTTCTTTAAGTACTAAAGGAACACTTTGATTTTAAAGGTATCTTTGCTTTCCGAATAAATTCTTTTCTGGAATGCTATCTCTTTCCATGAGATCTCTGTACAAGGAATGAACAGAGAAAGAACCATTCTTGTGTAAGTTCCACACTACAACATCTTCTTGCTCGTTCAGAGAAACTCGCATAATCAAACAAACCAACTCAAGCCATGCCTTGATGTTTACACGCGGCAAGATATGCATGGCAGCCACAAAATACGTACAAGCAAATAAAGTGTGTCTCCTGCAAGCAATAAGTTGGGATATACATATGTTGTATCAGGGACGGAGCCAGAAATTGGATATAGGGGGCGACGTCACGACCACCACGAGGCACGTGACCGCGACGGACCAGACGACCAGCGCACCACCACCACGCTGTACGCAGGATGCCGTGCACGACGCGAAGCGACAAGAAGATGAACAGACAAAGATGATGCGGCGTGCGGTAAGCCGGCAAAGAGCCAAAGGCCCAAATATGAAGCGTCAGTCCTCAACTAGGGCTAAATTGGAAGGGGTCAAACCACTAATTAAACACATGATAAAGGTCAAATGATATTTACGCTTCAAACAACTCATTTCTAGTTAATTAAACCACTAATCAAACAACTTATTGTTAGAAGCTAGATATTTACGCTTGAAGCTTTGCGCAAGATGTTCACTATTGAGTTAATTAAACCACTAATCAAACCACTAATTAAATTATTATTAGTAGAAGGTCAAATGATATTTACGCTTCACTAATTAGTAGGAGGATTAGTAAAAGTTTGGGGGGTGCCAGGCCCCCCTGTCTCCGCCACTGTGTTGTATGTACATCACGAGTCACGACTATGAAGTATGTGCAAATAGAACGTACGTACAACCCTTTTTTATTTTTTAAGATAGCACTCAGTTTGACGTTGGCTTATAACTTTTTTATTGTTGCTGGCTTATTTTTTTACTGTAATTGAGTTGCTTTATTTGATATAATTAAATTTTAAAAATATAAAAATAGAAAAAAAACATGTTATCCCATCAGAAACAATGCAAAGGAATACGGGGAAAAAAAGATAAAAAAGCCCAAAAAATCTTTAAAAAATCAAAAAAAGATGAAATCACTGAATAGTGAAAAAAGTATAAGCCAAAAGTAGAAACTGATTTTAAACCATTTTGAGCACAGTCTAAGGAGGAGAACGAGGAACGTACGTACAACTAGATGGAAGTTGTTTCGTTTTCTCAACGGTGATTTATATAATTTTTAAAATACAATAAATAGTAGATAGATATTATTTTTTATGTATTTTAAAAGAGTGTTACTCTTATTTAAGGAAAACTATTGTTCTTTACAACAACGAGACACGTGGGCATACAAGATTCGTTTCTGAGAGGAACCGAGTCGACTTGAGGTAAAAAAAAAAGGAAAGGACCAAATGGGCCGCGTAGTGCCCCACGACGACCTGAATTTTTTTAGCTTGAATTGGCCCCGTGAAATTGCAATTTGCACTAGGCATTTTTTTTTTCCTGGGACCGCAATTTGCACCAGGCATATAACAGATAAATGCTGTGTAACTTAGAGTGTCTATTCTTGCTATAGAGAGATAGAAATAATTTTAGTTGTCAAAATTGTAACGTAGGAATTTAGATAAAACAGGTCCATTTAAAAGTTAATTGAGATTATTTGCTCGTGGGGGCATTTATAGTACCACTTGTCAAATGTCTTAACTCTTAGCCTATATTTGGCTCGGAGCTAAGAGACGGGTCAGAGATTTAACCCGCGAAGTACCCATGGGTTTAGGAATGGTTCAATAAACCCGGTTAAAGCCTTTTTAACCTTACTAGAACATCGGGCGCGCTTCGCGCGCCTTGGCATGACTTTAATTGCAAAAATTAATTCAATTGCTATGACCACCTTCTAAGAATGATATTTTACCTAAATACTTGAGCAGATCTCCAAAGAACTCCAAAGACAGCCTACACATACACAATTGCATCTTGCATGGGAACAAAAGCATATGCACACATGCGCAATTGCTTTCTCTTATACCAAAGCATGAACGATTAGGCACACATGTACCAAATGCAGCAAACATTAAGTTCCTGAATAGTACTTTGGAATTTCCTTATTAGGGACTGTTTGACCAATGCAGCATTGTAGTATATAATGTCCACCTACTGGTTTATCTTTAGTGCAATATCTAAAACAGGATCACCCTTTTTGTCAGAGAACAAATGACAAAGGTTTAGGGAATTAGACCCAAGAGAAAGTAGCCTAAATGGCATTATGTAAAGTTTCCGAGTTAAAATAATATAAAGCCAAAAGCGCAGACAAGACAAACATATAAATAAAGATGCCAAAAGTTGAGGGATGATGAGTTTAGGCAATGGACCTACAAGAAAAACTTGCAAGTTAAATGGCAAAACATAAAGGTCCGGCACTTAACACAATATAAAACCAAAAGTGCAAACAAACATCTAAAATTAGTAGTTTGTTTGGAAGTGAGAAGTGGATATGCATCATTAAAAAGCAATTTTCATAAAAATGAAACTATTCCATGAGAATGCACCCAAAGAAAGGAACTATCTTCCAATAAATCAATAGTAGGAAACGATGAATGGCACTTTAGCTTAGTTTTGCTTGTCGCTGAAAACCAAGGAACAAAAGAGCAGAAAATTTGGCCGAGATCAAGAATCAAGAAGATCAAGCAGATCAAATGCATATTCTTGATCCAATAAAGAATGGCTATTGTATCACAGTTTGATCAACTGTTGAAAAGGGTAGAATGAAAACTAAAGCAATAATGATGGATAGAAGGAAAGGAAGATGGTGCTTACCTTAATATATATGTTGCTCTTATGTTTCTTTAAAATTTCCAGGAGCACTCTAGTCCAATAACCTCTATAACTGAGTAGACCAAGATTGGAGAGAGGACGCTCCGGTGTCCCCACTTTACCTTCCTTCTTAGAAAGCTCATAGACTGCCATAGTAAAGACAATTCCTTTTATGAACAAAATGCTAGAATGCAGAATAGGTTTGGTTCATAAGAGAATCAAAATTTAACAATGAGATAACAGAATATAGCATAAGAGGTGAAGCTTACAGAAAGCAATCAAGAACTTTACATATCCCTTTCTTTGGTATGGAGGGAGTGAGTATGCAAGCCAAATTATAAGATTCCTCGGAGTGCTTCTCTTGTAAAGAGATAAAAGCCAATTAACAAAACATGGCCACTTGTTCTGTAGCATCAAATGATTCATTACTACTAACGTGAATCAGAGAGAATGAGTGCCTTTAGAATTCACATCTCTACAGGTTAAAACATTGACTTTCATTTCTCAAATAAGGCATCAAATAATTACACCTAACACATTTCTTTCGATCTACAGTCTACAACATTGACAAAAAAAAAACAATTGTGGCTAACATAGGAATTTCATAAGTAGAGGACACTTGCATTGGGAACTTTAGTTCGAGACAACCTGCATTGTACAAAATTATCACAGTTCAAACGTTTACCTAAGTCACACTCTCGTGCTTCAATTCATGATGCTGCCTTAGGGACTTGAACAGCAGGGGAGCTAGCTCGAGCTACAAATTCCAACTGGAGCAAAGCAGTTCAGCTAGTTGAGTCATTCTATCAAGCAATTGGCAGGTGACAAGCATACAATATATAAATATATACTGCTTCAACTTGACAAGTGTTGTGGCAGAAAAGTACTACTCAGAGCTGGAGGCCGTGGCCTTTTTAATAACATAGAGCTATGCAATACATCCATCTTGGATTGCAAAGGGACCCAAGAAAAAAAAGAGATAGAGAAAATAGATAACCTTACATTCAACTCAGTGTTGTCAACATCACATCTTATTTATTTGCCAACCTACTTGGGGCTGGCCAATTAGGAGCGTTAAGCACGTTAGCTCATTGGAGTGTCAAAATAGACAAAGGGCATCGAATAATCTAGAGTCAATAAATCATAGAACATGCTTATCTATTAATGAGTGGTATGTATTACCCAGGATTATGTACTCTAATGTATGTTTAGACACAAGAACAAAGTACTGTTAGGGATTCTTCCAAGTATCTAAGAATGTGGACATTAAAGCGAGATGGAAGGCTGATTTATGCTTTCAAACGAACTGCTCCACAAGTATAGTGTGTGACAGATAATGTGAAGCATTGATAGGAAAACTGGTCGAAAATCGACAAACGTTTGGAAGGCTTCAATCCCTAGGGTAATGGTAAGTGATAAATATGTAAAGTTCAATTACAAGACCTTCGCATGATTAGAGGGGAGGACGGTGAATAGATAGCTGCTAATTGAACAAAGGGTGATAGTACAATACAATGGATCAAGTATTGTGTTAGCAAGGCTGATTCCAAACATTATCATACCAAAATCTAATACCTCTTGAATTTGATGTGCCATATGTAGTAAATAAATAAAACAGATGTAGCACTTCAACATATACAATTATGATAGAGAATTCAAAGCAACATCTTACAAAGCTTACCTCCTTAAGCCGCTTTCTCGGTTTTGCACCTCTGGAACACATTGAAGATGGAAGCCGATAGCAATAGAAGTCGTCGATTTGGTAGATTGAGACGCGGGGCTAGGGTTTGGTGGCAGCACAATTCTACGTGGCGACGATGCTATCAAACGTCGGGAGGGGATAGAGATGGTCGGTGGCGATATATGAACCACCACTAACTCCTCTTTTTTTGATAGAGGGGACAAATGAACCATAAAATAAAATGAACCACCACTAACTTCTCTTTTTAAATAGTAGAGATATATGAATTACGTTAGAGAAAAATTTATAAAATGTGTGCGGCCTCCTTGTGAGAGTGCAATGAAAAAATGTTTGCGTAGTGACTCACTTATCAATGACACATGACATTATTTATAGGTTTGCCCTTTTCGGTTATTGATCGATGCTTTATAAATTGTGGTTGATAGTTTTGTTTTAGAGCGAGTGCTTATACAAATAAAACGAATGACGATAAGCCTATTTGAAAAAACTATCCCGATAAACCACTTGAATAAACGATAGTAAAACCGTCACATTTATTTGTTCAGAGAAAGCTATAAACTGAAAATAATGATGTCTGTATGTACATGATCCATCCAAACATACTGTAGACACTAATAGCGAAACACACCCTATATGAATTTTGTAAATATTACATATAACGGCAGGCACTACTAAATAACCATCCCAATCCCTAAGTACCATACGCCATGATCTAACTGTTGATGTCAAAGTCTTTTAAGAAGGGTCACAAAATTTTTACTTAATCAAGATTTTGATGTGCGAAGAAGTAGATACCTCGTGGTCGCAGTCGACCATCTGCTGCTCGCTGAGCACCTCCAGCTTCCCGGTGGCAAGGTAGTGCGCCCCCTCTAGCGCCCCCAACGTGCTGAACGACCCGCACGAGCCCTGCAGCGAAGACATCGAACAAAACCGATCGAATCGAATCAAATCCACCGATATATCCATCGAAATCAAACAAAAGTAGTTCCTCAATCCTCAAATCGAAGCCAGACGTACCTGGTCCTTGACGGGGCCGACGGCCCAAGGTATCATTAGAGCACTTAAACAGTTTATTCGGTGACTCATACAGAACTTCTCAACTTCATATAGTTTATAGAGCAAAAATTAGCCTATCACAAAATCGAAGGCTTTCTCCAAATAAAAAGAGCAATAACAGTTGCACAATCTACCAATTAATTCAGATGTGGGAGTATTGAGGGTCCTCCTCGAGTTTGATTTGGGACCTCTATTTGCTATATTACATGGACAACAGTATGCTGATACAAATTATGTTTATTCAGATGTGGAAAACTTAGGACAATGCACGAGCTTTAAGTGCACCACTTGATAAAAATTGTTACACTAAATGTCAAACCATACAAACATACTCATTAAATTGCAGCTCAGAACAGGTGACATGCCATTCAAGAAGTAACTCAAACCAAATACTTATCTTTTTAGTCATATGATTCCTTTCACTAAGATCGGCAGCGAGGTAATTGTTTGTAACCACTTGATATCCTGCATTGCATCGTGAGTCATACACCGAGATTTATGTGTGAGATATGTCATTGTTCTCTGATAGCTGAAAGTCTTTCACAATAGCTAGTTGTCGTATGAAATCTTAACATGTTACAAATTATACCTTCCAAGAAAAAGAGCGATGGCTAGCGGCGTATGCAGCAATGGAAGAACCATTCATCTGAAGTATCACAAATATATGGTAAAGGGAAAAGTAATGAATAACTATCTCAATTTTTTTTGTTGTAGTTTGGGATCAGTTCAGTTTTCAAAAAACCTTGTCCGTGTTTCCAAGATTCAATCCCTCAAAGCTCTTCAATACCACATTTTGAGGCAAGATAAATCTAGAACGTAACACATAACAGAATGCAAAATTCAGATAATGAGCTCCTGATGAAATGGAATACATACTTTTCTGCAAAGTCCATATAATTCAGATACTGAACTTATGAAACGAAACAAATTTATCTGTAAAGCATCACATTGTGTATAGTTGCTAGATGAGAACCTGTTCTTGACATCAGCTTCCCTGCGACCAAGGCATGCAGTGCAATTGCCTTATAGCCAGCCTCCAAGGCATGGAGCATCAACAGTCAGTGCAATTGCCTTATAGCCAGCCTTTTCAGCCCTTCTGATGAGTTGTTGCACGATGTTCTTGTCCTTGAATACCTAAAGAAGATAGTGATAGGAAGTAAAGGAAGATCAAGCCCTGCGAGAAAAAGTTAAGAATCTAAGAAAGGTATGCATGTAATACTGTAAGTTGGAAGAAACGGATTCCAGGTCCAGTTGAGTTGACCTCTTCAATACTACAAGACGACCATAAAGACAATGTCTGAAAATATGACACGGTCAGGGATTCAACATGTTGGATCTAGATAGCAAATACATCAAATTTGATATGATGTTTTCAAACCATAATAGTTCCTGCAGCGGCTGCAGCTCTGGCAGAAGCAAGCTCTCCTGCATTTCGGATAAACCTCCATAAAGAAACTTTGCTTCAAAAGATGCCAAAAGAAAAATGAAGTGAAATGGCAGTAAGCTAAAAACCTTCAGGATGGGCCATTTTGTGCAAGGCCGTGGGAGCAATCATAGAGGGTCGTCGCGGCCTCGCGGCGCTCCAGCTGGCCGCTGGCCGGGCGAGCAGCGCCAGCCACGGATGGCCGAGGTGCGCCCGATGGTGCACTTGTTGATGTCCACGGTGGCGAGGCTCGTCGCCGTGGCCGCGAGGGCGGCAGCTCCGCGCCCGGACACCGCAATGAGAGCGAGTCCACGGCGCCCTCGCCACGAGCTCGCGCGCGTGCGTCGCGTCGAGGCCGAGGAGCGGGGGAGAGGGGGTTGGGGAGAGGCGGTGGGGAGCGGGAAGGGGGACCGGGGAGGAGGGGCGGCGGGAGAAGGAGGAGGAGGAGGGGCGGCGGGGGAGGAGGCGCGGGGAGCGGGGAGGTGGGGGCGGCGGGGAGGAGGGGAGGGGGAGGCGACGGGGACGAGGAGGCGGCGGGAGAGTGGGAGGAAGGGGGAGGCGGCGGGGAGGGGAGAAGCGGCGGCGGTGAGCGGGAGACGGCGGGGCGAGGAGGAGGAAGGCGGCGGGGGCGGCGGGGGGAGGCGGCGTGGGAGGACGGGGCAGGGAGGGACGGGTGAGGCGCTGGCGTAGGCGCGCAGCCCAGAGGGGAAGGAGGGAAGCGGGCGTGCCACGCGTCGCCGCGTGAGGCCCTCGCGCGGACGTGGAGCTCTCTGGGCGCAGCAAACCCACTCGGGTTTTAATAACTCCGATAACCATGGATTATATTAACCCTCCTAAAATGTGGAATAAGCTAACCCTCTCAATGATTAACCCTTCTTTCTTATTTGAGAAAAGGCCCCAGTCGTTTTGACGATGGCTCTAGCTTCTGCTTTTAATTTACTATTCCTTAATTTTATCTCTTTTTTTTGTTTTTTGGATTTTTTACCTTTTTTCCCCATGTATTGCTTTGCATTGTTTGTGATGGACTAATTTATTTTTTTCTATTTTTAATTTTTTGAATTTAATTACATCAAATAAGCCACCTCAACTATAATAAAAAAAACCAGTTAAACCATAAGCTATCACTAATCTGAGCGCCCCTTTATCTCTTCTTAATTATGTTTTTGTACTACCGGCCCAAGCAGCTCCCGGATAAAAGGGGAGAGAATAGCAAGCTCATCTAATCTATCCGAAATGGTATTTAAACTAACTAGGTTAGCTGTAAAACAAAAAAATCTTGATTAAACTGACCTATCCAGTTAACATTAGATAACCTAGTTATTTTAACTTGGTAATAACTTTCTATCAATATCGCAGTTAAATCATAGCTATATTTTTTTGAATTATAGCTGATGACTTTTGATTGTCACTAATAGTTTTTATTTGCATTTTTTGAAATAACAGTAGACATCGAAGACGTTGATACGAATGACTCATACAGTTTTAGACTTGAGAAACTATTTAAAAAGCATATTTCCAAAAATTATCTTATTTATTTTAACTTTTTTAAGGAGCCAAGAGTTATAATCCCAGAAGAAAAGACCCATATATAGCATGGTGGGACGCCTTGCTCTGCTCTACACGACCTACACAGGCATCGTCTGATTTCTTTTATTTTTAAGAAGAAAAAGGCGCCCTCTAATGTCCGAAGCCGGATGCAGCTACCAAGGCCAATACATCCTAGTTCGTGGCGTGCGAATCACGAACTTTGATCGAACTGAACAGATAGATCCAATATCTGGGTATTAAAAAATGGATAAGATAGATGAATACATGTCCGACAGGAGAAAAGAAGAGGATAATTCTGCATCTAGAAGCCTGACGTGGACTATCAATGATCACGCCGCTTGAAACGGTTTTGACTTCTGATTTTTAAAAACCATTTAGAATATATCAACTTCTTAATTTTGATTTTTTATCTTTTTTCCTTTATCTTCTTCCCTTTATTTCTTCGTTTTGTTCGTGACAATATTTCTTCTTTTTTATTATTTTTCTTATTTTTAATGATAAAAAACTAACATCACTACAGTGCAAAAACCAACAACGTAGAAAGAGGCATTACGGCCTTTTTATCCACGATTCGTGACAAAATAGATTGCTGGAGCCGTGCTGATGTTGGGTCACTGCCGCTGCCAGCCAGAGCAACAACGACACCCTGTCATTAGTCCTGCCTAGGCGTCTTCTTTCTTTGCTACCTGTTCTGTCTGCTCTATGAGCATAGTCTGTTTTAGAGCTGGGAGTTAGGCCGTGCTTCTTTGGGCCAGCCCGAAGCACGGCCGGCACGGCCCGCCCAAGCACGCCCACTCGACGCGTGCATGGTCGTGCCGGCACGGCGACGATGGTGGGCGGGCGGGCCTCAAAATGCACGGTGGCGACGCGGCCGCGACGGCAGATCGGTCGGGCGTGCTCGGCCGCGACGGCATGGCGGCTCGGCGGCACGGCGGGCTCCCATGGCGCAGTCGGCGCGGCCTCGGCCTCACCCTCCCGGCCTCCCGTGTCCCCCGGCCCCGCAATCACATACACACCCGCAACCGCAATCACAGAGAAGTAGGGGGAAGAAAGGAGGCGCGTACTCAAGCAGTCGGCTGAGAAGGAGGACGAGGTGCTGCGGTGCCATTGGAGTCGCGAGGAGGCTTGGAGCCTTGGAGGTGGAGTCGGAGGCGGAGGAGGTCGACGCCGACGCGAGCAAAGGCAGGCGCACAGCACCATGGTTGTCACCGTGAACGAACTCGACGACGCCGGCGTGGGAGGACCGGAGGAGTAGGAGGAGGACCGGAGGAGGGAGGTGGGAGGTGGCGGATCGGCACGGGAAGGAGGGTGACGGGCCGGCGGGAGAGGGAAGAGGGGCGGCGGGAGAGAGGGGAGGAGAGGGTAGCGGGGGCCGGCGGGGAGGGGAAGAGGGGAGCCGGAGGGTGGAGGCGGCGGGGGGGGCGGCGCGGGAGGAGGCCGGGGGGGGTAGGGGGGCGCGTGGGAGAGGCAGCGAGGAGGGGGAGGCGGGGGGAGGCGGGGCGGGAGAGGGCGGGAGGCGCGGCGGGAGGCCGGGAGGGGGCCGGAGGTGGAGGCGGCGGGAGGCGCGGGGGAGACGGCGGCGGGGGAAGGAGAGGCGGGAGGGGAGCCGGAGGGTGGCGGCGTGGGGGGGGAGGCCGGGAGGGCGAGCCGAGGGGAGGAGAGGGGCGCGGTGAGGCCGGGAGGCGGGGATCCGGGAAGGGGAGAGCGAAGGGAGGCGGGATATGTAAGCAATACGGAAATTAATAAAGATCAATATTTGTAATAATAGGGAAGTCCAAATACCTTGTTCTTTCATCTATGATTTTCTACAATATATTTTCTAGTTTTCAACTAAACATCATTGGTATAGCTTCAATGGGATAATCAGAGTAGTGGCATCAATAGTGTATTAGCCACAAATCATTTGTATATAAGTGAGCAATGTACCTTTGAAGAAGTCCTTCTACAGACAACACATTATATAACACGCGTATAATTACTTATTCTACCAATGTAAAATGGTAGCAATAAATTGTTATCTAAAACTATTATCATGGGCAGGTCAGTAACTATAATACTGATGATGTATTTTCAAATAGCAGTATTCCACATGTTTTATTGGTTGCGCTATTTGCAATTAGAACTACATTTAATTTATGAATACATGATGTGAATAATGTAAAGTGGAGCATACCTCACTTGGTTCTTCCAACAAGCTCCTCCTTTTATAGTGTCCAAGAATGATCTTATGGTCACTATAACATATTGGGTGTATAACTAACAATAATTGAATACTAACCTAACCTCACTAGTGAAAGCAACGGCGGGGTTTGTCCCGGCAGATTGCGGCATGAACGACCTAAACATTGATGAATAACTACTATGTACTATGTTGTTATAGTTAGTATGTATATATATTGTTACTGTACTCTTTTCCTTACTCAGGAAACTCCACTCTAGAGCGTAAGGTTTTTAACGAGACAGTAACATTGTATTTTAAAATATCAATGCAATTCCACTTTTCCCGAAATATTTACGTCATTGCGTGCCCATGTGTTCATACAACTAATTCAACTTCAATTAATTTTCAACGAGGTGGGTACGAGAAAAGAAGATGACTGACATCGCCCACAATTATCGCCACGCCCGCGCCTTCGTCGTGCATACTTACTTTGGTGGGCTTGGGGCACGCACGCAACGCCGCACGGCGGGCTTTGGGCCGTGCTTGGGCCTGGCGGAGGTGAGGGCTACACGCGGACGCACGCGATGGGATGATCGCCGAGCCGGCATGGCACGAATCGGCACGAAGCACGGTGGGCCTGGGCCGTGCCGACACGGCACGGCCCAACTCCCAGCTCTAGTCTGTTTCTTCCAGTCAGCTCTGCTTTGCTTTGCTTGTTTGTTTTTACTGTAACTCGTTTAGACTTCTGCTCTGAAGTTTCATTCTTCTTAATCCAAAGGCGCGCAATACTTCTGTGCGTTCCCTAAAAAAATCAAAATCTAACCGTCGAAGTCAGAAGCCAAAGTTTTAGACCATACTTAAGTTGGCTTAAAATCAACTTATGCTCCTGACTTCTGCTCTTTTTTCACTATTCAGTAATTTCGTTTTTTCTAGTTTTTTTTAATTTTTTGGGGTTTTTTACCTTTTCTTTTTTCTCCGTATTCCTTTGCATTGTCCGTGATATGCTAACATATTTTTTCTATTTTTATATTTTTAAAATTTAATTAGTCAAATAAGACAACTTAACTAAAGTAAAAAATAAATCAGCTACAGCAAAAAACTATAAACCAATTTTAAATTAAGCACTAACTTAAACCGGTTAAAGCGGGGACGATAGAACTTGGGACTGATATTGGAGAACGTCATTGCAACGGGCATCCATGATGACCCTAATAATCAATGCCCTCACATAAATATTTTAGGAAACAGAGCAATTCCGCTAGTAAGGTTAGCTGGCCCGTTTGGCTCAGAGTTTTCCTTCATTCCTTCGGAGTTGGACTAATTCATGTGAAACTGGTGTGAATTTTTTTCATTCCAAATGGGGTCTTAATCCGGCCTTTTATTTTCAATCAAAGCCCTAAATTCAGACGCACGTTTAGAATGCAAGACCTTAATAAGGTTAGCTGGCTGACCAGCGTTTGGTACAGAAGAATTTTTCCCAATTTCTTTGGAAGTTGAACTGATTCATGTGAAACTACTGCGAAATCTGTGTATTCCAAAGGGGGTATTAATCTATACATTTTTTTTCAATCAAAGCCTTTAAAATTCACTAGGGAAGATATCTTCACTTTTTTTTCAATCTTTGTCTTCGGACAGTATTACCCAAACCCAATCATCCTTAGTAGGTTAAATTGCGAGCTTAATTACTGTGGTAAAGCCGTAAAGTTCCACAATTACCCGGGCCAGGAGCTGCAAAGCGCAAACCAGTAGATAGATCGCGTCAGCACGGCAACCACCACCGGTACGCGCTATAAATCACGGGGGGTTGATGTAACTTGCGAACTCGCAACTCCGAGCAACTCGACACCTGCAAGAAAACAACAGCGGCAAGAAACCAGGGCGAGATCTTTGGAACCTCCGCAGCGATGGCGGCGAAGGGGAGGACGGAGATGGAGGTGGGGGCCGACGGCGTCGCCGTCATCACCATCTGCAACCCGCCCGTCAACTCGCTCTCCATTGATGGTATACCACCATCCTCGCCTTCGCCCCCAATTTGATTTGCTCCTCTTTCTTTTCTTGATTTTGTGGGGGCGGTTTGATGCAAGATTGGGGTTTTGAGCTCTGCTGTTTGTGGAATTTGATGGGGGGAGCTGTAAAAGAGTCTCCTCTTCGCGGTTGCCGCTGAGGGTTGTGGGTACTAGGTGTTACTAGGCCTAATTTTGCTTCGATGAGCTGTCTGGTTCAAGATTGGGGCTTTTGGAGGTGCAGGTTGATGCAGGGTTGTTCAATTCTTTCGCTTCTTTGTAGAATTTGATGGGAGCTTAGAATTATTTCCGATTTAACTGTTTGTAGAATTTGATGGGAGCTTATAATTATTTCCGATTTAACTGTTTGTAGAATTTGGGTGTTCTTATTGCAAGATTTAGATTTGGGAGTGGGATGATTTGACGATGTGAAAAAATCTCCCTCAGAAAGATGCCTCTTTTGCGCGTGCCTTGCCCGTTGGTGTGATCTAACTGTCTCTTGCCAGAACTGTGGTGCTTTTAGCTATATTTGTTGCCGCCTGTTACAGTAATGAGGCCATGAAACTCAGCATGAAACTCAGCTGAGTTTCATCTTCGTTAAAGTTGTTATGAATAGTGCTTGTATTCAATATGAGGCCAATGGGCCGGTATATATACACAAAGTACAGGTGGTAAATATGCAAAGAACCCTCATAACAATGGGGAATAACAAAGTATACATATATCTCTAACACCCCCTCAAACTCATGGTGGATCAACAACATGAGTTTGGAGAGAGAAGCGTCTTTGTGCTCAGTCCGGGCCTTCGTGAAGAAATCCGCTATCCAAGCTCAAGGCACATACGAAGAGTAATCACCGATCATGCACACAAGACCTCATGAAAGAAGCATCAACACCAATATGCTTGGTGAGCTCATGCTTCACGGATCACGAGCAATACTAATAGCACTGTCTTTGTCAGCGGAAGAGAGTCGGTGTAGTGTGAAACACCAAAATCCTCAAGTAACCACCGTAGCAAGTAATCTCTGCTGTCCAAGAGAGCCATCGCTCGTAACTTCACCTCTGCGACTCGAGCAGGACACAGATCTGTTTCTTCGTTTTCGGGCAATAAGAGAACCACCAAGAAAGACACAAGAGGCGAGATAGACTGCGATCGGAGGGATCGGCCGCCCAAGTAACATCCGAATAGGCTGAAGTCAGTAGTGAGCTAGAACAAGGAAAGAAGAGACGGCGAGAGATGGTCCCACGAAGGTATCGAGAACGCGAAGAAGGTGGTGTAGTGGACTGAGTGGGAGCTGAGACAACCGACTCGAATATGAAGCTGGATAAGTGATATCCGGACGAGTAATGACAAGGTAAACAAGACTCCCAACAAGGTGACGATAGCGAGTCGGATCGTAAAGAGGCTCGCCATCGAGAGTCGAGGTGAACATTGAGCTCCTTGGGAGTCTCAACGATCTGACGATCGAAGAGAGGCGCGATCAAGAAGATCCTGAATATATTTCTCTTGGGACATAAAGAAGCCATCTGGAGTGGAAATAACCTCGATCCCAAGGAAATAACGAAGAGGACCAAGATCCGACATAAGGAACTGCTTACTAAGACGAGCCTTGACAAAGACAATGTACTCGAATCATCTCCCGTAATGATCATATCATCAACATACGAGAAGAAGAAGAGTCCACCACGAGGGCGAAGTGTGGACAAAAAGTGCAGGATCATGGTCACTAGCGGAAAAGCCAGCAGTAGTGACCACAGAGGAGAAACGCTCAAACCAAGCACGAGGGGCTTGCTTGAGGCCATAGAGAGAGCGACGAAGGCGCATGACCATGCCCTCGTGAGCGAGAATGCCCGGTGGCGGATGCATGTAGACCTCCTCACGCATTCGCCATTAAGAAAGGCATTCTTGACATCAAGTCGAGAAAGCAGACCGATGGCGAGCGAAGCCACCGAAAGAAGAGTGCGAGCGGTGGTCATGTGGGCGCAGGAGCAAAAGTCTCGTCATAGTCAACACCATGCTCTCGCTGGAAGCCACGAGCAACAAGACGCGCCTTATAGCGCCAAGAGAGCCATCGAGCGAGTCTTAATTTTATAGGCCCACTTACACGTGATGGGGCGAGAATGAGAAGGAAAAGGAACAAGATCCCAAGTACCGAGACGCTCGAGGGCGACAATCTCCTCGGCCATGGCAAGTTGCCACTCGGGGTGAAGTATGACATCCGGTGGGAGAGAGGCTCACGAGTAGTTGCACAAAGCAAAGGCAAACGAAAGCGAGGCCGAATCGATCGTGGCGATCGCGAGAGCGTAACGAGGAGAAGATGACCCATCAGGAAGATGTACCATCGAAGAAGATGGAACATCGGAGAAGATGGCTCATCGGGAAGATCCTCAACACGGGTCGACGAGTGTAGAAGATAGGCATCTTGTAGTGGGAGGAGCACGGGAGTCGTAGGAGGCGGCACAGCGGCGACAACTACGGAGATGCCATAGGGGAATATGTGGAGGCTCAGTGGAACAGGAGGATAAGGGCAAAACAGATATAGGTGTATCCGGAAAGGTCAAGAAAGACGAGAGACTCACAGAGGAAGTCTGAGGAGAGGCGGGACGTGGGTAGAATGGACGAGACTCATCGAAAGTCACATCCCGAGAAACCCGCATCCCGACCAACCGGATCCCAAAGACTGATAGCCCTTGTGCTCAAGATGTATCCCAAAAGACACACTCAACAGATCGAGCGGTCGGTTTGAGTGCGTTCTCGGCGAGGAGAACGTAGCAAACGCAACAAACATATGAAGGCGAGTAGTCGAAGAAGACCACGAGACGCTCAACGAGGATCGCACCAAGAAGCGAGAAGAGGCTGGATGTTGATGAGATAGGTGGCGGTGGAAACGACCTCGGCCCAAAAGTGAGGTGGAGTAGAGCGGCGATCATCGAGTACGAGCCGTCTCAAGGAGGTGACGATGCTTGCGCTCAATGACACCATTCGAGCATGAGCACCGGGACAGAGAAGGCGGCGAGAGTCCCTGCTCAAACAAGGAAGCTGCGCATGGAGCGAGAGGTACTCGCCCGGTGAATCGGCCACGAAAGACACGAATAGGAGTGGAGAGCGTGTGTGGATCATAGTGGCAAATTGTTTATAGATAGACAAGACCTCACTACGAGAAGACATGAAATATATCCAAGTGTGGCGAGAAATCATCTATAAATATGATATAATATCGATGACCCCTTTCGAAACGAAGGGGCGGACCCCAAACATCCGAATGAACAAGATCAAAAGGACGCCGAGACACGAGACTCACTATGAGGATAAGGAAGGCGAAGTTGTTTACCTAACTTACACTACGGCAGTCTAAAGACACGTCTCTGAGGCAGACCCGAGAAGACCACGACGAACTAAGGATGACGGGCGAGATCCACACAGATGACCAAGACGGTGATGCCATCTGCGAAAAGAGATGGTAGGCGAAGTGGCGAAGCGGAGAGCGGCGGCGATGGTGGCGGCGGAAGGAAGGTGAAGCCGGTCAAGCTCCCGAGACGCAGCGTGAGTCACGCGCGCGAGGGCGAGAACCAACCGAGCTCCCGTGTGGCGGTCCCGAACACAACAAGAGTCGAGTCGAGAATGACACGATAACCAAGGTCGATGTCATCGTGAGAAAGAAGTGCATAGTGAGGCGAGGAATATGAGCAATGAAGGAACATGAAAGGATGAGTTGCTAAGAGATCCTCGACCGAGAGAAAGAGATGTACCATCGCAGTAAGAACAGCGGAGAATCAAGATGTGTAATAAAAGACAGAGTGGAAGAATCAGGAGTCATGTGAAAAGATGCTCCAGAATCAAGAATCCACGGGGAGGTACCTGACTGTGTTGGGGGTGGTTTCTCAGTGCCTGAAGAGTCAGTAGCAGAACCTGCAGATCCTGTCGAGGGAGAACCTGAAGCGGCAAGTAGGCGTCGAAGTCTGGCTATCTCTTGCTCGGTGAGAGAAACTGCTGAAGAAGTCGATGCAGACGGCGACGTAAAAGCACTAGTGCCGGAGAAGAACGGCGTGATGATGCCGCTTCTTCTTATAGCACAGGACTCAATGTGGCGGCCTTGTCGCGAGAGGAGCAGTGAGGACGGTCACCTCAGACGAAGAGGCGGCCACCACCACCTGTGGCGGCCGCCAAGAAGAAGCGGTGTAGCGGTAGACGAGCGGCGAGCACGCAGGGAGTGGCATCGGACCGGCACCGCTCGGCGAGTCTCCTCTGCGCGTATCTCGGTGAGCCTCCAGAGAGTGACACGAGGTGGTGTGCAGAAGTCGAGCACGTCTTTGCTCGAACTCGGGGCGAAGCGAGTAAGGAACTCGAGACCCCCCGAAACTCCAAGTCAAGACGTATATCCAGCAAAGACGGACAGAGCAGCGGCCCGGTGCGGAGAGAGTCAAGCGGCGCCCGGGCAGAGCTCGAGCGTAAAGGCATCAACGGTAGCATCACCTGCTGAAGAGAGTGCTCTTGGCGAACCACGGACAGTGCTGAGGGCATCACGGAGGGCTCGAGCGCCGGCGAAGATGAGTCCACATCCGAAAGCGAAGGAAGTCCTACAACCTCGTAAGAGAGCGAGGCCGGATATCGGCGATGAAGAAAAGAAGCGGCTCGGCGTCGTCATCGCACCGAGTGTAGGTGGTCGACGATCCTTGTAGAAATCGAGCCTCTGGTAGGCGAGGTAGCTTCATCATCGGCAACGAGTAGCCTCGAGCGATCTTGTCGGGTTATCGGGGCAATGCAACAGCGTGGGCTCGTCGGAGGAATAGGGCAAGCGGGCGGTGACATCGCCAGAGAGGGCGCCCGAGACGTGACCACGCATGTGAATGCGCATGTGACACAAGTCGGTGTAATTAACACCATCAAAGATCACCGGCGGCGAGGAGAAGCGGTGCCCATTGGTAGCGGCGGCCGACGCGGCGACTAATACAACGAAGTCTAACAGCGGCGCTGAGCGGCGCGGCGGTTAGATCGGCGTTTTTAGGCAGAAAACCTAACTATTGCGGGCCTCGGCCGTGCTGCAACACATACGCACACACGCGGCGGAGGCAGCGTTGGCGGCCGCATGGCGCGGCGCGGGCGGCGGCGGCGGGCAGGCGGCGCAGCCGGCAGCGCGCGCGTGGGCGGCGCGCGTGGCGCGGCGCGCGAGAGGCGCGGCGCTTGAGGCGCGCGAGCGGCGGCGGCGCGGCGGCGGCGGCGGCAGGCGGCGGCGGCCGGCGGCGCAGCGTGGGCTCGGCCGGAGAACTCAGCGGCGCGGAGGCGCTGGCGTAGATCGCCGCGGCAGCCAGCGCGGCGAGCGTCCCGCGTGGAAGAGCGGCGGCGGAGAGAGCGGCCGCGCGTGGAAGAAGCGGCCTTGGCGGCGGCGCGAGAGGAGCGCGGCGCGTGGAAGAAGCGGCGGCGCGGAGGAAGCGGCCGGCGGAGGCGCGGCAGCGGCGCGATCGGTGGATCGAGCGGCCGGACGGCGAGGTGAGATCCAATCGGTGGAGACAAGCACGACCTAGGTATGACAAACCCTAGACTCTGATACCATGTTATGAATAGTGCTTGTATTCAATATGAGGCCAATGGGCCGGTATATATACACAAAGTACAGGTGGTAAATATGCAAAGAACCCCTCATAACAATGGGGAATAACAAAGTATACATATATCTCTAACAAAAGTAACGTAACCGCTCCAGATTACAACATTGGTCAACTGTTTCTGTTTGAGTGTGTGCCACAACATAAACGAGTTTGATTATGGAAATTACATGTGTGAATAGGTAGGCTATGTAATACAGTTATCTAATGGCTTGCATATTTGAACAAGGAAAATATTACCTTGAGGCGAAATATTTAACTGCTTAACTTCAATTATATTCAAATCCTAATTTTGAGGGAGGAAGGGAGGAATGGAGAGAGGTGTGAAGCAATTTCTTTAACAACCTAACAACATGGATAGTGGAATTCCTGATGTCTGCTCTCTGTTTACCACATAGGCTTCAAGGGTAATCTGAAGCAATGTCGTTACTTATTTGTATTTCCTCATGAAAAATTTTTGCTTGGTGGAGGTACTGTGAGATGTTTTATTGAAATAGTTTTGTTAACACATGAAGTTGAAAGGTTCTTTCATCTTTGGCAGTTTGGCTGGATATAAACAATTCTGAAATACTAGAACAATCACTATGAAACATGGTGTTGTAGCAAAATCAGATGGCATTTTACAAATTGTAAAGTAATGCAGTTGTATATGCGATGATCACATAGCTTTATACTTCCTAATCAGAAGATGTCAACAATATGCTTGTAAGATTACATAGAAAATTAACTGACAAATCAAAGTCTATTGGCGTTTTCACCATGATTTTTTCTCATTCAGTATTGCTAAGCTTAAAGGAAAGCTACGAAGAAGCTCTTCGGAGAAATGATGTCAAAGCTATTGTTGTTACAGGTACTGGTCAGTTTATTCTTTTACACAATATGCATGCCACTGTTGGAGGCACTGGCCCCACCCTGCCTCTCTCTGTACAGGCGTGCTGTTCCCAAGCTTGTGCCTTCCAAGAACAAATCACTATTTTTTTCAGTGATGAAAATGTTTTTTTTTCTAACCTTTGACAGGGAAAGGAGGAAAGTTTTCTGGAGGATTTGATATTAGTTCCTTTGGTGATCTTCAGGGTGGCAAAAGTATGCTATACTTCTCACCTCCCATTACACTATTCTCGTTTTTAATTACTGGGTTATCCATTCTGCAAATCTCATCATCATTTATCATTCTTACATTTCTAACAGTGGAGCAGCCAAAGGTTGGTTACATATCAATAGATATTCTGACTGATACTCTAGAAGGTATTTGATTTGTTCATTTTCTCTCGATTGATTGCTGTTTTTCTATTGAAGAATTGTGTTGAGCATTTTCCATATTTATTGTCCTAAACAGGTGCGACTAAGCCATCAGTGGCTGCAATTGATGGTCTTGCTCTTGGTGGAGGATTAGAAGTTGCCATGGTACTTGTCTGCCTTATCCTTGTCACTGTCATTTAAATTTCAGAGGTGATAGCTTGTATGATATTATTGCACGTTCAATTAGGCATGCCATGCACGCATTTCAACTCCCACAGCTCAATTAGGTCTTCCAGAACTTCAACTAGGAGTCATTCCAGGATTCGGAGGTAATTTTATGTGCTTTTTTCTCTTCTGTTTATGTTAGATGTGCTTTATGTCCTAGATAGGTACCAGGGATAATTCATTATTTGGATCCCTTGATACATACAGTGAAGTGGCCCCTAAAACATATACTTTGTCCTAGTTTTTGTACCATTGAAACTTCTTGATGTCATGTTTGTATTTTTGTTTTTATCACTTTTGATTTAGATATCAAGGAGATAAACTCCGGTGTTGCTTTCAAAAAGTTCTATCATATGCTTGGCCTTCAATATCAAGGGGATAAGATCCAGTGCTGCTTTCATATTTTTCATGCGATTGACCCTGTTCATAATTTCTAGGAACACAGCGACTCCCACGTCTTGTTGGACTGACAAAATCACTTGAAATGATGTTGGTAAGTACTGCGACATGTTTTGTCTGCTTCTTGAGCCTATGGTTTTCCTTTCTGTGGTCTGCCTTGTTTCATCCACCTACTTCAATTAACTAAATATCCCATTTGTGTCAGCTATCCAAGCCAATTAAGGGTGAAGAGGCACACCAACTGGGTTTTGTTGATTCCTTAGTTTCTCCTAATGATTTGGTGAATACCGCTCGTCGTTGGGCTTTGGATATCTGTGAATTTAAAAGGCCATGGATCAAAAGCCTTTACAAGACTGACAAACTAGAACCCCTTGGTGAGGCTAGGGAGATTCTCAAGTTTGCAAGAGCTCAAGCTCAAAAGCAGGCTGCCAATCTTCACCACCCACTTGTTTGTATTGATGTCATTGAAGAAGGTATAGTTTCAGGACCTCGAGCTGGGCTCTGGAAGGTACTTCATGCTACTTATGTTCTTCCTGCTTCTTTTATTATTTTCCTGCTGTAAACAGATTTTACAGAATTTTGGATTCACTTCCTTAATGCAAATGCAGGAAGCAACTGCTTTCCAGGGCCTTCTTTTCTCTGATACATGTAAAAACTTAGTTCATGTATTCTTCTCTCAGCGGGCAACATCAAAGGTATGAGGTATTTTTTCTTAATTGTTACTATGGAATCATACCATGTCTTAGTCCTCTCTAAAATGCAACAGGTTCCTGGTGCTACAGACTTGGGGTTGATGGCTAGGAAAATAACCAAAGTCGCCATTCTAGGTGGTGGACTTATGGGTTCTGGAATTGCAACTGCAATGATACTGAGTAACTATCCTGTGGTACTTAAAGAAGTAAACGAGAAATTTCTAAATGCTGGAATTGACAGGATCAAAGGTACAAACATGATTTAGCCTCAGCATATATCCTGCCTACATTTTTTTGTGCGAATCTCTTGCACTTTAATATCAGTGCAATAAAGACATAAACTGTCTCACTAGTTTGTTTCACCAGCCAATTTACAGAGTCGTGTTAGGAAAGGGAAAATGACTGACGAGAGATATGAGAAGGCGCTCTCTCTTGTCACAGGTGTCCTTGATTATGAAAGGTTCAAAGATGTGGACTTAGTTATTGAGGCAAGTCACTATCCTTATTCATGGACCAAAATTATAATTGCTCGTCTTGGTCAGCCCATTTATCCTTATTCTGTTCAGCCCATTTACCATTACTCTGTTTTTTTTTTCTCACAATTGCAGGCTGTTATTGAGAATGTGAAGTTGAAGCAGCAGATATTTGCCGACTTGGAGAAGTACTGTCCTTCCCATTGTGTCTTTGCTACTAACACATCTACAATTGATCTTAATCTAATTGGAGAGAAAACAAAGTCCCAAGAGCGTATTGTCGGTGCACACTTCTTTAGGTAATGCAGTGTATATTGATGCACAACAATTCTTTAGCTGCATGATCCTTTATTAACTGATTGCACTTTACAGTCCTGCGCATGTAATGCCACTTCTGGAAATAGTTCGTACCCAGCACACCTCACCACAAGTCGTTGTTGACTTGTTGGATGTTGGGAAGAAGATTAAGAAGACACCAATAGTGGTTGGGAACTGTACCGGTTTTGCAGTCAACAGGATGTTCTTTCCTTACACTCAGTCAGCACTCCTGTTTGTTGATCTTGGTATGGATGTTTACAAGATCGATCGTGCATGTACCAAATTTGGAATGCCCATGGGTCCATTCAGGTCAGATATAGAATTTTATATTGTTTTTCAGAAAATATAGGATCTGTTCTTTGCGGCTTTTAAAAGTGGCTTTTGGCTTTTGCTATAATACATAACTTTCAAACACAGTATTTTTTCAAAACGGAGTCTACAAGTTAATTGTAGTACACGTTAAAAGCCCAACATCTGTACCAGTCAAAATCGCAAGCGAGTATCTCTCTCCGTAATTTCTCTCGTAAACAGATCAAAATTCAAAAAATTCAGCCATGAGCCAAAAAAAGAACAGGCCCATGCAACATCGTTAATGTTGCATATGATAGTGTTTGAGAGATGTCAGATGGACTCAATCTAGCTGCCCTTTTTCTGTTATGTGTATGCAGACTGGCAGATCTGGTTGGTTTTGGTGTTGCTGTGGCCACTGGTATACAGTACCTTGAGAACTTCCCGGAGAGGGTCTACAAGTCAATGTTAATTCCTCTTATGATGGAGGACAAAAGGGCAGGTAAATTAATCTAACAGCACTGTCATACAATGTCTATTTGTTCTTTTGCAATTCATGTTTTCACTGGTTTCTGAAAATGTGTTACCACAATATACCAATCTCACACAGGTGAAGCCACTCGGAAAGGGTTTTACAAGTATGAGGACAAGAGGAAGGCAACTCCTGATCCCGAAATTATGACGTATATTGAGAAATCTAGGAGCATGGCAGGAATCACACCAGACCCTGAGGTTTTGTTTCATCTTTCGATGTTTTGATACTCTTCTTTTGTACTTCCCTAGAGAAAGTCTGTGGTTTTTCTTAAAAGCATGTGTAGCAATAGAATGACTTCGTGTTGTGGTTGGTGCATTTGTTTTTCTAGTCTGTTACTATGATTCTAGCAGTTCAGAAGAGAGCATTAGTATATAGATCTCAAAATATGGTGTTATTAACTTTCTGTAATTATGCTGCTGTTATATTTGAAATATGAATTTGGAAGCAAAACGAAGGTTTCGTGACAATTTGTATATTTAGTATCGACTAGATATTAGAGCTCCCTGAACTAGATGAGCTTGATATAGGCACACTTTTTTATGTTAACGGATAGTTACAATGGAAAAGAATATCCGGACTAAATTGACTGGATTCTCGTAGAGGTAAATGTTACGTTTCTTGCAAAACCGATAAGTTGGCCTCCAATGCTAAAATGTTTTGTACAATTGTGTCAGTTGTTGAAGCTAAGCGATAAGGACATAGTTGAGATGGTGTTCTTCCCGGTCATAAATGAAGCCTGCCGTGTCCTTGATGAGGGCATCGCAGTCAAAGCTTCTGACCTTGACATCGCCTCAATCTTCGGCATGGGATTCCCACCTTACAGGTCCGTTTTAAGAGATTTAGTCCAATTTGCCTCTCATAAGTAACCAACTAATTGTCTGTCGATTGGTGCAACCAGGGGTGGTGTCATGTTGTGGGGAGATTCCATTGGTGCAAAGTACATTCATGACAAGTTGGAGGACTGGACGAAGCGGTTCGGCAACTTCTTCAAGCCTTGCCCCTACCTTGCCGAAAGAGCAGCCAAAGGGATTCCTCTGGTGAGCGAGTCATTTTGTTTCAGCTGAATCTTTACCTACTTGTTTATCTGTTTAGTAAGTACTAGTGTCTATTTGTTTCAGCCAGAATGCAACATGTGACCTGATACCGTGATAGAATTTTCGACGTAACATCTGACTGGTACTAAATTTTCATTTGCAGAGTGCACAGGCAAATCAAGTCAAGGCTCGGCTATAGATGAAAAATCTGTCTTTCCTGTCAGCTCAGAAAATTATGTTACCGAGTAATAACACACCAGTAAAGGTGCTGTGTAATGGAAGGAACTGAATAATTACACGTGATCTGTATATTAGCTTTAACTGGAGTAGGATTCTTGAAGAGTTTTATGTAATCTGTACGATGCTTCACCAAGTTCTGAAACCAGTGTGACTGTGAGTTCTCACAGGTTGCAATGTTTCATTATACGAATGGGAGAAGATAATATGTTTATTACCTTTATTACCAGAAATTGCAGAGAAATCTGTGTGCTATGCATATCGAATCTGGTGCAGTTAAGAGAGAGAGAGAGAGAGAGAGAGAGAGAGAGAGAGAGAGAGAGAGAGGGAGGGAGGGAGCTGCAATACGCATGACGTTTTTCTCCCACGCCTCCTGTGGGATCGAGCGGTGGTGTCGCCTCAGGTGCACTCTGTCTTCCCCAGTGGTCTCGTCTGACCATCACTAGTGCTGCCCAGTGCCGAGGGCCATGAGAGAAGAAACACCTTGAGAACAGCTGGGAGTTCCACACATTGTGAAGAGTCCTTGCTGCTGAATTGAAAGCCATCCAGCGAACGGGCTTAATTGAACGGGCTAAACTGCTGAATTACTAGGTCTTGAAAGTTTCTATGAGAGGTAGAGGAATTAATTGAAGCATGGACTAAACTTGCCCCATGAACCATGGAGGGGGGATTTGGGAGAGCGGTTCTCTTTCTTTCTTTTCCTCCAAATCAGAATGGGAGTTTTTGAAGGAATTAGCTGGAATGCCCAATCCTCCATCCCAAGCACGATTAGGGCTCCAAATTGCGATTAAGGGCTACAAAAATCGGTTCCCTAACATGTGAGAACTCAACCAAGGTTGTCTAGATCATCAAAAACTCACGAGCACGAGTAGATGTAGGCTTCTCTTTTTCGTTCAGTTTTGGTTCAACATTCATTGTTTTAGATAAAAGTTAGAACTGTAGCACCGATCTTCACAATCTATGATTGAAATAGGTTTCTGACATTCTAAGGAGGGTTTATGTAAAGTTTCACTGCGTTTGGATTAGTAGTTTAAGAATTGATTTTTTCCTTGGATCATGTGTAGTCTGCACTGTTTCTTAGAGTTAGTCGAAGTAGTTCTCCTTTGAATCACTCTTGCTTAAGTAACTCAGTACTATCAATCATACAGTACTCTTTAACAATTCGATCAGACGAACGTGATGAAGGAGACGGTTTTCGGAACCAAATAAAGCGTACAAATCAAAATCAAGAAGGTCGGTAAAACATCTAGATCTAGGTGACTATGTATTTGGTCGAAGGAAATTATACACACAGCTTCAGCAAAATCAATGCTTCTTGTCCCCCCTCAATTTTTTTTTTTCCAGAAGAACAAGCAGAGACACGTATGGAACGAACAGATGGAATCATTTTGACACAGAAAGAATAACAATACTAGAAATCAGGTCCAGGTTTTTTTGGTCTGTCAGGCTTTCATTTTGAGAAAGATTCAGGAGCGTCAGAGCTCTCAGATCCTTGATATCCTTCATCCACTATCAGTGATTAACCCACCACAGACTTCAAGAGACTGAACATTCTTAAAACCTGAGATAGCATAAAAATAGTTTCAGGTAATGTGGCATAGAAAGCGTACAGAAAGTTACATTAATTCCAAATTACGTTTCTGCAAATGGTCTTAGAGTTGGGTACTGCAACGCTGAAAAGAACCCTATATCTAAAAATTGGCATGCCTACAGCCTACTCGACAAGGTGCAGCAGAAGCAAACTCCGTGCAATGCAACTGCCAAGGTACAGCAGACTGACAAGTACCCAAGAATCAGTGCTCGTAGAATCAGATAGTATCGCAGTGGGATTATGATCCTACTCATAGAATCGTAGTAGGATCGCAGTGCACCTGGCAGGAACAAGCATGATAAGTACCAAATCCTCAAGTACCCCCTTACGACTGAATCCGCGAGGAAGAAGATTGAAGATAACAACACACTCTGTCTTCATCGTCGACCTCAAGGCAAACGAGAAGATGATCAAGCCAGCTGTTAAGAAGATGTACGACGTCCATGCAAAGAAAGTCAACACTCTGACCAGGTCATTATCTCACTTATGCTCTTCTGTTGCTCATGGCTGAATATATGCTGCATCTTGTTTGGTGAACTGAACGATTTTCTGTTCTGCAGACCTGATGGGAAGAAGAAAGCCTATGTGAAACTCACGCAGGACTACGATGCTCTTGATGTGTCCAACAAAATTGGCTTCTTCTAAGTTCGACGGGTTTTGTATCAGCATGTTGCGGTTTCATGATTTTGTGGGATAGTTTGTAATGTTGAACAGAACCTCGTAACTAGCGGAAGAAGAACATGTTAGAGTATCCTGTAGCTCTTTTGAGCTTTGTTGAGCGAATGTCATCTCTTTTCGTGCGCATTTACTGAATCGTTGCAAATTAGTCGTCTAAGTTGCCCTGCATTTGATGTTTGGGAGCGTTACTCATCAGCAGCGATCCTTTTCATGATGATCATAAACCAGGCAGTTGTCGGCAGTTTCAGTTATTCCAGGGATGTATGCATGTTGTTTTCCTGCCAAAGAACCTTGGGAATGGGTTGCGAACCAAACAGGAGTTGTTGCTTATGTATGTATGCTCTCACAAATACGACAACTTGGCACCAAAATTGAAGGTTCACGTTTCTTTCAAGCAAGGTAGGGATGATATTCCCCCCACCCCCAATGAAAGTTCCATGTACATAATAATAATAATAATAATAATAATAATAATAATAATAATAATACAACATGTCGTAGGATTAGCGGCACACAGGGTGGCTCCTAAAAAATGAAACTATCCACATATTTAGTACTATTGTAATATATTTTTTCTCAATTTTAATTCTTTTAATATCTATTTTTGTAAAAATAATCCTCTCTGTAAGTTCAGAATACATGACAATTAACTCATGTTATCTGCTATGTCGCCATAGCTAGATAGAAAGCTGGACGAGCTGGCATGGCAGATGGAGCCGAGGTGCGGCAGGTTGGCTGGCCCGGGCAGCTCGGCAGCTGCCAGAGCCTGGCTATGCACAGGAAACATCGTATGCTGAACAGGGTCTGGCCGTCTCACTCAATTCCATGGCCTGCATAAATTTCCCACATCTTTTACATAATAGGGAAAAGTTTGAAATAATATTTTGTTTCTTGTAGTTGTGATCACGAATTGTTCCTATTAGAGATCACAAACGATGGTACCATCATAGTATATAGCTAAAATGGTAAATTTTGAAGTATGATCAGCAAAAATAACACCCTTAGAACCGTAATTATAAAAACACTACCCTCATCCGCACGGTCACTGTGTAGTTTTAGTCACAGACCAACACATGACGGAGCCCCGCACTACCACTGTATGGATTTAGTCATAGACCTTGAATGGCACAAAGATATCATTTTTAGATCACACTTCAAAAATTACTATTTCAGCTAAAAAACTCGGTACCACCAAAGCATTAAATGGAGTTGGCACTCACCGAGGAATTGATGATTGAGGGAACAGTAAGCCAGTAGGATGGCTGGGAGTACTGAAGCTGACAGAGGAAATGATAAATCATGCATGTGAACCATCATACGCTGAACATCATATGGCTTACTGCATGCCCCACGGACTCCCTGGTCACGGCCGGGCAAAGCTCGTTTATCATTTGATAAATCTTGCGTGTGAACCATCATATGCTGAACATCATATGACTCATTGCATGGCCCATCTTCGCCAGACAAGTTTACAAGACGTGTGCCCTTCGAATCGATCGTAACATAGCAGTCTATGTGACGACATCGTTGTCAAAAACACCTTCACTCAGCACACGCAACCGACCTCTAAAAGACTTTGGACAATCTGTGTTGGACCATCATGAAGCTCAATCCAGAGAAATGTGTTTTCGGAATACAAGCCAAGAAGCTGCTGGGCTTCATGGTATCGAAGCGCAGAATCAAGATAAACCCCACAAAGATCTGAACTATCATCGACATGAAGTCCTCCAGAACACCCACGAAATGTAGAAGCTGGCCGGCTGGTTGGCAGTGTTGAGGTAATCCGTCTCTCGCTCAGCTGAGAGAGGGCTTCTCTTCTTTAAAATCCTGTAAGATTCTGGTGCTTTTGAGTGCACCACCGAAAGTCAAGTGGCCTAAGGGGAACGCCTTCTTGCTTACATAGCACAATCCCTGTCGCCGTGAGCGCTATACTAATTAGATAAGAAGAAAAGAAACAACATTTTGTGTACTAATGTCTTAAATCTTATAAAGGACTAAGATAAGATATACCGACCTGAAAACCCCGCAAAGATCTGAACCGTTCTCGACATGAAGTCCTCCAGAACGCCCACGAAATGTAGAAGCTGGCCGGCTGGTTGGCAGTGTTAGAGTGACTCGTTTCTCGCTCAGCTAAGAGACGGCTTCCTTCTTTAAAATCCTGTAAGGTTCCGACGCCTTCGAGTGAACCACCGAAAGTCATGTGGCCTAAGGAAATAACCTTCTTGCTTACATAGCACAATCCCTGTCGCTGTGAACACTATGCTAATTAGATAAGAAAAAAAAACAATATGTTATGTACTACGTGTCTGAAATCTTATAAAGCACTAAGATAAGATATACCGAGCTGAAAAAACTCGCCGACGTCACGACCCGGCCGTGCACAGGGAATCATATGCTGAGCATGGCCCGGCTGTCTCACTCAATTCCATGGCCTGCATAAAATCTCACACATCTTTTACATAAACAATTCAAGAGAAAAGTTTGAAATAATATTTTTTTTCTTGTGGTTGTGATCATGGATTGTTCCTGCTAGAGATCACACAAACGATGGTACCACCCAAAGCATTGAATGGAGTTGACACGCATCGAGTAATTGATGATTCAGGGGAGAGTAAAGCCAGTAGGATGTCTGGGAGTATTGAAGACTGGCTGGGAGTATTGAAGCTGACAGAGGGAATGATAAATCATGCATATGAACCATCGTATGCTGAACATCATATGGCTTACTGCATGCCGCACGGACTGCAGGGCTCGGCCAGGCGGCTCGGCGGGTTGCTGCCGCTGTCGCATCTTTGGAGTTTGATGAGGAGGTTATTTTTGTAAAAATAAGTGTTAGGAGATTAAATTTTTTTAAAAAAATATTTGCAACTGTGCAAGATTCATAAACAGTTTTTTGAAAAAATGCAAGGAACTCCTTTGTGTCAGCAGCACTTCAAGTCTGCAACAAGAACGCTGAGGCCATCAAAGCACTCCTTGCAGCTCCTTAATTTCTGCTCTTCCTACGTTTCTCAGAGGAGAAGAAGCGCAGCTCGCCGAGAACTGCAGAGGAAACCGTCTCAGGGAGCCGGTGACGTGAAAATGAACCGAGTGAACGGGACGGAAGTGCTTGATTCGTTCAGTGTGCTAATTCATTTTTGTCAGTTCGCCATTGACTTGAAGAGTAGGTATTCATAGGAGCGGGAAAGGTAACGGATAATTCATTTTATCCGATATTCGTATTTGAAAAAACACGAATGTAATAAGCAAAATTCATATTTCGAAAATGTTTGTATTCGTATTCGACAATGTTCCTATTCGTATTTAAGAATATTCGTATTCGCATTCATATTCGAGACTATTCGATACGTATTCGATCCGTTTCCTATGTAGATATATATTGTAGACGGTGTAATGTAATCATGTTATATAAATTTGTTTTACCGAGATTTGTTATAGAAGTTATAATAGGATATTCATATTCGACCGAATTAAGTACATATTTGATTTAAATTTATATTCGTTACGACATTCGATTCGTATTCGCATTCAAGAATATTTGAATTCGTGTTCATATTCATTTTAAAATTATGAATTCGCATTGTGGTTTGGCCAAAGGGCGAAGGCGACGACGCCCGCAGATCTTGGCCGCCGCGGCGTGCACGAGTGGAGGCGGCAGCAAGGGGGAGGCGTGGAGCTCGGCACGGGGAGGAGTGAAGCAATTTCTCCTCCTAGCTTGGCCCTTATGAGGGATCAGCATTTGCCAGGCTGGGCCGAAGCCAGGCCAGGTATTACACAAGGTCAACTCCTTTGTAAAATACATAGGAAAGACACAAAAATGGACCGGTGTTACCATACGTCCTTTTTCCACACGTGAGCATGGACGGAGAGAAGCTCAGCTGCTCACACGGACGCACACAGGAAAGAAAGGGCTACACAATTCCACCAAGCATAGATAGATTTCATGGTCTAATGAAGATTCGTGTGCATACACAGCTCACAGCAAATAGGCAAAGAAACAACACTATGAAACTAACAAAAACAGAACTACATCACAACAAAACACCACGTGCCGCCAAACATTGCAGCGGCAACTTAAGAGACATCTGAATGAATGATGCCGACTCAGATACACTGCTGTACATAAGAATGCAGTACCGCCACTCCAGAGGGTAAGAGAAATCGGCTGGAGAATGCTAATGCCATGCCCTGGTGGATCCGAAACATAAAGAGATCACCCCCTTCGAGCTGACAACAATTATGACTATGCAACTGGATACAAGTTAAACATTTTCTCCTCTCGTTGTCTGTTAAGAATGGGCAAAACATGCGTAAGAACAGGTAAGCGTCGCAACCAGCTTAAGATAATTTATGAGACCCATATAGGATTGAAGTATGAACAAAAACATGCAAGAGGTACTAAAGAAGTGAGTACTTCTAGGGTGCCATTTGAAGTTGGCCAGTAGGGGTGCCAGACTACATTGGCACCAAGGAAAATATATTATTGGATTGTGACTTCACTATGGCCTCTAGTAAGCATGTCCTAATAGCTGTCTACGTACCGATTTGATATTTCAATCAGAACGGGAAAAGAGGAGTTGGTGGTGGGTGTGAGGGGGAACCATGCAATTTGGAAATCAACTTAGCTTTAACACAGCTATTGTCATATGCCACCATTAATTTCAAGTCACACTCCGACATGACAGCCACATGCATGCAAAGAAGTAGTGAACTAAATTCTAATCTGTTAGGTCTAGTGATCTACCAAAAGTGTAGGGAAATTATTGAATAAAAACCACTCCCAACTTTCAAAATGTTGTCCTGTGGGACTGACAATGTGGGTCCAGACCCACATATCGGTGAGACAATCAACAGCATATACAAACTAGTAAAAAAAATTATAGCACATGTGAAGATGATTCACAAGAATTATAGATTAATTTAAATGTATTTTCCAGAATTAAAGTTTAATCATGATAACTAAGTGATAAAATCTATTTCCCAGTCATCCAATGTGTTGATTTATATAAAACATGAAATCATGTGAAGCTTGCTAATTTACCTTGTTTGGAATTGGTTTCCTTGAATGTGGTGCGCCTGTTTCATTTGGCTTCAATATCTGAAAAGAACACGTTAGGCTTTCGTCTATGCTCAACAGAGCACCTGCATTATCAAATTCCCCACAATAGTTTGGAGCTGAAAAGATTGTCACTAATCTCCTTTGTGCGAAGAACTCGTAGCCGTCTTCTACCACCTAGAGACATTCATGTTTCAATTGTCATATAAATCTCAACAGAAAATAAATAAATGCAGAACAATTCTGCTCACCTGATGAGCTCGGCATATAAGGTCAAGATCATTCTTCTCCAAAAACTCTACAAGCTTATCTGCACCAAAAGTGCAAGAAACACCTCTATCACTCTCCCCCCACCCTTGTGTGTCAGAACTAGGATCAGACCAAAGCAAATCACACAGAACACCATAGTCAGGAATTTCAGTAGGCCTCTCAATATCCTTTATTTGATCCAAGCTGTTCAATTCAGGTGAGAGGCCACCATGCATGCAGAGTATCTTGTCATCAATAAGCGCTGCCATAGGCAAGCAGTTGAAGCAATCGCAGAATATCCTCCATAGTCGAACATTGAATCTCCTCTTACATTCATCATAGAAACCGTAAACTCTGTTAATCTTAGCATCTTCGTGGTTTCCCCTTAATAGAAAAATCTTATCAGGGTACTTCACTTTGTATGCCAGAAGCAGACATATGGTTTCCAAGCTTTGCTTGCCTCTATCCACATAATCTCCAAGGAAAAGATAAGTTGAAGTTGGAGGATAACCACCCAAATCAAACAGCCTCAGAAGATCAACAAACTGACCATGGATATCACCTGCATGCAGAATTGGAAATGCATTCTTTAAGGCCAAGTTATGAAACATAACAAAAGGCTAAGATAGTGAGATATGACCACAAGCGATAGGTTTAAATATGTAGACATGACCAAGGACAACAAAAATGTCAATAGATGTCTGAGAAATACAATGGGGAATTCAATCATATGTATGCATATAGACTTCCTGAACACCTCAACAAGATCACCTTGTTCTATGGATTTCAAAGCAGGTGTTGTGGATTATATCAGAACTCATGGCCCGGGACTTTGTAAAAGGCAGTGGTGCCCATAAGACACTATAGGTTGTCAAAGAGCCATTTCTTCCAATGTGAAAAACCATTCACTTTTCACCTTGTAACTATTAAAACCGATGTGAAAAACAACCTTAACACAAAACCGCTCTGGTTTGATTCCGACTTGGCGGTGGTTTTAGCTTCAATGACATCCTAATGGACAATACACGCTAACGTGGCATCCTAATATGTAATGTAAGCTGACGTGGCCTTGCCTCTCAGCAATACTTTTATTAGATCAGGAAAAAAATAAAATAAAAAAGAGAGGGCCCACTAGTCAAACCTCTTCTATTTCCTCTTCTCAAAACCATCCACATCACATCGTGTTCTAGAACCTCCTCCCTCACATCCCCAAATTTAATTTGAGTTTCATGCTGACAATTGCTCCTAATCAAAGTTCCTCTTCTCCAACGCTGTCAAGCTTCTCCGCCTTGGTTCATTGTGACTGGTGAGAATTTTCTTCATACACGAGCATCATCTATTCCCCACCTATCTTTTAACGTGTTCACTTTTGCCTCTCTTCCATTGTAGCATTGTCGCCTCCATGCAAAAATTTAACTGTATTGTGACAGTCGTGGTGGAGTTGTGGAGGATGAGCACCGGCTGCCACTGAGCAAAAGGGGAATGGTGGCAACACTCAAAACGATTGTATCTCATAGGCAAGGACAACTAATTTGGTTAGGGCTTCTCAACTATTTACACGTTGGTCTAGTGATTTATACAGATTTCAAATTTCAGTAGCACTAGAACATTGTGTCAATAGCGGACTGCAAATAGCGGCCATGCTTTGACAAGCGCTATATCGGCTACAAAGTTCCAATCCGCTATTCTTGAACGCTACTTCGATTTGGTAGCATTTATACCCTGCTACGCTATTGCGAGCGCAACCAATGCTGTTTAGTACCTTCCCTATTACTAGCACCATGCCCAGCCCGCCACCTCTTGGAACTCTCCATCCTTGTCTTCCTCTGTTGAAAACCACTTATGAAACCAACCTAGGGTTAAAAATGAACGGTTTTAATAGTTCCAAGGGTGGAAAGTAAACCGTTTTGAAGTTAGAGGTTGAAAATCGGACCAAGACCAAGTTGAGAGTCGTAAAGTGGACTTATTCCTTTATGAAACCAACCTAGGGTTGAAAAATGAATGTTTTTAATAGTTCAAGGGTGAAAAGTAAATGGTTTTGAAGTTGGAGATTGAAAATTGGACCAAAACTATAGTTGAAAGTTGTTAAGTGGACTTGTTCCCGATTTATACCTTACTGTTATGGTGTTAATGTCACCAGTAGCATTATATAAACAATTTTGATACCAAATAAGCAATTTAGCTTTCCTAAGTGCACTGTTAAACTGGGTTGCGTGGAAAAATGGGATGAAACACAAAACCATATAAAAACTATATTTAGTTTGGTAAAGAAACTGCTTCAATGGAAACAGACTGTACACTGCATAAAAAACATAAGCATACAACACAACCACCATATAGAACCAGGAAAACTCATATATCAGGAATGAGGAAATGCAGCTCCCCTGCATGATACCTTTGCTTATATGACATGGGCAAAAAAGTAGTTGTGATATCCAAGGTTACAAAAAGCGTTAAGCGCTAAGTGAGCGGTGACCCACTGCCTAGAGCTTAAGCGTGCTTAAGCGTTCCTAAGCGTGCTTAAGCGTTTTGTACTGTAGCAAGTCTGAATGCTATAATTGTGGAAATCTGGAATAATTCTATTTACAGAATAGCGGAAGGACCTAATTGCAATTTTATAAAACTCCAAGGACTAAAGTTTAAAATATCAATTCCTTTATACCCCTCAGTCCCTCACCCCAGATCGACTCGATCGATGCGATCGATCTCACTCGGGCGATTTCCCAGCGCGCGCGATCGCCTCCTCCCCGAACGCCTCTCTCCGAAGCGCGCCGCTCTCTCCGGATCGGCGCCGCCTCCTCCGGATCGGCGCCGCCTCTCATCGGCCGGCCGGCGCGCCCACCAGATCAGCCTCCCTAGCCGGATCCATCTGCGCCGCCGCCTCCACCCGACGCGCGCTTCCACTCAGATAACGCCGGATCCGGCCTCACGCCGGATCCGGTCTGCGCCGTGCCGCTCCACCAGATGACGCCGCGCACGGATCCGGCCTCGCGCGGATCCGGTCTAACGACGCCGCCACCTCCACCGGACGACGCGCTGCCACGGTCGCGCCGCCGAGCGCTTTGCCCCAAAGCTACGCGTGACCCCTCCGCGCACGCTGAGCGCACAAGCGCCCGCTTTATAGCGCTTTGGAACCTTGGTGATATCCAAAACCACAAGTATTTCTGCATGCAACTAAGTACACCAGTTACAAACTTACAATCAAACAAATATGAAAATTCAGTTTGTTCATGGTTCATCGTAGAATTGCCGAATCTGGGAATGTTGTAAATTAAAAAAAATGGTAAGAAGCTGTAGATGCATCATACTATTGATGACTACAGAAAAGAAACTTACAAAGACAAGTTAATAGCTGCATAGAAACAACTTCACCATCCAACCATTCTTCCAGTAACTTTGGGAAATGCAGAAATCTTGAAATTGTTGTGTCATGTACTTGACACATAACAATACACCCATCAAATAACTAGATCGTAATTGTTAGGTCATAGGATAGTCCACACTACAGAATATTCATTAAGGTATCTCCAACTAGTGCAATATGAAGCACCAAACAATAATCACTAATAATTTTGCAAGCAATGTGGACGCTCAACCCTCACTTAGCATAGAAAATCACAGAACGCAACAAAGGTAATGAAGACCAACAGGCTTTACCAATTCGTCGTAAACCACCCTGCAGATAATCCATAAATCACACAATGCACACACATCAGGCCTTACTTTGGTGTTTTCTTGGGAGGCCAAAATACAAAAAAGGACTGTTGTGCCCAGAACCGAAAACGAGACTACCAACCTCCAAGAAACAGCACCAGAGAATCTTACACAGCATTCCCCCCCCCCCACAAAGGTACAGAGAATTTCCACAATTCTCTGATGATGTTACAGTTGCAAACTAACATTAAACGATAAGCACAAATCGTGTGAAACACCTCACCAAAAGTGCGTTTTCCTTCTCCCAGAAATGTACAAAGAGTAAACACCAAGTGTACCTAAAGGTAAAGACCGTACCAAGTACCAACTGCGGCCATTGACCACGGGGCAAGAATTCACAACTTGGACATTACAACCTCTTGAAATGCAGAAATTTATACGTATTCTTCTTTGTTTTTTTTTTAAAAAAACTTTTACCAAGTCCTCCTACGAAATGATTAGTGAATCCGGGATGCGACATTTGCCCAAGAAGGCGGCACGGATGCACCAAAACCAAATCGAACCGAATCGCGGCTCTGGGAGTTGTCGGGCAAATCCGCCCGAAATCCACAAACGCGCCAAGAAGAGCGCACGCACCGAATCGAACGAGATGCCGGAATCAGTGAGCAGAGCATGGGTCGGGGTGACCCTGCCTCCTGAGAGTGGTGCTCACCGCAGATCTTGACGGGCGCGTGGATGCGCAGAAGATTTGGCTGCGAGAGGAGCACCCGCTTGGCCTCCACGCAGAGCTGGCGGATCTCCGCCTCCGACAGCTGCACCTGGCGCCCCCCGCGGCCGCCCTCGACGAGCCGCCGCACCACCTCGTCCACCGCCGCCCCCTCCATCGCCCCCATCGACGCCCTTGTCATCATCATCTTCCTCCTCCGCCACCACCAGCTCGAGCCCTCGGCGCAGAGAAGGGAATAGGAGCGGAGGAGGCGGTGGGAATGATGGATGGATAACGGTGCGACGACGGCGATGGTGGTGGTAATTATGGTTGTGATCGAGAGCGCGTGAAGCGGGATCAGCCGTTGGATAGGAGACGGACGGGTGGATGTCGGGGCGCGCGGGCCCCCGTGTCTCTTTGTTGTTTTCTTTATTACTGTAGGGAGGTCGGGTTTGGCCGTTTGGTTGCTTAAGAAGAAAAATTCGTAGGAAGCGACCCCGTCCGTCGGCCGCCGAATGTACGTTGGTTTGTCCGGAATTCTTTTGTAGCGTCTTGGACAAAGGTGTATCGAATTTTGTCCGTCAAATAATTGACCTTTTCGAAATGAACTAGAATTTTTTTAGAGAGAAATGAACTAGGATTTGCTATAAAAATGAAGTAGGATTTGCTATTTTCTACTTTTTAAAAATGATATACTTGTTTTCTCATGATCAATATGCAGGGAGTGTTCAGAATAGCGTTGGTTTATGATTTTTTTACTGTAGTTAGTTTTTTTATTACAACTGAGTTGACTTATTTGACATAATTAAATTTAAAAATAAAAAAAATATGTTAGTTCATCATGGACAATGCAAAGAAAAACGAAAAAAAGAAAAAACAAAAACCTAAAATAAAATAATCAAAAAAATAAAAAAAAATAAATAGTAAAAAATAGCCGACGCTACTATGAGCAGCACCGTAGTACATGTACATCAACAACTATGGCAAAACAATATTCGTCATTTTCTACTTAGTAGGTTGAAATAAGCTAGTTTATGGCTAAAATTATACTGTAACTGATGATATCTTATTTACCATAATTAATTGTAAAAAAATAAAATAGAAAAAATAGGTTAGCCTATCATAGATAATTCGAAAAAATATGAGAAAAATAAAATACAAAAAAACCAAAACAGGTTAGTTTGCCAGATAAAAATAAAATTTAAAAATAAAAAAAATCAAAAATTAAACCAAAATGAGCCGGCTAACTTTCATTTCTCTCTACTAGTTAAATGCCACATCTTGCGTGCTCCGCCGTGGCAACTCACCACTATCTTATTTTTTTGGTTTCTGCTTCTAGTTTCTGTTTTTTTTCACTATTCACTATTTCATTTTTTCTGAATTTTTTAAGATATTCTAGACTTTTTTGTATTTTCTTTTTTTCCTGTGTTCCTTTGTATTGTCTCTAATGGGTTAACATATTTTTTCTATTTTTACATTTTTTTAAATTAATTATACCTAAAAAGTTAAATCAATTACAGTAAAAAATTAATTTTAATAAAATTTTAATAAAAAATTATCACTAAAACGAGCGCTTCCGTGTTGGCACGGCACCTCAGGGTAATCTTCGTGTTGTCCTGGTAATCTTGAATCACATTATTACGTACCGCGACTACTTGCACCTTTCTAGAGCAATCTTCTCCCACCACCGTTTGTCTCGCCTCCCCTCTCGCCACCTCGTCATGACCTTGGTTGTCTCTTCTGCCGTCGTCTCCGTTGCTAGTCGCCGTCATCCATCGGATCCTTGACTGATGGAACCATCGACATAGACCGCCACCAACGGCTCGTCCACCGACGACCCACAGGTCCAGGGTTGCGAATAGGCCGTTCATTCCGGCTCGCTTTCAAAAATTAGAAGCTAAAATAAATATGTTAATTTTTTAATTTTAATTTTCTATTTTTAATTTTTTACTTTATTTTATTTTTTCTTTCTATTATTTGTGAAAATATAATAGTGTTTTTTATTTTCTTTAATTAAATTATTAGAAAAAGTTAACAGTCGGTACAATATAATTTTAATCAAAAGTTAACAATTAAAAGTCAGAAACTACTAAAAAAGTCAAAATAAACACCTCTAAATGTTTCCCCTCAATACATGAGCGAGCAGGTTAAGCCTCAGCTTGGGAAGAAATAAGAGAGCGTCCAAATAAATTCCCAGTTCATTCAAGTTGAGCGCGTAACCGATAACAATTGATTGAGCTAATTCCATTTGTTTCTAGCTCGTTCTTACATATTCTCAAATCACGCCAAAAAAACGTTCAATTAATTCAGCTTGTTATGTAAAGATGCGAACTGAGTCAAGCAAACCATGGTCGTTGAAATTATAGGGAAGAAAAGGCACGGCTGGGTCCTGCCGTCCTGGGAGCTTGAGACAAATGTAGCTGCAGACTCGGCCACTGTTCTCTTGATCAATATGCAAGGACTGAATTGTCGGTGAAATCCTTTTGAGGTAGGTCGAATGCAGCTATCGATTGTTGATCCTTCAGTGGAAGCATATGCTCGACCCAAATGCAACTATCAAGTTTAACTTCACTCTGTGTAAAGTATCTGTTGCTCTGAACAAAAAAGTATTACTGTATCTGTTCACAGATGTATATCGTTTTGGACATCAACGTTGCCCCTGATGCGCTTCAACTACTAGTTTTAGTAATAATGCATCGGTAAAAAAAGTATTATTACGAAAATATTTTGACAACGAATATGCTAACATTATTTTCGTATGACCAGTTAATATAGCTAATTTTACTTGTACTAGTAGTCAAATTTCATAAAATTTGATCGCCTCGTTTTGATGATGATGTATATTTACGAAAGAAGGAAGTACTAACAGATTGATCTAGCTAAACCGGTAAATGTTGTGGGGGTCTAGCTGACCACTAGGCCTTGAAATGGGTCTAGTATCTAATAGATCTAATAGTATAGATGAATATATCAATGTATCTTTACCTTTTGTAATTATCAAGAGGTAGAATGGAAAATCTCATTCTACTCCATTCATATATATATAAACCACTAAGAGGTACAAGAGGGCCAGATTCACTCATTTTACATACAAGTTCTTTATCTCCTATGGTTAACTCTCTTTCAAGCTCTTACCTCCTCTCATGGAAAAGGGTACCTTGTACCTTATGTTGTGCTGATACCACAACAGATGACGCTGTCCGTTGGGACCGCACAAGAAGTTGCGCAAGGAAGCTGGAGACGATCACCACAGGAAGCCTCGCAATAGCTAATGAAGCAGCTCGCCGATGGTATGTTATGGCCGCAGCGACGTCCACGGCCGCCGTGGGCGACAGAGAGGTGAAGGGCAGTGGATGCTCCACGTCCTTCCCTATCGGCATCATTAGCGCGTATGAGGACATGAGCAGCCACTCCATGGCCTTCATGATCACCGAGAGCAAGAACTTCACATCGGCACTGCTGGTGCCGTTCATGAGCTCTGCGCCCCCGTGGCTCCACTGGCTTCCTCATGGGCTCCACCAGGCTCTGCGCGCCGACTATTGAAGTTGCCCCCATGGGCTCTGCCAGCCTCCGCATGGGCTCCGCTAGGCTCCGCGTATCGATTGTCAAAGTCGCCCCAGTGGACTTCGTCGTCCTCCGCATGGGCTCCGCCAGGCTCTACGCGCCAACTGTGAAGTCGCCCCCATGGGCTCCGTTGGCCTAAACATGCCGACTGTCGAAGTCATCCCTGCGGGCTTCGCTTGCCCTCCCACGAGCTCCATTGGCCTCTGCATGGGCTCCGCTAGGCGCCGCGCGCTGACTGTCGAGGACTGCATGCGGGATGCGGGGAGCTACGAACGAGGTATCGCTATGGGAGCTGTGTTCCACACTTTGAATGGAAGTACGTGTCTAGAATAGCACTACCATTTATTGGTTCATTAGTAGCAGTAAGTAATGTTTATTTCTAGTACCAGAGTGGTTGGCGATTAAATAGATAGGCATGGTGTTACGGCATTCTGACAATTTTAAAAGCCATGTTGTGCTGGCTGGTTCGTCTCGGTGTTGCTTCAGCAGTTATTCTCGAGACTTCTTACCCGCACTGGTTTTTGGCATGGTTTTCGTTATTACCGGTTTTTTGCCCCGCTATTTTGGCATACGTCTTATTGGAATCGCGCGATGCGGTTGCATGCCCGGCGTACTCTGCAGAGTATAAAGTGCCAAGAACTTAGTCATCTCGGTCAACTCTACGGAGTATAAAAAATCACACGGTGCAACCTCGCGCACTTGGCATACTCTACAGAGTAACAAAAAATCACACGGTGTAGCCTTACACGCCCGGCGTACTCTGCGGAGTATAAAGCGTCGGGAATCTAGCTGTCCAGGGCAACTCTACGGAGAATAAAAAATCGCATGGTGTAGCCTCGTGCGCCCGGTGTACTCTACGGAGTATAAAAAAATTGTATGGTGTAGCCTCGCACGCCCGACGTACTCTGCAGAGTATAAAGCGTTGGAAACTTAGCTATCCTGGGTAACTCTACAGAGTATAGAAAATTGCATGGTGCAGCCTCCGCATACGTAGTGCTCGTCTTGGTGGCATAGCTTCGCCTCTTTGCCTCTACGTGCATAGCACCCATCTTGACCTACGCCGCTCGCGCTCGTCCCTCACGGGTGCTCCTTTTGAAGGTAGAGGAACAGTGGCATGGCTCTGCCTCCTTGCCTCCGCATACGTAGCGCTCGTCTTGGCGACGCGGCTCCACCTCTTTTGCCTCTGTGTGCATAGTGCCTGTCTTGGCCTACACCGCTTGCACTCGCCCCTCATGGGCACTCCTTTTGAAGTTAGGGGAACAATACTTCCACGTGCTTAAGCACCTTGCTCGACCTACACCATGTGCATAGCACCCATCTTGGCCTACACCGCTCATGTCCGCCCTTCATGGGTGCTGTTTTGGAAGGTGGGAGAACGACGGTGCCATCTCCCTACCTCCATATGTGCTAGCGCCTTGCTCGGCCTATGTGGCGTGCGTAGTGCCCATCTTAGCCTACGTCGCTCCCCTCCCTACCTCTGCGCCTTGCTCTGCCTACACTACATGAGTAGTGCCCTAGTCAGCCTACGACGCTAGCACCTCTCCAGGGAGTTCATTGCGCAAGTAGCATCGAGTGGCAGTTCTGCCCCTAAGCGAGAGCTATATCTGACCACATCATGGTCGTGACTCTGACTAACCACCTCGTGGTCATACCTGCTCTCTAACCACCTCGTGGTTATAGATGCTCGATCCGACCACCTTGTTGTTGAAGATGCTTATCCAACCACCTCATGGTCGTGACTCCGTCTAACCACCTAGTGATCGTACACGCTCCGTTCGACCACCTTATGGTCGAAGAAGCTCATTCAACCACCTCGTGGTCGTGACTTCGTCCGACCACCTCGTGGTCATAGACGCTCGGTCCAACCACCCAATGGGGGAATGGAGGCTCCGTCTCCCTACCTTCGAGTGCGTTAGTGCCCTGCTTGGCCTACGCTGCTTGTGCCCACCTTTCGCGGGCACTGTTTTGGAAGGTAGGGAAATGTCTGCCTCCCTCCCAGCTAGTTTCGCGCACTTCACATGCCTTGCCAGGGAGTTCGCTATGCAAGCAGCATTGAGCGGTAGTTCTGTCCCTAAGCGAGAGCTGCGTCCGACCACATCGTGGTTGTGACTCTGACTGACCACCTCGTGGTCGTACCCGCTCTCCGACCACCTCATGGTCATAGATGCTCGGTCCGACCACCTCGTGGTTGAAGACGCTTGTTCGACCACCTCGTGGTCGTGACTCCGTCCGACCACCTCGTGGTCGTAGACGCTCGTTCGACCACCTCGTGGTCGTAGATGCTCGGTCCGACCACCTTGTGGTCCAAGACACTCATCCGACCACCTCATGGTCATCACTCTGTCCGACCACCTTGTGGTCGTGACTTCATCCTACCGCTTCGTTGTTGTGACTTTGTCATCCGACCACCTTGTGGTCGTGATTCTGTTCGACCACCTCAGGGTCGTGACTTCGTCCCACCGCATCGTGGTCGTAGACTTCATACCATTGCTTCATGGTCCTAGGCTTCGGATGACCACCTCGCGGTCGTGACTTCGGCTTCATCCTACTGTCGTCTTTGTCGACTCTAAGTCTGAAGGGTGGGGGACAGGCATGCGCACAAACGCTTCATCTAACCACCATCGTCGTAGACTTCAGGTATGAAGGGCTTCGTGTGTGCCTAGGCTTCATCTCGCAGCTATCTTCGGTGACTCCAGGTCCGAAGGGTGGGGGATGGCATGCACGCACCAAGGTGTCATCCCACAGCCACCTTCGTCGACGCTCACCTTGGAGGCATCACCTCGACGCACGCCTCTCACGCTCTCCCCTCGTGGGCACTCCTTTTGAAAGTAGGGGAACGGTGATGCGGCTCTGCCTCCTTGCCTCCATGTGTGTAGCGCTTGTCTTGGCGGCGCAACTCTGCCTCCTTGCCTCCGTATGTGTTCGCCTTCGCCGGCATGACTTCGGCATGGGACTTCACCACCAACCTTGTAGGCATCGCCTCGGCATGGCGGACTACGCACCACCTGTCCCGGAGGCATCGCCTAAGTTTCGCCGTCTGCCTCGTAGGCATGCCTCGGTGGGACTGCACGCCTTCGCTGGGAGACTTCGTCACCCACCTTGGATGCATCTCTTTGGCGGGGTGGCACGGCTTTGCCGTCCGCCTTGTAGGCATCGCCTTGGTGTACGCCGCTCACGCTTGCCAATCGCGGGCCCTCCTTTTGAAGGTAGGCACGTCTTGGCCGTCTCTCTCATAGGCATCGCCTCCGTAGGATGGCACACTTTAGCTGGGAGACCTCACTGTCCACCTTGTAGGTATCGCTTCGACGGGGCGGACTGTGCCCAGAGGCTTCGCCTCGACGGAGCGATTGCGACTTCGCCGCTCGTTTGGCTTCGCCGAGAGACTTTAACGCCTGCCTTGGAGGCATCACCTCAGTGAGGCGGCATGACTTCGGTGTGGGATTTTGCCGTCCACCTGGGAGGCATCGCCTCGGTGGTGCGGCACGACTTCGCCAGCTGCCTCTTAGACATCACCTCAGCAAGCCGACACGATTTTAGTGTGGGACTTCGCTGCCTGCTTCGGAGGCATCGCCTTGGTGGGGCGGCATGACTTCACCGTCCACCTTGTAGGCATCACCTTGGAGGGATGGCACGCCTTCGTCGAGAGACTTTGACGCCTATCTTGGAGGCATCGCCTCAACAAGTCCGCCTCTATGCTCTATCGGGGGACTCTACAATCACATCATGATCACACGAAGAACCCTGTTCCAGAAGGTTTAGAGCATCCGAACCCCTGGGGTTGGATCACGGTAGTTCGCCCCTTGGGACCTCCGTGCTTGCTAGTAGGGAACGGGGGGTTGGGGCAATCGATAACGGCAGTTCGCCCCTCGGGATCTCCGTGCTTGCTGTCGAGGGAGTACTGTTGTGGGGATGGTCCAGCCTATCGTAAATAGGCCTTGAAATGGCTAGTATGTAATAAGCCTAATAATATAAATGAATGTACCAATATATTCTTACCTTTTGTAATTATCAAGAGATAGAATGGAGATTTTCTATTATACCCCATTCATATATATAAACCCCTAAGGGAGGTATGAGAGGACCAGATCCACTCATTTTATATACAAGTTCTCTCTCCTATGGTTAGCTATCTTTCTATCTCTTACCTCCTTGCATGAAGAAGGGTATCTATACCCCTCTTGTGCCAATCCACAACAGTAAACTTAATGAATTTCTTTTCGTTAAATGTCCATGGACCTTGGGACAATTGAACTACTCCTGCTTGGATTAGATCAAAGACCCAATGAGGCAAGAAATCAATTCGCGTGCATGCGCCTAATCATGTTTGAAAACGATATTTACATCCCCCGGCTATGATTGTGGTTCCTAGTAGACGCAAAGTCTTCACCACCAAACAGGGAATAGTAAGTTGGTAACCCACTTAATTTAGGTCATGTTTGGTTGAGAAGATTATTTTTCATTTCATTTGGTAAGTAGGTTAGCTCGAGTGCTTGCTTTCTCATTCTCTAATAGGGTATCTCCCAACTCCCATCACTCTCCTTTTCTTTACTTTGGTGTTATAGAATTTACTGTAGAGAACAGTGATTAATGAGATTATCTAGTGGCGCAAGTTATTTCTTGTGTAAGTACATAGTTACTAGCTCTGTTTTTTTACTTAACATCTTAGAATTCATGTTGTCAAATATTCTAAAATTTAATTGCCAATATGTTTAAAATTATCTAAATTAACTATATAAAAATTATATTATTAAATTTGTTATTAAAAAAGTAATGATCAAAGTTGCATCTTGGATACCGTGAAAAATGAATAACGTCAAGTAAAAAAAGAATTGATCTTTGTTTTCTTAATTATATCATTAAGGATTGGGGCCCACATTTAATTACGAGGCAGAAATTGATCTTTGTTTCCTCCAATTTATTTCCGCTACTCTATTTCATATTGTGAGGGCTAGAATAGTGCACATGGATTAGCCGATTAGGGCATCTCCAATGGTTCTAGCTAGCAACTAACTAGGAAACTTCCACATCATTCATATAGTACACACTAAAAGCTAGTATTACAAAGGACTATCTATAAGGATAGCTATTTGATGCTTACATGAACACACAGTCATTTATAGAGACTGCTTCGTTTTGCGTTATAGACTAGAGATGAAATAGTAGCTAGCTGTTTGTGTTTTACATACTCTCTTTCCTCCACATAGGATATATGCTGATGTGTAAATGCAAATAGCTAGCTGACTCAGCACCATTGGAGATGCCCTTACGCATGTTTAGAACAAAGAAAACAGGAAAATAAAAGTGTCCTTGCTACCTGTACAAATGGTGGGTGCCTAATGGGGATGATGAATTACTCAACTTTCTTTAATATAACATTGATAAAGGGCAAAAAATAAAAAGAAAAATACCAAATCTCGTACTGTGTCATGGAGATAAAAGCAAATAGAAGATAAGAGTTAATTTTATGACATGAATTTTGGTTTACTCCTTTCTCTCATGAAGAAGAACAACTAAAGGAATATTATTAGATGGGAAGTTGCATCTAGTTGGACTGTTGGACCAGCCCATACTGTTGCACAACTTCCAAGGTTCTTTTGGGCCATGCCTTATGATTTTTAGTATAAATTTTTGAATTTTAGTTATTCATAAGAGAGAGTATATACTCTCGTGTGATTTTGATATATATAGATAAATCTGATATAGTGTCTATTATAATTAACTTATAGACTCTTTAAATGTTAGTTACTGTAGCATAAGCTAAAAATGGTAAGCCATAAGTCAAACTAGTTAATCTCACTTTGTCTGTACCTGTTAAAAGTAGTTTAAAGTTTTGGAGTTTTGCAGACCAATCGCAAACCTAAAAGATGAACAGGCGATTCTATGAAATATCTTGTAGTGAAATGAAAGGAAAAAAGCACTGAAAAGGCCGTTTTTTGGACTATGGTTAATGTTTTTTGCTGTGACCGACGCCTTTTGTTTATGCTTTTTGAGACGGCAGTAGATGATGGAGATGTTGAGGCGGATGACGTATACAGTTTTAGATTTGAGAAGCCGTTTAAAGAATTTATTTTAAGAAATCACTTCATTTTTTTAACTTTTAGAGAAACCAAAAACCCAAAAGAATAGAGCCGAAGAAGCATTTGAGTGGCAGCTGTTTACAATATCAGTTGTTGAGGACCCATTCTGTCCTAATCTCTGAGGACTTGGAGGGGCTGCTGCGCATAAGAGTATGACATCAGCTATCTTCATGCACGTCAGTGTTAAAACAATGACGCCCGAAAATTATGCCTTTCAAATGCCACAGATGGAAAATTTACAGTTTGCCAATAAATTGCTTAAACTGTTGCAAGTCATGTGTTACAACATCATGCAAAACTACCAGTAGTGTATATTTTTCAGTCTGTAGTTGAATGGCACTACAGGTATTAAACAGAAGGCAGAGAACTTTATCGTTAGCTTTGAAGAGCTACCTACGTACATGCATGTGTCCTAGTGCTCGTTACAATGGCTATATGCCTATATATATCTTCTACTCAATGGCTTATGCAGCTTGCCATGAGTCTCATATCTGAAGAAGATGCAGAAACTAATGGAAGAAAGTTTTACCGCATAGTTGTGCTCTTCACGTTGAAACATTGCAAGCCTTTGCTAAAATACGTTGATAACTACATGTACCTAGGAATGGGAGGTGTCGGGATGTCAAAGTTGGTTGTGTCCAAAATATGTCTACGATGGACAAGATAGTGACAACCTCCTGTGAAGACTCTGGGCAGGAAAATATACTTCATTTAAGTAAAATATATAGCCCCTCACTGTGCAGAATTGTCTTGTATTATTATTTCCTTTAAAAAGATCCAACAAAGATATATGGAGCATGGGAATATTATTCGAGCTCAGAAAACTTAGGGAGCAAAAGTCATCAACAAGAGATACGAATTCTGCTTTCACCGAAGGCGCAAAATAAAGAGATGAAAAGCTTCTGCACAGGATTTTCCATATGACAGCAAGATGGAGCTTCGGCGATGGAACATGAACAGAGTTAAGGGATAGCTAAAACATTCTTGATCCCAAAAATAAAATCCTTCTTAATTTTGAGTCAATACATATTTAAAGTGTAGGACCGAAGATGGCAACAGAGGAGGATAAATGATGCCTTAAATTTTCTCCCAAGTATTTCTTAATCTTTACTCCAATAGTTATGAGAACGTATGAAGATCAAGAGTAAAGAATAAATTAATAAAGACTCATTTGACAGAGAAAACCCAATATGGCAGAAAAGACCAGAGTGATCGAGGACTAATGATTGATTGAAGACCAATGTGGTCAAACTAAGACCAGAGTGGTCGAATACTAATGTGGTCGAAATAAGACAAAAGTGGTCGAAGACTAATGTGTGGTCGAAAACCAATGTGGTTGAACAAAATATTGTGGTCAAAATAGGATCTGTGTGGTCGAACAAGACAATATGCTCGAAATAAGACCTGTATGGTTGAACCAAACAATGTGATCAAAATAAGACATTTGTGCTCGAACCAAACAACGTGGTCGAAATTAGACCTGTGTGGTCGAACTAAATAATGTGGTCAAAATAAGACCTGTGTGGTTGAGCTAGACAATTTGGTCGAAATAAGATCTGTCTGATCGAACCAGACAATGTAGTCGAAATAAGACCTATATGGTTGAACCAGACAATATGGTCGAAAAAAGATCTATATGGTTAAACCAAATAATGTGGTCGAAATAAGACTTGTGAAATCAGGGGATTAATAGAAATTTTAGCACTGTTTCACGAATGAAAAATACAAATAACTTTTAATTTGTATATCTAAATGACATAAAAATTTGCAAAAATCTTCTCTAGGATATCATGAAACTATTCTAGCAAATGATCATGAAAAATATTACCAAAGTTGAGACCTTTTCAGTTTTAAGATGGATGGCACCAAAACCGATCAAAAACCTAAAACGATGAATACAACTTGCTTGTGAGTGGATAATGGCTAAAATGGCTCTAAATGTATTTTCACATGTAACAATAAGTTAGAATACCGATGAAATCAAGCCAAAAACCTCTAGATTAAGAAATCACTTGAAAAATAAAAAACATATAAAAACTAAGTTTCTTGCTGAACTTGTTACCAAAGTGCCTAGATAGGTGGAGATAAATTTTCTGAGATTTTCTACATCTCTTATACATTCTTGGCACAATAAGATCAAGAAGAGGGATAAAATGAGAGGAAAAAACAACCAAATCAAGAGCAAATCAATCAATACAAGAAATAGCCATGGAGATGATCAAAGATTTGCTGCTTGAGGAGGAAAATTTTACAGCTACACTTTAGAGGACAGATAGCACACCAAACACTCTACTCTCAAACCCTAACTCTAAACATGAAAGCACAAGAGTGATGGATTGGATAGATAATCACAAGTTTCTATCCTAACTCTTTTTTATAGATGGGCTAGCCAGCCATATCCACCCCTTAGTGGATACTATTCACTTAGTACAATGGAGAAAACCTGATAACCCCATATACACGTGTTTTACTCACATATGTTCATTTATGCACACTTTTCAAACTATATAAGCCCAAATTCGCTAAATCCTTAGCCTGGATCCACCTTGACCTAAACCGCTCTCCCAAGCACCATACATGTGCCGCGGTTTTGATCTGAGGTAGTTTTCGGTATTTTGGCAAAACTACCAAAATACCCCACGTTGACCCAGTCATCACCATCCATTGTATGCAATCACCATGCTTGCCATGTGTAGGTGCACCACTAGCTTGCCAAGCGTCGCCAAGTCTCTTCTGTCTCAGCTCCACCAAAGCACGGCTCACTTGGACTGTTCAAATCACATGGTGCAATCCTGTCATTCAAACTCGCCTATAATATTTTTTTGCCTTTCTTATGCCGTGCTTGAGCTTACTATCTCACCTGGTATTCTCAATCGTTGTGGCCCTCAGCTCCTTCACGAGCATAGCCCCGATCCTCACCGTTGACTTCAAGCGACCCTACACGTTGAAAGACAAAGAAATCATTTTTAAGCACAAGTTCTTCATAACTTGACCTATGTTAGTTAAAACATGCATAATACAATCTTAATGCAATAACCTAGATTATCCCAACTCAATACATGACTCAAATACCAAAATCCTCAATGTATGCCTGTAGAGACCCGAATATGCAAATTCGGTCTCTCTGTGTAAACTGCACTAGTCCAGGATCACGCTAGTGCACACAGTCAAACATAGATGTCATCACAGTCATACACACGACAATAATAAAGGAGAACTCGAATATTGATAAAATATCAAAGGTACGACTTTATGGCCAAGCTTACAATATCTCTAGCCGGAAGGGCTTAACAAAATAGCAGTGGAAATCCAAAATAAAGCGTAGCGACCAATCGACAAGCCACAGGCTATCGAGTGGAGAACGAAGCCTAATCCGTGAAGTCGTCGTAGTACTCTCCTTCTAGAACCTCCTGCTGATAGTACTCCTCTCCCTCAACTGAGCAACATAGGCGTAAAGCCGTGAGTACATTGGTACTCAGCAAGTCGTTTGTAACAATAAATGCAATATAATATGCAAGGCTTACCAAAGGAGGGCTGAAAGGTTAATTTGCATAAAGGCATTTATCGATGAAATATATTAAATAACTTGAAAGCGAAAGTTAACTGAAAACAGTAATAATAGATAATCAAAGGAATAAACATGAACCACTTGTGAACACCAATTCACAAGTTAAACCAACAGTGAACTACCTGTCCACTCCCAACATAAACCACCAAGTTATAAATGAAACACTAACCCTCGTGTGAAATCCCCGAGCAATGTCCATGACCGAGGACGCGGCTATTCGAATAGTTTTACACTCTGCAGAGGTAGCACAACTGTACCCACACGCTGTGATTAGCCTAGGCCTAAGGAAATCACAACAAGGCCTTTACAATGCTCTACCTCAACACAATCCTGCCCGCTAGGGTTTCGCATCACACCCCCCTTGCGCCACATGGAAATCAACAACCATATCCATCACAATGGCAGAATTGAATTGAAATATTACAAATTAGTCAGCCAGGTCCATCCCATAATAGATATGTGGTTTGCACGATTAAGCTCAGATCAATGACGCACAAAGTTAAGTCCTTAACATTACCCGGGCGAGGCTACCGCATCCCCGAAGTGCAATCGCACCTCCCCTTTACTGCACGATCACTCGCCCGAGTGAAAACCAATTTGTATAACCAAGCCAACGTCACACCAATGACGTGGCACAAATTTTTTTATACACGTGGCACCAACCACAGTTCCATATGTCATTAAGTCAAATTAATAATTTAACATGTGTGATAAGGTCAATCGTAAATATAAACCGGCTAAGCAATCTAATCGTACTAACCCATGTGACAAATAAACTAGCATCACTAATAAATTACCCAACCTATGGTGACAATGGCATCATGGTATTCCAAAGTATCAAGGAGGTATAATTTCAATTGGGACGATAACTACCAGTGCAAAGGTTTGAATAAAAATAACAATGCAATGTAATTTAAGATAAAATAATTAAATAATAGTTTACAAAATTGGGTTCAACATGATCAAGAGACACGACTTGCCTTCGTTATGCTCAGCGGGGTACTCCTGGTCTTCTGACGCGAAACCTACTCCTCCGGAATCCGAATCTAATGAGAGAGAAAACGATCGAAAACAAAGAAATACATAAAATGATAAGAAAATGAACTCCAAAATTCACAAAACTAGAACCAACAGCTAGAGCTCGATTTTAGATGAATTTAGAAAAAAGAACAGGGTCAATCGGAGCTAGGACGGAGGAGAACGGGCTCCCGAAAAATTAATTCTAAAATTAATTCGGGAAAATCGAAAAATTCTTGTCTTTGTGGACCCGGTCCACGAAATTCGAGTCCACCGTGGACTCGGTCCACGCTGATGCACGGGCGCGGATCGACGCGGCGGGGACGGCGGCGACGCGGCGGCAGATATGTCGCCACGTGTCACCCGTACCGACGTGGCACCGACGTGGCTGCCACGTGGCTCGGGGGACGGCTCGGGGCTGACGTGGCGCTGACATGGCATGCCACATGTCGTGCCACGTGAACTAGGGCTGACGTGGCACGCGCTGGTGCTGCCACGTGGCTAGGCTGAGCTGGCGGCTCGGGCGCGGTGGCGACGGCGTGATCCGACGGCGGACGCGGGCACGCGGCAGATCCGAGCCTCGCCGGATCCGAGCGGCGGCGAGATCGCGCTGGCGGAAGCGGCGACGGACGGATCGGCGACGCATGGCCGCACGCGCGCGAGGCGTTGCGGACGCGCGACGCGGCGCGCGGGCGCGGCGGAGCGAGGCGATGACGACGCGCGTGGCGCGCGAGGGCGGATCGGGCGACGCGTGACTGGCGCGACGCGGCGACGCGGGCGAGCGGCGATCGCTCACCCTCGCGAACGGCGACGAGGAGGGAGCTCGACGGCGAGGCGGTTCCGGCGACGACGCGGACGGCGGAGAGGCACGAGCAACGGCGGCAAGGCACGAAACGGCGGCGGCGACGCGGTGCGAGGCGAGAGCGGCGCGGCGTGCCGCACGCCAACCGAGGAACGAACGCGATAAATACACGCGAACCGAGGCGAAGTTGATCCGAGACGGTCGCGGGTTCGGACGGATGGTTTGGACGGCCGGATGCAGCCACGAGGCGTGATTCGGCGGCATCGAAGGGCGGAGGGAACGCTGGCTTTGGTGCCGCGTGGCGCATCCGACGGCGCGGCGACGCGGCGGGTTAGGGTTAGGGTTTGCGCGCGCGCGAGGACGGACGGCGGAGATCACGCGGCGCGCGCGACGGCGCCGAGGCGCGTCGGGCGCGGCGGTGCGAACGCGCAGTGCCGCCTGCTGCGTCGGCCAGCGGATGCGCGACGCGTGGCGCGGGCGGATCGGGCGCGGGGCAAGGCAGTGCGCGGGAAAGGGTACTGCAGCGCGCGGGGCGCGGGATGGGCGGCGCGTGGCGAGAGAGGAGATCGGGCGGCTGTGGTTTAATTCTTTCTTTTCCGAGAAATTCAAATAAACTTCTAAAAGCTCTAGAAAATAGCAAATAAATCCCAAACATTCTCCAAAAATACCAGAAAATTCCTTGAGACCTGAGGAACACAAATAAAATATTTCCCACTTATGTTAATGTTTATTTTAATCATATTAAATCATTTAAAACTTTAAAAATTCATTTGAAGCTTCAATTAAATTCAGAAAATTCCAGAAAATTCATTTTTAAATTCCAGGCTTTAAAAATCTCAGAAAAACAGGATGTTACAATGCCCAAAACCAATCCAGACAAAGTGCAATCTTTACAAAATCACTTGACCACTTCACAAAATTTGCAATGGTTTATCGTAGTAATAACTTGGACCTTATAACATAATTCTTCAATCTCCCTCTTGATGAATCCACTGGCAATTCTTCAATATGCAAATATGAGGTGGTTTTAGACAAAGAAGATAAATTTTGCAAAGAGAGACAATGGCATGAAAATGGCCATATGAGGCAGAAACAGCGTGAAGCTACTAAAAATGACAATATTTTCACAAAAAACTTTAAATCCACCAAATGAGTCGAAAAATCTCACTCTAGATCCATATGAAAGAATAATTGTTCGATTTGACCTTGATCATGGTGATAAGAGATCAAATCTCCAACTTAGCAAATAGCAAAATTTGACACAAAACTCCAAATTATGCTCTAGATATACATTTTTTACCAATATTTATCTCCTTTTGACAATAGAGTCACTAAGATGTATGAAAGAAGATATAACATGAATGCAAAGAAGTGGCTGCATTTTATTCATTGTTAGCATTTAGGAGTAATAAAAATTATATAAAGTGATTCTACAAGTATGACACCAAGCTATATTATGTGAAAGAACTATCCAAATCATGGCAAATCATATATAGCAAAGCAAAAGCCAAATGAGAAATAATCTAAAATTAAATGGATTTTTAGCACGTCAAGTTACTCGAGATCATAGTTTAGCTAAAAGTATACAAAAATGGGTCAAACCATATCAATGTACTAAATGGAATCAAGAAGCTACAATTAAGTCAAGTTAGAGTGATACAAATTCAATGTTGAATCATTTTGTTCAAGTACTTAATACCACTAGTAATTGAGCAAATTTAACAAATTTAATATTTTTATATTTATTTTTTATAATTTTTATTTTCTTAGGCATGTACTAAATCTCAAGCCTTATACGATCACCCCAAGCAAGAAGCTCATGGAAGTGATCTTGGTTATCTAAAACTCTCTCTGAGTTCATGCCAGACTCCCTTTGCGTTTATGCCTAGTGTAATGGCAATCTGTCTCATGAGAAAGAATTAGTGAGATCAGTTTTTTTGGTACAAAAGAGACCATTTTGCATTTTCTTGACTTAGTTTAAGAACAAATAGCTAATAGTAACTCATACTTCAATAAAGAACTAGCATAGCTCAATCTAAAGCTCAATTTGGGTTCAAGACTCAACTTAGCTTATTTGGCATGACATAAATCATAAGAGGATCACTAGAGCAAAACTAGTCACAAGATCCAACAAAACATGATTTAATTCAAGTTTTTCACATTTAATAGAGCTACCATATCAAGAACTAAGCTACACAATATAGCAACATGATAAATCTCGTAAGCTAGCATAAGACATGGCAAGATGTAAAGCAAGATACATATTACACAAGGATAATAGTTAAAACTCTATGTATTTATATTATAAAGCACATTGCCGAATTTAAAATACAACATGATGCAATAAAGATCACAGCTCTCCCTCAGCAAGTGAGTTAATTTCATTGAGTTATGTCAATATTAAGCTCAAGAAAATCACAAATAAACTCCTCCTGAACAAAAACAATAAGTAAGAGGGAAGAAGCTTAGAAAAATGAAGAAATAACAGTCCGACAAGATAGAGGGATCACTGTGGCTCAGACTCACTTTTATGTACCCTATATGACTCTAGGTCTATTAGCTGGACATATAAATATAAGGGAGTAAACATATTCCCTGTCTACCCAGGGGGTACAAACTCTGCTAGACCTGAAAGAAGTGAGTGAACTCAATCTAGTGAGAAGAGAAACAACTAATAAGCAACATCCTAAGGTCACAAGATAAGAGAAAGAAATCTAAATAACATAGTATGATACCAACCCTGATCTATGCTAGGAAGACTAATCCAAAAGCACTCAGAAGCAAAGTGCAGAAAGAAGTAAATGAACATATGATACAGAACATACATGATGCTATCCCCTCAGATTATGCCAGGACAAACCACCCCAAACTCTCCCCGCAAAGCCATGAACCTCAAGCTATCTAAAAGCTTAGTGAAAATATCAGCTAACTGATGATCACTCTCCATAAACTAAAGCACTATATCACCCTTCTCTACATGGTCTCTAAGGAAATGATACCGAATATCTATGTGCTTGGTTCTATAGTGCTGCACTAAGTTCTTCGCAATCTTAATGGTAGAAGTGTTATCATAGAAAAATGAAACACAATCTATGGCTAACGCAAAGTCCCACAAGGTCGAAACCATCCAAAGCACCTGACTACAGCAACTAGCGGCTGCTACATATTCGGCCTCTATGGTGGACTATGCAACACTTGCTTCATAGATAACCATGAAACAAGAGAAGTGCCGATGAATTGGCAAGTGCCAGAAGTGCTCTTCCTATCTATCCTACAGCCAGTAAAGTCTGCATTGGAGTAGGCTTTAAAGAAAGTCAAGAAGCAGAAAAGTATCAGATACCATAGTCTAGAGTAGCTCAAAGGTATCTAAAAATACACTTCACTGCCTGACGGTGAGAGGCACAAGGGAAAGCCCGAAATCGAGTGCACAGATACACGGCAAAGTGTATGTCTGACCTCGAAACAGTGAGGTACAGGAGGGAGCCAATCATGCTGTGGTACTCCTTCTGATCTACAGTCTTACTATTCTCATCAGGATCAAGTGTGGTCAAAGTTACCATCAGAGTCGACACTGGCTTGCCATCACTCATGTCAAAGTGTCTTAGGATGTCTTGAGTGTACTTACCTTGATGCAAGAAGGTACTCTACTGAGTCTACTTCATTTGGAAGCCAAGGAAGAAACTCAACTCGTCCATCATGCTCATCTCAAACTTTGTGCTCATGACATCAGAAAACTGAAAAATAAGAGCATGAGAGGAGCCACCAAAGATAATGTCATTAACATATATCTGGAGAGCAGAAAGTCATTGCCATGCCTACGAATGAATAAGGTCTTATTTATCTTACCCATCTCAAACCTATGAATCAAAAGATAGTATTTAAGTCTCTCATACCAAGCACTAGGGGCTTGCTTAAGTCCATACAATGCTTTGGAAAGTTTGAAGACATGGTTTCTACATTTGGAGTTCTCGAAACCTGAAGGCTGTCTAATATAAACCTCTTCCTCAGTATACTCATTGAGGAAGACACTCATGAATCTATTGCCACGGTGGCTTGCACCCTACTTGACCCAAGGTGTGAGCAATGGCTTGGGCTTAGTACCGACTCTATGGATGTGCAAAGGATTAGTCCTCCTTTAGTCTCTAGGCTGTACGCCGAACAACCTCTGGGTCACCTATTGCCTCTCTCCGATGCAAGCAAGGGGCCAACCGCACCTAACACATTCGCATCCCCCTTGGGAGTGCTTCTCTACGAACAAAATGGTTACACAAGCCATGAACATTAACAGGTCTTGAGAGACATCCCCTCTCAGTGGGCATGAAAGCATACGCTAATTACATTTAGGTTATTAGGGGCCTTGCGAGCAAGACCCCTGCCCCTTTTAAGGGATACCTATAACCCCCTGTTCCCTCGCCCGGCTGGGACTGGGGCAAAAAGGGAAACTACTCAGGACCGAGCGCCCCTTGGCTATCGTACCATTACTAAACTGCTCATCTCCTGTGGACTATCCTCCTAGGCCGGGTTCGATCGCCTAGGCGCTTGGTCCATCTGCGCACATCGCTTATATTTGATTCCAATCGCCTTCATAAACACTCCCTAAATGAAGCATAGCATACTGGCTGGGCGTCACGCTCGCCGTCTGTCAGCAGAGCCATAGGAACTCTCGAAGCCATGGATAAAGCAACACTTTTGATAAACTCTGTCGCGAGGGGCCTTAGCACTGCTCTCTCATCTGAGGATGCCTTCTTCACATCGGGAGTGAAAAGGCCGTGAAGGCCCTCGCACACCGCCTTCTTGCCTGAGCTATCACAACGGCGGGAGATGGCAAGGGCCCCAATGGTCAAAGCTGCGGTGGCAAAGGACCGACTCTGGTCTTCGGCAGCTCAAGCAAGTATGCCAACTCGCTCCTCAAGGAGGGGAATCCACACCTCTGACTTTGTCACCCCCGACGGGATAGGGGCGACCTTATCCCCCAGGCTCTCCAAGGAACTCTGCGCAACCAAGGTAATCTTGTGGATCTAAAGAAGTAGTTCAGTCACTGCCAGGACTTGGTCGCATCCTCCTCCAAGCTCTCGTTCACCTGGCGAATGACCCTGGCCTTCTCCTTTGAAACCTTCAACTTCTCCTCGGTGGCTCTCAGCTGATCCTCGGTAATCTTCAGTTTCTCCTCTGCAGCTCTCATCCGATCATCCTTCAATTGCAAAGCCTTCTGTTGAGCCTCAGCCACTGCCTCCTGGAATATCTCTTCTATGATCCGAGGGTTTCATCCCTGATGATGTTGGAGATGGAAGTGGCATGTGGGAAGCATATGGAATACCGATGTTAGAAGACATATGATGCTGGGCAAAGGAAAGTAGCGACCATAGCGGTACCTAGAAGTAGAGGTTCACAGTGGTGCCCAATCGATCTTTGAGGATCTAGGAGAATTCCCCAACATCCCATGTGTCTCGGAAGCGAGCCATATACTTGTTGACACAACTCTCAGTAAGACGACAGATCTGGGCTGCTGCATCATCATCGATGAGTGGAATAGCATAGGAGGGCAGCTCGCTGGAGGAGTAGCTCATGGCCTCAGCATGAGCCCCGCTTGGGCCTCAACGCCAAGAGCGGCCTTCTCGCCTCTCGCATCTTGGGCCTTAAGTGTTGCCATCCTCATGTCATCTATATGTTCTCTTGCCTCCGTGACACCTAGCACCGATAGAAAATATTGAGTAAGAGGCAACAAATAGTCAAAGGTGCCTAAAAAGGATGAGAAGCTTCATTTACCTTCATCGCCAAAAGAGAGAGTCAAAGGCATCACAGTACTAGGTGTTGGGCACCCTCGAGTTGCCAAGAGGGGTCGAACCCAACTCCTCCTCCTCCAGCTGCTCCTCCACTACACGGACAAAACACCTCATGGAGTTGGAGCCTGAGGGGGACGTAGAGCTAGAGCGCGAAGAAGAGGACGTGGTGTGAGAAGTCCCATGACTCAGAGAAGGCCCTACGCTGACTCTACTCCCAGGCACAACAACAGAGGTAGGAGGCGGACCATAGACAAAGGCCTGACTTTTCCTCTTCTGTGGAGGCAACCTCTGAAGCTTCTTGGGATCTCGAGTTTTCTCTTTATGCGAAGCGAGCCCCAAGGGGCAGAGCGCGGAGGATGCTCGGCAGAGGGTCATGTGGCACCCAGAACTCGGGGTGGAAAGCCCCCCGAGGGAGCGGGCCTTGCTCCTATGACAGAAGGCCTTGGCCCCCAGTAGGGGCTTCAACCTCGGTTGGGTCTTCGAAGGAGGGGTCCTGGCAGCGCCCTCCAAGGCCAATGCCTTAGCCTTCTTCGTCTTTAATGGATCAGGTACAGGCTTGCCTTGAGGAGGCATCGTCAGCTTTAGGTTGTTGGTGGCACTATTGGCCCCCAGCCACCGGAAATGCCAGCCTCCTCAAGAGCCTCGTACTCAGTGACGGTCATCTCTTCGAGGATCTAGTTGGCCTCCTTGACCGCCTCAACTGAGAGAGCACGTTGCGTGAAGTTAAACAAAGGTGTCAACTCATGGACTACGGGACAATCCGACGTGAACTAGCTGAGTCACGCTCACCTCTACCTTTAGAGACCATGATGTAGTCATGCTTCTCGTCAACCAGGGGGCTAACATTTGCATGGGTCATCTCCTCCATTAGGTCCTGGACCCCACTCCACCTGTGGATCTCAGAAGCGACACGAACAAACTCCCAATCGATGTCTAAGAGAGGAGGGATCTTAGGATAGCCAACCTGAGCGAGCCTGGGCTGGCTGTTGGTGTGTGGAAAGCCCTCGACCTCCAAGTAAAACCACTTCTTCCTAGGGTGACTACAGTTGTACCTGGTCTCATGAATCGAATACTCGCCCTAGCACTAGCGATCGAGGTCAGCATGCCCAACGGTCCGAACTTCCTGTTCGTCCGTTGGAGGTGGAAGAAGTACTTAAAGGCTGCAACGGTAGGCTTCAGGCCTCTACCCTTGATCGTCGTCTTGCACAGCCACAGGAACACTCTCACCCTGGCGAGCAGATTGGGTGAGAAGTGCGAGAGTTCCACGTGGAAGTGCCTCACGAGAACGCAGATGAAGGGATGGATCGGGAGCCCTAGGCCAACCTCAAACCAGGTCATAAGAGTGATAGTATACCCCTTCGGAGGGTTCAAGTGTTCATCTGGCCTCGGCCATAGGACATCTCACGGTGAGCGACGGCTCCCAAGTGCCACCAGCACTACCTTCTCTGCCTTCATAAGGGAATAAGGTTCAACCCCACAAGGGCCTTTTTATCAGGGGCATCATCGAGGATCTCGACATCCTCATCAAGGTCATCATGAGGCAAGTCATCTCGGCCTGATCTCTATCTTCCCTTTCCTGGTGAGAGAGGTGGGCGTCCTTCACCATGGTGGTGGGGGCAATGAGAACATATGTGTAACACCCTGATTTTCAATGTTATTTAAAGTCTTTTAAAATAAAATTCACCATTTGAATTTTTCTAAAATTAATACAAGCCTTAAAATAATTTTTTATTAATTAAAAGGATTTAATATAAATAAAATAAATATTAATATATGCTGAAAATATTTTATTTGGGTTCCTTGTGTCTCAAGAAATTTTCTAGAATTTTTCATGATTTTTTTAAATTTATTTGCTATTTTCTAGAGCTTATTTTATTTTCTTCTAATTTCAGAAATAGAAAATCCCTTAAACCCTCATGCACCGATCAGACAGTCCGATCAGTCGCTGCCACATGTCAGCCATCCACCGCACGCCACACGTCCCTAGCCGTCCGATCAATGTTGCCGTTCGGATCGTCCGAACGTTCGTACCCATCCAGACCATCCGATCAAAGTTGCCACGCCGTTCGCTTGGTCCGAACCTACCCGAGCACTATTCATCTGTGTCATCTAATCTTGACCGTCTGTTTCCTCTCCGAGCCACGCGTCGTTCATCCGGTGGTCTGGTTAATGTTCATCATCCCTAAGTTGGACTCCCTCGCTATGTCCTTTGCGGACTCCCGCCGCCGCTTGTCCTCTCTGCCGCAGACTCTGCGCCATACCCGAGCCCGCCTCTCGACATCCGTGCATAAAAGCTGTGCCGCTCCCCCGTGTTTCGCACCCCGCAGCTGTCTTCACCGAGCGTCCTCGCCGTTTGTGCATCGCCCTCGCAGCTTCGCCGTCGCTCTCCCTCCCAGTCGTCGTTGCCTTCGTTTTCGCCTTCGGCCATCGCCATCGATCTCACGCCGGAGGTCTCCACTACCACTCACCGTCGTCCGCCGACCACCGGTGAGTTCCCGCGCCACTGTCTAGACTAGCCAAACCCTGTTATCTTGCTCTGCTCCGACCATTGCGCGGCCGCCTCGGTTCCCATGTGCCATCGCACCTAGCCTGTTCGGCCACCAAAGAGGCATGTCCCTCCGCCTCCCATAACCAACCGCCAAGTGATGCGTGTTGTCAATCTTCCGATAGTCCGAACCTCTCCACGCCTCCAGACCATTCGATCATCATTGGATCATCCGATCAATGTCATCGTTCAGATAGTCCGAACCTCTCCACACATCCTTAGCTATCCGATCAATCCTCACTTTTTAGCCGCTTGAATGCCTTCACCGATCGGACCGTTCGGTCATCGCCAGCCCAGCCGAGTCAACCGTCCACGCATGTTGGCACCTCAGCCATAATCATACGTGGTCACCACATATCAGCCACGTCAGTGTCATATCAACTCCCGAACCATCCCAAGTGCCACGTCAGCCCTATCTGCCACTTGGCAGCCACGTCAGCCCTAATCCACCATGTCAGCAGCCGAGTTGCACTGTTCATTGTTCCATGAGCCGAGTCTACCGTAGACCAGTCTTTCTGTGCACCGAGTCTACATGACAGTAGAATTTCTAGTATTATCTTTAGATTATATTTTTCCAAGAGTCGTTCTCTTTCGTTCTAACTCCGATTGACTCTATTCTTTTTTCTAAATTCATCTAAAATTGAGCTCTATCTTTCAATTCTTATTTTGACATTTTTAGATTTTATTTGAATTTTATTTTATTTTATTTTATTTTCTCTCTTGTTAGATTGTGTATTCGAAGGAGCGGAAGCACAATTAGAAGACCAACAATTCATAACTAAGTAATACCAACATAAGGCATGTCCTTTAATCATGTTGAACCTAGTTTTCAATCTATTGTATAGCTATTTTATTTTAAATTATGATGTATTGCTAATTTATTATGAACTCTTGTACTTGGTAGTTACTATCCCAATTGATAATTCCCTCTCTTGATAATTTGAATATCATGATACCATTGTCACCTTAGGATGAGAAATTTATTTAGTGATACAATACTAGTTATCATATGGGTTGTATGATTAATTTGCTTAGCCATGCTTATAGTCTCGTGTTCATCATCACATGTGATCAATTAATTAATTTTAACTTAATAAGATATTGAATCATGGTTGGTGCCACAATTATCAAATTCGTGTGCCATGACATTGGTGTTGGTTATACAAAATTTATTTTCACTTGGGCGAGTGATCGTGTAGCAAATAGGGAAGTGTGGTTAGCACTTCGATAGATGTGGAAGTCTTGACTAGGTAATATCTAAGGACTTAACTTTGTGTGCTATTGATCTGAGCTTTATCATGCAAACCACATGTCTAGTATGGAATAAACCTGACTGATTAATTTATGATGTATCAATTTCAATTTCGTCATTGAGTTGAACATAGTTATTGATTTTCATGAGGTGCAAGAGGGGTAATTATCAACTAAGTGGTTAACCTACTTAACAGTGAAACCTTAGCGAGCAGAATTAGATTGAAGTTGAACATTATAAATGTCTTGTGATTTTCTTAGGTTCAGTTGGGTGTTGCAAGCTAGCCTGTGGAGACCCTAACATGAGCAAATTGGGCTGTTCCCAGAAAATGCCTCCCTCAGCAGCCTTCGGCCCACAGGGGTTGTTGGCACCGTCCACCGCTTTGCGAGATGGGTCATGGTCGAGCCTCATGGCCATGAAGGTACGGACCAAGACTGTAGGGTTGGCGTGACTCGGTAGATCAACCAAGGTAGCGGGCATGTTTTGTCGTGGCCGGTGTGGTAGGAAGAAAGGAAAAGTTGGCTGTCGGCCTCTTGCACTGCCACCAAGTATTCCTCCGCCTTAAAGAGCCACATCTGGCAGCTACAGCACGCCTCCTCCTTAGACTGGTGAATCTTGCTATCCATCAAGTCGGTGAGCTCCCAGCGGAGGAGAGCAATGTGAGAGGCGAAGAGCGCCTATAGTGTGGAGTCCGTATAGTCCTTGAGGTGGCGTTGGAGTGGTTCTGGCTGGTATGTCTGTCGGGCTACTAGGGTGCTGAAGATGATGGGACTATCCAAGACCTCGTGGTGTCGCCTGCAGATGCCTCCAGCATTTTGTCGTGGCCATGGCAATCTATCGCGGAGGCACTCTGAGTCCTTGGACCTCCCATGGTGTCCGGGTTGGTCGGTGGATGAACTCCACCGGCCTGTGTCCTTGTTCCGCTGGTGATGGCGATCATCATCGTCACTGTCATGCTGCTTCCCATGGTGTCTGTCTTCACCATGACAAGCTTCTTGTCTTCCCGGCCTGTTGTGGTGGGGGTGCTAGTGGCATCCCATTTTGGTCGCCCCTTGTCATTGCTCTGGTGGTGGCTTAGGTGATCTTCCACATGCTCCAGGGTGTCATCAACAACTCCCAGGCACCAGGTGAGTCCTTGCTTCACAGGCCTGAAAGGCACAAAGGTCTCAGTGTGGAGATCGGCTTTGGGTAGGGCTATGGAGAAATCCTCCGTGAAGTCGAGGTGAACTATCACTCTGACGGTGAGGCCCTTCTTGCAGTGGTCTGACTCTGTTGAGTCTGCGTGGCGCCCTATTGACGAACCATGGGAAGAACCATCAGTTAAGGTTAACCATGTTACCTTGGGAATCGAGCTCGGATTCGTCGTCCAAGCCCAAAGGTCAAGAGTACGAGCATTTCTTGGTGGAGCAATTTTTCATCAACGCAGTCAAGGGAGCACTTGTTGCCAATCGCTCGACTGGCAACCTCTTCATTCCAAGCATGAAGGGGAATGCCCTCCAGGCATAGCCTCACATGGAACCGTAGCGCTGCCCGGAACGCATGTCATAGAGGTTTCCATGGTCACACATGGAGCTCAAGGTCATGGAAAGCAAACCTATGGAGGCCCGTCACCTTGTCACGATGATGCTTATGCTCGAAGTTGACAAGGAAGTTCTTGGGGTAATGGTGATGCATCGAGAAGTCAGTAGCTCGCAAGTTGAACCTTCTCCTGATTGCCTCCACAATGGTTCGTAGATCTGTCATAGGCCTGGTCTTGCCGAGCCATACCACTGTCGAGTAGTCCTCTCACTGTTGGAGTTCTCTCTGGAGCTTCCTGAAGGAGGGGACGATGCAAGCGTCCTCTGCCGGGTGAGTAACTGGGTTGCCAAGGTTGTGTCTAGCCATGGCAAATGTGGTATGCTTCGGTTGGCCTTGTGTAGAATGGATGGTAGCGGTAGCCGAAGGAGCAGCAGCACAGTGACAAGGTGCAGGATGGGCGATGGCAGTTGTAAGCTCAGACAAATACAATTATGAGACTAATATGCTTATTAGTTATGATATTGCTAGTCTCATTTGGATGTGTTGATGACAAATACTATTGTGAGACTAACGTGTTTGATTGATTATCATATTACTTAGTCTCATTTAGATGCAAAAATAAAAATCATAGGGGTATGTATTTTACATCATATTCTTACATCTTAGTGTATTCTTTGGATACAAAATATAGATTGAACTTCACCAAAAGTCTAAAATGAATATACGCATATGTTTTTATTATATATTCTTGTATGCACACATTTAGGGGGAGTTCACACTATGTTTTGTAGTTTTAATAGTATTTATCCATGTTTTTCTTTCCACATATATTGAGATCTCTACTTTGAAGCATATCCCTTGAGTATATAAAACTTGTGCAGTTTATATATACTCACATTGACTTATATTGCTTTATACTCAATTATTTGTGTATAAGACTAACATGCTTATCAAGTGTTTGAAAATGTTTAATCCTAGATTTTGCTTGACTATCTAGAGATGCATGCAAAGATTGATAAGAACATCAATATAGCTTGAGACAAAGGTCATCATGTATTTGAATTTAAATTCTAAAACTGACTGTGCATTGACAGAAAAATCGATAGTAATGTATATCTAGCGGTACTACCGCAGTGCGGTATGACCGGAATGATAATGCGGAACTACCAAAACCCAGAAGTACCAACATGTAGTTGGCGGAACGTTTTTTTCCAGAGAGCACCCCTTGAAACACTTAGTCTCTCTGAAAACAGTAGTACCGGAGTTTGAACAGTGGAACTACTGCAGAGCGGTATGACCGTAATTCCTGAGCGGTACTACCAGATCCCAGAAGTTTCAGATTTATAAGCGGTATGTTTTTTCAGAAAGAACCAAGTTTTGGTCCTCAAAACAAACGGAAGTACCAGACCAGAAATCAGAACTACTAGAGAGCGAAACTACCGGACTTATAATGGCGATAGTACCGTACTTTGAGTTTAATGGATATATATTTACTTATTTGCAATTGTGGTAGTTATCATCAATTACCAAAGGAAATATTGAAGAATCTAGACACACCATTATGCGTTAATGGTATATTTTGGTAATTAATGACAATCACATTATGGGACTAACATTTTTCATGAGTTGGATGAATAGGTTATATTCTATGATGATGAAGACTTTAGATGAGTTCATATGCTGAAAATCATTGAATAAAGGTTCGGGATGGAAGATGGCTTCATGAGTTTAAGGTCATGAAGAAGAGGATGCATCATGCGTTGATGTATATCAAGATCCTGAAAAGGAGTTGATCATGATTAGATCATCAAATCAAGAGAAAACAATAACCCATACTTGAAATGAAGATATAAATCATCAAGCTTTAAGGGGATGCTCATGGCAAAGGTATGACTAGCTAGAGCTAAGAATATGTTCTAGTCTTTTAACGGTTTTGGTGTTTGGTTGGAAGACCGGATTGCTAGTATAGGTTTGCCACACTAGTAAGAGGGGTCTTGTCTAGTAGCTTGAGTCTCATCATGTGTTGATAGTTCAATCTCGCTTACCCTAGCTCATGTAAATAGTTAAGGATCATGTATCTAATCCTTGCAACATATAACTATACTTTGCAAATATGTTTTACAAATTGGTTGAAGTCCATGTATCCTTTCCTTATGGTATGATATAAACTTACAAATGTGTTTTGTAAATTGTTGGAGGTCATGCATTATCCTTTGGCATGGTTTACGATTGCTTATTGCTATTTTCTTGGACTTAGATCGTGATAATGATTTCTTAGATCTTTTAGAATTTTTGCATTGATCTAATGTGTTTGAGATCATGCAAATAGATGGATTGTGTAGCCATCTGAATAAGGTTTCCATAGAGTCCAAGATCACTCAATTCCAACATCGAAGTCAAAAGTTATGACTGTTTTTTCGAGTGTCGTCTGTACTGAAAAACTGAAAACAGTAGTATCGCGATTTTAATTGCAGTAGTTTCGAAAATCGGTAGTACCACAAATTACACAATGGTAGTACCGCAAATGCTGAATAACGGCTATTTTTCGCGTTGTTATAGTGAAAAATGATGGTACCGTATTTTACACAGCGACAGTTCCGATTATCTTGATTTTTCAAGGGTTTGAGTCCAACGGCTAATTTTTTTGTGTTGGGTATAAATTCCACCTTATGGCCAGTTGGAGAGTAATCTTTTGGCACCTTATTTCACTCTCTTAAGCTAGTGTGAGCTTCTCTACTCAAATGTGGATGTGTTGCACCTTGTGAGTAAGGAGAAATGTCTCTAGTTGTATGTGTTGCATCTAGAGGTGGATTTTATATCCACTTGAGATTGTGCATTTGTTGCATGTGGTGAGAGTTAAGCAAGAGGCTTGACTTATTACTCTTGTAGTTTGTCGACTCCTAAACGGCGTTGGAGGCATTGTGTCCGGTGATCTTCTCAAAGAAGCTTGTGAGAAGGCCCGGTGTGTTGTGAATGTTAGAGTTCTCCTACCCAGAGCAGGAAAGAGCTACCAATAGTGGATTTGAGGTAGAAACTTAATTCGTAGAGCTGGTCCAATTTATTTTGGTTTATCTCAACGTGGACTAAATGAGATCGGCAAATCTCCGAACACCACAGTAAAACATCGTGTATCAATTATGGTTTATTCTCTTGTGCTTAATTTATATTCAAGCAGTTTATATTTATAAAATTAAATTGATTGCTTGTTACCGAAAATTGCAAATCTTTGACATAAATTTAGGTTATTGGTGTACTTAGGTGAACTTAGTTGATTTAAGTTTTATTTGTGCTAAACCGAATTGATTTACACTTTCGCTTTATACACTTAATTTAGCTGAATAGAAATTATTTTTAATTAAATTTTTTTTTAAGATCATCTATTCATCCTCCTTTGGTTGGTCTCCTGAATTCTGCAGCAGTGGCCGACGAAATAGCAGCGTGGTATGTTGCCGAGGTTGTTATTAACGAGGGAGTTGGATCGCAGGGGGTGCTGTAGTCAGCGGTGACAAGCATGGAGCCTTTCGGGCAGTGGCAGTCTCTGGCTCTAGGCCCCAAGCAGAGGCATCGGAAGCAAGTAGCAGCATCCCGGCAAGTGAAGGCCATGTTGTCTTGACTGAGGCAATTGAAGCAGGCAAGCAGCGGCCCTTCGTGCGCTCAAGGAAGCTGCCGATCACTTCAAAACCTTGCGCGTTCGAGTAGGGGGGAGCGACCACTATTGAATTGAGGTGACCTGTGGAGTGAATGCACGCCGAAGTGTTGGTCCAAAGCGGATTTAGCAGGATACGGGGTGTCACGCCTTGAATGCAGGAGCTCTCTCGGGCGGACAGCTGAGGAAAAAGAGTGGACGGTCGTTGGAGTTGAATGCAGCCTGCTGGGGGTGGAGGTGGCAACCCCTCAGTGAAGCCGAGGTTGGATGGTTCCCCTGGATAAGTGACGACGTGCCTGGTGTGGGGATTGAGGTGGAGATGAGCGCCCTTCGGGGAGACCGGCGGCGATTCTGACGGCGGGTGGTGGAGGTGACAACGGTGATGGTGGAGTAGCTATGGCAGGGAGGAAGAACCCATCGCCGCTGAGCCTAAAGGTGGTGGTAGAGCGGTCCCGGGAGCGATGCTGGAGTGGCCTAGAACGAAGAGCCTGCCGGTGGATTGGGTTTGGATCTGGCGGACAGGAGTAGAGAAGGTGGGTATGAAAAGATATCTTCATCCATGGGTATACTAATGGGCAAAAACCTCTACCCATCGGGTAGAGCGGGTGCGGGTACGACTGTATACTACCCGTATCCACATATCCGTGGGTAAAATATACCTGACGGTCTATATACATAATACATACTCTTGTTAATTTAGCCTACTCATGACCTATATACCTGTGGTCCGTATATATGTATATATATACATATGTATATATGTATATATATACATATATATATATGTGTGTGTATATATATATGTATATGTGTGTGTGTATATATGTATGTATGTATATATATATATATACATATGTATATATATATATATATGTATGTATATATGTGTATGTATATATATGTATATATATATGTGTGTGTGTGTGTTTGGATTCGTGCTTAGCATGTGTCAATCATGTTTTAGATTTGTGTTGTATATTCGTAAATAAAAACATTGTCAATCACTCAATTTTTGCCTTGTTCATGTCTTTAATCATGCTCTTTGTGCTATCAGTGCAGGTTACCCGTCGGGTACAAATACCCGCACGTGCAGGTATGGGTAAGTTTCTATACAGGTGTGCAGATGCAGGTATCGTGCGGTAGAGTTATATCATGGGTGCAGTATGGGTAAGATATACCCAGCGGATATGTACCCGTTGCCATCTCTAAGTAGGGGTGGTGGTTGAGGGCTACCAGCGGGGGCTTTAGGGGGGGATTGGAGGACCACGATCTGATGAGGGAGCCTCACCAGTTTTTTGGGCATTTGGAATAGCGATGTCTTCTAGCTTTTTGTTGAAATTTTACTGTAGCTAGCTGATTTTTTACTATAGCTGAGTTGGCTTATTGGACATAATTAAATTTAAAAAATATAAAAATAAAAACGGCATGCTAATCTATCACGGACAATACAAAGGAATACGGAAAAAACAAAACACAAAAAAACCAAAAAAAATAAAAAAAACCACTACGAGACGAAAACGCTACAGTAATCATGAAGGTAGAAGCCGATGCTGATCGCTGGAAAAAACCTTCCTAAGCGTGGCCTTGAGCTAGTAAAATTATTCTACATACCAAATGGTCTCAGAATTAGATCTCGCTAGGCTCCCTAGTTGGAACTGCGCAATGTCGAGGAACCGCAAGTCCAATCCAATCGATTTCTTTTATGTAAAAGAAATAGATCAAACACAAAATAATACAAATAATAAATTGAACACAAAAAATAAAGAGAAAAACTTCTTTCTTTATTGCTTTCTCTATATTCGTATACTTTACAATGATTAAAATCCCTATTTATCGATTAAGTGAAGAGTACTCACCAATAGACCAGATTTATATGACTAGACCTAAGTTTCCCAACACACTTTCGGAAACTTACAGAACATCCAAACAAAATCATATAAATTAACATGACAGATTTTTGTATAAATGAATTAGACTAAACACACAAACGCCGGTGAGTGACAACTGCACTGAATAATGGAGTACAACTTTCAAGCTGCAATATACGCTAACAAGGCCATGAACAGCAATAATTGGAGTCACTAATCCAGTAGGTGAGCAGCATCATTGACCATCCAACAGATATGCCCAGTGGCCCAAATTTATCACATCAAACGTGAAACTCTGTATACAAAATATATTAGTATGCAGATGGATTTAAAAATAGCACACACACGTTAGTAAACCCGAGTAGGAAATTGCACCAGAACTCTTGGTTGTAGCTTTCGTCAAGTGTAAAAAGTATAGGTGGCAAATTACGAAAATGGAAATAAAAGGCCAACTTAGAAGAACTGGTGATAAAATTGCCGAACTAAAAAGTGCAGGCGATCAAGGTGCAACCTTACCCTCATCTTAAACGAATTAGCTGACCATCACCCTTCCAGCATGGACAGATATGCGTATGTAGGAACATTTCTTTGGACAGATATGCGTACGTAGGAACGTTTTTGTGCAACTACCGACGTTGGAAAATATGCACCACACAGATACGACACTTCTGTGCAGTGACAACAGTTCACCAAACAATAATGTTCACCAAACAGGTTGAGTACAGATCACACCAAATACCATGTCATTTCCCCATGGGGAAAAAACAGTATCATGTCATATTAGACTTGAAGGCAGCTTACACGGTAGGCAAACAGTACAAAAGAACAACAATAAAACAACAAATATGTCAGTGCCATAGGGGCAACAACAACAACAACAACAAAACTTTTTATATCCCAAATAAGTTAGAGTAGACTTGAAATTAATTTTAGGTTTCATTCCATGAAAAAGTAGCTTGTTTTTAACGTTGGCTCGCCGAACTTAACACAACCCTCCTCCTTTTTCCTAGCTTGAGATAGGCTATGTAGAAAACTACATAGGTAGAATTGTCAGTGCCATGGGGCAACAAAAAAAAGTGATGACTTTGGTTTATAACTACATAGATAGGTCTTACATATATGACCTTTCTATTATGCAACATCACCCTAATTGCCAGCATCATAGGGCAATCAAACAAGAGTTACTCAGTACATTGACAAGCAACAATGCATTGCTACCTCTGAACTTCTCCTTTTAAGCAGCATCACCCTTGCAAACATCTTTTCCATTGCGCCTGAGTCACCTGACAAGAACGAGTTTCAGAACTTCTATATCCGCCCTATGACTATGAGCTTCAATGATCAATTAACAGATTTACCCTGCTAGAACAAGGGCAGTTGCACTCTATATAATTAAGTAGCCATGCATCAGATTTCTGCTTTTTATAATTTTGTAACCGTGAATAAGGAACAAAAGCTAAACTATGGATCAAAACTTTGTCTCAAATAGTAAATCATCAAGCAAATAGATAACTATCTATCTCTAGTGTAATCGCATTCAGAGGGTTCAATGGTCAAACTATGTCCTCCTAAATTCCAAGTTTTTGTAACTAATCGTCTAGATTAGCCATGTAAGGCATGTCTCACATGGCTGATGGCATATTTTGGTGCTACAGGCAACATACACTGCAAGACGGATTTTCTAGACGCAAGACAGTATTGCTGAAAGCCAATAACCAAAGGCACAAACCAAATAAGCTGAAAGCCAATAACCAAAGGCACAAACCAAATAAGTGTCTTGAACTAGGCCTGACAACTTTGGCTTCTATGCATGTGTAGAGAACCCACCAACAAAAGAAAAGAAAGAATGTTACGAAGAATTTAATGCCATATATATATCCAAACAACAACAACAAAAAAATCTTTTATCCCAAACAAGTTAGGATAGACTAAAAAAAACTTCTTAAGGTCAAAGAGACGAAAATTTTAAAGATCTACAATGTTTAAACCCTAAACCATACAACCTGTTAATTGATCCGAGAGCCTAAAATAATATCCCTAAACTTTCTTATGTTCCGATACATAGATCTCTAAATTCTATATGCTTCTATCCAAAGCTAATTATTTAGATACATTCCAATCTCTCAAGTCTCTTTTAACTACTTCCTCCCACGTCAGTCTTGGTACGTCTTAAAATTCCACTACGTACCGGTGTCTCAGGAGGCCTCCGTTGGATATATCCAAACCATGTCAAGCGATATTGGACAAGCTACTTTTCAATTGGTGCTATCCTTACCCTATCACGTATATCATCATTGCGGAGATATCCACCTAGTAAGATTTATTCAGAATTTGGAATTTTTCCAAATCTATAGTCCACACAAAGGTATTGCTTGCCTTTTAGTAACTATCGCACAAAAATCATCACGGAGTATTGCATTAAAAAAAATCTTGAGTGTCCATGTGCCATTTAGAAATCACATATCAACATCGCTAGTTAATTACCAATCTCAAGCACACCTGAATCCAACCCCATGGCCTAGCCTAATAGACTAATTGTTGCCCAAAACCCCTTAATAAAACACGACGAAAAGAAATTTAATGCTAAGGTGTTAAAGTATCCTGTTAAACACTGTCACATTTAGTCCAGCCTATTGGTTGACCAAAACAATAGAAAGTTGTTTGGACCCCAAAACCCAAGAAAACACAACCAAAAGAATTTTAATGCTAGCAAGCGAAGGTTTCCTCTTAGCCGGTGTAGTTTGGACCAAGTTAGCATAACAGTGTTGTATTCAGAGAGGAATTGGATATTTTTATTCCCTATGGATTTGGCTTCTTTAGAGGGTGCTTATTTCGGTTTCTAAAAACTTCAGCTTTTAATTTCAGTTTTTTTTTCATTATCCACTAACTCAGCTACAGTAAAAAAAAAACCAACTACAGTGAAAAAAAACCAAAAGCCATCACTAAAACGTCACCCCCTTATACTTGCCTTTCTAAATTGGTCAAACTTGTTACAACAACCTAAATTTGTCAGGTGGTATGAGCGGAAAAGGTGTCACTTTAACGACATCTAGGCTACAGTTTTAAAGCTCCAATGGTCAATAATGATCTAAAGCCCCAAAACACACATTTATACAGTTCAACAGGAAAGAATTTAGTCATTTATACGGTTCGCTCAATTCCTATAATACATCACAATCAATTATACAACTTCAAACTTCTAATAATATTAGCGCGCCAGTCGCAAGTGGCAATCCATTACTAGTAATAAAATAACACAATCCATACCTAGTTATGAAATATTCTAACTTCGTAGCAACATCAAATTACAAGGATTTGCTCATCTATATTACCGAAGTTTACCTTCGTGTGTCCTAAGTTTACAATAAGTTGCAAGCAGAGGAACTGCCAGCATGACTAAAGAACTGAAGGGGGGCAAAAAAATATTTCCCACTTTCCATGGTGAAAAAAAATATTGTTCATAGTAAGCACCTTCATCTCATGGGTGCAAAATGGTTACTATGAATAATAGAAGGTAAAGAATGATACACTATATCTTGATCATACAGACAATGAGTGAAAGAATCAACATTAAAAATATCCACACATATGGAACAAGCACTCTAGCATCAGCAAAATTACAGTATATAGATGAAGAATGATTGTAACAGGCATAACACACAGCAAATACAGGCTAAATTACAATAAAACATGAGGCAAAAGGCCAGGTGCATGTATTATCTTACTACAGGGGAGTGACTAGCAGCTCTAGCTGGCTTCTCTGAGCCTCTTGATCAAGGTATCCAGAGATTTCTTCTTTGGATTCTGCCTAGCACCCCTAGTTCCGAATGTTGAGAAATAGCTCTCTGAGGTATCCCTAAACTTCTCCGAGATGGCTGCCACTTTTTTTGTAATCAAGCTTATTGTAGTTCTTCTCACGGATCACTGGGTTGAGGAAGTTCTCTCGGCTGTTGCTCATGAGAAGATTCACCAGTTGCCTCGATTCCACCAGTGCAGCCTTCAGTTCGTTTGCTGCGGACTCTTGATCAGAGTCCACAAACAGGCTGGACATGCTCTCTGCAAATGCCTCGAACATTTTGAGATCAGTATCAATACCGGTGACAGCACTAGCACTGAACCGCTTCACTGAATCATTCAAGAAGAGCCCGACAATCCTATCAGAGATATGTGCAAGCACTGCCACAAGGACACGACGGAGCACCGGAAGAGGGAGGATCTGCTGTGCAGTTGAAGTGAGCGTCTCAAGGTAGATGATGACCTCATTTGCATACTCATTGCCGCCAGGAGGAGGGTCATCAGCCATCCAGTTGACACCATCAGATTGCCGCATGAACTCATCAACCTTGGACCGCAGCAGCCGCAGCAGAAGCCCCTCCGCAGCATCACGGGACCTGCGAAGTGGAAAGTCACGCCGTCCACGCTCCACAGCACGCAACGGGACACCACACAGTTGCGCTGCATGGCGTGTGAAAAACTCACAAGCACGCTCCATGATGGACATGTTTGCAGCAACCTGCATCGCCTGGGACACACTGAGACCACCACCTGAATCCACAAGCTTTTGTATCGAAGCATCCACAACCTCTGATAGAATCCGACCAAGGTACTTCTTCACTGCTGCGTACGTGTCCCCACCACCCCCATGTGCCATGAAGCTCACAGAATCCTCGATAAATGAACGAACGATCCGGCAAATGTCTGGCACAGTGCACGAGAACGGTGCAACATATGGGAACGCTGGGGTGATATCTGAGCTCTGAATCCCAAACGCAAGCACATTCATTGAGTACTCATACTCCTTCCTCATCAGCATCTGATCAAACTTATCTGCAGCCAGTGCCTCTGCAACCTGCCTATGGCAATCTACAAGCAGCAAGTCATGATACTTGTCCCGATGCTTAGCCAGCACATCGAGCAGCATCCCTACTGGATAACCATACCGCCTCATCGTGGAAGCAAGCAAAGCAGCATAGTCGGTGATGAGAAGCAAGTGATTTGCTGTCTGCATCCGAGAGAAGTTGTCCTCCATCACAGAGACCATCTTTCCCACTGCGGCATCCCACAGTGCATCAACATCTGCCCGGGCCGTGAGCCCACCCCCTGTTCGAAACACCCGGTCCTCAACAATAAAGAACCCAGCAATCTGCGAGAAGAACACCTGGTGAGACTCAAGGAAAGGAGTCGCTGCAATCACATCAAAGTCCGAGGTCAGCTGCAGCTTCCTGTTCTCCAGGTAGTACTTCTTGAACCGTTCCCCAAGCGCCAGCGTCTGGTGTATATGCATAGCGCGGTAGAGTGGCGTGAGGTCAAATGAGGCTGCAGCCGCACCATCTGCAACGTCTGCTGTTGCAGCAGCTGCCGCGAAGTCGTCGAGGTCGCCGACACCATCGTCATCCAGGGTGATGCACTCCTCCAGCGGGCGGTGCTTGGAGCGGAGCTCCTCCTGGCGCTGCCTGGCGGCGGCTGAACGGCCGATGGCTACCTGGCCAAGGTGCCGCGACGCAGCGCGGATGCTGACCATCCAGTCGGAGAACTCCTTGGAGATCTCGCGCTCGGCGTGGGCGCGCACCGCGGGAACGAGACTGAACAGCATGCGGCGGAGGGTGGGGAGGGGCAGCGGCTCGGTGCCGGAGGCGAGGTCGCGGTCGATGGCATCGACGGCGCGGAGGGCGAGGTAGAGGCTGTGGTTGCCAGCCTGGAGGTGGGCGTTAGCACGAGCGGCGAACGCGAGCAGGCGGACGCAGCGGCGGGAGGAGGCGAGCGCGGAGGAGAGGTTCCCGGCGAGCGCGCGCGCGGCGAGGAAGGACTCGAGCGAGGCGAGCAGAGGCGCGGCGGAGGAGAGGAGTGCGGAGTGGGAAGCGGAGAGGGACCCCTTGAGCGCGTCGGCGTCGGCGAGGAGCGACCGGAGGTCGTCGACGGCGCGGATGAAGTCGTGGAAGTGCGCGCGGCAGAGCTCCTCGATCTCGGCCTCGCGGTCCCGCGCGGCGGCGCGGAGCGAGGCCAGCAGCGGCTCCAGCCTCCCGCACGCGAACGCCCGCCGCACGAACGGCCCCAGGTCCTCCCCCGCAGCGATGGCGGTGGAGAGCTGCGCGAGGTCCGCATCTGACGGGGTGGACCCGCCCCCGGCCGACGCCGACGCCGCCGCATCGCCGGGGAGCTTGCGCCGCATCGAGATCTGGTGGGGGGGGGGGGGGGTTGCCGTTGCCGAGTTGGGCAGAGAAGAAAAAGATTGTTGGGATACTACTCGTAGAAGAAAGTGGGGTGGTCGGGGTAAGTGCTGTTGGGTGGCTGGAAGTGGGGTCCATGTGGGGGAAATGAAATGAATACTTATCGACTATTCGGGGTGTAATACGCGTGTGGGGCCCATATGTCGGTGGGTGTTAGGAGGGTGAGTTAAGGCTTTTGCGTGGGGGAGTGAGGGAGACGGCGCGGATGAAGCGGAGGTGACGGCGTTTCAACGCGGACGGTATTGCAGGAGTAGCAGAGAAGATTTTTCGTACTCTCCGCAGTATATACTTCACTTTTTAATAGGTTTATTCTTTTGGACATATACTATCATCTTTGAATGTGTGTGTTCTTTTCAACTATGACTAATGATTTTTACCTTATATAAGTGCTTGTAAACATATCGAATACCGATAAACCGATAAGTCGCTTCTAAAAAAATTGATCTAATAAGCCATTTCGAAAAGACAACAGAGAAGATGTCCCATTTGCTTATTCAGGAAAAATCATAAGCCATAAGTAGAAGAGAAGGGAACCAATATATTAGTTAAACGAACATGTTATACTTCTTTATTACCTTTGATATATTTAAATACTAATTTTAAGATACGCCATGTCGCATATTTTTTTATCACTTTTGATATATTTAAATATTAATTTTAAGATACTCCAATACGACATGGTTGAAAGAATTTCATCGGGGCCTTTTTTTCATACTAAAAAACAGTTTATACATAAATTATGCTATAAAAAGTGGACTTTGATGAAATTTATCATGGAACTCACTTTAAAATATCTTATAATTATTATTAAAGTATACTCAAAAGGATAAAGAAATATAACTTGTTCTTTTAAGCAGTATATAAGAAGTGGGATATGTAGTATGTACTCCTAGGAGCATGAAACCATTTCTTTTTTGTACTCTCAGGAATACATACTCCCACCTTCTAATATACCACTTAAATGAATGTATTATACTTCTTTATCATTTTTAGCATACTCAAATATTAATTTTAAGATACTCCAATGTGATATAGTTGAAAAATTATCCAAGCTTTTTATTCTTGTGATATACCATTTTCTATATGTAAAAGGAGAGTGTGTGTGTGTGTGTGTGTATTATGCTATAAAAAGTGAATTTTGATAAAAAAAAATTCATGAAACTCACTTTAGAAATATCTTATAATCATTATTAAAGTATACTAGGATAAAAGGTATAACTTATTTGTTTAAGCGATACATGATAATAGCATGGCTAAAGTTTGGTTCCCATCAACCACAACTTAAAATAGTTACATGTGTGTAAGTGTCTATCCCGGAAACAATACCTGCGAATCTTCTGCGTAAATCGCACTAGTTCAAGATCAACTAGTGCACACAGTGAACAACAAAGATAAATATCAACCATATTAATATTAATTAATTATCTAGATATGGGTCTAATGGCTAATGTTTACATCCATGGCGCATAGGCTGAATTTAAATAATAACAACGGAAAAAATCTAAGCGGGAGAAGCCCATCTAGTATGTCCATAGGCAAACGACTATGGGACACGGCATACACGTCAAAGTCCTCACCAAAGTCGAAACAATCCTCCTTTTAGCAACAATAATTTAAGCAAGAGTGTGTAAAAAAATATACTCCACAAGTTATACCAATAACAGAGTTAATGCATGTGTGGATATTATCGAAGGAATGGTTAATATGGTTGTTTAAGCGTAAAGCCAAGTTGAAGTAAATACAATAAATAGATAAAACAATATTTTAATCAAATTAATACCATCAATGTAGATCTAACCTAACACTAACTTATCCATAGGCATCCTACCAAGACCATTTTTTCTAAAAAAATCTCATCTTTCATTTAACTAAGTTTTGTTTTTTGAAAAAAAACAAGTCTAATCTGTGAAAAACTTTACTCGACTTGCCCATGATCATGGGCATGACTATCTAGGGTAGTTTTACACTCTACAGAGGTGGTACAATTTTACCCACAAGAGATAATCAACTTATATTATCAGCCATAACACTTTTCCTTAGGCATACAATTAAGTGATTATCACAAGACCTTTACAATGCGAAGTCGTCAACCTGGTCGGCCCCACTAAGGTTTTACCACAACATCGAATCTAGTAAGTTGGGTCATGTAGGACTTCTCATGGCCCTGCCACACCCACATTCAACCTATAGCAAAATCAAGGTTGGGGTCTGCAAATTAGTTAACTAGGCCTGTCTTATACTAGACTTGTGGTAGTATGATATGATTTTGTAGCAGTAGCTTACAGACCGATCCTTAATTGATTTAGACAGACTTTTTACATATTCCTTGTGCCACCAAGCACCCACATTGTGCCACCAAGAACCCACCACCTAACCATTTACCTAAGTCTAAACCATGCTTTTATTTTATTTTGCCAAAAATTTCATAAACCTGCTTAATACTCCAATGTCAATGATACATTTTAACAATCACCATTTCATGTGAAAAAAGTAATAAGACTAGATTCATCTCTATACATGTCTAACCTTTTTTTATAAGATTTTTAGTTAATACTAGTGTACTAACTAGAGTTTTATTCTAGTTTGATAAGGTATTATGTGATCAATATCAATTTTGGCCGTAATCAAGGAATTCAAAATTATCTAAAGTTTAAATCAGAATTTAAACTAAGCTTGAAGAAAAATAAGCATGCATAATAATTTAAAATACTAGATTCAACATGATCAATGATGTAACTTACCTTGCTCAGAGGTCTGGTTGTGAAAGTCATCGATGAAGTAGAACTTCTCAAAAATGTTATAGTGTACACATGAAAATAGCCAACACAAACTAAATTCAAGTAAAATTCAATTAAATTCCACAAATTCAAAGAAAGGTAGAAATGGGTATATTGGAATTTTATATGAATTTAGAAAGAAGAATAAGTTCAATCGGAGCTAGAACGGAGGAGAACATCCCCTTAGAAGATTTAAATTTTGGGGAAAAAAAGAAAAAAACACAATTTTATGTATTTTCTTGATTTTTGGATTTATCTTTTGAAGAACAATCAGAATTATGACATTAGGAAGGAATTTGGATTTTCAACCAAATTATTTTCTAAAGGAAATATGGCTGACTAACTAACAGGTGGTCGGGGTTCGTGGAATGGTTAAGTGGTCTACGGTGGACCGGGCCTACAAGTTGATTGGGTGTGCTCCTGTAGCAGTTGATTGGGCGAGATTGCTACGACCACGTGGTGCATGGCTGGCGCTGATGTGGTGTCGGCAAGGTGACGCACTTGGACCAATGGTCTCTAGTGTTCCGGGGCACAGCGACGGGCGACGAGATACGTGAAAGGGATGACGCGGCGGTCCCATTTTTACCTAGCGTGCAACTCAGAGGTGAGTGGAGGCGGCCGGTGGCGTGAGACGGCGGTGGTGCATGGGCTCTGGTGAAGTAGGGTCTCCGCTGGTTTTCCTTGATAGCGAGGTGATGCAGGAGGTTCATGGAGGCTTGGAGAATCTTGACGAGGCATCAGAGAGGCTCGGCGGGGCTTGCTCCGCTAGGAATTACTTGTCAAAATGAAGAGTAGAGTTTGAAGAAGGGAGACGACACTAGGGAGCTCTGGTCTCTAGGAGGGAAATTGAGGGAGGGGCATGGTGTGGGGGAGTAGGGTGCCTGGGTCGGAATTTTATAGGGGCGCAGGGGGGCACATGGAGAGAATTTGTCACTGGAGATCACAGCGGCGGGGATTGCTGGAGGGGAAAAGGAAAGTAGGGGCGGAGAAGGAAAAAGGGCACGGTGATTAGGGACCCTGATTCATAGGCGGTGCACGTAGTGAAACTTTCTGTTGGAGGGAACAACGGAGAAGGAAGGTCGAGACCCAACCGGATTGAGCGATAGAGGCACACCGAGGACGAAGAAAGGAAGGGGGAAGAAGAAGCTGGCAGACAAGCCCAGGTTGGCAGAGAGAGGGAGGCATAGGCATGGGCCGTGGATCGGGGCGACGCGACAAGGGAAAAACAGGCCACAGGCACGAGGGAAAGTGGGCCAAAGCAGAGAAAAAGGGGTAGGCCACGGGGGAGAATAGGTCGGAGGAAAAGGGTTTCGGTCCAAAGGATGCTTTTGGGAATCAAAGCTCATTTTTAATTTTAGAAATTCTAGGAAATTCAACAAAGCCTTAGAAAATAGCAAATATAGTTTAAAAATTTTAGAAAACTTCATAGAAATTCCTTAGGCTATTTTTGACTTAGGAAAATTATTTTCAACATAAAGTTGGTTTTTTACTTTTACACATAAAATACTTTTTAATTTTTAGAAAAAAGGAAAACTTTTTTCAAAGCAGAAAATCATGGAAAAACAAAAGAAAACCAAATAATATTTATTTTTTACTTTACTTAATTAATTTTTGTTATTTTTATTTAAATAAAAATCTGAGCTGTGATAGTAAGACTTAGAATGACTACAGTAGCCAACTATTCCTACCATCTAAAAATAAAAATATATAGATACCATTCGTGTGCCTGTCCTCTGTAAAGGATCTCAAATAATCATATCATAAATTGTAATCATATGAGTTTGCCATTATGATTGAGTTGTAAATTGTACTCACTCGTTATAATTGAGTAGGTCGCACTAAACCAATCGTACAAAACTCATCAACCACAAATATTTATTAGTTAGCAACCATAGTACCATCCAACCAATTTCATCACACACAAATAATTATCACTAAATCTAAAAACCCATATGACCCAACATACCATCTAGATTTCCCCCTTTTTTTGTAACATGTTTAGTTGAATTGCATGATGATTTCACGAAAAAGCTAAATTGCATACAATACGTTCCCAAATATTTGTGGGAGTATAGACATACACCACCAATACTCCTATATTACACCCGAGGATTCCACCCTGGGAGGCATGCCATGTAACCGATTATACAAAAAGGCCCTTTGATTTTCAAAATTGCTCTTAGATCCTTGATTTTTGTAGAAAAACCCTTACCACATCTAGGCTTTCGCGAAATAGCCCTCCACTTTCCGAAATCACATATAAACCCTCAATTTTTTCAAAGAAGCCCTCCTTTTAAGGGATAAAACCACGTAGTTTTTCTAAAATTACACATGGATCCTCAATTTCTCTAGAAAAAGCCCTTCGCTTTTCCCGAAAATATGTACAGATCCTTAATTTTTTTAATAAAAAAACCCCTATAAATTGCTGGCTCTTTTGCTTTAGTTCATGTGGTAGCTAGCGCGATATAACACCGTACTTCTGCTTCTAGTATACCAATACATCATCAGATTTAAGCGCACCAACATGCCAATACATCGTCAGATTTAAGCGCACCAGCCCAATACATCATTAGATTTTAAGCGCGTGTTTTTTTAAAAAAAAAATTGCAGCGCATTCAATATGTCAAGGAAAACATAATCACATAGAGAAAGGATTGTGATTGTTCATATATACATTCAGTGTCAACTATCATCCAGAGGCTGGATGCCTGGAACCACGTCAAAAATGCGAGGAAAGGTTGCTCACAAAAAAGAGATCCCCAAAGATAAAATCTTTGGTGCTAATGTGCCACGAAAAATGGTTACTATGATGGAGATGTTAAGATCATTGCATTGCTTTCTGCTTCTCACGAAACCAGATCGTCTACCGTCGCTTGAAGTAAGTTAAACAAACATTAGCAACACAAGAATAAGCTCAGCAGATAACTTACATAAAAACAATTGGGCAGAAGTGAATATGTCCACTCTTGACATTTAGACTGAAGCATGATATGATGAGGTGAATAATAAAAAAAAAAGACAAGGCACACTCAAATTAAGACTAATACACAAACATGCAAAAGTATGTGCTCAACTTTCAATAGCTTGGAGGTGACTACGACAAACAGACCTCACATAGAAGCAGCACTCCAGATCTAGATGCTTCTGAAGCATAGCAGTAGTTTGCACTCTTGGAAAACAGATCAGCGAAGTAAACCCCTTTTCCAAACATGTAGCCAGTAACAGGTGCTGCAGGAGGAGCAATTCGCAAACCTGGGAGAAGAGTAATGTTAATTAAAGATAGGATATTGCTACTGCTCTTACGTCCAATGCAAAATAATAGCATCGGACGCTTTGAGCGGTTAAGCCTTGTGGACCTCGGTTGCCGACAGGCTACTACACTACGATTCACTCAAACCACTGCACTGGCCTAACAGCGCAACAATAGGAGAATGGTAGGCCAACACCAACAGCCTCTAACAAGTGCCGGGCGGCCCCCTAGTCATCGTGATTAGCTGGGAGATCTGTGATAAGCTGTTTAAAAATTATCTGTGATAATTCTACTATATATTTATTGCACCGCTCAGAATTGTATATGTCTTTATTTCGATCCAGACTAACCGGTGCTGCACCTGGAGGAGACAAGGCTTTCAGATCATTTAATTTGGTAGAAAGAGGCTAGCTATTTGGTAGGAGAGCTTTGAAAATTCATCAAGTTCTTGGTTGCCCTAGATATGGTTAGTAATGAAATTTATTTTTCGTTGCATCAAACTTTAGATATAACTTTCAGTGACTGTTATTAAAGATGATTTGCAACTTGCACCGGTGCTATCTTTACAGTCGACTACCATGAAGTTGACCTACAGCCGAGGCAGCACGGGCAAATCAAAGAAGACCGATGATGATATTCTGTACCTGCCATTGGCCCGCAAATTCGTACTAGGCGAGCCGCTGATCGTCCCAGCAGAACGCCTCCTAACCCTAGGACTTAGTTGCCAAAAATTACACTCTTGGAATATGGAATAAGCCAGTAAGCCACAGGAAAAACGGCGCTCAGGTATCATTATCAAATTCAGGCCGTATCATTTACAGCACGAAGTTTATGATTGTGTCTTCACGGTGACTTTTGAGGATTTATTTGATTTTTTCACGCTCAACGCTCTCGATGCCTCACTCGTTCGATGCTGGACGCTATAAGTGTGTACAATCACAGTTTCCGTTCATGTAATACCAATAAATGTCATATATAATTTGTTATTTTTGTATGTATATATATAGATACATGGTGACTGAAGCCAGATTATCCAAATTTGATGTGACCACGCCACATACGCATACAACCAAAGTTCCCAAGAATAAATAAATGGTGAATTCGTTTCTTCGGTTTCAATTTATTTTAAATGAGAATATAATACTATCTAAAGATGAAAATATATATTTGTCTAGCTATACAAAGAATGATTGCATCAACGCTACACACTCGTGGTTGGGGTCCACCTATAGGGAAGCCGACCAATATATTAAGATCAAGTCAACACATTTCTCAACTCTTACTCAAAGTCATCACGTCACTTTTGGATCAATTCAGGCAAGAGTTCAAGCGGGACATATTCTGGAATTCAATTCGGCCTCCGGATCAATTCGGAGTCAACCTGACAGGTTGAAGTTCAAATGTGCATAACTTTTGCATACGAACTCTGTTTGAGGTGTGCAAGTACAGCATAGAAAGAAGAATTCGTCCACTTTCCAATGGATCTAGCCCCACCTCCAAATTCTTTCTATGCGCACCACAATCATCAAAACAAGCCAACGTTGACTCAGCCTGCAGGACCAACTTTAAATGCTCATAAATTCTAAATCAAGAGTCCATTTGGAATATGTGAGTACAGCATGAAAAACTTATCTCGTCTTCTTTCCAACGGATCTGGCCCCATCCCAAAATTCCTTCTATGCGCGATGGAATCATCAAAATAATTTTTCAGTTTTGAAAACAGAGATAGAATCAGCTATGATTTGATTACATTCCATGTGTTCAAAACTTTCCATAAGCAAGGTCCTACGTGTCCCTATAAATAGAGGCTCAATTGACTTTGTAACTCAGGCTTGTGTAGATTAGTTTTCCCATGTAAAACTTCATCGTGTGTTTTTGTGTCGACTAGACCAACAACTACGATTGTAGGCCTCAACCTTTTGTGTACCTCATTCATATTTGCAATATTCAGATTGCTCTTTATCTTGTTCTTTCTTGTTCTTCGATTGCTTGCAGGAATTGAATCTTGTGTTCAGGTCAACCGCGTTCTTGGCATGGTTGATATCGGCTAGGATGTGGTGTAACGATTGTTGGACGAACTTGGTCATCTCGGTCAAATAGCCTCTTCATCAACGTCATATCAAATTGAAGTTATCCTTCTCATTGGAAGATCGGGACCCCACCCCTTATCAAAATCACCAATTGGTTTCTTGGACCCACTCTTGGTCGCCATGGATACTATCAACGAGGATGCATCCTTTGTCGAGAGGTACATTACAACAACACTGTTGGCTCACCGCGATAAGGAATTTGTACTTATGCTCTACAATTAGGGGTTTCACTGGACTTTAATTGTAATTATACCAAAATGGAACAAGACAATATACCTTGATTTCCTAAGTAAAAACAAATCCGACTACACAGTTATCGGCCGATTAATCGATAGGTAAGTACATTTTCTCTATACATAACTATATTGTACTCTTTCTTTCCTTTCGAATGACTAAGGCTAAGTTTTTCGAATCATGTAGGTCATTCGCCACATACGTTACAGAGGCACGTCGCTCGTCAGAAGGGGCCAACGCCCAGCAACATATTCAAAAATCTTTGGTATTCGCTAGTACATATTAATTAATCCTATATAACACTTGGTTGTAATGCTTCTTTAATTAATATATTCTATTTTTGTAGTGCCACCAGTAGTCGTCGGGCAACACGTGTGGATTCTACATTTGCCACCATATAAAACTACTCCTCGATTCCTCAAAGATCATCAATCCTAAGATTTATCAATCTTTCTATAATTATTTCATACTTATCAAGTTATATATGTACGCACATTGATATTCCTATCGACAAGGTACGCCCATCCCTACAATTGCGTTGCAACAGATCGACCTTGCACGAATTTGAGAAAAGTGTGCATACTTTTTGGTGTCTAGAGTTATATAATCAGATGGAGAGTTCTACAACGTAGAATGATTTTTTTTGTTTGGGATAAGATTGACATTAATTGTAATTGTGTATTTGTTAATAGATATTTTATTTTATTTCAATTAATTGATTTGCGAAATGGATGTTTTTGTTTGTGAAATGAAATAAGATGTGAATTGGATGTATACATGTACATGTTGGTCTGCTTTTTTCAGAGGGCATGGTTAGCATTTCCTGAGGCTAGCCAATAAACAGAAGCAGAATTAGGGGGTAGAAATGAATATCACAGGCGGTTTTTTAAACCGTCTGTGATATTTACTTCACAGACGGTTTGTAACCCGTCTGTGATAACCTCGTATCATTACTGACCCATCAATTTAGACGACTCACGAAACCGTCTGTGATGATGTTTTCTAACCGTTTGTAATACGGTTTTCTGTAGTAGTGCTAGCGACAAGGAGCACATGCACCATGGTAAAGATGAGCCACGACGGCAAATACTCAAGGTGGCAACGAAGTGCTCAAGGTGATGATGATGGAGTACTTCTGGTGTTTGAGTACTCTAGGCGGCGAAGTACTCACGGCGGCGGCGGAGGAGTACAACTCTTGGTGGCAGTGAAGTAGTCCCGACGATGTAACACTACTCCTTATTGCCGAATCTGGCCACCGTTGCGAAGGGACACATCGCATCCAGCCAATGCCAGTACACCACCAATGAATCCGACCACCCCCGATTGAGCCGCGCCTTCCTCCTCCCCCACCCCTCCTTCCCCATGCTGCCCACACGGAACCAACCTCGCTAGGGGATTTGGTGACAGCCTGCCGCACCTTCCTCCCCTTCCTCCGTACCAACCATGGCGACCTCTCCCTTTACCAACATGTCGCCGGCCTTTGCGCATTTTCGTCTCCTATGATGTCCGCTCACATGGTCTAGTGGGTGCCAACCGACTACGAGCTCTTCATTGAGCGCACCATCATTGCGCTCGGGGTCCTCATCACGCTCTTCCTCCTCTTCATCTTCACCTTCATCGTCACTATCCGTGACACCGGGTGGGTATTATCTGGGAGGCGGTACAAGGAGTACCACCTCGGGGACTATTCCACGTGGCTACAGAGGAGGGTGGAGAACTCCAAGAACTGGGCCAAGATCCGGAGCTGCCTCTAGGATGGCAAGGTCTGCCAGAAGCTTGGAGCCGAGAAGGAGATGTTGAGCCAATTCATCAACAACAACCTCTCCCCGATCTAGGTGAAATTCCTTCTTTGTTCTTCTCATTGTAAATCACTTGGGTTGTCAAATTACTCCTAGAAGAGGTTTGATATCCTTGCAATTTTGGGGGTGATACGGAGTCGCCCGATCTTCTCGACGTAGAATGGATACTCGCGGGGATCTTGATGAATCGCAATGATCCTTCAATACCAGTGCATGGGACGAACACTCTTTAATCCGCTAAAACACGCTCGCGTTGATTTCGCCGACCACCAAGCGAAGATCTATCGTGCACCCAACTCCCAGTAGAAAGACTGAACAATCTTGATTGAAAACACTCCTAATTCCCTAGGAATTTCGGCAGCAATGATAAACTCGAATAAACTTTAGCATATAAATGTTGTTGTTTGGCTCTGATTATAGTCTCGCTGGATTTTGAGTGAATTGTGGAGAACCTAGAGCCCATTTTCCCGTTCGTTGTTTTGTAGTTAGATTTCCATAGAAAAAGAAGAAGAAAAAAAAGCCCAGGATGATGGAATAAAAGCCCAAGATGATTGACAATTCGATCTATCAGTACAGGTGGATTTGGTACAGTTCGGTGATTTTTTTCATTGGACCAGTAGAAGAATCATTAAATTCCATTTCCACAAGTTGCACATATGACTTCTCGGTTTGTATTAATAAATGCTCCTCAATCCATATGCCACACTTTGCTTTGGATTGTCGTGTTAGCTTTCACCAAGTGCTAATACAGGGTGCGACTTACCATAACATATGACTTCTTTCTTTATGTGTAATCCACTAATGATACACCTTTTGTGGCTCCATAAGCACTACTCCCTGCACTTCCATGACACTCCACCTCTTATGTAGAGCTTCTGCCATTTAGAGGAACTCTATATATTTTTGCAGTGCAATATACTAATATTTGAACTTCTTGATCTGACTCTACATAATACTTCTGTATTGGTGTGTTGGAAAAGGGTTACTCTAACATGCAGACCATTATCTATCTTGTATAATTGCCTCGTGTATTTCAGCCTTGACTTTAGGCTTCGAATGTATTGAGCTTTGGACATTTTCATCAATATGAGAATTATTTTTTAAAACTATTCGATTGTGTTTTATGCAACAAATACACCTTTTTTTGTCCAGTCTGGATGCTGCAAGCCCCCGACTGGGTGCGACTTCACCTATTTAGAGTGAAACCGTCTGGATCAAACATAGGATCTGTTCTTTTTAGTTTTGAAAAGTGGTTTTTGATTTTTGCTATAGTATTTAACTTTTAAATGGAGTAGTTTTTCAAGATAGGGTCTATAAGTTAATTGTATTACACATTAAAACCTCAACATTTATAAAATCTAAAATTGCAAGCGATTATCTCTCTGTCTATAATCTTTGTCACAAACAGCTAAAATTCAAAAATTTCAACTAAAAATTAGAAACCATAACCATATCAAATAGACGCATATTGGCTTCAACACTACCGATGACCCCGACTACAAGACATGGTCAAATGATCAGACTACCCCCTGCTAGACTGTCAGTCATGCAAGGCTGGCGTGCTCGCTAACCTGAAGAATGTCTGGAAGAAGATCAACATCATCTTCCTGGTCTTCCTCATCATCGTCTACTCTGTTGGGTGCTGTGCTTTCGGGGACAACAGGCATGACAACTTTGTACCCGGCTTAGAACATAATGGTAGAGTCCATGGACGGAGCATATTTCTTTGCTTTCAGTTTATGCTCTAGCCGCTGGTCAGGCAAGAAAACGGCATGTGTTAACTCTTGCTTTTAGGTTGGTTAATCCTAGTAAACACATATGGAAATTACTTAGTTTAAAATATGTGTTTCCGTTTCAACGCACAAACACCTTACTAGTGTGTATATCTATATATTTATACTTTTGTTTTAAATTTAAGTCATTCTAAATCTTTTAGACAACAAGTCCATGGTTTTTCCATCCAATGCCTTTTATTTATTTGTAATATTGTGTTGCACAATATTTGTGTTTGTGGCTATTATTTCTCATATGCAAAAACAAAAATCTAGATACCAATGCTAGGTCATTTTTAGCATGCACCCATCTTTCTTGTCTTTCTTCATGTTCTGAAAGCTAGGATGTATTTTCTAATCCAAAATGGAGTGAGTTCCTATAATCTTTATAAAATCACTTTAAAAACTCCTCCTTGAAGACTTATCGCACTTCAAACGGAGGTCACAAGGTCATGCTTAAGTTGGCTTAAAGACAGTTTGTACTTCTGGTTTCTGTTTTTTTTCATTATTCAGTAATTTCGTTTTTTCCTAGTATTTTTTAGAATTTTTGGGCTTTTTTTGCCTTTTTTCCTATATTCCTTTGCATTGTTCGTGATGGGCTAACATGTTTTTTTCTATTTTTATATTTTTTTTAAATTTAATTATGCCAAATAAGCCAACTCAGTTACAGTAAAAAAATAAACCAGTTACAGTATAAAAAGTTATAAACCAATACCAAACTGAGCGCTACCAAGTTCGATTCCGAGATGCGTGTGGGTAAGGGGTGAATGGTGTGTGTATTACGTACCAACAAGATAGATAGGAAACGAATGACATACCAAAACCAAAAAAAAAAGGTACTTAGTTACAGTGGCTAAATGGATTAGCGCTGTAGCTAATAGCATGTCACAAAGTATTTTCCCAATCCTTCGTCATTCGGGGGAGTCTTGTAACGAATTTTCACTTAAATTTGGGCTCGTACAAGAGATCTAATTGACAATTCATTATCTATCAAGTGTCAAATCCGTGCTCTCTCCTGGGTACGCATAATCTTTAGTGCTCTATTTTAATATAGGAGTAATTATTTTGTTGAGTAAATTGAACTTTGCGCTATGGTAAACTCATATTTTCATTGTAAACCAGGGTGGACAAAAAAAATACTTCATTTTATACTAACCAATCAATTTCAATGCTAAACAAGGCAATCAAATTGACGGAACAGAGCAATCAAATCAAAATTATGTATACTAGCTTGTTATTATATATAGCTGGTTTAAACCATCCTGGTGTAAAATGAAAGTACGAGTTAAACCTAGATACAAAGTGAAACAAACATAAGTTACTCAGTGTAAGTTGTAATTTAGTCTTTATTGTTTGCATAGATCAATGGGGCCGTTGGTGCTGCTCTTGGGCTCCGGTTTGGACATCGTAGGAGCTCGCAGTGCAGTACGGTGTTCATGGTTGGGGCCCCTCTTCGGAGCCCCAGCATGCGACCACAGATTCAAGCATGGGTAGCCACAATAGTTGCGACACCACTCGCTAGGCGAACACTACTGAGAGACAAACCAATCGATCGAGTTCATTACATGTGCAAAACGAAAATTTTGCACATGAAAAAGCATGCAAGCGTATATACTTAGATGGCATGAATGCAGGAACGGTAGTATGCTCTAAACAAAATTATACCGAATGCTTGCAGTCCTAGCTACTTAACTGTGGGCTACAGTGCTGGAAAAACATGTGCCATGACATAGCTGGGGAAGAAAAAGGTCAAACTTAGCTAACTTAACTGTGGCTAACTAGGCTCTGGAGACAGACTATGGCCAGGCTACTCGACTGAAAGGACATTCTGAAACCTGACACCATTCACATCGGCACAACACTCAAAATGCGCAATGAGCAAGCAGATGACAGATATGCAGCTTATCCGAATGCCCCAACCTGACTGGAAATATATATTCCACCGAATTCACATAAAAACCCAAGTCAAAGCGTTTTTCTCCTTGGGTTGTATTCTTTACCTTCCTGCATATGGTCTCGATGTTTAATTACTATGCAACCCGGATTCATACAACGGAGTTCTCTTCTTTCCTTACAACCAACAGGGGTTTTTGAAGTCTGCATTACCTTAGCTTCATCAACGCTGGGCTACATCCGAGGGGTGTGCATTGGTCGGAACGACGAGTTCTCTTGTGATCTGTTCTCCGGTTGCGGTGCTGGTGGAGGCGACCTTCCGCCGACGCCAATCCATTGCCCAAATAGCCTCCTCGAGGCAGGTGCAGCTGCTGGCTCCGGTGTGCCTTGAGGTGGTTGTGAGGAGCCCCACCAGCTTGCTTCAGAATCTATAGGAATCAGCGGGTAGGGAGCGAAGCGATCCCTCTCCCAGGCATAGAACTGGTTTCTCCGGCATCCTCCATCTCCATTGAACTATGGGTTGGCGGACCTGTTGGGAACGGGGAAAAGGCCGTGCTATCCAGAAGAGGCGGCACGGCAGGCCCAGCAGCTCCCGGTGGCCGCATACCTCCTGATAGCTGCGACCCAGCATATGGGCTAGAAGAACTCTGCTGGTATTGCTCATTGATGTTACCATGTGCTCTCATGAATTGTGGCGCCAAATGGGGAACACTTGGAATTCTAGATCTTGATCCAGATCTGCAAACCAAGAAAAGCATGGTATCCATGGAGATTTTTAACAGTCATATAACAAAGCAGGTACTAAACCATTAAGCATGCAATAGTTGTGCACAAATACTTTGATACACAGCTGATGCGTTAACATAGCGCCAACATGAAATGATGATGCAGCAAAAAGATTAAGTTGGAGAAATCCACTGTATACCCAGATCCTTAACTTTCATGTGCCTAATAGCGAAAACAGATAGGGTACGCATAAGTTCTAACAAAACTATATCCATAACAATACTTTTCTATGGATACAAACTAAAATAGGCATCCCGTCAGATATAAATCTAGCTAAGTCTGCACATTTCCTAAGTGCTTAAACATGGATACAAACGGATTGGATAGATAAAGGTTATAGCTCATACCATTATATTAACAACAGTTAAGAAATGAGTTTCTTAATGCCTTATTTGAGAATAGTTTGTCATGTTTGGGTCACTGCTCATACCATGGGACCCACCACCATCGCCTTCTCTCTTTAACTCCACCATTCCACTGCTGCCAGTGCAACCCTGAATCTATCCTATCCCATGCCTTTCAATCATGCTACCTGCTTCCTTCATCGATGCTATGTGCAAACTACCCCTTTCCTCCTAACTTATCTTTATTTGAACATCTAGATATTCGTCAACGCGAATGTACATGACCGGCACAAGCCTTCTATGGATATCATAGTCCATACATGTGCAAACTTATGCAGTTCGCACGGGCAATGGAGCCACAGTTTTGCCTATTAATCCAGAGTGCTACTCAAGACATATGATCCACCCAAACCACTCTGGTTAAGTTTCTGAAAGAACTTGTATTCAGACAAGGGGTGTGGTACCTATGGCACATCATGTCTTTCTTCTAGATTGCAAAAGAATCAATATTTGGAACTTAAATGTGTTGTTTACAATATTCACTAACAGAATAGTTCTTGGAATGCCTTCAGTCGGTAAGAACTGAGACATCATTTTTCAGCTAGAACATACAAAGGATCAAAGGTCATTAAATGTGGAACTTTATGCATATTCTACAAGTACAGATGGCATGCTATTTCTAATGAAGAAAGAAAAGTTACTTATGACAGGGAAAGAAATAAAATAACACTTACCCATTTCCATAAACTGAGGGGAGAGACCCTCGCTGTTGGCTATCGCCATCAAGGCCCCCAACCCTCATTCCTCCCACAAGGCCTCCTGGCTGCTCAGCTACACCATTATTGCTGTTGGGTTGAGCATAGGAGTGGGGCATATGCGCCCAATGGTTATGATGGAAATCTATGGGATGTACTGTCTGCAATGGCCGACTATCTGATGGCCCAGCTAGGGAGTTCCAGTGGTCATGGTATGTGGAACCATCTGTTGTTCTATCAGTGACATGGGAGCTTGATGATGATGCCGGTGGCGGAACAGGCTGAAGGTAAGCGACATATGGGCCTGGATGAGTTGCACCAGGTCCAGATGCAGGCAGGAGCTCAGAGGTAAAGTTTTGTCCCATGAAATCATGAACTGCATTGGCAACATTCGAACACGTTCAACCCTGAACAAATATAATGAGGTATATGGATCTCACTTAAATAAAAACTTACAAGTAACCGGTGGTGATGACTCTCCTTCACTGGTAGAAGAGGAAAAACAACATGAGTAAACAGCACAATAACCAGTATAGCAAATCTATCGTACAAAGACCTTAAAATATAAGGTGGTGAATCTAAAGCAAGAGGCACCATTGGATTGCTGTAGTCTGCACAAATCAAAGCCATAGAGGAGCTCAATGAGGAGAACATATGTTGTTGTCAAGTCTTAAGACATAGCTTGTGGATGCATTCCAATATAGTTGGACGCAGTGGCACAAATAGACAATTTAACACTAATATAATAACCAATATCACATTAGAAGAAATGACATATTTCACTATCATATGAGGCGTGTGGGGGGGTGGTCGTGGGTGATAAGATAGATGAGGCAGCGCATGCTGTTACACTGTTGTTCTAGGCTTCCAGGTTCTCTCCATCATAGTCATGGTTGCTACAGCAGTGGTTGCACCAAGGATTCTGGAACTGACGGCACATGCATGGAAGTTTCTAAGACTGTGCAGTAAGTATCCAGAAGCAGAGACTTAAAGGAAGACTGCTGTAATGATGTGGTTATAGGCATGTTCTTTTTGGCTGCGACTTATGGTTTTTGGTTGAAATTTTTGAATTTTAGCTATTTACGACAGAGATTATGGAGAGATAGATACTCGCTTGCGATTTTAGATGGTACAGATGTTAAGCTTTTAACGTGTACTATAATTAACTTGTAGACTCCATCTTGAAAAAATACTCTGTTTGAAAATTAGGTACTGTAGCAAAAGCCAAAAGCCGTTTTGAGAAGTTGAAAAGAACAGACCCTATAAACATCCACTAAATGTCACAAATTAAATAATTAATATCAACTGTTCATTTAATGGAAAATTGAGCACATCAATAAGTACAAAATTTGGAGGGCAGAACATACTCAAATAAGGATGGGAGTTGCGCTAAGCGGCCAATAGGACACCATTGGAAGCGAAGTGGCTGCATAAAGAGTCAAAATGTATCATTGTTTGCAAGGATATGCCATCTATTTATGTAACTAAATACGTCAGTTGGTAAAATAGTGTGATGTAAAGATGATATAAAATTAAAAAAATGTAGCGTAAGATGGCTTTCACTGTAGACAGTGATATCTGCTATAGATTTTTTGGAGCTCACTGCGACAATGCAATAATTCTGATCAAAAACATTGGTTTCTGATATGTTATATGCTAGTGATATCTGCTATAGATTTTTTAGAGCTCACTGCGACAATGCAATAATTCTGATAAAAAACATTGGTTTCTGATATGTTATATGCTAGGTTAAGTTTCCAGTCTCAAGAAAAGAAAGCCCATAGACCATGCCAGTTATAACCAAAAGAAAAAGGACTGAACTATTGAAGTAGCCAGTCATGAATCATGATCAAGCATTCATTATTTTACAACGCAACATGCAGAATAAACCATATTGATAGGAAGATACAAGCAACAAGGGAATAAACCTATGGAATGAGGTAATAGTGCCGCAAAGGAGGAAAATGGATCAGTGAAGCATAAGGTAGAAATCAATAAGTGTCACCCATAACTGAGAAAGTTGAACTCCCTTACCAAAAAGACCCCCCTTGCTGTCTCTGAGTAACTAAAATCATGAAGGCCTTCATCATGGCCCCATTCATCAGTGTTTACATCCTGTGATGGATGGGAATCATTTGCATAGAGCCAATTCCCCTTCTCAATTTTGCGACAGTTGGGGCATTGCATAACTCCTTTGGCATTAAATGCTGAACCAATGCAATCTGATGAAATGGGTACACAGCATTAATATCAATGAAGTGCTACACACATGCATAACTTTATTTTATAAAATAAGCATGTTCAACTATTAACAGTATAACCATATCTCTAATAGTACTACAAATAATAAGGATTCAATAGGGACATTTGATGAAAAATGTTGCCAAGAAAAGCCAAGACAACATGTATTTGCAAACTAAAAACTGTTCAGGACTAGATGTAGTAACATTGAGGATTTGAGGGTCGCAGCCAACAGCTTCAAAATCTAAGCAATTAATCACTTGATACGTACATCATTGTGTACATAAGAAGGAATATTGCCAATGATGTATTAGGGTGATGGGGTGCCACAGCACCCCCCTGCAGATCTGCCGTCTGTAATAAACATTATTCATTATCTACTCATCAGCCAATAGATAGCAAACCTTTTCAGTCAATAATCCCAAATCAAGATTTGGGAAACAACAACATCTTGTTAATTGTGCATAACCTAGTACACTACCTAACAACAAGATCGTTAGTATCCTGGGCACTAAAATTTTCAGGCTACGATCAGAAAAGAAGACATTTTTGGCAAAGGGCAAAGGCATAAAACTAGCTTAGTAAATGACAGTCTATAAACAGGAAGAACTGCTAACAGGACAGAAGGAACACATCTGAAAATAAATTATGCCAAACAAATTTAGTACATCTAGATTCAAGATCTCAATAGGCCATAAAAGGACAATGTCAAACAGATATGGGTGGAAAACTTATGACAATCTATATGACATCAAACACCTCTCATTTTCCTGAATACATCAAAATCGCATCTATATGGCAGATTATTGTACCTTCTCTTGATATATTATATCCAAGCTTCCACAATTCAACAAGATTGGAGTCCAACTATAAAGGCAAAGCATCGAACTTCTAGCTCTCAAATTAACACAAATTCCTCCTCAGGAGAGAAAATCATATTAGGAAGCAGATACCTTCTAATTCACATACTTGCATAGTCTGAATCTAATTTGTAAAAAAAAGATCTATCGAGAACCCATCACACGAAATCAAAATAGCACATTGAAACATGCATAGCTCCCTAATATCTATATTGGCTAAAAAATAGTACCTTTGGCACAAAAGCATGCACATACTAAATGAACATCAAATCCACTGACAATCCCCACAGTAGATAGAGAAGCATATAGCTATAAGATTTTCATGGTACCACCATAAGTGCACCAAACTTCACAAATTCGCAACCTCTGATGCAAAGATATACCCATACGCTCCCAAAAAACCTACCATATGCTAAACGCAACAGGAAAACAGAGATCCAAGGACGATTTTGAAACCTAAACGAAATAGAGTCCCAAATCAACCGGAAACTACACCAAACTTTTCGTCAGCCAGCGAATGCTAAAGGTACCACCAAATTGACAAGTTATGCGTTTTCTTGCAACACAGCCTCCGAATCACCGAAGTGAACAGTGAATGGTTCAATATTACATAGACAAATCCAAAGTTTTTATAAAGCCAAGATAACATAGACTTATAGCCGACTTGACGAAACCTGGACCAAACCATCGTCCTGACTCCCAACCCAAAATCCTACATATTCGAAATTACAAACCATAATCACAACATATGCTATGTCCATACAAATTCCATACATAATCCCAAGTGGACCACGAAATTCTTGTCAAGATTCAGTAATTATGGCCCCATTGCACACAAGAGCGCACCCAGATCATCTCCCCAAACCCTAATCTATCCCCAAAATGCCGACTTTCCGATTCTGCCCCCTCCCAATAATTCAAGGCTACGCCTTCATCCACTAAATCCCACTTCCCCAAGAAAGCATCACACAATTGGGCACGAGCGGGAGATCTCGAGGTAGCGAGCAACTCACCGAGGTGAAACTCGTGGCCGCACTGCAGCCTCGCCGTGGATCTGTCCTGGCCACCGGTGACCACCGCGTCGAGGCAGATCGAGCACGACACCACCGCCGCGGCACTCTCCCCCTTGTCGGCGGCGCCATCGCCGCCCTTCTCCTCCCCCTCCCCGCCAGCTCCACCGCCCTCTCTCCCCATGGCCGTCTCCTCCTCCTCCTCGGCGCCCATCCCGGTACTCGCCGCGTTCCCCACCACTCCTCGGCCGGATCCCGCCCAAGAAGATACCGAAACGACCGCCCCGGCAGCGTCGAAGCGTCTACGGCGCAAGGGTAGATCGTTCGCCGGAGCTCCGATATCGCGCGCGGTCGCGGGTCTCGTCTCGTTACCACCAACGGCGAGGGGCCTCCTCGTACTGTTTCTCGCTATCTGTTTCGCGTCCACCAGAAATAAGAAAGGGGAGAAAATAAAACAGGGGAATAAATGGAATTGCAATTTTCTGTGGCAGTGCCTTGGGAATTGAATAATTCTAACAAGAGGCGGCACACGGTTTTGTGTCTATTTCTCTCTTCCACGGGCAAAGGAAAACATACTGAAAACGAATGCTAGATTTAGGTTTTGCTAATTGCCTACCCATTGTGCATTTGTTTCTTTAAAACTATTAAATTGTAGCCGCCTATTGTAAAAGTTTGTGGTGGACTTACCTGTAGTGGTGAATCGACTATGGTAGCGACGATTTCATAATGTAGAGACAATGGAGAATCGGTGATAGAGACGATGATTTCACGATGTGGAGGCTGTGGCGAACTGGGGATGGAGACGACGATTTCATGATGTCGAGGCATGGCGGTACCGTGGCACAATGGCGAGGCGGCAAGGGAGATGCTATCTGCAGGTTTGTCACCAAATCATGCGTGTAGCCAGAGGATAGCTGGGAGGATCAGAGTTGAGTTGGGCTTGGGAGAGCTACAAATAGGCAATAAAGAAAAGCGGAAAGGCACAAGGAGGCATCAACACTGTGTGAGATTGTAGTAGGTAGCAGAAGACACTTGTGGGGTGGGGGAGTGGGCCATCCAGATATGAAGGCCCTCGAGGTCAGGTATGACGTCGAGAGGAGGAAGAAAGGGGGAAGTTTCTGGTGGTCAAAGAAAGCCCGTGACCACTATTCCGGGTAAGTGTGATGGTCCGCATGATATCGAAGAAATGTAGGTTTTTTGTGAACTTTAGAAAGTATATACGAATCTCTAAATATATATATATCAAATGGTCCAAAGTCCAAATGACAATATTAGATTCCTTCCTTCTCTCTTTTGGAATATCTTGAAAAGGTATATAAAATTCTATACGAATGATTCGATGAGACAATGAATACATATAGGCACGAACATCAACCTCATCGCTACTGATCGTCACCATAGTAAAGTGCAGCATCGATTGTGAACTTTATTTATCTGAAACTATCTATCCTAACACACACATTTTGGCATTGTTTACAATTAATCCTAGCAGTAAATCCCGTAATTGGAGTAGTGATATATATATATATATATATATATATATATATATATATATATATATATATAGAAGTAACCTTCCCTAATTTGTACCAAGCAAAAGCCCATTAATGTTCTACCAATGTTTCCAATCCAGACTATGACGTCACCAAAAGAGACGTACCGTGTGGACATTATCACAAAACTGTAGGGTGCTATCCGTATAAAATCGAACGTTTTTATCAGAAAGGTAAAAACGGCATTATTTATTACTATTGCCGTCACAAAAACGGGGAACCCCTGCGAAGGAGCCAACCACGGGGATAAATCTGAACCGTCCACGGTAAAACCCGACGACGCCTGGAAAGACCCATACGTCCCGCGTGGCGTGAGCCCACATCCTGCGTGACGCAGCTCACTCCAGGAAGCCCACGCGCCCCGCCCCGCACCGCCGAAGAAGCTACGCGTGTGTGACATGCGGGGTCCGGCCGCGAGCGGTCCCCACGTGTCGGCGGGCGCGGGCCACGTGGCCGCTTGCTTTTGGCCTGAAGCGAGGCGAGTCCTCGGCACTGACGCATGTGCCACGCACGCAACGCAACGCAAGGCAGCACACTTGGCGTGGAGGTCGGTGCGGCCTCGTTGCTCGCTTGCGTTTTTTTGTTTTGTTTTTGCCTTTTCTGTTTTGAAACTATTATTATTATATGTGCCGGTTTTCTCTTTTGGTGACGTAACGGCATGTGCTACCTTGGAAAGCTCGAAACAGGACACTGACTGACAGTATGTGGCCGGCTTTTAAAATTCACTTTTGTAAGGTAAAGACGGTGTTTATTTCACTAAAGTTTAAGTTTTTGGTTTATTTGGTTTTTTTAATTGTTGTTAGTTTTTTTAGTATAATTAAATAAAAATAAAATAAAATAAGGAAGGTTACACCGTTCCGGACAATACAAAGTAATAAAGGAAAAAAAGAAAAGACAAAAGTCCAAAAACCCAAAATCTTGAAAAAGACAAAATTAAAAAACTAAATGCTAGAAGCTGAAACTCAAATGAGCAAGCCAAAAAAATTTCACACAGTAACCAGCTCTCAAATGAAGTGTGTTTTTAAGACGAGTCTGGATCAACTTTAATTATATCATTCAAAATTACACACGAGTCTCTATTTCTTTGTACACTTTCTTATAAATAGCCAAAAACTATAAGCCACTGTCAAAAATCATAAACTACTAAAAAACAAACTCTGTGACTTTTCTCAATACAAGAAATCCTCCTCCTCCTCTTTTTTTTTATGAAATGAAACTGCAGTGAGCTGTTTTATTACCATCCATTACCTACAACTCGTAATAGGGGCCGAATGCTTACATATTTACATCACTGCCCTGACAGGGATGTGGACAAGCATTGCGACGATCTCGTTATGAAACATATAAGGTTCTAGTGTGGGCAAATACGAATTGTATTTGGTGGGTTTAGACTATAAATAGATAGGCATTGTATCATGTAAACTGATCTGAGTTCTGAGAATTAATAAAAACTACTCTGGTGTTTTCTCTCTATTGATGTCTCCTATGATTGATCTATTGGGTTCGCGGTGATTAATTGATCGCATGATTATGTTGTTGTTCGTCTGTTCTACATTGATTTCTTAATACGTAATCAGCATGATTTGCTCTCCAAGGTGAAAGGTATACAAATCACGAATCGATCTATTATACATTGCAATTTATATTCCAATCTAAGTTGATACTAGATCTATTTGCAATGCCATGACTAGATCTGATATGTTATAGTGATTCTAGTCTCCAAATCGAGTTGCATCTTAGTGTAGAATTTAGATTAATCTCAAAACAGATTAGAAATAAAGATTGTTCGGAGATCTTAGTGTCGGTTGCTTCCGCTCGAAACCGCAACTGGCGTCCACACCCGGAATCGTGTTGCCATCACAGCACCGATCTTTGGCCACCCGATCTGGCTTTTCATTGTGCACAACCTAATGGTCGCCGCGACGCACCGCAAAGACAACCCCGACTACCACCCGAAGCCTGGCGCTTCCGCTAGATCCTAGCACGACGTCGCCGCTGCTCGAACTTCCCGCGAGCGCCTGAATACAATTTAATGTGTATTATGTACTCTTTTCTCCATTCCTGTTTTTCCACTGGGTTTTTTGGAATGAGTTTTTAATAAGGCATATGCATATTATGGTATGAAGCCTCACCAAAATGTGCTCGGCTTAGATGAATGATTAGCCATATCTAGAAATTATATGGCACAAACATCGTTGATGACTCTCACCATTATCTATGAAGATAATGCAGTTTATGTGACATAGATACAAATGGGCTATATTAAGAGTAATATCACGAACCATATTACTCCTAAATTCTTTTATCCTCACAAGCTCTAGAAGAACGAAGAGAAAAGATACTGATGTTAAGTCTTGTAATAATTCGACAGATTTATTCACAAAATATCTCTTAGCCTCCAACTTTCAGAAGTGTGTTCGAGGCATAGAGATGAGACAGCTTAAAGAGTTATAAGTTTAGGAGAGTAAATTTCTGAACTATAACATAATGTAAGGTTAGAAGATTTACATGATCCTGAAGATCTAAATGTTGTATTTTGTTTTCCTTTGTGTGTTTTTTCTGAAGTTTTTTTTCATATAAAGGTTTTTAATGAGGCAATAAATGTGTCACAAGAAACGAGTGCGATATACTATTTTCTCCATTCTTTTTTCACTGGATTTTTGAGAGGAGTTTTTAATGAGGCATATACATACCGTGGTATACGCCCAAAGGGGAGTGTTACGAAATCTAGAAGGTTCTGATGTGGGCAATACCAGAATTGTCCTGATAGGTTTAGACTATAAATAGAAAGGTATTATAACATGTAAACTAATATGAGTTCTGAGAATTAATAAAGATTACTCTGATGTTCTCTCTCTACTAGTGTTTTTTATAATTAATTTATTATATTCACAGTGATTAATTAATTATATAATTATATTATTACTTATCTATTCTATGTTGATTTCTTACGAATCGTCAACTACCGTTGAATATACTTGGCTTGCATACATGAGCATTGGCACGGCGCGAGGCTGCATCGCAGCGGCTATGCGTGTATGACACGCGGGTCCAGTCGAGCGAGGGGGGCCGCGTGTCGACGAGAACTATAGCACGCATCTAGCTTTTGGCCGCTAGGTTCGGTTAGCTTTGACTCGGATCGGGGTGGCGCGCGCGGGCGGTGGCAGTGTAGTTGGGAGTCAGGAGTCGGTGGCCTCTTTTTTTCTCTCTCCTCTCTCGAAATTCGGCGCTCTCCTTTTCGGGAAACGTAGCGCTCAAATGGGCTTTGCAGTGGGCTGACGAGCACGCGACAGCGTTATTCAAGCCGGGTTGAGCACAGAGCAGAAATTTGGATACATATGACTTATTTATTCCCTGAAATTCCAAAAATAGCCTTTAGATCACCGGAATTGCAAAACTAGCCCCCTTCCCGACCACGAAACAACGAGAGAGCGACACGTGGGCCGGTGGTGCGTCCGGGGGCCGCACCACCCACTGTAGCGTGAATTGGTGGTGCGCCCCCCGGCCGCACCACCCACTGTTCATACGCGGTGGTGCGGCCCCCGGGCGCACCACCCCATTTTCATCCGGTTTTTGCTATTCCTCTCTCCTGAAATTCATTCTCCACCCAAAATATATATTTACTTATACATATATAAAGTAATTATTTAAAAACAATTTATGTGCATATATAAAATGAGTGGAAATATATAAATTTGAAGTGGAGTCCACTGTAATAGTTGTGTTAATTTTTGTGCAATTTTGAAAATTTAAAATATTGTTTGGTAGAGTACGAACGAAATTTGTGTGAAGTAACGATTAGTGTATTTGTGATTTTCATATATTCTTGACCGTGAAAATGTGTTGAAGTGACAATAACAAATTTCAATCATGGTATGTTGTTTTATTAGAAGCAATTTAATGAAAATTTTTTGAGCACAAATGTGATATGAACAATTGGACGAAATGAATGAAAGTGATATTGAACACGTAGGAATGAGTGCAGAGCTGTAATGATTATAAGTTTTGTTAATTTTGTAGTTGTGAAACAGAAAAAAATCTGTTAAAATTGTAAAACAAGTTTATGTTGATTGGCTCATTGTAGATGCATAAAAAATGATGGTAATTTTTTTTAGGAACGATTGTGCGTAGAACGATCGATATATAAAGTGGTAAGTGACTTTTAGGTTTAGTTTGTTTTAAGGGTTTGCAATCCGCGTGATGTTTGTATGTTTTGTCAATTTTGTAATTATAAATCATGGAAAATAAGATAAAGGTGTAATAGAAGTTTATGTTCAATGTAAGTTGTAGATGCATAAAAAAATTGGGTAAATTTTTTTAGGAACGATTCGATACATAAAGTGGTAAGTGATGTGACCATTGACATGTGGCATGTGTGGAACTCTCCACCACTAGTCCTAACATGCATGCCTTAGGGAAAATAACTTGCTGGGTCTATTACATTTCGTCTACTGGGTGTAGCGTGGTTGTTTTCCCTTTTTGTCGCGCCTTGAAGATGGCTCCGCTGCATTCTTCTTCTGTCACTCTTGGTCTTGAGAGCTGCCTCACGAGCTTGAAGCTCTTCCTCCGACGCTTGATGGTGCCTCACGCAGACTTAATCGCTCCGCCTCCTTTGCGGCTCATCCTCCTTGCCCTTCAGACGGATTTGGTCCACCCTCATGCGGCGCTCTTGCTCAAGTCGCATCTGTCGTTCCACCTCGCGAGCCTGAGTCATCTTGACAAAGTATTGTCCTTTGTTTTCCACCGCTTCGCCGGTTATTTGGCCATGCCGGCGACACCGATCCACCCATTCGATGAATGTGCAAGCCTATGTGTGGCGTGGTAGATGTCATGGATCAAGTTGAAAAGCGATAACGAAACAAATGATTTAGTTGTCGTTGTTACCACAAAGTCGTCATCTAGGTCGGACACTTGAAGAACCTACGGCAGTATTTGGCTCGTTGTACTCGATCCGTCGGACTTGCAACATCGTCCTAAAGCCGCAATGGCACTTCGGGCGGTCATGCCACTCCGGCACTCCAAATGGGTCGGACCTCCAGGAAGACATTGTTGTGTAGTAGGATTTTGTGATGGCTTGAGGAGGAGATGTGGTATGGAAGACATAGGAGGTCTTTATGTGGCGGGTTATGCAGTGCAGTGGGCATAGTCCATGGAGAGGACGACATAGGAAGCTTTTGAGGATAGTCAGGATAGCAGTGTAGCAATAAATGTCCCTATGAATGCTTGTCAGAGCTTGCAAATTTTACTCTTTTGTCATGTCACTTTGCGGAAAAGTGGACTCTTTTGTAATGTCACTGCATGAAAGCCGCCCGCTTTGTCGAGTCATCGGGCAAAGCGCCTCGTACCTACACATGCCTCGTACCACGACATTATGTACACTACAATAAAGCATGCATCATATGTGGATTTGTATGTACACATACGCACTGTATGACACATTGGCTTATAATACGTATGTGCACGTAAAGATTACCTACAAATACATAACGTACCAAATATTGATTTGATGTGAATTTATGTTTTTAATTTGGTACTACTACGTTGTATTGTAATCAAACGTAAAAGATATTTGAAACATATTGAACATATGGAGATTGATACTAAATCATTCATCTTAATGTCGTCATAAAAAAATATTGAACATATGGAATTGAATGGGATGCTAAGTGATAAACATGGAAATAACATAGCACACAAAGTTTGGTTACATGCGTTGCACGATAGAAAATAAACCGACATACTCCTACGATACATGTGCGCGTTGTTATGCGGGCGAAAACAAACCCAACACACACACACCTAATAACCGGGCCATTCACGGACCGGTAGCGGAATAGCCCCACCTCTGCGTGGACGGGGCCATTTTCCCTTCCTAACGACCTCTGCGTCGAACTCCTCGGCTGCCTCTTTTGCCTTGGCCGCTAGCTCCCTCTTCCTTTCGTGCTCCCTTTCGCGAGCTTCGCGTTGTCTACGCGTGCACGCCTCGGAATGAGCTTGCGTCTCCCGACATATACGGCCGGCCTGCTCGTCGTTCCGACGCTCCGCCTCGCGAGTCTCTGATGCCCTTCTGTCAGCCCACTGCTGGAAGTCGAGAGTCCACTGGTCGTATGGGTGGATCTCTAGATCGATCCACTTGCGATACCCGCATAGCGGTTCCGGGGACTACGAGTACACAAGAAATGTTAGTGCGTACATGAAGAGAGAAGTAGTGGGGAGAAACACACTGTAAGTGGTTCTTACCGGCTGTTGATAGGTTCTTGTGTCCCAACGTCGGTCGGGATAGTCGCTGAGTAGTTTGCGCAACCCCAGTAGCGCATACCCAAGCTGAGCGGGTGCTTCGACTTGAAGAACTTACATAGGTCTTGACACCAACAGGAGGGGTGGCATCTCCCCCTCTGGCGGGTCTTGCGGCGAACGCTCCGTTGGAACCGCGGGATGTGGTCGGTGCAACGCGGGATATCTTCTCGGAGGCTGTCGTCCTTGCACGCACTTTGCTTGGGCCCGCGCGCAGCTGCCCTCACCCGTTCGTCGCGGGCCGCAGCTCTTGCTATGTCGCGAGTATCCTCCCATTGCTTCGCATCTTCTCCCACCGTGCCTTCGCTTCTTGTCCATCTTGAAAGTGTGGGGTTTGATGTTGTAGTGCTTTCTCTCCAATCCCTACACCTCCTTATGTATGATTAGGGATGGTATGGAGAGGTTACTTCACGCCGCAAAAAGCTGGACCGAATTAATGAAACTGCGCAGAGCTGGCCACCTCGTCTCGTCGCGTCATGTCTTGTCCATCACTTTGCAAAAGCTGCGCTGTCTTGGGTTGTCTTTGTGCAAAGCTGGCCCGTATTGTCTTGTCATTTGCAGTGCTACTCTTTCCCGATCGCTAAAAGCTATCTACTCATGTCTTTCGCCACCGCCCAAAGCCGACCGTCTCGTCTTGTCGCCGCTAAAGCAGTAACCCATACCGCTCGCTGCATAAAGCCGCCAAGTCTGCCGTACTTCTGTCTACTCATTGCGTAAAGTCGACATCGCTTCCCTTCGCAAAAAGGTGCGCGATCCTATCTTTGCGATGCGTGGTCATGTCGATGCGCAAAGGTGGCCTAGTCCGATCTTTGCGGTGGGTAGCCCTCACTCGGTTGGGTGGGCACGCGCAAAAAAATGAACAAGCCATGAAATGACAAGATGACACCTCCCGGCCCCTACGTAGAGACCTATTTAAACCGAACGAAGCCCGGCTCCTTCTCCGTCGTGCGAGAAACATACCATGTCAAGTCGAGGTCGATCGAATATGGGTCACCAAAGGAAGAACTTCCCTTGGAAAGGAGGGACAACTTCGATTCAAACTCATGTTCGATACCAAGCGGCGTGCTCAACCCGCATGGCGAAAATGCGAACACAATGAGGATGCGGTCGTGCAGGTCTTCGATGGCCCAGTCGATGGCGGGCGACGTTTCTTCCGATGCCCACACTCAGGGGTAGAAATTGCTAATAGTACAATTTTCATTACTACTTATGGATCCTCCTTGTTAACCGTTCTTTCCCGCAGATGGCGAAATGCGACTTCTCACGCTGGATCGACCCGCCTCATGAACGGTATGTTGCCGTGTACGTGAATACATTATGGGAGAGAATATTTGAGTTGGACGAGCGAATCGAGACTCTCAACGAGGAGAACAACGACCTCCGCCAGCAGATGCAATGCGAGCGGGGCAACGAGGAGGTCGTGAACATAGGAAGCTCGTACGATTCCGGATGTTGCTGTGCGAACCCTAGCTGTATATGTGCGTGCCTCTACAACGATGGCCACCACGCCCGAGGCGCCCACCTCAAGAATACTCCACGTGGGTGCCACGAGGCTTGTTTGGCATGTAGGCAACGAGGTGTGGGTGTACCTTGTATTCGGCGTGTTTTATTTTATTTTATTTGGTGTGTTCGTGTCCGCCGATGCACAAAGCGCTAGTGTGTTCATGTCACCACGCAAAGCCGAGGTTGTGTCGTCTTATCGCTGCATAAAGATGTCCTCTTGCATCTTGTCACTGCGTCTGACTGCCCTCTTTTGTCATGTCGGTGCCCAAAGTCGACCGCTCTTGTCATGTATGTGCAGAATCGACCACTTTTATCATGTCATGCGCAAAGTCGTTCGCTTTTCCATTTCATCTGCGCAAAGTCGATCTTTTACAAAGTCGTCGTCTTTCATCTTTTGTGAGTGAAGGCCCCACCGAGCCTATAAGAGGGAGGCATTCTCACCTAGTCCCTGCATTGCTCTCCTCACCTCCCGAGTTAGTTGTAGCTTTCTTTCGTGCTCACTCCCCCGGACGACGAAATGAGTCATCTCAGCACCTCTTCATCGGCACCCTCCGTGATTTGCCCACAATGCAACGCGGTAGTGAGACGTAAGACCTCACACACGGCTGCGAATCCTGGGCGGCACTACTACAAGTGCCCCTTTCACTCGGTGAGGACGATTGTTTCGTATTCGCTCAAATCGTAGGTACATTTCATAATCTTCTTCTCATGAAGTGCAGGACGGCCCGGGCGGTTGTCGCTTCTGGGTGTGGGAGGATGAAATGGGCACTAGTACAGATAATGTTCGTCGTGAGAGAGTCGTCGTGGGGGATAGCGACCTCGTGGAGATGCGACGTCGTTTCCAGGAGATGGGGCGTCGTTTCGATACACTGGAGTGGAAGATAAACGTAATGTTGTGTGGTATTTTCTTTATTGTGTTGTGTTCATTTTTATCGTGAATATGTCGAGCTGGAGGTTGTTATCGTCTATGTTGGTAATGTTTCATGCTATGTTGTATCTTGTGTTTGTTGTTAGCGAGTCTTCTCCTGCTGGAGAGTTATTATATGTATGTGTAATGCATGCTAAATAAACTTTGTGCGCTATGTGAATTCCATCTGCGGTGCAAGTCTATTTCCATGTACTACATCCCGTTTCAGTTTCAATACAATGCAAAAAAATTATGTTGGAGGTGGTGGCCGCTTCCTTTGCCGACGTAAGTGGTCATGAGAGTATGTGAGCCTGTCTGGCGCATTTCGTGCGTCTCGGAGGTCGTACTGTGAGGCCTGCGGTGTTGCCAAGAACTCCGTGGAGGGCTGCGATATATTGCCGAAAACGGCGCTTAGCCATTCGGTCGCAGTCGGGTCTATGTCCTGTGCACATATCAAAGGTTGATTAGTACAAACACCGCGACATTTATAGTGCCGAAATCATCGTAGTAAGTCATGTACTGCAGATTCGGCAATGAAGACGAAGGACCCTGGCCTTCGTGTCCGAGTTGTTCCGCGTAACCCTGCATTCATTTACAGTATGTGTTAGTGCGTCCGAGCGTACATATATATTATGTGTTGGCCATTATATCGTACCGATGTATACGGCGGTACGTCGTGCATGTACTCCTGTGCAGTGTACCCTTCGTACGTCTGCTCATACAAATGACCAAAACTTCCATGCACGCTTGTCTCGGCCATAATCGCATGGAGGCGGTGTCTCGGCTCTTCTTTGCCGCCGAGTCGGTGTCACTTTCAATAGGGAGCTCTTGTTGGCGAACGGAGCATTGGTTGTGGTGTCGCCCTCAGGGACCCGATGGTCGCATGAAATCGCTATCCCGTGCCAAGCGCTGCAACAAAGTGAAGCATGAGACTTATGCGCCCAACGAGTAGATAAACGAAAAGTTGGCAAATATCACACCGCTGGGCCGAAGCGCGTGGAGGACGAGCGAGCAAAGCTTGACGCCGGGACTGCTCCCCCGATCTCCGGGCCGAGTCAGCGTCGCTCTCCGTCCTGGCCAATCTCCCGGAAGAGGACGTTGCGCCTTGCGTGTACCTCCTTGACGACGATGGCTCTAGCAAATCGGTGTCCGTCGTGATGGCTGCAGGGCGGTGGAACTACGATAAATAAGTGGCAAAAGAGTGAACGAACAACAGTTGGCAATTATCGTACCGTGTGGCCAAGTCGCACCGATGATGAGCGAGCGTAGCTGGGACGGGCACTAGATTGCGACGGACGTCGCACGAGGTGGTGGAGTGGATGTGGTCCTCCCACCGTGTTGTGCGACGATTTCATCTCTCTGCGTTTATTGCGGTGATGGTCTTGATCGCAGCCTTCGCCTCGTTGAAAATGTTGCGGACTGAAGACATCCAACGATGAGCCGTATTTCGTCGAAGCCCAACGTGCAGAAGGTCAACAGCGTCGTCATGTATACGATGGAGGCGGTCGGACTGCAGTGAAATAAGTAATTAGTGCACAACGCGTAAAGAGATATGGCGACGACATACGAGTATTGAGATGTATTATTAAAGTAAACACAATTACCACTTCGTCGCGTGCGGCTCGGTGACGATGCGGACTCGCTGTCGCATCGCAGACCTCGTACCACGACCTCCAGCGGGCGATGTGGCATGGACCGAGAAGTCTGCTGCGGGTGTTTTCAACATACCACTTAAGGTACTCGGTATGCGTTGCGGTCGTAGGCCCGTGGCTCGTACACAACCTCCGTGTCCCCGTAGTCACGCCACAAGTCCGCCCACACCGCCGTGTGGTTGTCCGATCATTCTCTGTCGTCCTCTCCTCGTTTGCCTACAATTTGGGTGACACATAACACGGTTAGTATTACTATGCATACATAAAGCAATCACAATTACCTTGAAGATACATACCGATGGGAGTCTGCGGCAAGTGGCCGTCTGGCGGGGTGGAACCGGTGGTGCAGCCCAAAGCGCCTCATGACGTGTTGTGGGTTGTGCGGCTCGACAAGCGCGAGAAGACGAGGTGGCAAGTCGTCGGCCAAGACGATCGGTCTGGTGGCACCGAGATGATAGGCCGCGGGGCCACCTCGCAATGAACTCTATAGTCCATGGCAACCGGACTATCTCACTCTCGTGGAGACTCTCCAAGCTGGTTGTGGAACTCTGTGTACACTCGCCGAGGTCCGTCCTTAGCCCATCGGTGCGCGTGTGTCCAACGACTACCCATTGTGGGCCCATGAATGGGGTCGTGGTCCTCGGCATAGAAATGTGGACTAAGGGCATAAGGGTGTACGGCATCTGCGAAAGTCCGCCTAGCAACCGGAAGTGCTCCCACGACCACAATCAAGTAGAATGTAACACACGGCAAGGACCCTCTCGGCGGCCTGATGTTGCGAGGCATCACACGAGCCTCGGTATGTGGCGCTAAGCACCGCTGACCTCCAAGCGTACTCGGGCACTGGTGTGGCAAGGCATACGCCAAGGACTCGCAAGGTGTATGTAGCTAGGGTGAGCGGAGTCCCGGTGGTGGTAGGAAATAGGACCCACCCAAAGAGGAATAGCGGTACGAAGAAGTGAGTCCGCACCACGTCCTCGCAGCGCATCCTCGGGCGGTCATGTACCGTCGGCCAAGAAAGAGGGACACGTCTCGCACCACGCGGGATCGCGATAGGGAACCGCCGACCGAAGCTCCTTCCGGCCACTGGATATCGGGTGGCACTATTGCGCACCACATAGAGGTAGTCCGATTATCATGCACACATCACGAAGAGTGATCGTCATCTCACCCCAGGAAGTGGAAGGTGTGAGTCTCCGGTCTCCGCCGATCAACAAGTGCGGACAACAACGCCGCATCGGCGGAATGCATGTGGTACATTTACCATGAGGGCAATGGGCAGCAGACCAGTGTTCCGCAGAAGTGGGATGTACCGTTCGTCCAGAGGCCAGTACTCGCGGGGGCCCCTAAGGATGAAGGCTGGGGGGACATCACCCAATATCCACGCTCACATCGGTGGTGCTCATCCCAGCGGGGTCTACCATCTCGTAAGCCATGTCCACGCCATTGAAGCAAAGAATGTTAGTCCAAAACGATAACACAATGTGGAACAAACGTAACGACAGTGACATGTACCAAACATAGCAAGATATAAAATAAATATACGTACCAACATACCCATGCGATGAAGTAAATAAAATACAAACGCAGCACCATAACGGCACGATAGCGAATTGTAACAAGTGTAGCCCCATACAAAATTGTAGAACATATCACTTGACTATAGTACAACACACACATAAAAACAACTAGCAAAAAACACTGCATAACTATGAGCTCACTACGGCGGAGCATTGCTTGACGTCGGCCTGTTTGGGCACTGCCTCAACGAGTGCCCAATCGTCTTGCACAGTCTGCACCTCGGACGTCGACACCGATCCCCACGCTGGCTGTCGTCCATGTCGTTGTGGATGCGACGGCTTTGCCGTCTTCCTCAGCCGACATGCTTCAATGCCTCGTTGGGCACCCACTTCACTTGCCCTAGCCATAGCTCCCTGTAGTGCATGTCCACCCCGTACGAATGGAACTCCGTACTCTAGGTCTGATACAGGTGCTGAATATCGAAGTACCTGGAGATGTAAGGAGTCGGTGCCTGGCGCCATACCGCGCATGCCACGTATACATGGGAGCACGGCTTATGTAGAAGTTGCGGCTTATTACAGGTGCAACATGCGTTGTCATCAATCGTGCAGAACTGCTTGCGATCCCCACTTGTGTGACCCCTCATGTAGTTCTGTCTAAGGCGTATCTCGAATTTTCTTCTAATGCCATCCATGGTACGAGCATTATGGTAACGAGCCTTCTCTATCTTTTTGTCCATATGTGCTGGAAAACCTCGGAGAATTGTTTGCCTCGTCTAGATGTTTTCTCGCCATCATGGCTCTGTTCACAAAATACCCCTGAGCGGTTCCAAGTCTCCTCCACGACCATTGTGATGGGTAGGGATCTAACACCTTTCAACACACCGTTGTACACCTCGGACATATTTGTTGTCATGATTCCGTACCTTGCTCCGCCGGTGTCATGCTTGAGGACCACATCGCCAAGTCGAGGCGCGTTCGGCCGAACCCACCGTGTAAACTCCCGACTCTTGTAGAACCCCCTCCACAGGGCCGCTTCACCACAGTCGGGTTGTTGTCCATGCTTTGGTCTCACGATCAAGCGGCCTCCACAATGAGTCAAACTTCCGCTTTTGGTTACGCATGCAAAGCTTCTTGAATATCTTCATTAGTTCTTTGCTACGGAACCTTGTGTGAAAGTTCGCGCGAGATGCCTCATGCACCAACGGTTCTTCATATCATTCCCTTTGGAGCGGGGTTGTGTGCGATGCGCATTGCGCGCATAGCGGACAACAAGCCTGCATTGCGGTCGAGATGATACACACATCGGTCGATCTTGCACCACGGCACGCTTCACATTGACCGGGAACCAAAGCCGCCTATCGGTGTTCTCATTCTCCACAATTCGCGAAGGCCACGAGAATGGCGGTCATTTGCATCAGTGCAAGCTGCGGTGAGGATCGTACCCTTGTACTTACCACTAGAAATGTCCCGTCCATTGTTAGCAGCTGGGCGGCACCACCTGAACCCTTCGATCGCTGTGTCGGAATGACGAACACTCTATCAAGGACATAACAATTCGGGCCCTGGTTGGGATGAACCCGCTCCTTCTTGTTGATGTATGTTCTGGGTTTGCTACGCAATCGATGAAGCATTCTTGGGACCAGGTCGTCGCCTCCTCGTGCGTTCCAAACATACGCTCTAGCACCTTCCGTTTCGCCGCCACACCTTTTTGTAGCCGACTTGAACCCTACCATGTTAGCCACTTCATCCATGAGAACTTGGGAGAAATACACACATCTACCACCACGAGGTGGCTTATCGCTCCGCAACATGCGCCGATGTCATGTTGCGGTGCCTCGTGTGGCGCCGCAAGCTCGCAAGCTGTGATCTTCCGGCCGTGTCCGGAACTCGAGGTTGTGCCCTTGAACGCTGCGCACGGACCTTGCCGGGACATGAGTCGTCAACATATTTCACAATGTAGGTGTCGGGTTGGACCTATACACCCGATAGTTCGGCTAATGCCGACGGCATGTCTAGCAATAACTTTCTTTGGGCGGCACTCTTGTCGCGAAGCACTCCTAAAATGAGTGCGCCCTCATTGAACCCCACTCCGCACCCTCTGCTGCGTGGTAGGACTAGGCTTGCCGCTGCGATGTCGTCAAGTGCGGAGAGACGTGTAAACGTCCGTGGTCACAACACCACCTACAACACCTCCCATTGAAGCCTCGTCATCTTCCTCCTCCCAGGCCCATTGTTTCCATATCCTCCTCGTCCTCCTCACTTTCAACTTCTTCCAAATGGTCGCGAGGTACTCGTGACAATCAACACGGCGGCCCACCACCTCCCAACACCTTTGGCCGCTGGAAATCCTCCACACGCCTCTGCGGGCCTCCATCTCCCACTTGCTCGCGAGATCTTCTTCCGCATTGGCATCTTCATGACCGCCCGGTGAGCCTCGGCGCTTCATCTCGCCACCACCACCACAACCACTAGAACCACCAACGACGGATGACTCCGTCCTGTCCACGAAGTGAATGTACACCATTGGCTGCCAGTATATCGATGCGGCGGGGTTGCATCGACCTCCATGTACCGGGCCCATGCAGCATCACGGTCACCTTTATAAGTTGCCACACAATCTCTCCAACCCCATCTCCGGAGTAGCATACAACGCCTCGATCCGCAACTTCTTCCGACCGGTCTCCGATCGAGCGCGCAACGGACACACCTCGAAGATCATGCGGGGTCATGGTGTTCAAACCGGTGCATGGATCACGATCCGTTCACAATTTGACACGTCCGCCCCGCACGGCCCATCGCGTACGAGCCCACTCCCAAAGAACACGAGTAAGTCTTGAATGTTAGCCATGGGTACCTATGATTATTCCGTACAAAATACCTTAGTACACAATGAAATTTAACAAAACAAAAAGCCCACAAAATTCTCTCTGTTGCACTACTAATTCTCTATGCATCATATGTGTACAAAATAACTTCACACCAAAGAATTTAACAAATAAACACTGCACATTTTATGTGTAATATTTGTTTGGAGTTTTAAATATAGTACACAATCTACAAAAATTTTAAAAATTTAAGTGCAGTACTCCGATACAACGTAACATAATTTTGTAATTTTTGCACAAATTTATCCGATATGAACATGATATAAGTTGTTACATATAACAACTGATTTCCAAAAATTATAATAGTTTATGTGAACCCTTCCAACAGGGCCACCATGTTTTCAGGGCACCGTGATTATTAATATCAGTTTTACAATATAAATCCATCAATAACCTATCATAATGATATGCATACCTTTCAACATATATACTTGAAATAAATTTTCAGACTTTCATGGGACATGTCAAAATTAACACAGTACACATTGCATATTATTTATCATGTAACATAAAAATTATTTATTTGTACTAATGTTTGAAATTACTAAAATTTCTGGTAAAGTTTTTCATCTAATAGCCTGTGTATTTTCAGCTAATAATGTTTCACATTTTTAGTTTTCTGACTTTTAAGTCCTATGTACAAAATAACATTCTAAATATTGCATAACAATCTAAATACCAAATACAACTACTTGGTCTGCATGCAAAGTCATTTACCTAAATTTAAGTCATAGTGACTACTAACTAATTAATGATAATAATAACACTTGCTCTTCTAAGTTAACTATGGGCACAGACCAACTACACAAGGCTAATACTATATTTCTACACTAAGAAGACATCATTCACTAACTACAAAATAAACACATTGCTAAAACTAAAATGACATGTCCAAAAAATTTATAGTTACACGGGGAAAAATAATATACCTCTTCTAGAAGTCCACGAGACGATTTACAACTTTCGCAACTACAAAAACTCCTAAGTGAAACAAAAAAACTGTTAGTTTGCCTAATTACGTAATAATCACATGGAAAAAATTTTAGTTATATTTGGACAAAAAATTACCTCTTCTTGAAACCCACGCGACGATTTGCACCTTTCGCAACTGCAAAAACTCCTAATTGCAAGCGAACAAGCGAGAGTTTGCCTAATTACTTAATAATCACACAAAACAAATTTTAATTACAAGTGACATAAAAAATTACCTCCTCTTGAAGCCCACGAGACGATCTATAACTTTCTCAATTGCACAAACTCCTAATTGCACACGAATTAAGCGTGCGCGCGATTAAACCTTGAGTTTCTTCACTCTTTCTCACTCTCTCGGATGCAACGTACTTCTCGGGACGCGTGAAGAAGAAGGAAATGAGCAACGGAGGAATGAGAGCGATGATTTTATCGCATGCCACGGAAGGAAAGTGAGAAGTGATATGACGTAAAGATGCACTGATGCACCATCGTTCCACATGTTGCATGCATGCATGGAATCTTTCCTTGGCTTGGCGCGCGACACCAATTATTGGAGCGACGCGAGCGGCGCGCGGGAGAGAGAGCAGCAGACGCGCACCAATTATCGGAGGAAAAGGTGGGTGGTGCGCCGGGGCCGCACCACCGCGCATGAACGATGGGTGAGTGCGGCCGGGCGCACCACCGGTTCGGCGCTACATGGTGGGTGGTGCGGCCCCGCGCACCACCGCCCACGTGTCGCTCTCCGTTGTTCCGCTGGTCGAAGGGGGCTAGTTTTGGAATTCCGGTGATCTAGGGGCTATTTTTGGAATTTCGGGAATAAACAAGCCATATGTGTCCAAATTTCCAGAGCACCACACCACCACGGATTGCGCTGCTTTTTCCGTTTAATACATATCTTATAGTTTATGAATTATGATTTTTTTCAAATAAATAAATATAAAATTTTTTTATCACTGTTTTTAAATGATTTATCATAATATCTTTTTCGAAACGGTTTATCAATTTATCAATATTTAATTCATCAAACAAACGTTTACGTTAAAATTAATAGCTATTAGTCGTAACCGAAAAGAACGCATTACTAACATGAGCGGCCGGCAAACGTCGCTTTTGGACTTGAGAAAGGATACAAATTGAGTAGTACAAAATAAGGTATTTGGCTAGCTTTCTACTTTCCAGTGCTTGAACATGAAGCCAATGGCGTGCTTTCAGAGCGTTAGAATTCGTATCAAGCCAATCGAATCATGCAAAATAGAGGGGTCTGCGATGCAAGATAAAATTCTTGGTAGTGTAAGTAGGGCTGTACATATTTGAGCCGAGCTAAAAAAACGGACTGAAAAAACCAAACCGATCTGATCAAGTCGGTTTGATCGGTTTTTGGTACGGAATGTAGGTATTGGATTTTTTGCGTTCGGTTTTTTCAATAAAAACGGGCTAAAATCTGAAAAAAAACCGAATACCAGTGTGAGTTTGTGATGGCTAGTAGTAGCCCGCAGGCGGCCAGCGGGCAGGCCAGGCGGAGCCAACCCATCGGGCCATCCTAAGCAGCCCATAGAGAGTCATTATTGTTTCTTTATCTGCCTAGTTGCCGAGCGGTGCTAGGATTGCATGCATGGATCATACACAGCACAACTCTTTTAAGCCTCCGCGCCTACGGTGTCAGAGTTGATGATGAACACTCGGCTCTTGACTAGCAACAGCAGCAGAGCTCAACATTAATCATTATGCTTTGTTACTTTATACATAAACCATAGAATCTCCATACTCTATTAGAGTGCTCGTAAAGTTTGAAATTCTAATTCTATTGCTAGTAGTATATTATTGTCTACTCGGTCCGCTAGTCACTATATTATTCGTAATTCGTGTCAACTTTAGTAAATATAGTATTTACTGATACCGCACCGAAATAAGTTGGGATTTACCGATACTACGTTTGAAATTTAGATATTGTAAAAAGTATTTACTGTAGAAAAACATCTTTTAGAAGTCAATATAAACATAACTTAGTGGTTGTGTTACAACAGATCACAGGTTCAAATTCTCCGTGCTCTTCAAATTCAAAGATGCACGGAGCTTACTTGTAATGTAAAAAAAAAAAGAGGAAAAGAGCAAGTCCTAAAGATCTCCTGCAAGCCAAGGGCATGCATAATTGCGTTCTATTGCACTGCACCTAAGGAGATGTACAGATCTCATGTATGGATGGATGGACTTGAACTGTTGGATCTGCATCTGACAGTCCAAGATTTATCTGATTCTTTTGGACAAATCAGTTAAATAAGCAGTCCCTTTTTTTTACTCTAAATCGACTTTCTTAACCTTTAAATTAGCTCTGAGATGTATGTATGGCTGATTGAATGGTTTAAAAATGCGACTTACACTTCGTCTCATTAGAAAAGATATATATATCCCAAATTTCCATTCACTTTCTGTTACTACAGTATACACAACATGCTGTAAGGTGTGCCTTGCTTGAGTTATATTTACCCGTGGGACCTTGTCGGTAGTCGGTCCACACCGCGCTAAAACATGTACAATTTTTCTTGATGGTTATTTGTGCATGGCCGACGATCATTGTACTATTTAGTGTTCCCTTGTATAGTCTATAATGTTTGTAGCGTAATCACGTAGGATTAAAGATAACCAACTAAAGATGGATAAATAGGAGATTCTTAAAATTTTTACTTTCTAAAACCAATTTCTACAAATTAAGAGCTAAGCAAGATATCTATTATAATTCAAGACCTACATGATTCTAATAAAGCTAAGACACTACAAGCCAAATCTTTATAAATAAGATTATAACATAATAAGATATAGCAATTTCAATAGATAGAAATATAAATGCAAAAATAGAGACAAAGAATTAATCAAATGAAGAAATGCGATGTTTCTGACGTGGTATCGAAGACTTGTCGGTCTTCACTAGTTCATATTGAGGAAAACTCAAACGAATTAGACCGGTTCCACGAAGTAAGCCTTGCTCCTCGATTCCACTAGTAGTTGTTTTTCCTTCACTCCGGAGATGGCGAACACCGAGCCACTTACAATTGGCGCTTGGCCTCAACACAATCTTTTTTGAAGAGATCACCGCGCAAACTCCCGCTAAGCATCTAGATATCAGCAAGCACCAACAATAATAAACCACAGCCTTTGCTTGACATATTTCAAGTGTCAAGGATCGACTAATAAAATGTGTGCACTTAAATGTCTCAATTACCTCAAATGTATGCAATAAGTGTATATGAGGTGTGAAGAGTATGTTTTAGCTTAAGGATGTTAAATAAAGTCTCTGACTTGTCCTTGAACTGGTGGAGGGTATTTATAACCCTCACTAACAATTTTGATTGTTGGAGGGCAAATCCTTGAATTTTCAGCAAGAGCGGTAGTACCGCTATTCATTAACCGGTACTATCCGCACTGAACAAACCGCACGATGAATAGCTACAACGATGCGTGTTAAATGTTTCTTAACTAGCCATTAAATTTGTGGCGGTACTACCACCGCTCAAAATGCGGTAGTTCCGATCTTGATAATCTTGTTTCCTTGGGGCGGTACTACCATTATCTTGATGACCAAAATTGGACCTCTCTGAAAATAACGCATCGCCATACAAGTTTCGGTTCTTAAAGTGCGGTAGTACAGCTCAAGATCTATGGTCATACCGTCTTGTAGTAGTACCGCCAATTATACTTTGGTACTACTGTTTTTAGAGGAGCAAACATGCTCTAAAGATGCCTTTATGAAAATTACATACCAGTAAACTAAGATTCGCTCTACAGGGTGCGGTAGTACCGCACTACCTCTCATCATATCGTAATGTGGTAGTACTACCAAGTAATCTTTGGTACTACCGATTTTTCTGTAAATACATAGTTGGTTTTCAATTTAAATTCTAAGCACATGAATGATCCTTAGTTAATCCAAATGGCACAAAAATGTGCTGTCAAGCTATTAGTTATGATCCCTCGTAATAGTACGACATCTAATCTAGAATCCAGTTTTCCAACATTTTTCTCCTAAGACCGGTGAAAATAAAAATCCTAGGCTATTGATACCTTTGTCTTGGACCATTTTGATCTTCATATTAACTTTTAGCAAGCATCTCTAGGTTGTCGCATTCGTTATTGGGATTAAACTTTTCAAACACTCAATAAGTATGTTAGTCCCATATTCATACTTTGTTATTAATTACCAAAATAATTTTTAGGGGCTTAGATGCTTTTAATCTTTTCCTTTTTGGTAATTGATGAGAACCCAACCAATATGAGTGAAAGATAGAATTTTGAATACAACACTTGTTTGAAAATGAGTTGTATATTCTTGTTGTGACTTTTTTTTTAAGAAAGTAATCCTTGCAATGTGGTCAAAAGAGTTTTGAGAATTACTTGCTTTTTAAAGTCGTTTCAAAGAAGCCACCCTCAAACATGTGTATGTAGATTTGAGAATTTGTTTTGCAAGCACATGTAGAGATTTTTGAAAATTTTGGCGAAGCTTCTTTTGTTTGTTGATCTTGAGGGAATTGACAATACCATAATCAAACTAAACAAGATAAAGACTGCAATTAATAGAAAATGGCATAACTTAACCACATCTCTAAGTTTAACATATTACGTAGCATGTCCACATATCACATAACATAATACCATGACAAGTGTAATGCAAGACAAAGTTCATAGAAAGATATCATATATAAGTATTATATAGTAGATAGAATTTCTTGACTTTCTTCTTCTTTGCTTCACCCCATTGGTACCTTCTTCTTTACTTCTTTCCCTTTGGCATCAAAATACTAAAAAGGGGCCTACTCATATGGAGAGGGGTCACGGTGGCGATGACGGCCATAGTGAATGGGGGAAGGTGGATTCGCCAAGGTGAACTCAATGGAGGAGTTGACCCTCTCATTAAGAGATGTTACACTGGAAGAGATGGAAGCAAGCACTGTATTGGTCTTTGATTGATTACCCTAAATCTGAAGAACAATAGAGTAGATCTGAGATAAGGAAACTTACTCCTCTTCTAGCGCATCTTCTTCTTGAGCCCAGGGACAAGGTACTACAGGGATAGGAGAAATTCTGGATGATCAAAGTCATGATATATGGTGCATAGTTTATTCTTTTGACCTGATCATTTTTAGAAGAAGCAATTTCCCAAATGATGATATCTACCATATCAAACTTCCTGCCATGCATAATGTTATCAATTATGTTCCAAGCATGTCCTCTAATGGCATCAAGTTCCCACTCTTAGGGAGAATCTTTGTGGTTGATAATTCTATTGACTAAGTTGGGAAGAGGAAGAAGACCGCCAACTTGCCCGTGGTATATTTGACATTTGCATCATAATACTCTGTCTAAGTAGGAACCAGCAAAGCAGTACTATCATAGATTTTCTCATACATGCTTGACTCAGTCCTCAGAGCTAGCTCAAATTCATTCTTTTGTCATTCCAAGTAAGTAGTCCCCGTCATCCATGCCATATAAGTGAAATCTAGAGATACATATATTGTGGCATACAATTGCCGGATGATGTCCTCATTGTAGTCACATTTTAGAGCAACAAAGTCTTGAATACTAGCCCTTTGAAACAGCTAATATGCTCTATCATACTTGTCTAGAGAGTCTAGATGTTCCCAATCCACATATTTGTAACCAGTGAATTGCCTATAGGGGCCATACATCTGTTCATACACCACTCGTTGAAAACTAGTGTGAAACCTCGGATCTGTAGAAGTCCTTGGTTGCTCGAACTGATTTGGATGACACATGATAGTGTATTTATCACTGGTGATCGTCCTTAGGTTAATTAGTTGCTCCCTAGGCTCTTCTATTTCTTTATCAGATTTCTCTTGTGATGAGCTCTCCTCATATTCAGATTCTGTTTCTGACTCAGAGCTGCAGCCTTGCATCTATCCTCTCTACCCTTCTGAGCTGCCTCTGGATTGCCTTCAGTGAGTTGAGCAGGAGCTTGGACTGAAGGCAGTTGAGGAATAGAGGAAGTTCGTGTAGAGGAACCCGCTTGAGACCCTAGAGTGCCATAATGCTTGCGTATTGCATTCTTTGAGGCATCTTCAAACAAGAGGAAGATAACAAGGAGTAGTTAGAGTTCATCAAAAATAAGTTTGAAGTTGAATGGAATGAAGTGGTTGTCTTTTTTTCCTAGAAGTGGTAGTACTGCAATTTCAAACTCGATAGTACCACAATGCGGTAGTACCACTACAACAACGATGGTAGTTCCAATTTCCCTGATTCTGTTAAGATAGAAATTTGGAAACTTGAGAAATATGCAAATGATTCCTAGTTTTTACTCAAATAAGTACCATTGAGGATTAGTATGCATTAAGCAAGCCAATATCATCGAAAAACATAGTTTTTATGAACATAGAGATTTTTTATAAATAATTGAATGTAATTTGAAAGTATTGTTCTCAAAAGCTCCAAATAACACCAAATGAGAGCAAAAAGCATGAGACATGAGCTCAAGCAACATTTAAATAGTCTATGACATTTAATTCATTTCTCAACTTGCAAAAGCGGTTTTCATCTAATGATTTGGTAAAAATGTCCACTAATTGATTTTTGGTCCGAATGTGGCTAATGACTATATCTCCCTTGCTCACCTGATCTCTCAAGAAATAGTGGCGTATATCTATATGCTTGGTTCTTGAGTGTTGGATTGGATTGTTGGCTATTTTGATAACACTATTATTATCACACAAAAGAGGTATTTTATCAAATTTAATTCCATAATCCATCAAAGTTTGCCTCATCCATAGAAATTGAGCACAATAACTACCCGTGAAAATATATTTAGCTACGGTGGTATAAAGGGCTACGGAGTTTTATTTCTTGGATGACCATGAAACCAAATACATTCCTAACAATTGACAACTTTTCGATGTGCTTTTTATATTCGCTTTGCAACCCGCATAATCGAATCTGAATTTTCAATTAAGTCAAATTTAGCATCTTTAGGATACCATAAGCTAATACTAGAGGAACACTTTAAATATCATATAATTCTTTTTACAACCGTCAAATGACATTCTTTTGGTGATGCTTGGAAACATGCACACATGCAAACACTAAACACGATATCGGGCCTAGATACAGTAAGATAAAGTAAACTATCAATCATGGATCTATAAAGCTTTAAATCTATTAATTTACCTCCCTCATTGAGATTAGGATGTCCATTTATTGCTATGAGAATCTTGGTGGGATTTGCGTCCTCTATATCAAACTTCTTGAATAAATCTGTCACGTACTTCGTTTAGTTTATGAATGTTCTGTTCTTGAGTTGCTTGGTTTGGAATCTAAGAAAATATCTTAGCTCTCTGATCAGGGACATTTCAAACTCACTAGACATCATATTACCAAATTCTTTATAAAAGTCTTAGTTAGTAGATCCGAATATGATATCATCAACATAAATTTGGAATACAAAGAAATCATCGTCAATAATTTTTGTAAATAGTGTTGTATCAACCTTCCTAATTTTGAATTTTTTATAGAGTAAAAAATCTTGAAGGCGCTTATACTATACTCTAGGAGCTTGTTTTAAGTCATATAGCACCTTGAAGAGTTTATACGTATGATTAGGAATTTTAGTATCTTTAAAACTTGGAGGTTGCTCAACATATACAAGTTCCATTATTTTATCATTCAAAAATGCACTTTTAACATTCATTTGAATAAATTTGATATCAAAGCATGATACAATGGCAAATAGTATGTGAATGGAGTCAGCTATGGGAGAGAATATTTCATCATAATCTAAACTCTCAATTTGAGTATAATCTTGAACAACTAACATTACCTTATTTCTTACCATAACTCTATTTTCATCTTGTTTATTTTGGAAGACCCATTTTTTGCCAATTACATTGTGCTCATTTGGTCTTTTCGCCAAGGTCCAAACGCTGCTTTGGGTAAAGTTATTTAGTTCTTCATGCATTATGCTCACCCAATCCGGATCTTTTAGAGTATCATCTACATGCTTTGGTTCAAGAGAGAAATAAAAGAGTAATGTTTACAAAAACTACATAGGTTCAAGTTTGAACACCTCACTTACGCCACCAAATATTTGATGTATTGATGATCCTTTGCAATTGCATTATGAACCTTTGGAGGTAGGGTTGATGGTTGTTCTTATTCTTCCTCTTTATCAACATCCAATACTTGAAATTTGCTTTGTAAGAGATAGGAGGTTCAACTTCTTTTGATAAAGGTGATTTACTTGTGTCTTCCTTTGGCTTGATGTCGGTAATTTGTATATTTTTCAACTAAATTGCTTTCTTAAGATATAGCAATA